>JAEIFT010000078.1:0-600000 GCA_018904225.1 Lordiphosa mommai
GCACTTAATTAAATTAACAAATCTAATACCTTAGAAAAATATAATTTTTCAACGTATTCTTCGAGCTGAAGAATAAAAAACAGATTAAGGTTAAAATAGTGTTTGCCACCCATAGTTCCTGGGGCTGAACCCATTTGGCTATTCACATCTAAACAAGCCGAACGCAGGCCGAGGCTTACGCCAAGAGAGCGAACAATTTTTAGTTGATGGCCAGCGTTCAGTGGAGTAGGTCAGAGCCGCAGTGCAAAGCACACCAATACACTTTTACTTTTTGGTCTCGCTTGTGTTGACAAAAACTAGTCTGTTGTCTTTAAATCAGTATGATTTAAGACCGACTATATCCTAACCAAAAGCAATTTTTAAATTTTCTGGAACGACTTAAGAATTAATTCACTCTAATTCAGACATGTCTGAAGATTGGTTCCCTGAAATCCAATAACTTAAATTTTGCTTTCAAAGGGCGGGAGGTGGCGTCTAAGAATCAAAATTTCTGCAACGTAATCCAAAGCAAGCAAAGTTTATAATTTGATACAAATAAAAAAAGTTTTAAAGTAGATTAAATATTTTTGCAGACTAAATTCAAATACGGGAAAACAATGGTTTTCAGATCAGGTTCTTCCAGGGTCAACTGGTTATGAATAAATGAAAAAAAAATAAATAGTGGCTACATTACGTATGAGTGATATTCATTATTTAAGCCTGATCTCAGATGGTATACATTTTATTTTCTATGCTTCATATAAATAATACATCTCTTCAAAAGCATTCTGATTTCAAAGCTCTACAAAAGTGTTTCTATTCATATAACGAAAATTATTTTTATGTCATCTGAGAATAGCCCTTTAAGGAAAAAAACTTAATTTATTATACACTGTACCAAAGTTGCAAAGTAGAGAAGCCGTAAATAATATCGATATATCGAACGTCGATATTTTTGAAGAAAAAACGATATATCAATATACTAACGGGATATATTGTACAACGCATATTTTTTGGGATATTTTCGGCGATATTTTTAAGGTCAGGATGGAAAGAAAGCCGAATTGCCAGAGACTTTTAATTGGCTTATGTTATTTCACCAGGAAGCTAGGTGCCATCGGAGCGCTTGGCTTTGATTTTTATCAAGTTTTTCCTCGACTATTGAAAATGTGGTTTTCGATAACAGAAGCCGATTAACCGATTAACCGACTCAACGCTTCTTCCTTAAATCTTTGTCTATCGATTACTGGTAAAAAAAGTTCTTAATAAAGTTTCTTGGATTTTACTGCTAATGTTTCTTTTCCTGTTTTTTTGTTGTTGGTTTGCTTACTTTTCAACTTCAGCGTCTTCTTTCATTATGAATTCTTGAATAAGTATTCACAACAACTTATGTTAAAAAATAAAATGAGAAACTTATCTTTGTCAAACTTATAAAAATAAATTTTATCTATATTGGAATCATACTTTTTTAATATCGATACATATTGTTTTAAATATTACACATCCCTAGCACAAAAAGTATATTGAGTTTGTGCAAATTTGTATAGAAGTAAGCATCTCCAACCCTATGAAATATATATATGGGCGAAACGGCCAAGCTAGCGCTTAATAAGTCGTAGCAAGCGTAAATTTAAAGCTATATATTTTGCAAATAACGATATTTTATATCGATACATAACATATATAATTTTGATCAAAATCGGACTACCGTATCTATGCTCCCATAGAAAAGATCAGCAATACAAATTTGTAGTATAAAAAACTTTTTTATATTTGTTGGAAAACAAATGTGTAAAATAATGTTTTAAAAACAGTGTTGAAAAACAATGTTGATAAATAGTTTTGGAAACAATGACGGAAAACAATGCTCAAAAAGGTGTTTCGGAAAACACTATTGAAAACTGCGTTGGAAAATAGTGTTTAAAAACAAGGTTCATCAAAAGTGTAGTAAAGCAGTGTTAGAAAATAGAGTTGGAAAACAGTGTTGGAATACAGTGTTGGAATTCAGTGTTGGATATGTCCCCAAAGACCAAAGTTCAAATGGTTTAAAACATATCTACTGATATTTGAAATGTCACGATAGATCGTCGACTCAATAGCTAATCAAAAAAGCCGAAAGAAGAGAATTGACCTTCGAAAAAACAAACCGATTTTCGTCAATCAAAAGAGCTAGACAAAGGACTAAAAAAAATTAAAGGGCCAAAAAAAAAGAAAAAACCGCAGAATAAGAGAAATAGCGCCGCCGTGGAAAGCAAGAGAAAAAACCCTTGCTAGTAACACAAACACCCTCGAACCCCCGCCTTCCACCTCTCCTTTCCTTTTTTTCCCACCTTGATATCGTTTACACCGGGGTGACCCTGCAGCCAAGCTAACGAGATTTGATCTTTTTTTTTTTTTTACCCCTTCCAAAAAATCTTCCGTACTGAAGTCAAAATCTTAAAGTTTTTGATTAGTTCTACAATCTCTCTAGTCTAGTCAAATTTAATCAACATCGATGCACTATAAACATTTAGCACCCAAGCAAACGCTTGGATTTTAATGGTAAATTTCAAACAAATTCTTGACTAAACCAATTTTTAACAATATTCTTGTGTCTTTTTTTCTAATAACTTACATGTAAAAGTTGAAACCAAAATACAACTATTTCCATCCCGAGATATCATCATCGGATGATTCAGTTTTAATGATTTGCTTGTGCAACTTGACTCTTTCTGGGAAAGCCTGCTGATAAAATTGCCTATTTTTATTAGGGCCAAACACTTAATTGATGGGACAGCTTTATTCAGCTTATGGAAAAAAGAACTGGAAATCACGATTTAATTTACAAAATTTTTAGTTAATACAGATAAATCCCAATCAGGTTGAACACTTATATTTACGTACAGAGCAACAGCGTTGTCAGCTGCGGAGTTCGAAACTAAGTCCGCATTTACACGATGAAGTTTCGTTCATGAAGTTCTTCACGAAGTTTTTGTTTGTATACAGAAAAAAAAAATTATATGATCTGGGACTCAATATGACATTTTTTCATATCAAAAAAAAGCCGATAAGATGCAGATGAAATTGACCTGTTCGAAAATATCAAACTGATATTTTCGATCATATCAAAATGATATGTTTAAGATCAAAGTGGCATTTTTTTAATAAAAAAAAATAATTAGGAAATGGCTGGGCGCATATATTATTTATATAAGTTTGTATTATATATATTCCCCGCTCAGAATTTTAATGATTATGTAATATTAGCGCCATTGCCGTTTGAAAAGCAAAGAAATTTAAACATTTTTGTTAGTTAACATACATTACCTTGTCTGCGGATCGAACCCGGGAACTCGCACTTTACACGAATGGAATGACGTCTCAACTCAACGTCTAAGGGACTACGGTGCCTAAGTTTTCGATAATAAGCATTTTTTGTCTCTTTCCTTTTTCGCATTTTATTTATTATCTTATCAATTTGATATTAGTACGATTAATTAAATATTATTTATCATCAAAATGATATGAAAAAATTGATATTTGATAAAATATCATATTGATCAGCCAAGATTAAATTGATATTTGATCTTTTTTTTTCTGTGTAGGGAAGAGGTGAAGAGGGGCAGCCGAATCTGGCAAAGCCACATGACCTACCGTGGCATGAAGGTTTTCGATAATTCTCCTTTGCTTTGTTTCGATTGAACTGATGCAGGGTTGATTTGTGGGTTATTTGCTTATCGATAACTTGTGTTCTCAGGCGAATTAAATTCGAGGTGAGCAGATTCATGTACTGATAGTCGCTCCTTTAATTTCGATTTTGTCGTCCCAATATATACCTTACCAAATATATTGGACTCGTCTCCACCATATAGGATTTCGTATTCAATTCGAATTCAAATATATTCCAAGACAGTTCATAAAAATCAAACTTCCAATTTTCATTCCCCTGCCCTAACGTTCAATTATTTGCCAACAGTTTTCCACCGTTAAATTAACTCATTAGGTTGCGTTCAATTCAATTTTTAGCAACTAAAGTATTTTCTACTCTCGTGTCTTGATATCTTTCCCCACCCGGAAACTCTTGTATCGAGAAACATTATAATCAAGCGTAAACTGCACTTAAGATGAAAACAGCTTGCAAGTTGTTATTTAACCCCCCCTCTCCATCCCCCATCCTCCCGCGGGTTGATTAAAAAGTAAGCCCCAACATTGGTTAATTGTAAATTGGAGTGAACGGCGGTTGGAGGCAAAATTATAATTTCATGTTCACAAGCACATTTGCACGCACTGTAATTTACTTAAGCATTTCCAGCCGCTATCCATATAATCTGTCCGTCCGTCCTTCTGTCCGTCTCATGCCTGCTCACTCGCTCCCTGGGACTAACTGGGACTGGTTCGTGTGTGCGAAACTCATAATTTAGTTGGCACGCCCATTAACAACCCCAGAGACCGGGCCAGAAGCAGCCTCAACAGATATTGGGTTGGGTGGCATCTCGCGTCAGTTGCTCCATCAACAGCAACGCAACGTGCCGACACAATATAAATTATATTGTATATAAATATATACATATTGCAAGTAGATATAACATATATTAGCAGAAGACTTTTCAGGTTCAGGTTTCGTTGATCTAGGAGCATGGAATGTTGAGGGCCGCACGATCGAGTCACGCAATTTGCGGTCAAGTGGAGCCAAAGATAGAAGCCTTTTTATTATTATAGGAAAAACCACATAATTTAGAAAAAACAGGTTAATTTGATATGGGTGTGTTTGCTTACCTACATAATATTTTCATTTTGAGTTTTTTTTAAAGAAAATTATAGCATATCGAGGGGGGTGATTTTGATCATATATACAAGAATTTCCTGAAGGAAATTATAGAGATAATGATGTGGTTGATAACGGTTTCACTTGCCAAACGATATTTCCTAAAAATAAGGGGAGATCCAAAAGTCCCGAAAACCTCAGCCTAAAGCAAACATCCTACTGAAAATGCAAATTAAAGCTGAGAAGAGAAAAGCGACAACTGTAAAAAAATATCAGAAATATAAAGCTATTTCGAACTCTGTTTTATAATCTAGAAGATCTCACAAAGGAAAAAAGTCCTTACACTACACCTGAGGTCCAAAAAGACTGATGAAGGTTTTAACTGAAAACTGTATCAACAGATATATATCAATTTGTGGCATGTTCAACAGCTTAAAGCAATGTTGTCAAAAGCAAAAAAATATAATGAAGACTTTTAAGGCACTTAAAAGTCCAATCAAACCAATACCACCAATTACCTTAATCAGGGTGCCTAAGCCATTCCGGTAAGCAGTCAAAGATATAATCTGACGGAAACATTTAGGCACCAAAAAACCAACCCAATTTTGGCCATCAGAATATATGTACCCTATGCAGTTTATGAAAGTTGGGTAATGAGAAAGATCAAGAAAGTGATAGAGAATACTGGAAAACCATTCACTTT
Organism: Lordiphosa mommai; assembly: GCA_018904225.1. NCBI lineage: Eukaryota > Metazoa > Arthropoda > Insecta > Diptera > Drosophilidae > Lordiphosa > Lordiphosa mommai. Next base: position 5,427 of record JAEIFT010000078.1, read on the forward strand.
TTCGGACGATTTAAATTTAAATTTTTTTCTAAACATTTCACCGATTAAAGTGCTGGTATAAACTTAGGGACAAAATGCACGAGAATGTGTTATGCACTAACAGCGATATCGTTGCTCACTGTTTTTAGAAAATTCTGCCGCAAAAAGATGCAGTGAAACATCGGTAAAAATTCTTCGGCTGGCCATCGGGCAATTAAAGAGGGAACAAAGGAAAACCGAAAACGAATAAACATCGAGAAACACTTTGTTTTTAGAATATAGTAAGTAATTTTTGTATAAGAGTGTAAATAATAGCTTGACCCATATGGTATATTCTTTCGATTTATCAAGTTTATTAAAGTGGCGCAAGCAAAGACAATTGTTACCGGTTCAAACCTGCTAAGAGAAGTCACTCAATACTACTATAACTTCCAAACGCTGCCATACCGAAAGTGGTAAATTTATTTAAATTATATTCGATTTTTGAAACGGAACCCGAATTTCTTTTCGGTATGTACTGAACGTATACGTACCTGTACGTTTCTACTGTTACTAACTGAATTAGAAGATAGTAAACAAGATTTTTTTTTTTTTTCTTTAGAATAAAACAATCTCAAAAATACTCACAAATCACCAAGGTATAATAATAACTTCGGAAGACCTAGCCTTTCCTCCACTTTTTTATATTATAAAAATTAGTTTTTTTATGAAAACCAACAAATTACCGAAATTAATGACTTAGAAATATTTTTCAAGCGTGTATTATCTTATTTCTAAGATTTTATTTTATTATAGAAGTAAAGTATTTTGTAAATCAATACTTTACGTTTTTATAATTGGGAGCTTAGAATATGCCGTATAAAATGAATTCTTTCAAAAATACTGGATCTTCAGGTATTGCTATTTTTGGAAGAATTATTTAGATTACCGTTGGTTTATAATTTTTCGCTTTGGATAGATTGGAACCCGTATTAATTTAATATTTTAAATTAGAACAAAACTTTCAGAAAACTGAAACAAAGTTTACAATTTCACATTATGTGATGAAATTAATTAATTTAATCTCTATCATTTCGATAATAACTTTTCTACATTTCTCACTTGAAAATTTCGTTTAACATTTAGAAAAACTTTTCAAATTTTAGATTCAGTTTTTTCTAAACATATTTACATACTTGATTGGCAAATCTTTATTTTTAGGAAAACATTTTTAAAAAAAAAATAATAATAAAAAATAAATGCTCCAAACGGTTCATTTCAATTAACAGTTCCGGGATCCAGGTATTATTTCCTTAAAGTCGATCGATCTGTCCGTCCGTCCGTTGTCCGTCTGTTTCTATGCTATTTCCTCCTCAGTTTTTAAGCTATCCTGACCCAAACTTTGCAAAGCCTTAAGTACAAATACGCCGCACATTTGCCGGAATCAGCTGGATCGATGACTATATCAACAGCCGCCATAAACGGCCGGTCCAAAAACTATTCTAGTGGGAAAAACTTTGTTTTTCATCGAAGCGTCTTCAACGATTATATATTAGTTTTAGTTGTTTCCACACAATTCTGAAAAAATTATTATAATCGGTGGACTATAGCATATAGCCATATAAACGGCATAGTCAAAAAATAGTTCTGTGAGAAAAAACTTTTTGTTTTCTATCGTAGCATCACGAAATCGTGGTATATATTAGTTTTATATGCTTTCACATAATTTGAAAAAATTACTAAAATCGGATGACTATATAGCATATAGCTGCCAGGAACGATCGGTCTAAAAACTTATTCTAACGAGTGAAAACTTTTTTGTTATCAATGGTAGCGCCTTTCAAAAAACGCGAGTAGAAGCTTAAAACATCGGCGTGCTGAGATAGCCTTCTATTTTTTAATTTAAGAAGCAATTATTCAAAACAATGATTTCCACTTCAACCGCGCCAACGAGTTTGTTTAATGAACTTTTTCCGAACTTTACTAGTAGTATAGGCGAATTGATAAATGAAGCTTTAGTAAACATCTCTATAATTAAATAAACAATATATTTAATCTCACAAATAATTATTTCTCGCACTCCAAAACTATTACAAAAATACTTTTGTAAAAATTCCACAAATAAACAAAATAAATGTAATAAAATATTTGCATAAGTGCAGTGCAGAACAATAACTACAAACATTCAGATAACAGCTACAAACATAGAATGATTCAAACACAAAAGGCAGCCAATCAGGTGCAGGCAGTATAGAAAATATTTTTAGCCCAGGCGCTGGCCAGACCAGAGCATATTTTTGCGCAAAACTGGGGGCAAAAATAAAACCAGCATTTTTAAAGTTAATTTAATTTATGGCAGCATTTTTATGGTTGACTTTATTGCATAACAAACATAATTTACGGCGCCTGAGACTTTTTGCGTTTGTGTCGATGATTCTAAAGCGCAGCCATCGACCATGTAGGAAAGGAGATTTCTGCTGGATGCTGTGAAATTGGGCGAGACAAAGTATGTGTGTGTGCGAAAGAGAGAGAAAAGAGCCGAAGTTTCTGTTTGCCAAGAGAGCGCTGCGACCAAACGTAGAGTAGCAGATGGGCAAGTCGGCAAGGTAAAGAGTTCCCCGTAAACATATTATTGGCTTCTGATGAAAACAAATATGTTTTTCAGGCCTGATTATGGAGGCTTATAAAGTGCAAGAAGATATGTATTATACAGGAAATCTGGTAGACAAAGCTACTGGGTATTTTGGATTGGCGGTTTAATTTTTAAAATTAAAAACGTTATAAAGAAAACTGGTCGGGATCTGCAAACAATTCACGACTAATTAAAAACTTTAAATCCAATTTAGAAGAGTTTACGATAATAACTTAACAATTTTCCAGACTACCTTGAAAATGTAAAAGAAAGGCTTCCGTAAATTTGAATTTTAAAAAATTTAATCTATTGACTTTTTTTTTAAGTCCCCGTGACTTAAATATTTTGAAAATAATCAGAAACATGATAACGGCTCTTAATCAAAACTTGCTGATTAATTTGAATAATTTTTAATTATAGACAAATATACAAAAAAATGATTATACAAAGAGATTTAATGGAATTGTTAAATTTTTATGAGAAAAATTGAAACGTAACTACAGTGGCTCAGAATGCAAGTGGTTGGTCATAAATGCCCAAATTGCATACTCTGCTATAAAAATACACCATTACATTAAATATACTTAACCTTCTTTCTTCTTCTTTCTTTGGCCTGAGATATAAAATATCACAACCGATTGTCGGTCACGGCCGCTACTAACTTAACCTTCTTAGAAACACCAAAATGATTGATTGATAGATAAAAAAAAAAAACCACAATAACTTGAACTTATTCGGAAAATTTTGATTCGGGTAGAAAAAAAGTGTTTTATTTAGTTTAATTCCAGTTTAATTTTGAATAAAGAATCATATGTACTTTTCTTCTAATTTATCTTAATTTATCCTCCATAAGGTAAAATCGGAAACCTAACTCACCATCTGAAAGCAGGTTAAGGTTTGCTAAGGTAAAGAATTTATACAAAAACCGAAAACAATTTTATTTTAAGTTTAAGTCATTGCGAGATGAATTCAAAGATTCCCTTAGTCTGGCACTAGTTTTACTTTAAGTAATCTTTACTCCTTTTAAGGAGTTGTCAACATTTCAAATTAAAGCTATTTTGGTATAACCAGAGATTAATCACGAAATGTATATCGGTTCCAGTACGTAACGAAATAAGAATTTGGTTAATGGTTATATTTCCAGTTCATTTAATTTTAATTCTTTTCTTTTTATTTCGGTATACCGGTACGTAACGGTACTAGCATAATTTTTTTAATATTCAAAAACTTAAATTATTATAAAAAAATAGAATATTAACACGGCTACGCCGATGTTTTAAATACCCTTGCAGTTTTTGAAAGGCGCTACCATTGATAACAAAAAAGTTTTTCTCATTAGAATTAGTTTTTGGACTGATCGATCCTATGGCAGCTATATGCTATGGTCATCCGATTTTGATAAATTTTTTCAGAATTGTGTGAAAGCATATAAAACTAATATATACCACGATTAATGACGCTACGATAAAAAACAAAGAAGTTTTTCTCACTAGAACTTGTTTTTGGACCGATCGTTCCTATGTCAGCTATATGCCATAGTTATCCGATTCCGATAATTTTTTCCAGAATTGTGTAAAGTATATAAAACTAATATATACCCCGGATTGGTGATGCTACGATGGAAAACAAAAAGTTTTTCTCACTAGAACTAGTTTTTTGGACCGACAGTTTATATGGCAGCTATATGCTATAGTCATCCGATTTTGATCAATTTTTCCAGAACTTTGTGGAATCATATAAAACTTATATATACCACGATTGGTGATGCTACGATGGAAAAACAAAAAGTTTTTCTCTGATTAGAACTAGTTTTCTCGACCGATCGTTCCTATGGCAGCGATATGATATAGTCATCCGATCCGGCCGATTCCGACAAATGTGCAGCGCATTTTTATTTAAAGATTTTTTGCAAAGTTTGGTGAAGATAGCTTAAAAACTGAGGGAGGAGATAGCATAGAAACAGACGGACAGACGGGACGGACGGACAGACGGACAGACGGACAACCGGAAATGAACTCAGCTCATCATGCTGATCAAGAATATATATACTTTATGTGGTCGGAAATGCTTCCTTCACTGCGTTACAAACATCGTGATTAACCTTAATATACCTCTATAGGTATAATATTTTAAAAATTATGTATGTATTTAATAAAATATGCCACAAAAAAAAGTTTTTTTTTAAATATTCCGATTTTTTATTTTAGGACGAACAATTTCGCATAACGCTTCTGTCCACGCTTCCAGTGGTATCCCTACACTCAGAAAAAATCAACCTAGAATTAGGGAATTCTCTACTCTGATGTCGCCAAGACAAACTCACCTTTGGCCATTTCTTTAAAGGTGACAAATATTTCTTAATAATGTTTTAAAATAATCAGCTCTAAAATCTGCCGAATCATCGCCAAAAATAGAAATTTTCAACGATTTGGATAGATTTAAACCCATACTATAAGACTACGGTCCAATGTAAAAATACGTAAACAGATTGAAACATAAAATCTGTCTTAGCTTTTCCTTTCATTCGTTTTTTCAAAATAATCAATGAATTTTTAAAGCGAATTTACGAATTTATAATATCATTTTTCTTGCATTTCTATTCACATATATTTATATTTAATTAGAAGGCTTACATTTTAATGAACCGGTTCAAATTTTTATGAGCTTTTTTAGCACTTAACATGACTGGAAATAAGAATGTCTGAATTATGAACTTACTTTCTATTATATGAAAATATGTCTGTTGTCCCCTGAAATTCTAAAGAAGAATTTCAGTTTGCGGTCAGATTTTTAAAAGCAACGAACCCAAGGTGTTGCTTTTCTGGGATTGTTAAATTCCTACGTAAATCTGCGAGATTTGTATCGACATTTAAAACTTTTGTTGCTTCTCAAAGTCGTTAAACAAAATAAAATGGACTTATTTTTGATATTACAATAATTTTGGTGGCAAAATTGTTGAGTACTTTAGTACTTTTTGAATCAAATCTTTATGGGAATCAGGTTTGAAAGATCATTGGTTTAAAAGCTTCGCTTCATGGTCAGTTTCTGGAGCCCCAAAAAACCGGAACCGAACCGGTTTTAAGGGGTACCTTGGTGGTAAATATTTTGAATTGATTTGAAAGGCCTCAATAATGATGGAAATGAAATCTGCAAGTGGCAAGATATGTTTCTCTCATTCGCTCTCCCCCACCCCAAAACATTTGCGAATCTGCCAAGTCTGTCAGCATTGTTATTATTATTATTTTTTGTTGTTTTAAGCGCACAACAAATGAACATACTGAGGCAAAATAAGGGCAACTCTCTGGCCATGACAGGCCAGACAAACGGGGAAACAAAGGAAAGAGAAGAGCAGCCGGCAGCAGCGTCCAAGTTGCAAGTTCATTCAAATGGCGAGGCAGCATAAAACTGCGGCCATAAAAAAGTACCCACACATGTGCCCCCAGGACACTTCCACACACACACAAACACACACAGAGCGAGAAGAGGAGAGTAGAGCTGAGCTGAGTCCAGGCCCAGTCAGACACTAATTCGATCTGATAATCATGGAGTCCCGCCAAAGGGCATGAATTGTAATTTCCTCTTTCGCGGAATTAACTGTCGGCCCTGTCGTTTGGTCGGTTGGCTTTGTTGTAGCGGTGTTTGCCAATTTTTTTTATTTTTATTTTTTTTCTGTTGTTTTCGTTTCTTCCACCCTGTTTGGTTGAACCTAACCATTGTTGCCTGGTATTTATGTGTCATATTTATTTATTTAAAACATTGCGCTTTTGTTTTGATATTTTTCTTCTTTTTTTTTGTGTGTAGCGTTGAAGTGCATCCGCCTGCAAGCTGAGGCCCGGCAGCATTTTGGTTAAATCAAATTTTTTTTGTGCTTGCCAGGAAAATCCTTTGATGTTGTAACGGTTAAAAGAACATTCACTTTTTTTGAGTGTACGAGACATTGATAATGATATGAAAAACATAATATCTCAGGGCTGAAGGCATAATATTTTTGAAATTTATTCTGATTATTCTTCGGCAAATTTTGCATCCTTAGATGTCAATTACTCAGCCATTTGTGGTGCCATTTTGGCACTAGTGAATTTTTCTTCTGAAAGGAACCGGTTCGTTTTTAACTCTTAGTTTTAGATGTGCTAAGCAAGCATAATTTTAACCCTTGATTTAGAGTATTCGAAAATTTTTTAGGAAAATTTTCCCAGGTACATATTACATATTCCCTTTATAAATGAATATGAAAGGAGAAAGTTTTCAAAATTAAAAGGTCAAACTGCAGCTGTGAATAACAAATGTCATTGACCATTTTTGAAGTTCAGAGTGCAAACACCTGCTATCATCTTAAACTGGAACAGTTGAGGGCAGGTCAATCACCAGTTTCAACTTGCTTATGATTAATGTGTTTTGTTTAGGCGTTAATTAATTTACTAAATTTAATTAAATGCTTAAGTAATTAGAAATGCATTTATCAAAGCTTCTTTGGAGCTATAAAAGTGCGAAGTTTGTCTGGGAAAAGCATCAGTTGTCTCCCAAGCAAAGTAAATCAACCAACAAAATGGCCACTCGTTTCATTGTTTTATTCAGTTGTCTAATCTTGGGTACAGCATATGGACACTATAACCAAGGAGCGGCTTATGGGCCAACTGGTACTCATACAATCTCATCCGGTGTTGGTGTAGGCACTTCCACAGGTGGTGTTGCCCAATCTCGTCCAATGGCTGTTACAGTGCGTCCTGTGCATGCACCAGTTCGCCATGCGCCAGCTTCAGTGCGTCATCAAACAGTGCCTGCTCATCCGGCGCGTATTCAAGCTCGTCCCGTGTCCGCTCCACTTCCAATTGTTGCCCCGCATCGTCAATGCCGTGAAACCGCCCGCTGCTCTCAAAGTGGCAGTCCCGTTTATGCCACCGATGGAAAGTACTGCTATAAATTCAACAATTCCTGCCAGCTGGCCACTGCCAATTGTCAGCGTCGCCATGCTATGAAGCCTATTAGCCGTCCAGAGTGCCACAAACTGCCCAGACGCAGCGTGCCTTACTAAAAATTTGAATGAAAATTGAAATTTGAAAATCCTTGTGACCCACTTAACTTATTAGCTAAGCTTATCCATTAATAACTGTGCAAATAATAAATATATCATAATTTTTCGAAAAAAAAAAACAATTTTATTTTATTAAAGGCCTTTACTCAGACGAGATACAAATTTAGTTCGGCACAATACTTCATATTAATAGGAAAGCATTTCAAAAGCATTCAGCTTTCTAAGGTGCTTGAAAGTGTTTCTATTAATATTGTTGCAAACTTAATTTGTATCTCTTCTGAGTGAAGGACTTAATAAAAGAAAATACACAAAATAAATATGCTAAAGATATATAAATTCGTAAGATTATTTTTACCTGAAAACGTTTTTCCTTTTCAATTGTTTGTAACAATTATAGGAATAACAAGCAACCCAACGAGGAGCGCAGCAGCAAAAGAGCGATTCAAATAAATAAGAGTTGAAAAATAAATAAGAAATAACTAATATTGACGCCTTTTGTGCGAAATTATCGTATGCTACATTTCTTATGAAATCGACATTTTAATACAAATTTAAACACTATAGCGATATTCGCTGCAGTTAAGGAGATAATACAGAAGCGTATTGCTAGATTTATGTAGTTTCTTTGAAGAGACTATGTTCGTTTTACGGGTACTTTTAAATTCTCCTCTATTTCCAATTTTCCAATTTATGAAAAATGTATTTCAATTTCCAATAAATTAGCTAAAAATTTAGTAATAAATGAGTCGTTGGATTTCTTATTAAATATAATAAATTGGACTCAAAACTTTTTGTAATATATTTAATGTACATTTATTTATACCACAAAAAAAATAAATTATTTTTCAAAAATTGAATCATAGATCAAATTTAAGTCAAATTGTTACTACTTTAAAACGTTAGTACCAAACTTGAAGAATGCTCTTATAAAGCTTGTCGTATGTGCCAAAAAAAAGGGGTTTTTAGAGAAAATGTCAACATTTCCTCAGAAATAGGTTTTAGTTTAAAGCTTGGTACTGAGGGCGTTCGAATTTTTCTTGAGCTGTCAAATCGCATATAAAAAAAATTGCTTGAGGAATTATTCCTTGCCTCATTCCTTTGATGGGTACTCAGAAGGCCAAGTAATCCACACAAGCAATTTCCAGAGTTGCCATATCAAGCGATAGTGTGGATTGTATTGAACAGCTGATATTTCTTGAGAAATTATTGTGCAGCTATTTATTACTTGTGCCTGTTGTCAACTTTAAATTTAGCGCCAAGCCAAAATTGACTGAAAAATGTAAGCTACGTGGAAAATGTTGCTTTGATTGATAAATTTAAGCCCAAAAATGATTATGGGACATCACAAATGGCCAGCAGGCTTGTATTGCTTACTAAAAGTATTAAATGTTTTTCGTTATTCAAATTATGCGTTTCATTGTATTGAAATTTAATAGACGACATTGCATTTGATATTGTGAATAGCATATCAAAATCATTTTTAACACCCTCTTGTAGCATAGTCATAGCACTTTTGTCAAAGTTGTTGTTGGCCAGCAAGGCTTGGCAAGAAGTTTCCAAAAACAAACACATGTGTTTGAGTAGTATGACCAGCCCCATATTAACTGAAAAATACCAAGAAATTACATTTTTGGCGTAATTTACTGATCAATCTGGTCACGCTGTGTTTTACATTCCACACAAGGAATATCTTGCAAATTCCTTCAAGGAAAATTCGAACGCCCTCAGTACCTAGCTTAAATAGTAAAATTAGTCGATTTTTGAAGCACATTTGAAATTTTAATAGCAAGAATACCAATGATACAAAAATTAGGAAACCCGATCTTCTGTAAAATTTGGTATTTGTAACTTACGATCATTTTGCTCCAAAGGGTCGATATAAAAAATGGAGGGTTTTAATACAGATATTATCTGTATATAATTATCTATAGTATAGAGTAAGAAGATCTGTCAGATAAGTACAATTCCAAATTAATCACTCGGTAGCAAAGAGCTCACGATAAGGTTAATGCAAAGAATAGTTAGTACTACACCGTTTTAATGATTGGACGATAAAGTTTTGGATAGGTCTATTAGCAGCACTATAATTAATTTGGCTAGTGAACTCAGTAAACACAATTTCACCATTTACTTTGTGAACAGTAGGAACTGCTTTGGCACATATTCAATATTTTCCTGCCATGCACCTGATCTGTACTTAAGAATTAAACGGACAAGAGAAGCCAAAAGAGTATCAGTTGTGAAGGGATCGTCAAATTAGTTTGACCAACGCTTTACAAAACCCAAGCTCCCTTGTGGCCTCATAAACAGAAAATTTTAAATGAATCCTTGCCAAAACTACAGCCATAATTCAAACTAGAAATCCCTTTTGGCCATGTTTCTATACCGCCCTTCTGTACCTGCACCTCACGAACTATTGGTGATGGAATCCTTTTCCTTATTGACTTAATTTGCCAAATTTTTATAATTTTGTGAAATCAGCAACATTTTTTAATTTAAAAGAAATTTCTTTTTTAATGATATGCAAGATAATACTATATGAAATGAATTGTTATTATTTGCTATTAAGTTATGTGGGTCACAAGGATTATCAAATTTTAGTTTTTAATCAACTTTTTTAGTATGGGACGTTGCGCCTGGGCAGTTTGTGGCACTCTAGACGACTAATGGACTTCAAAACATGGCGACTCTTACATTTGGCAGTGGCCAGCTGGCAGGAATTGTTGAACTTATAGCAGTAATTTCCATCGGTGGCATAAACGGGACTGACGCCCTGGGTGCAACCTTGGGTGGCGGTTTCACGGCATTGACGACGCGGGGCAACAATTGGAAGTGGAGCAGACACGGGACGAGCTTGAATACGCGCCGGATGAGCAGGCACTGGTTGATGACGCACTGAAGCTGGCGCCTGGCGAACTGGTGCATGCACTGGACGCACTGGAGCAGCCACTGGACGAGATGGGGCAACACCACCTGTGGAACTGCCTGTGACTACACCAACTCCGGATGAGATTGTATGACTACCAGTTGGTCCATAAGCCGATCCTTGGTTATAGTGTCCATATGCTGTTCCCAAGACCAGACAACTTAACAGAATAATAAAACGAGTGGCCATTTTGTTGGTTGTAATCCTTGAATGTTTAACTGACAACTGATGCTTTTCTCAGACAAATTTCGCACTTTTATACCGCCAATGATGCTTTGAGAAATGCATTTCTTAATGCTAAAGCATTTAATTAATTAATTGAAATAAAAACACTCGAATGAATTGTATCACATCAAAATAAAACACATTAATCATAAGCAAGCTGCAGGTGGAGCTTGACCTGCCCTCATTTTATCCAGTTTGGAATGATACCAGGTGCTTGCACTCTGAACTCAACAAACGGTCAATAGAACTTAAGTAATATTATGCCGGTGAACGTTTTCAACTAGTTGATTATCTTTGACAATTATTGGAATAAATTTTATTAGTAAAATGTAATTTTCGGCTAAATGCGCCTCTAAAAGCCAGAATAATAAAAAACGTGAAGGCAATGCTAACTTCGACTGTGTTAAAATTCGAATTCACTTGAAAAGCTCGTTCCAACTGATCAACCGTTAGAATATATGGGATATAGATGTCAGATATTAATTAATTCAAAATCATTAAGTATCTCTGATTGCTTATTTCTAAATTTCATCACGCTGCTAAGTTTTCTAACCAAGTCACATGAAATTAAGTTTCACGACTTCGACCAAATTTTGTAACTCTGTTATGAAGCATATAGTTTTTGTTATTGCTGAGTTTAAGAACGGTATTATAGACGTGTTCTATGGCAGCCATTGAATATAATCATTCGATTCGGGTTCTGTCAAATAAGCAGCGTGCAGTAAAAGGAAGGCTGTGCAATACTTAAGTTCGATAGCTATAAAACTGTTCGACTTGTTTGAGTAGAAACTAACAGACGGACAGACAGACAGTCAGACATCTCAATCGACTCAGCTTTCGTCCTGATCAAGAATATATAAAGTTTAAGAAGAATATATAAAGTTTAAGGTCGAAATTGAATATTTCTATGTGTTTTGAACTGCTCGGCAAAATTTGTATAATGTGCTTAAATATTATCCAAAAAAATAATAAAATAATTAATGCGGAAAGGTCAGCAATATTATTGTTTCCGTCCCAAAAAACAATTTCAGATGGTTCTCAATCAAAGAGTTCTTAAGGGGAAGACTCCCTACCATTGCCCTGGGTTTTCGAGTGTTTTTATAAAAAATTCTGGAAAGAAAACCATAAGAGCTTTTCAATTTAGTTTGAAGTTTTGTGTTATTCATTAATAAAATAAAATTTTTTTAAAAAATGTTAGAATTCTAGGGCTGTTCAACATGTTATCGGCTTGCCAAATAAGGTCTCAAATAAATAGGCGCAGATGGTCCGGCCATGATTCCGGGACTCCAGGTTATCGAAAATGAAAACGGTAGATGAGGTTATGATCAGAGTTGATGTAATTCTGGCCCGTACCTCAATCATCAATCAAATTTGAAATATCTAGTTTATTTTTGTAGTATAGTACAACAAAAAAATATTAAGAAATGTTTTTCCTCTTGATTGAGGTACGAGCCGGAATATCATCAATTCTGCGTCGATTGCAACATGGCTGATCAAAATCGGTTTAGTAGAACTGGCGCAATCATGGATTCTAGGTCGAAAAAAGTAGTTTCGAGAAAAAAGCCCTTTAAGTTTTGAGCAACGTTAATTATACTCACTCTTGCGAGAACATTGTTTCACTAACATGGCTATATCTGCTAAACTATTTTGATTTTTTGTAAATGGTTTGAAGGGGATAAAAGGGGAATGTCCAAGCTATACTAATAAGGCAAAACAAAAAAATCTAAAAAAAAACAATTTTTTAAGGAATTTTTTTTATTTTTTTTATTTTACATTCAAAAAGCATTTTTATGTTCCTTGCAATTCCAAGCGGAAATCTAAGTGTTTTAATTATAATTGTGCTGAATGGTAACCTTGGCAATTTTAAAGAACAATGCGAATGCTCTGATGCGGTCGGTTTCATTTCGATTGATTTTGCTTTCGCTTATATGCAATTTCTGAAGTACTAGCTTAAACAAAATTATTTTAAAATAAAGTGTATGCTCCAACTATCTATAAGTACTTAAAAATCTCCACAATATATGACATACTTAAATAAAAATATTTTTAAAGATAAAAAGTAGTTGTGTTACCTAGAAAATCGCCATTTTCTTTTTATTCGCATAACTTGATTGTTTTTTGGAAACGGAAACATCTGCCAATGCCGATTTAGCATGATTTGATCGAAATCAAAAGCGGAAACTGACCTGAAAAATATCGCATTTAAATATTTTGAAAAAATATTTTAAAAGTCTATTACAGTTCTTCAAAAAATACTGAAAAAAGTAGATCTTAAAAACGGAAACTAATTTATTTATGATTTGCACTTTAATTCATGGACTTAATGAATAAAACTATCAATAAAGGTAAGTGGGTCACAAAGAGTATCAAATTTCAGTTCTCAACCAAATTTTTTAGTATGGAACGCTGCGTCTGGGCAGTTTGTGGCACTCTGGACGGCTAATAGGCTTCATAGCATGGCGACGCTGACAATTGGCAGTGGCCAACTGGCAGGAATTGTTGAATTTATAGCAGTACTTTCCATCGGTGGCATAAACGGGACTGCCACTTTGAGAGCAGCGGGCGATTTCACGGCATTGACGATGCGGGGCAACAATTGGAAGTGGAGCGGACACGGGACGAGCTTGAATACGCGCCGGATGAGCAGGCACTGTTTGATGACGCACTGAAGCTGGCGCATGGCGTACTGGTGCATGCACAGGACGCACTGTAATTGCCACTGGACGAGAGTGGGCAATACCACCTGTGGAACTGCCAGTCACTACACCAGTTGGCACATACACCGATCCTTGGTTATAGTGTCCATATGCTGTACCCAAGACGAGACAACTTAATAGAATAATAAATCGAGTGGCCATTTTGTTGGTTGTAATCCCTGAATGTTTGAGTGACAACTGATGCTTTTTCCAGACAAATTTCGCACTTTTATACAGCCAATGATGCTTTGTGAAATGCATTTCTTAATGCCAAAGCATTTAAATTAATTTATTGAGATAAAAACACTCGAATGAATTGTATTACATCAAAATAAAACACATTAATCATAAGCAAGCTGCAGGTGGAGCTTGACCTCCCCTCATTTGATCCAGTTTTGAATGATACCAGGTTCTTGCACTCTGAACTTAACAAATGGTTAATAGAATTGAAGTTATTTTATGCTGGTGGACCCTTTCGACTAAATGCTTACCTATGTCATTTATTGGAATACATATTATTATGCGAATTGCTACAACTTGTGGCAACCCTCTGGCAACGTGCCAGTTAACGACTAATCGTACATTTTTCTCATATCAATTAATGGTCACATTGACTCTAGAACTTTCTTTTAGTTACACAAACCACGCGATCAGCGCGCCATAATTCTTCATCGTCATAAAAAAGCTGTGTTACAAATAAAGTTTAAGTTGTTAAATATTGGCTAGTTTTATTTAATAACGCAGAGTTCAACACATGGAAGATTGATCATCCACACCTCCCATAAACTCAACCACAGATCATATGAAAATACCCCTAATCTATGCACCCTGTGTAATCTCAACTGCATTGAGGACACGATGCACTTCATCGCAATCTGCCCAATCCGTGAAGCATGAAATCAGGGTTGCCTTGAGCAGGTGATCTCAATCCTAAACCGATCCAACTGGAACACGCTATTACAATTGATAAAAGAAGCCTTTGCGTATAGGCAGCGCATTATCTCAGAATATTTTTTAATTTGTATTTTTATACCCTTGCAGAGGGTATATTAAAATTGTCACGATGTTTGTAACGCAGTGAAGGAAGCATTTCCGACCACATAAAGTATATATATTCTTGATCAGCATGACGAGCTGAGTTTATTTCCGGTTGTCCGTCTGTCCGTCCGTCCGTCTGTCCGTCTGTTTCTATGCTATCTCCTCCCTCAGTTTTGAAGCTATCTTGACCAAACTTTGCAAAAAGTCTTTAAATACAAATACACTGCACATTTGTCGGAATCGGCCGGATCGGATGACTATATCATATAGCTGCCATAGGAACGATCGGTCCAAAAACTAGTTCTAATGAGAAAAACTTTTTTGTTTTCCATCGTCGCGTCACCAATCGTGGTATATATAAGTTTTATATGATTCCACACAATTCAGGAAAAATTGATCAAAATCGGATGACTATAGCATACAGCTACCATATAAACTGTCGGTCCAAAAACAAGTTCTAGTAAGAAAAACTTTTTTGTTTTCCATCGTAGCATCACCAATCGTGGTATATATTAGTTTTATATACTTCCACACAAATCTGGAAAAAATTATCGGAATCGGATAACTATAGCATATAGCTGACATAGGAACGATCGGTCCAAAAACAAGTTCTAGTGAGAAAAACTTCTTTGTTTTCCATCGTAGCGTCATTAATCATGGTATATATTAGTTTTGTATGCTTTCACACAATTCTGGAAAAATTTATCAAAATCGGATGACTATAGCATATAGCTGCCATAGGAACGATCGGTCCAAAAACTAATTCTAATGAGAAAAACTTTTTTGTTATCAATGGTAGCGCCTTTCAAAAACTGCAAGGGTATTTAAAACATCGGCGTAGCCATATTTTTGTTAAATTTATTTTCATTTTTTTATTCAAAGATTTGTAAACGATTGAAAATTGAAAAAACTTGAAAAAATAAAATAAAACTACTACTACTAAACACCTACTACTAAGGCATTGAAGACTATGGGTCATCGATAAAAAACCCAGGAAAAACGAAATAAAAAAATGTTTTACTTAACAAAAGATTTTTAATATTTTATACGAGAATTCAACAGTTTTATAAATAATTCCACATTTAAGTAATTTCGGATATGAAATACTTTTTCAGCTGCAAAAGCTTATGTAAGAAAAGTGATTTTTTTTATATTTCTGAAACTCTCAAGAAATTTTGCAATTTTTAATTTGTTGAAGCAGGCAATTTCACTTACATTTTGTTGTAAGGCGAATTTCTTAAAAGTGGACCATAACTGCGGATTACATGGTACATTCCAACGTTCCCATTTTCGATCTATAAATACTACAAATAAATTAAACAGAGAAAATCCACCAATTTAGAAGGTGGTCACCTCTTTTTCCTCGTTTTCGTAATTGATGTTTATAACTAATATATTTATGATTTGCGCTTTAATTAATGAACTTAATGGATAAGATTAGCTATAAAGGTAAGTGGGTCACAAAGAGTATCAAATTTCAGTTTTCAGTAAAATTTTTTAGTAAGGAACACTGCGTCTGGGCAGTTTGTGGCACTCTGGGCGGCTAATGGGCTTCATAGCATGGCGACGCTGACAATTGGCAGTGGCCAGTTGGCAGGAATTGTTGAATTTATAGCAGTACTTTCCATCGGTGGCATAAACGGGACTGCCACCTTGTGAACAACGGGCGGTTTCACGGCATTGTCTATGCGGGGCAACAATTGGAAGTGGAGCGGACACAGGACGAGCTTGAATGCGCACAGGATGAGCAGGCACTGTTTGATGACGCACTGAAGCTGGAGCATGGCGCACTGGTGCATGCACAGGACGCACTGGAGCAGCCATTGGACGAGTTTGGGCAACACCACCTGTGGAACTGCCTGTGACTACACCAACTCCGGATGAGATTGTATGACTACCAGTTGGTCCATAAGCCGATCCTTGAGTATAGTGTCCATATGCTGTACCCAAGACCAGACAACTTAATAGAATAATGAAACGAGTGGCCATTTTGTTGGTTGTAGTCCTTGAATGTTTGAGTGACAACTGATGCTTCTTCCATCTAAACTCCTCACTTTTATAGCTCCAAAGATTCTTTAAGAAATGTTTTTCTTATGACAAATCCATTTAATTAAATTAATTAAGAGATGAGCACTCGAATGAATTGTATTTTTTCTAAATAAAACACATTAATCATATGCAAGTTGCAGTGTGAGCTTGACCTCTCCTCAACTGATTCGGTTCGGGATGATATCAGGTGCTTGCGCTTTGAACTCAAAATAATGGTCAATGGCATGAAACTTTAACGAGAGCACGTGCAGCTTGACCCTTTAAACTAAACTTTGACGATTGTCTTCCATTAAATTAATTTTATTGACCCAAAAGTGATTTATCGCCACCATATATCAATGTTTCTAACACTAAAAATAGTGAATGGGTTTTTATTACTCACAATATGAATGAATTGTCTGGGCCTCAGCTCGCAGGCTAATTAGCTTCTATGATTCTTATATATCAATGAGCTTGGTATAGTTTCAAATGCAAAAAAATTATACATACTATAATCGATATTTGATTAAGTGCCGATTTCTCATCTACTTTATAGACAAACATAGAAATTACTCTGCTATTTGTAGGTTTATTTGACAGATAGATCTAGGAAGAAGATAAGAAATCGGACCTAAAATAGTTAAAAAATGATTTTCCTCTATGACCCGAACATCTTTTAAATAAATTTTTATTTTGAATAGCTTTTTACATTATTTGTTTAAACTTTTTGTTTTAACTCTGCGCCCAGTTGCTACGAAACGTATTTCTACACATTTATTCATTTGATCTCTAATGGCTTTGTCTCTCCACTGTCTAAGGCAGCTGAAAACAATAATCAACAGGCACATTAATTATATTAAATTATTGTTTTATTTTTTTTTCTTTTTGTACAGTTTGGAGTGCCTCTGGCCAGTTGACTAGACTTAGTTGGACTTGGACTCTCTTGACTTGACTTGACCCATTAGCGTAAAGACATGTGTTAATTTATGTAACTTTCCCGAAATGTTATTGTGACGTTTCATTAATCATTTTTCTCTGTCTGGGTCGCTGCCTACTCTTTTATGTTATTTTTAGTTAATTGTTTGCGCTGTAAAATGTTTATGCGTTTTGGCCAGCAACAACAACAACAACAACAATCAGAAAATCATAATAACGACTTGCTGCTTTTGGCCCCTTTGACTAATGTGTGCCGCGTGTTCACGTTTTGGTTTCAATGATTTATTATGTTAGGGCCAGCGTTTGTGTTTTTTGAAAGGGTTTCAGTAAAACATATCAATCATATTGAAATTAAATTTGATTGCATGATAAATATAAAGAAGAAACAAGTAACAACAAAAAAATACGAAATATTGCATAATAAATGGTTAAGGTGCATTTTTTGTTATATAGAATAAAAAATGACGAAAATATTAAAAAATGGTTTTTAATAATTATATTAAAATAAAAGTTAACGAGAATGAAGACCAAAAACAAAAAGTAAGCTATTGTCGAATGGTTAATTATATTGAAAATAAATATTAATTTTCACTATTTTGCCTAAAAGTTAAAAAAATTTAAATTTAGTTAAATTTACGATTCTTTAAGTCTCAATATTTTGTTGCTATCGAAAAAGGATCCATTCAAACCATTGCACTGTGGTCCGGCTAGTGGGGCTGAGCGGTCATAAATCAGAAACGCTACATAGAGGGCTAAGAATTTGTACTCGGGGGGTTTTTGGGGTCGCTTATTACAAAGTTTCCAAAGTTTCAAAATTCAAAATGGCTCAAATTTGAAAAAATGGCTTTTTTGTTATGAAACTTGGTACTAAGGGTGTTTTGGTGTCGCTTATTATGAATCTGGCCTTAAATTTACGTAATACGATATGGTCTATCCAATATGACTTAAAAATTTAAAAATTTGAATGAATGGCTTATAACTATTTCTTCAATCCGTAAATAGCTGTTGAATATGTTATGTTTTTATGATCACGAGAGCACCTCGTGGAGGTTTACGGTAATTTTAAACTCTTCTATTTTTTTTAAATTTAAAAAAAAAATTTTTTGTATAATACATTTTTTTTTAATTTTTAAAAATAATTTTTATTATATTAAATTTTTTTTTTAATTTTCAAATATTATTTTTTTTAATAATTTTTTTTTTCATTTTAAAATTTTAATTTTATTTTTTAATTTTTAACACATTTAAAAATTTTTTTAACTTTAAAATTCTTTTTATAATTTTTTTTATTACTTTTTAATCAAACTTTCAAATGGTTCCACAGGTTCCAGCATAAATCTTTCATTTTTTGGCAAAAAGGCAATTTTATGCAATTGATTGGAATTGGATATTGAAGAACAGTTATGTATGTACTAGTACTATCTATTTGGTCTCTCGCTGGAAGGTTACAAAGTATTCGATTTAAAAAAAAAGTTTTTAAAACAACACCAAATTTTGCGAATTAAATGAGAATCCCTTCAATAAAACAAGTCATTTTGGTAAACAATTTTATTGACAATATAACTTACAGTCATACTGAACTGTTACATAAAAAATTTGATCGGAAAAATGCTTGCAATGGATAAAAAATTGCATTTTTTTTTTATAGGCATTATAAAGATTTTTATTTTTAAGGTTAAACATTTGTATGTAAACGTGTTTCAAACAAGCTAATATTTTGAGAAAATGTAGTTCAAATATTCAAGTAATGATGTGCAAAAGAAATTTTTAAATCGAGAAATATTGAAAATTTTGACATAGGTTCAATGCTTTAGCTGTGTGCTTTGTTGTTGTATTGAATGATTTTTGTGTGTTTCGTCTGCGTTTGTTCTACTGTAATTTGTAAATTTTTTAATTCACTTACCCTTTTTTGTAGCTTTACGTACACTAGCAAAGGCATGCCAACCACTGCACAATGGTCCCAAAGTCCATTTTTTTTGGCATAAAGTCTAATTATAAGTTTGTACCATTATTTTATATAGCTGCCATATAAACAAAATGGCCGATTTTTATTAACTTTTTTGTTTTTTTTTCTAACTATTGAACCAAAATTCAGTTTAGTCATGTATTTAAAGCTCCCAATGAGTCCTATCAAATTAAGTTAAAATTGCGACACTATTTCATATAGCTACCATATAAACGATCTATACCGATTTTCACTAACTTTGTTGTTTTTTGAACTATTAAACTGAAATTCAGTTTGTACACGTATTTTAAGCTCCCAAGATGTCCTACCAAATTTGGTTCAAGCATTTTTTTTTCTTTTATGGAATTTTGTTAATTTTTTTTTTCTTTATAAATGAACTTTCTCCCCATTTTTTTAAAACATAATATCGGACACAGCTTATCTTTTAAGTCCATTTTTATAACACACTTCAAGCAATTATTAATATTTAAACTTAAAGTGGTCTTAAAAAAATCGTGTTTTCACGAGTTTGTGAAAATTTGTGAAAAAATCCAATTAAACTATCGTAAAGAGGACACTTTAATGAACTATATTGCATTAACAGTTCTGACAATCCAAAACAGTCATCGATAGTTCCTTGAAGTTAGTTTTGTGCATAGTGAACGAACAACTTAATTAAAAAATTCTCAAAATTATTGAAACTATTTTCAACCACGGTCAGTTTGCTTACTAATAATTACGGTTTAGTTCAATGCACCTAACCTGACCAATTATTTTATGTAAGTCTGCGGCTCACCATTCCGTCAGTACATCGAACCTTACAAGGCTAGTAAAACGAAAGTTATGAGCCAACTTGCCCGTTAGCCAACACATTTATGAACCTTCACTACACTGCACATAATTACAATGCGTAAGTGGGCCTACAACATTCACTCCCCACATTGCTCACACTAACACAAACAACACACACAAAACCCATAATCAGCATTAAGAGTAGCCTGTTATTATGTTGATTACAATTTTGGATAAGCCATGGGTAACACCCCAAAGCAACTGAAAGTCAAAGACCATTTTGCACGACTTACAATGGGTTACCTCGGGCGAGAAGTCGCTGGATGATGAGTTGATGGGCTGCTTCCCCAATCGTGATCCACAACTGACAGTCGAGGCGTTGCAGGTTCTCAATTTTCATGGTCAACCCATTATGGGGCTGATCATTAATCATGGCATCCACTCACTCACTCACTCACTGGCTCTAGCAATGACCCATTGAGGCTTTGAATTGCGCATGTGCGGCCCAAATGAATTTAGCCACTAATTTAATTAGTCATAAATCAATGAGTTTATTAAACAGTAGCCCCCAATCATGCCAACGTTTCTACCAATAAACTGCCACAAATTGGCTAATACCAAATGCTATTGCCCCATGCGATTATTTATCTCTCTGTCTGTCTGTGTGTGTGTGTATGGCCGCCCACCCGACTGGAACTCTCGCACGCGTTGGCACATTAAAAATCAGTTAAATTCAAACATACACACACGAAATGTTCATAAACAATTTCCATGGCTCTTGCGGGGACCTCTCGCTGCGCTGGCTGTCGAGCTGCCCAGCTGGCGGCTGTCCAGTCAGGGACTCGAACTGGTCGCTTTGGTGGGTTGGCTATGTGGAAAAGCCATTTGGCACATACATTCATTTCAAACATTTATGGTTATTATAAAGCATTTAACATTATTATGATGCCATGGGGCATCTGTTATTGTAGTAACGCATTTGGCTATGAGGTTGAGCACTCGGATTTTGCGTTTTTTTTTTTACAGCTTAAATAATCACTCTCTGGTGTAATTAGCATATATTGTAGCAATTGATATTTCAATTGAAAAATATGTATGGATATGTGGGCTTGGTTGAGGCAGGTGGAAAAGTACTGAGTCATAAATTTGGTTATATATTTTAATTTATTTACGACACATTTTTTAATGATTATATAAATATTTCATAATATTATGCACCTTCAAATGATTCCAGATTTCGGGTTGTTAATTATACAACAAACGGTGGGTTTGTTTTCCTCTTATTTATAGGATGGGAAAATCGCTGTACACTTTAAAAATCCCCCCAAAATTTTTTTTTTTTTATTTTTTTATAAAAAAAAAATATAAAAATTTTTTATATGAATTTTTTTTGAGTGAAGGGAAAGCAAACATGGTTATTTTTTTTTTTTTTTTTATTTTTATTTTTTTTGTTTAGGGTAAGTTTTTTTTTTATTTTAATCGTTTTTTTTAATTTATTGTTTTATTTTGTTTTAAAATAAAAAAAAAAAAAAAAAAATTTGAAGGGTGGCCAATCGTTTACACCCACGCCCACCTTGCACCCTCATGTTAAGTGTTTTTATAGTAAAAGTTTGGGGGGGAGTAGAGTTATTGGTTTTATAATTTTTTATTGTAATTTTTTTATTAGGGGTAAAAGTTAGAAGTATTAATTAAATTATTTTTTATAGATTTTAATTTTTTTTGTTAAGTTTATTTATTAATATTTTTAATGTCAAACCCAATGCCAATTATATTCTGAATTCAATCCAATTATTTAATTATATAAATATTTCAAATAATGAAATGATGGGGTTTGAGGTTAAATTATACACGGAACTGAGATCTTCAATCAAATTTTGGGAGATATTATTTAAAAGGGGACCAATTGGTGAGGGAATAAATGGTTGGGTTAAAATATGATTTTTTGTCTAATTTGTTTTTTTTGGGTGGGTTTTGGTTTCCTTAAAAAAAAAATATATGTTTATATATGCGGTGTTTATTTTGATTGTGTTAGTTTGTACCTTTGTTTTTTTTTTTTTTGGGTTTGGTGTGTTTTTTTTTAAAAAAAAGAAAATTGTTTTTTTAAGAGAAATTATAAAAACAAGATAAAATAATAATAGAAATAAAAATAAATAAAAAAAAGTTTTATTAAAGTCTTCGTTTCAAATCCTTTCCAAAACTTGAAAAAATATTCGATGTACAAATTTATTGGACAATTTGCGTTGGAATCTATAACATGTTTGATTGAGTGTGATTATGATATTTGTTCACTGCTGCCTATTCCTCTCATTCAAGTCATTTAAAGTTTCCTTAAGAATTTCATTCGTTTGTAAAATGACCAAGGCTGAGTTTACACTGTTCGACGCATGAGACATGAAAATCAAGTAGGCCCTTATGTTGTCTTGTTTTCATTGTGAATAGCTTGTCATTTGACATTAAAAACAATACAACATGATGGCTTACTAGACTCAGCCTTATTTTTGAATGGTCCGGTTCGGGTTCAGGTTCATGGAGTCAAAAATTTTAGAAGGTTCCGTTCATGGTGTGGTTCATGCAAACAAAACTCTCGAACCGAACCGGTTCTCAAAGGTTCAGTTCCAAAGCGGTTTGCAGCCTCGATTATTCACTTGAAATAGGTCTTTCCGAAAATATTATTTTTTTTTTGGTTATCAATCAAAAAGCCTATTAAAAGGTTCAATGTTTATAACTTAAATTACTGTATGTACGAAATCTACCATAGCTCTGTAAGCAAAGTGATAGAACCAGTTGGGTTGGAGTAGAAACATTTGCGTACAAAAAACGGCATTTGTTGTCGTGTCTATCTATTATTTCCTAATGAATCAAAGAAAATTTTTTATTTAAACCAAAAAGGCATTTGCTAAGCTTCCTTTTATTCTTTTGGTATAGAAACAATATTTTAATAAATAAACTGTCCTTTTTGAGCTTAAGAATAATTCATACATATTTTTAGGTACATCCAAGAAGATAAGGTACTTTAAATTTTAAGTACATGCTCAGGGCTGTTCTCGTCTCAAATCCGATCGATCGGAATTGGTTAAGGTTATTATTTCTAAAAAAAAACGAGAAGGCAAAGCTAACTTCGACTGTGCCGAAGTTTTAATACACTTGAAAAACTTTACTTCAACTGATTTAACCGTGTAAAATATATATAGGATATAGATATCAGATATTTAAAATTATGAAATCATTGATAATAAAAATTTAATACCATAAAAAAAAACTTTTCTAAGTAAAACACATTTTCCGACCGATCGGTCCTATGGCAGCTATATGCTATAGTCATCCGATTTTGATAATTTTTTTCAAAATTATGTGAAAGCATATAAAACTAATATATACCAAGATTGGGGACGCTACGATAAAAAACAAAAAAGTTTTTCTCACTAAAAGTGTTTTTTTTGACCGACCGTTTATATGGCAGCTATATGCTATAGTCATCCGACTTTGATCAACTTTTTTCAGAATTGTGTGGAAACATATAAAACAAATATATACTACGATTGGAGCCGCTACGATGAAAATCAAAAAAGTTTTTCTCACAACGACTTATTTTTCGACCGATCGTTCCTATGGCAGCTATATGCTATAGTGATCCGATTTTGATACATTTTTCCAGAATTATGTGGAAGCATATAAAACTAACATATACCAAGATTGGGGACGCTACGATTTAAAACAAAAAGTTTTTCTAACTAGAACTTGTTCTTAGACCGATCGTTCCTATGGCAGCTATATGATATAGTCATCCGATCCGGCCGGTTCCGACATATTAGTTGCGTGCAGTAAAAAGAAGACTCTGTGCAAAATTTCAGCTCGATAGCTTTAAAACTGAGAGACTAGTTCGCGTAGAAAAAGACAGACGGACAGACGGACAGACAGACGGACAGACGGACGGACGGACAAGCGGAAATGAACTCAGCTTGTTGTCCTGATCAAGAATATATATAGTTTATGGGGTCGGAAATGAATATTTCTATGCGTTACAAACTTCTGGGCAAAATTAATATACACTTTTCAAGTGTATAAAAACTATTAGAAAATTAGGTTTAAATATTTTGTCATCAGAAAAGTCAAATGAAGTTAAATGGAAGTTTGAAAATGTTCGTCGACTAACACAATCGGTTCTTGAAAACTGAAACAATGGGCCCATTCAGCACATAATTTCGATTAGCGATTTGTGTTTTATGATTGCTGATTTTACATAGTATATTTCCAGATGTTGTATTAAATTAAAGAAAAATGCCAAATTCATAAGACATCTAAAAATATATTATGTAGTATACGTAGTTTTTGAAAATTATCAGTAATCGAGTGTCTCTGGTAAATACGCCCCTTGTCCAACGAAAACGAGAACAGGCCTGACTGTTTCTACTAGAACTCTCACATAAATTTTTTCTATACTGACTTCTTTTTGGAACTTCTAATAAAATGTTTTTTCTTTTTTTTTTTTTAAATCTAAAAAATCAAATAGGTGTCAAAAACGAAAAGCAGGATGATCTGTACGATATGTTGGCACCCAGTGACAAGCTAAAGTTGACTTATGATAACAAAAATTTGTTCTATCGGCAAGTTTGAGTAGCCTGTAAAGTTATCAGCAAGATATGAAAACGGTCCTTAATTTATAATCCACAATAATTCAGCTGGTATATTAAATATCTAAGAGCAGCGTAAACATTTATTTAAAGAGAGAACACAATTCACAATAAATCTGATTTAAACAATTTTTTAATTTAATCTCACAAACTTTTTAAAGTTTTCGAGTATTTTAAAATTCTCTTAAATGACGCAAATTTTCTAAGTTTTCAGCTTATGGTTAAGCCGTTTACCCTGAGCATTGATTGATCAGTCAGTCGGACTTGAAGGAATATTTAAGTATAAATTTATTTTAATTATGAAAATTGGCCTAAGTTATATTTATTGCATGTTTTATAAACATAAAAATATACAGGGCTGTTCCCATTTTCGATTTCGATCAAATCATAATAAATGTTTCCGTTTTCAAAAACCGATTGTGTTATTCGGCGAATAACTTCAAATTTCCATTTAATTTCGTTGGATGTTAAAAATTGCAAATCCTTTTAGCCCGACTACTCTAATTATTTCAGGGTAATACAAGGCTGAACCAATTCCGATCAATCGAATTCGGAAACGGGAACAGGTCTGATAATGTTCTTTTTTTTTAACCGAACTCTTTTATGGTTTTTTTTGTGCCTCTGACTTCTTTGAAGACTTAGGCTTCGAATCGTTTTAAAGCCCTTACTAAATAGATCTAACTAGAAATTTTAGAACTGAGCCAAACAAAATTAGATTAATATTTGATTAACCCAATAGCCTCAGCTCAATCCTCCCAAAAAAAAAACCACCTCATATTTATCACTTACCACACAAAATTCACATTTGCGCGACGCAACAAAAAGGCAGCTATAATAAATAAAAATAATAGCTGCTGCAATTTTCGCACTATATTTTATATAATGTATAAAATGCGTGCCACCAACACACACACACAAACACATACACACTCACTCACACGAAACGTATAAAAATAATAAATTACTTCAATGGTTGTGGAGGAAAGGAAAGGCATTCCGAGGAGGAGCGTTTATTATGCGCACAATAAACGCGGCGGGCGCAGCGGCGACATAAATTAAATTTATGATGCTTATAAATATTCCACAGTCATTTGTAATATAACAGCAACAACGAGGGCAACAGGATAACGCTAGGATGTGCTGGCTGTCTGTTAAACAAATTGTAGCCAACCAAACGAGAGCGGCAGCGTCAAGGAGCCGGGGTGGAAATATCAAAACGAACACACACGACATATATAAATAATATGGAAAAAAAGAACGAGAGCTAGCGAAATAAGCCTTGATTTATGAATACTGCCACAACTGCTGCGACCACTGAAAAGAGAAATCATCCATAAAAATGGCAATAGATGGCAAAAGTTTTCAAGCACCTGAAAGAAGGATAATTTATGTTGAAAATGATTTATCATACATCTTGTACGCATATTGTTGGCTTGACCCAAATTATCCCCCTGTCGGTGTAAGAGACTCGCATAAAACAGTATTTCTGCATACTCTTTGGGGGGATTAAATTTTGCGTTTCAAGTTCATAAATCAGGATGCAATCAGCATATGTTCGGGTGATTAAAAGGAACAATAGTGTGGTGGGAATAAGGGAAGATGTAAGATGAATGGGACAATAGTTGATCATTAAGTGTCTAGCTGAATATTGATTTCAAATATATTTAAGTTTTATGCAAGAACCATACCAAAAACAGAAAACTACACAGTTAAGAATTTCACCAAAATAAAGCAGTGTGACCGTATTAAATTATACTTAAAAAGCTTACTCTTTACAACTTATTTATAATTTGATTTAAAAACTTACATTTCTTTACTTACTGACTAATCAGTAGTAGCAGAAATTTTAACCACAACAAATTATAATATGCGAAAATTTCAGCTTATGCATAAGTTTGTGCTTACCTTGCCCCAGATGATTATCTATCGATTTGCATAATACTTTTTGCAAATGCAATTAAAATTGATTTATCTTTAATGACTACAAAAAAAGAATCTCGATCAATATCGTCTCATTCCGTTTTATTACACAATTCATATTACTTAGAAATTGATTGCTTATTTTAATTCCATTTTCTGCTTAATTTTATATATTTAATGATTATTGCTACTGCATAAATTTTGGCATTTTCAGGCATTTCATTGTTGTTGGCCTGGTCATTTATTAAAATTCATTTGGTTAATTTCAATTGTTTGGGAATTGTGGAATTTTGTTTGGCTCGTGTGGTACATAAATAAAGTCATTAAGTTCAGCCGTTTAAGTGCAATTTTCAATCAATAAATTGACTCCATTAAATTTGCATAATAATTTCCCCATTCGGTTTGTTGTTTATTCTTTTCATCTAATCATTTCGAGGGCGACACTTAATTAGCCTAACTGGTCAACGTTTACAAGGCTTGCAAATGCATTTTTATCATAAATTCCACGCCTGACTTGGCTTTCAAATTAAATTGAAATTAATTAATCCAAAACATCGGGGAATGTAAAGTTGTTTTCAGATCGTAAATTAAGTTGATTGCGATTTATTTGGGCCTGCCAAAGCGAAATCAGCGACGCAATGAATTTTAGAAACCGAAACTCGATCAATTTGCAATGCAAATTGCCAGCGTTTGGAATAAAGTAAATATATATTTTATGTTTCACTTGTCGTCGTTTAATGCCATAAAAATGGGTATGTGTCTTATTAACTGATGAGGCTGTCGCCGAAACAGAAACAGAACCGGTCCGGCACCAGCCGAGCGAAAAAAGTTGAAGCGCCCCCAATCCGACGCCCGTTACCTGCTTTGGTGTCATTAATTTTGGAATCGTAAAGCCCACAATATGTCAAATGAGACCACACAGCGTCGTAAAATTCAAAGTTTATGGCTCTCGGTTTTTGGGAGTTTGAGTTTTTTGGTTTGGCTTTGGTTTTGGCTTTGAATTTTTTATCAGAAGCGGCGCGTCGCTTTTAATGGCTTTGCTTTAGGTGCTCGAACGCTGTCCAAATGTGTTGCGTGTTTCGGTTTATAAACGCTTGCCAGAAAATTAAGCGTAACTTATTTGTCAAGTTTTTGGAAATTGAGTATCGTTTGAGCGGGTTTATTTTGGTCAAATGTTTTTATAATGCTGGTGAAAGATGCTTTGAACACACACACAAATAAAACCAATTAATCAGTTGATGTTCCATTGAAAGTTTCAATTAAGTAATCAGACAAAGGCAATAAACAAAAACCAATGCTTCAAAAATTAAGCTATTTAGAATAATCATCCAATCAATGAATCCATTTGCTTTGACTGTGACTTTGTATGTGCAACTAAAGCAGCGAGCTAAGCAACAACAAATGAGCCTTGCGAGTATAGCAATATAACATTTTTACTTGTACCTCATATCTTGATATATATTTAAGTCATAATTTCTTATCGATCTACCAAAGTCCGTTTTCCAAACAGATAGTCGAGCTCTAGGCAAAACAAATCCTAACGCTGGGCAGCACTGGCCGCAATCGCAAGGGCAGCACTTGCACAGTTTTTGTGATCCCACACATAATAGTTATCAGTTATACTAAATACAAAATTTTTGCAGCTGCATTCACTCAGAAAAAATCGACTGGCAGAATTCTAATACGATCGGGTTGGAATTTATACCGTTCTGTACTTAAAATTCAAATAAATTTTGGTCTTGTGTGTACTTAAATTTAATATGAAATATTCTTAAGTCCTAAAACAACCGTTAATTTTATTTAAATGAGAACAAAAATTAAATGTATTAAGAATTTTTCGTACTTATAGAAAAATTATAGAAAACGTATTTTTACATTTTTTAATTAGTACAAAATTTCTTAGATTAAGTACAAGATAATCTTAAAATAATCTCTATGGAAAAGGCGAAATACATCTAATTATGATTTTGCACGGTAGGTACGTTCCAAAAAAACCGTGTGAAAAAAAGTGTAAAAAAACCGTGTAAAAAACCGTGTAAAAAAACCGTGTAAAAAACCCGTTTAAAAAAAACCAAGTTAAAAAAAACATAGAGTTGTACATATAAGAAAAGGGGATTGGTTCCAAATCCTTCAACCTTCAATAAAAAATAAGATACATTAATGCACTAATGCACAGTTTATTACATGAAAACAGAGGACAATTTTTATAGACCGTGTAAAAACAGAATTAGGTGTATTTAAACACGAATGTGTCCCTAAAATTTCCAACTGGTTCTGTCACTTAACTTAGGAAGGCATGGTAGATTTCTTGCCAAGAGTTATATCCAATAAGTTCTTTGCAGCCATATTTTTTGGGGGAATAATTAAGAATTCATTTAACTTGAAGGAAAAATAGTTTTTTATTATTTTAAGGGCGCAAATTCTTGATTTGACTTTTACGACCTACAAGTATGATCAAAAACGATCTTAATATAGTTCGAAATGTAGTTAATATATCTCGGAACGGTCTAGAGTTAACTATTTCGGGATTGAAAAAATCGTACTTGATATAAGAACGTTGTACTTGAATCAAGTATTTCCATACTTTACGGTAAGTATTGACATCGTTTGTACTTGATTTAAGTACAAAGTTCTTGGATTTTTTTTCTGAGTGTAGTATTTTAATGTTGGACATGACCGACTTTCTTGGACTTCTATATACGAAAAGTTCCTGATTTAAAAACTTTTGTTTTAAATCAGAGTAAGCGTGTCCATAGGCAAAGGTCGCTGTAGCAGTGACGTCGCACACCGACACTATAAGCCCACTGCGCTGCTGTGAATTTCGTATCCCCAATCGGACTTGACTCTATGCCAGAAGCACATCTTGCACAGTTCTTTTTCCACTAAGAAGTAGTTCCAAACACATGCAGTCTTCAATTCGCTTTTGTACAGGGGCGAAACGCAGCAGGAACTGTTCTAATAGAAGGGACGTTTGCATGGGTTGTTGTTGTAGGCTCAACTTCGTAAAAACGTTCGGGTGTCCCTTCCAACTTTAGTTTCCATTTGCACCCCATCAGATGGCATTCTTTTGGCAGGGAAAATTGCACGCATGCAGTACACGTGCTTTAAGAACGCAAGCGTCACCCACAATATGAAAACTTTGTATTTGTATATTAAAAATGTTTTTTTAATTTCTTAAGTTCCGTTACGGTTTACATAAGTTTAAAATTTACAATGGTTTAAATTGATTATGGTTATACTTAGTCTGATTTAAATTGCCAATTATATGTATGTAAAGCCAGTCATTTTTGCAGTCTGTTAAATGGGGGAGATAGGTAAAGTAGCTTATTTTAGAATATCTGAAATGTAGAAAGTAAATATTAAGCTGTTTGCATTAATTAATACAAATACTTACTATTAACAAATTCGAAGTGTAAAACACAAGAAATTGATATTTTCACATCATTATGCGGCAAACACCAACTTCTAACTAAAGGCAATTCTAAAAGGCAACATCAAAAAATCACGTGTTTGTTTTTGCTCGTTTCCCTTTGTTTTCATAATTGTTTTTCGCTGCTTCTCTGTTCGGCTTTCATTTCTCATTTTGGTTTCCAACAGCACGGGTGCTATATGTGTGCCATTAGAAGGGAAGTTTGCATGTTATGCAGATTTTACGCCTTCCAACATACTTCTAAAAGAACGTTTTCGTGAAGAACGAACGATCGTCAATCGTTCGGGTCTCATTTCAAATTTTTCTTTCCAATAGCACAGGTGCTACATGCGTGCTAATAGAAGGGACGCTTGCATGTTGTGCTGACTTTCTCACTTCTAACCTACTGCCAAAAGGAACGTGCATCACTTCTCATACAGATTTTATGCCTTCTTTCATACTGCAAAAATTGGTAGTGCATTTTTTCTTGTAAAAATGGAACCACGTTCCGCAAAGTCCGACTGGGTCGGTTGCCACGCACACATGCATAGCTAAAATATGATTGTATTGTATGCACTACACTGTTTTAAATTCACAAATTTTAACGATTGCTGTAGCCGCCATAAATATTAAAAAAATAAAAATCTAAAACCTTAGTAGGCTTTGTGAAGGCGCTCGGTCATGGCTGCCAGTTGGTTGGTTTTAAAATTTAGTTCAGCAAATGCAGTCGGAGAGTGAACACGAATTTTTTTTGAGCACTCAATAAAAATAATAAATATTTTGAAAACTCTAAAAAGTTGTATTTTCTTTTTGTCAAAGTTTTGACTAACATTAAACTATGTTTATAGTATGTTGTTATGTTAATACTTATTTTTTTCTTTTTTCTTTGTAAATTCAAATGCACATGTATCTTTCAGATACAGCATACCCACAACACTGGTAAATCCCAAAAGCTTGCTGATTCCAAGTCATCGCGTCGTGATTGGGTTGGTGACTGGGAATTTCTTAACCGACAAGAACAGTAGTAGCATATCTCTTGCTTAAGCAAGATTATGTTAGAGTAATACTATCAACTGAAGAGTTTTACAGAATTTAGTAAACTTGCACAAATCTATCTGCAACTTCCAATTGAAAAAAATTTTTCCTTATACATTTTTTCTTAATTTTCAATAATTTTTGTCTTATAATGGGCGCTTTACGATATCAAACTCGTCCCTGAAATAAACCGAAACGTTTTCATTTTCAAATAATTTCCTGCTTTTCGAATTGACCTCGGAACAAATAAATGCATAGAAATCTTTTTTTTTACAATTCACTTTGGAAAGACTTGCCTGCTTTTATTTCGGTATAACAATAAACAATATTTTTTTTTTTTTGGTACATTCAGCATAAGATCAAAACAATTCAAAACAGCGGCTCAACTTAATGATGACCGTGTCCGTGATCGTGTCCATGTCCACCGTGTCCGTGTCCATGTTCCTGTTTCAGCGAATATCCAGAAGAAGAACTGCCTCCATGTCCATGTCCGTGACTGTGACCATGTCCATGATCGCTGTAATCCTCATGACCGTGTCCGGAATGGGAAGCAGAGGCGTATTCCTCAAAATCAACATGACCGCCCTCATAGCCAGAATGGTGATGCTCGGGAGCGGCATGATGATGCAGTTTTTCGCGATGAACCTGAGCCTCGAAACCCTTGTGCTTGTCGGCCGTATAGTGAACTGTACGCTTGTGTCCATCCGCATCGATCAACTCATAGTGTCCAGTAACCTTATGGCCATGACGTGATTCACTTTGTGAATGTACATCGCCCGTTTTGTGATCCTTGACGCCATATTTGAAGTCATATTCGGCATGCGAGTCGTGATGAT
This sequence comes from Lordiphosa mommai, assembly GCA_018904225.1. Lineage (NCBI taxonomy): Eukaryota > Metazoa > Arthropoda > Insecta > Diptera > Drosophilidae > Lordiphosa > Lordiphosa mommai. Next base: position 37,466 of record JAEIFT010000078.1, read on the forward strand.
CCTCGTGATGATGACCATGCTCCTCATGATGATCATCATGAGAGGTCAAATGCACCGAGGCATGACTCGAGGCTCCACCATGTCCATGTCCATGATCATGGAAAGGAGCCGCCTGAATGGCTGCCAAAACGGCCACAAGGGCTAATGCAGTGAAAAACTAAAGGAAACAAAAGTTATAGATCCTTGGCTTTATTCTAGACTTTACTTACCATCTGGGCCATGGTTCTTTTGCTAATTTATGAGTTGATCTTAGCTGGGCTTTTGTCTGCTGTGAACTGTGTCTTAGCTGAGTTCAACTCGCCGCTTTTATACCCCCAAATCATGGCTCAAAGTTCGAACTTTCAAAAAATAAAACTAAACCGTTTTTGTTAGTTACGCCCAATTTGCAGTTCAAGTTCGTTTTACTTTCGCCTCCGAGACCTGCAATTATGTGACCCTTTTGAAAATCCGAAAAACCACATACAATCCCTCCCGTAGTAATTCATTGTAAAATTGCCAATTTAAAATGGCATTGTTTATGCCCCCATCTGCGGATTGAACAAACGAGCCAAGAGATTTATATGCCTGGCCAACGTTGAGTCGTTGACGTCAATCAGGCCTGACAAAAAGTCATCAGAATTGCAATTGAACAGATCCCTCGAAGATCGCCGAGGACAAGCCTTGAGGATCTTTGAGGCTGCTGTCAGTAGTCAATCGGCTACCGTCTGTCAATGTCGTGTCGCCTTCATCAAAGGCCACGCTGGGACTGACAATGGGGCCATAGTATAATCCGTCTCAAAAAAAAAGAAAAGGATTTGGGATTTGGCAGGACAGGAAGGCCAAACAATTGCATCGTTCCTATATCATTTGCATTTTGATGCGTAAATTAGCGGGGAATCTGATAATTGAAGGGGAAGATGCAACAAGATACGTATGTTGAGAGGAATTCTGGCAAATACGTTTGGTGAAAGAAAGCATTTCAATTGTTGTTCAATGGAAGTTAATACCATTTGGCTTACATTTATGTAAGCTTTGGTTTTGTACCTGATAAGTAAATGTCTAGGTAGGAGATTTAAACGTTTGCATACCGAAACAAGTAAGAAAGTCGGTCAAGCCCGACTGTAGTATACTCTGTACCTGTCCAAGATTGTACATAACTAAAAACTTTTAGGTGTGGCGTCACAAAAACTGTGATATCGGCCAGTGCTGCCCAGCGCAATTATTTGATTTGTTTATAACTCGACTATCGTTCATCTGATCTGAAAATGGTGTATGAAGGATTAATATGAAATGACGATTAAAATGTATGCCTAAATGGTTTGAGCAACCTATTTTTAAAATTGTAGAAGATATGACGATTTTCTTTAAATTGTGGGGGTGGCAGCTCTGCTATTGTTCATCTGATTGGAAACGATGTATAGTTGCTTGATAAGTTTTGATGAGTAGAATATATGTCTTGAAGGTTCGAAAATTCTATCTTTAAAATTGTGGGAAATTTGAGAATTTTTATACACTTGCAAGTGTATATTAATTTTGCCCAGAAGTTTGTAACGCTTAGAAATATTCATTTCCGACCCCATATACTATATATATTTTTGATCAGGACGACGAGCTGAGTTCATTTCCGCTTGTCCGTCCCTCTGTCTTTTCCTGTCCCTCAGCTTTAAAGCTATCGAGCTGAAATTTTGCACAGAGTCTTCTTTTTACTGCACGCAACTAATATGTCGGAACCGGCCGGATCGAATGACTATATCATACAGCTGCCATAGAAACGGTCGATCAAAAAATAGTTCTAGTGAGAAAAACTTTTTGTTTTCCGTAGCGTCACTATCTTGTTTTGTCTCATAGTTTATTTAAAAAGCAATTTTTTCAATGTTTTACACGTTTCTAAAAATTGCAAATCGGTATAAAGCGCCTAGAACCGTACGAAAACTTTTGTCCATTAACCTTTGTACACCGAATGGCATTCTATAGCTGCCATGAAACGTCGCAAAAACTAGTCTAGTGAGAAAAACTTTTCGTTTTCCATCTACTCACTAATCTTGGTTGTCACGTTTCTGAAAAAATTTATCAAAATCGAATGACTATATCATATAGCTGCCATAGAAACAGTCGGTCAAAAAACTAGTTCTAGTGAGAAAAACTTTTTCGTTTTCCATCGTAGCGTCACTAATCATGGTGCATTTTATTGTTATATGCTTTCACATAATACAGGAAAAATTTATCAAAATCGGATGACTATATTATATAGCTCCCATAGAAACGGTCGGTCAAAAACTACTTCTTAGGAGACAAATTTTTTGTTTTCTTGGTATATATTAGTTTTATATGCTTTCACATAATTTTGAAAAAAATTATCAAAATCGGATGACTATAGCATATAGCTGCCATAGGACCTCGGCGGAAAATGTGTTTTACTAAGAAAAGTTTTTTTATGGTATCAAATTTTTATTATCAATGATTTAAAAATTTTAAATATCTTATATCTATATCCTATATATATTTTACCGGTTAAATCAGTTGAAGAAAAGTTTTTCAAGTGTATTAAAACTTCGGCACAGTCGAAGTTAGCTTTGCCTTCTCGTTTCTATATATTTTGGCTTCTAACTTTCAAACTACTAAACCGATTGGAAAATGTTCTTCTACTAGATTATTAGGAATTGCATACCCTTTTGATTAATCTCATGCTTGACTTTATCTGATGATTGTAACCCGAGATATGGCTTAAAAGGTATGGGTACCTACCGAAAAACTAAAAAAAAACCTAACTCAAAAACGTATCCATTCAAACATTTTTGAAATTCATTTTTGAGTTTAGCATTCCAAAAAAAATCATTAAAAATAAATAATGTAATTTAAGACCTCTTTCCAGATGACATCAAAATTTATTTTGGCACATTTCTTCATATGAATAGACTCACTTTTGAAAAGCTCTGAAAGCTGAATGCATTTAAAAAGCTGTCTTATTTATATGAAGCAAAGTGCCGAAATAAATTTGTATGCCAGCTGGTCATTCCAGCTGGCCTTTAAAAAAAAAATTTTTAGCCAAACTTTGCCAAAGGAAATTTTCATAACTTGGCTTAAAGTGCATTTTAAAGCTTTAAAATCAAAAAAAATTTCCCACACTCAATGGATTTCCAATATTTTCTAGCTTTTTTTGCAATTATAAGTGGAACATCCTCGGTCCAACAGGCAGTTCATTGAAATCCCTTTTTACCATCAACAAAATTGCCCTTTCGCATATGTGGTCGCAGCTTTTGTTGTTGTAGTTGTTGTTGTCGATGTCAGTCAAAAAAGCTACGAAACGCAACGTTGTTTGGTTGGTTTTGGTTAGTTCGGTTCGTTGTCAGTGTCATTGCTGGCTGCGTTTTGTGGGCACATTTCGGCTGCTGCTTGATTACTCATGTCAATCAGGCTTCCAAACAGCGACGACATGCTGTCAATCTTTGTGTCATGGCCGCTAAAGTTTGTGCCTTTGCCCGGGCGGCAGAGTTGGAGAGTTGGACAACAAGTACGCTTGATTGCCGGGGCCCAAAAGGCCCAGAGAAAGGAAGCACAGGGAGAAAAAAAAACTGATGATGCCACAAAGGTGCAGGGTAAATGGTAAATGGCAGTGACAGTGACAGTAGCAGTACTTGATGTTGTTGTTGCTATTGGATTGATGTGCATTGTATGTAAATTGGGCGGTCGTTTTCGCATTTGATGCGCTGTCAAGGGATAATCAACAGCAGCAGCAGCAGCAACAGCAACAGCAACTGACGTTGGACAACTGCAACTCCAACTTCGACTCGTTGCAACTCATTATGCAGACGCATAAAAATTGCTTGGCTCCTCTCCCCATACCCATACCCATTCCCATTCGATCGGACTTGCTATAACGAGCTTAAGAAAATATACGAGCAAAATGTCTCGATAATTTGCAACGTAAAATTCTCTCATCCCCCGCGCTGCTGCAGCCACTGTCTACCATAAATTTCGTTTCGACTGACATTTTGTTGTTGTATGTCCCGAAAATTGAAAACGACATGGCCGAGGCCTGTTGACAGATATTCGTTTGACAGGCACCGTCAACTGTCATGAGTAAAATGCGGCGTAAACGTTAAGCGAAATCCACTGCACAGGGCAACAAACCATTGCAAATTGTTGGCTGCTTGGTCAGTTTAAAGCACGGAGGAAGAGTAAGAGTAAGTGAGTACTAGGTGGGGTGAATAGTATTCTCCTTGACCGCCAGAGAGCGCTGCTATCGAAAAAAAAGATTTTGATGCCTTAGAGTCCATTCATATTTAGGCAATCATGTCAAATTTCAGCACGAAGCAGTTTTTAGTTTTGTTTTGACAGCTGATTGTTGTTGACGTGTTTGTCATTCTGTTGAGTATGGGAAAAATAAATTTTTAAGAATTAAATTACAGCTATGAAATGACCGAAAAGTACCATTTCTTAATTTTTAACTAAATGTTTTACGATTTTTCTAAACGAATTGACAAAATGTTAGGCTGGTTTAACACTGTTCGACGCATGAGACATTTTAATCTAGTAGGCCCTTGTTTTTTTCAATGTGAATAGCTTGTCATATGGCATTTAAAACAAAACATGCGTCAAACAGTGTGAACCCAACCTTATGGGCATTGTACATTTGTAGAATTGTTTGAGAACATTTCATCTCTTGACTATTAAGTAAAACTCCTTTTAAAACAAGGAAATAAAAATCTTAAAATTATGCATTAAGTTCATTTAGTTTTAAATAAGACAAAACCAAAATTAAATACAAATTTTATCACCTTTCTATATAAAAACAAAAATAATCAGTAATTTATAAAATTTTGACACCTAACCAAAACATTTAATTTTCTAATATTTCTTCTCACTCTATACAGGCATTCCTTTGCACATAACTCAACACAGTTCACAAAAAAGTGCCTCTAAAGAAAATAAAATAATTCTTTGCAATTGCCAATTGCCCAGAGTAAAACAGGTTGCCATAAACTTAGTTGTAATCGGTAATTGCAATAAATAAAGTAAGTGGCCGAAAGAGAAAGATTCAAGCCGAAGGTGTCGTGCTGAAAACATCAGGGGGTTACCAACTCCAAAGTGTTGACAATTCTCGTCAATTACGTTGTAATGCGTCTGCCAGTTGCCATCACCTCCCTCCCCCTGCACCCTGCATCCAGCACCATTTGGCATTGACGCATTGCTTGACACATTATGATGCTTGATTTGTTGTCATGGCAATTTTGCCACCATCCTTCCTCAAATGGCCATCGTCTCTCTGTCTCTGGGCTCTTTCTCTCAGTAATGTGAATTTTTCACTATGGACAAATGAGTTTGTCGCGGCCTTTTTGCGTTATAATTACGTTTTTTTTTTCGAGCACAAATACTTTACAATGCAACAACATTGTTGAGCTTTCCAGTTATTAATGGTTAACTCTGCGCATGTTGGTATTTATCGTAATGATTGTGTATGTTTTTGTGCCCGATTTTGTAATTTGTTTTTGCTTGAAATGGTTGAAAAAGGCATTTTTTGCAAAGTTTCTATTAGTCAAGGATGGCAAAAGAATTTTTTAAGGAATTTTTCAAAGATCGAAGAGCGTAAATAAAAATGTATATTATTTTTAGATGTGGGGAGTGAGAGAAATATTCATACATGCATTGCATTCAAAAGCTTTGAAAGAAGAAGCAAAAGCGGATAAGAACAACAAGTTAACAACTGAAAAGTGATTTTTATAGTTGGGGAAATGCTCAGTGTTTTCAGTATTTAATTTAAAAATATTAATATTTTAAACTTGTAAAAATTCGAATATTAAATTCAGGGCTGCAAAACCAAATAATTTTTTGCGGAGGTCCGGTTCACGGGTTCGAATCAAAATTTACCAGTGGTTCAAGGTTTTTGTGCGAAGGTTTTAATTTTTTTCAAAATTTTTATAGAAAAGCTATTAATTTGATTAAAAAATATTAGGAAATATTTGGAATTTCAGTATTTTTGTTTACTTGAAGCTACAATTTCAATTAGTTTAAAATATAAGTATTATTTTTATGTGATAACTATTGGTGTAATTTTATTCTAAGGTCCCCCACAGGCAAATAATTTGCCCAAATATTGATGAAAATTTGTTTAAATGGACCTTAATAAAAAATTTATCCAAGCTTTAGTTTTAAGTCTCGAAAAATATAAGAAATTGGCTATTGAGACAAATTATCATCAAAAAATCATTTGCTTGATTAAGAAGTTTGAATTTTGCTGAACCGTACCGAAAGATTTGGTTCGGAACAGGTTCAGGCTCATCGATTTATATCACAAGAGGTTCGGTTCGCAGTAAAACAATAGTCGGAACTCTGGGTTCGAACCGTTTCGGTTCAAAACAGGCTTACAGCGCTGATAAAATATTTTTTAAGAAATATTAAACGCAATTAAACATTAATTTTTTATTGCAGCTAAAGTTTTGCGAAAAGAGAGGAATTCCTCAATGTTTCAAAGAGCTGTAAATCCAAAAGAGAAATTGAATTAAAGAACTGAATAAAAACGTGAATTTCAATTCTCGGAAAGCTTAAACTCTTTTATATTTAAATAATTTTGATTATATACCTTTACCAAATCAAGTAAGAAAACAAAACGGTAAATGAACTTAACATTTTTCGGTCATGGTGGACTTTCTGTGGATATGCCCATTTGGAAATTTCCAAAAAATAATATTTACTTTTGTTGAAAAATCCACTCAACTGAGTGGAAAATGTTGGTTCGAATTTTAATTTTTCCACATTTACTTAAAACTCATATTCACAGCTATACATACAATAACAAGAAATACAAGTCTTTTATATTTTGGAAAATCTACCCCGATAGTCGGAAAATAGGCGTAAAACTGAGGAATGAATTTCTTTTAATACACATTCCTTCAGCTAAAACTTATTTTCACAGCTTTACTTGACAAACTATTTTCAACGGGATTTTTAGATTTGATAAAAACTCCTTTTTGTCGACTTTGCATTCATTATAGTTGGTACCTTAATAGAATACTATTAAATTTTTTTTGTAGAAATTTTATAACTTACACAAGTGCGAACGAAGTCGCTTGTAGAGGTCACCATCCACAACCAAAGTGTAATTTATTATTTTCAAAGATAAACCAAGACAAGTTTTTACTCTTTTAAATGCAAAAAGTCACAATATTCCTTAGTTGAGTTTAGTTACGCTCGAATTGACTTTCTGTCTTACATAAAACAATCGATTGGTTACACTTACAACAGATTATTTCAATATTGATCTGAAATCCATAAAAGGCAAAGCCAGCTAAAGATATTTTTATATTAGTACGGACCATTTAGTAAATCATGAAGATCGTCGCTCTGTTAGTAGTTGCAAGCATGCTACACTCATCCATTTCGATACCTATATCTGCGGTACCATGCTGCAAGGCAAGGCACTGTGTCTGCATAGCAGATTAAATATTGCTGAAATTAAAACTAATAAAAGCAAGATATTAACAAAAAAAATTGGTGTTTCAATAATTGCTAAAGTTTTGGTGTTTTTTTTTTATTTTTGTAGCAAAAATAAGATTCTCACCAACTCCAATCGATTGATGTCAAGAAATGATACATTTTTGCATATCATGTACCACAGTTAAAGCTTCTTATTATTGCATGCAAATCTAGTTTGCATTCAATTTAGAAAGCCTCATATCTCATAGCCTTTTAAAATCTGTGGTAAAACGGCCAAGTGATAGACAATACTGCTCAACAGTTATGGCTAGGTAATACAGCTCTCTCTTCAAATATATGCAATATTAACCGAGAGCGTAAGTTGAAGTCAGCACTGCTCGACTTCGATATACCCGTTACTCAAATCAATTTTAATTTCTGGTGCATATCTATACCGGAACCCAATTTCTCCAGTGTATGAGTAGTCAGAGAGGGAAGAGTAACAATTGGACATATGAAATAAAAAGAGCATCAAAAACAAGAAAATAAAGCAACAAAACAATTAAAGTAAAGTAAAAAAAAAACAAAATAATTAAAGTAGCAATGCAAAATGAATCGATATATTTAAATTTTCGTTTTATGCTTGGTGCATATCTTTAGCCGCACTGTAAAATTTCTCATCCTTTATTTGGTTAGCGAACAATTCAGTTTGATAATTAAAATTAAAATTTTTTTTGTATTACAAAGCAATATGCCAATTGAACGTTATCTTTCCGACATCGAAAAAGATCAAATTATTGCCCTAAGACATGAAAATTGTTCATTTTGGCACATAAAAAATTAATCCAAAATTTTTGGAAAAATAAAGATGATTTACCATTCGAAATCAAATATAATTACACTCAAAAAAAATAAATCATTTTAAAAATATTTATGAAATAGAAGTTTTAAAGCAGAAATGCATAGTTGTTTCTTTCAAACCAAATGACGGGATCATTGTATACAATTTAATACGCTTTACTTTCGAATTTCAGCTGAAATTTTTTCTTTATATGGATTTTCAATAACACGAAATTCTATACTTCGCGTTAAAGGGTTAAAGTACAATTTGAAACAACAAGTATTGATTTTTTTTTTAAATATATGTGCTACTTACTCTCGTCTAGATATTTATCAATGAATAACTTATTCCATCTTTAGGCGGAACGACTGGAAAAGATAAAGAAATATCGTTTGATACACAAAAATGATTCAAAAACTTTGCTTTCGCGATTCATCAAATTGTCACTTAAAACCTGATCAACCATTTGAGCTTATGACATTGTTGTCTGATTTGATATTAAAATTCGAAAAAAAACTCCTTTATAATCAACCACAACGAATTATCATTAAAATTACGTTAATTGATTAAAAAAAAACACACACACACATTTGAACTGAGCCGCCAAAAGCCTCAAGCCTCTTTTGACCAAATCACATAATCACATACACACATCGCAGTTGTCTCCCATGGATTGGGCCGGCCACAGTAGCCGCGACACCATTGTACTTACTCATTGAGGCAAATTATACATGCTGTCAGTCAGTTTGGCCTGAAAGACGTACAGTCATTATAAGCAATTGTCATTAATGACATTTTGGTCGCCGATACTTAAGACATTATCGTTGTGAATGGGAGAGGGGCAAAAAAAAAAAAAAAAAAAACAAATTAAGTAGCATTTCCTGCCACTTGCGACTTCGTTTTCCATCTGATCTTTGGCGGCAACTAATAATTATATGCGCCATAAACGCTTTGTCATCTCTACACACACACACAGAGAGGGGCCTAGAAAATGCAGATTAATGCCTCAACTGCCTTTTGTCATAAACATAATTTTCTCATCGATCTTGTGATTAATCATAAATTGTATGCTTTGGGTCTGCGTCTCGCTTTTGTAAGTGGGTAAAGCCGACATAGCTGGAAACACATGTGTTTCATTAAAGTAACTGGCTTTTATTTGGCCTCACAAAGGAGAGCCGGCATGTAGATAAATGGGGAATATATATATATATATTTTGGAAATTAATTTGAGGCCTTTGGGGCAGACATAAAAGAGTCAGAGTTTGATTACATCTGCTGCCAGCTACCAGTGTTCCACATTTGATCATCAATCTATCAATGATTGAAGTTAAATATGTAGGGGGGAGGGGAGATTTTGATAGTGAAAATGGAGGAATTGATAGGTTTATTGTACATAATAAGTGCTTCCCCTTAGTACTTGGATGGTTTGGACTTCTACTTGATTTTGAAATTACTTATAATTTTTTTCACTTCTTGAAGCATATTTTTATTCCAAACTAAGCATAATGAGTTATATACTTTTCCATCCTTGGTGGTGGATTTTCCCAAGTTGGATTTATTACTTAATTTCGAAGAAAAGGTTATAAAATGAATTTTAGATAGATCGGTTTACAAAAAACAATTATTTTCGTTATTTATTTATGTATTTTATTTCGCTCATAGAATAATCCGAATTTCGCATAGTTTAGTTTTTATTTGAGTTTTTTCCATAGATTGGATAATAATTAAGGTTAAGGCTAATAGTTTAGGGTACAACTTGAACTCTTTATTTTCCATTTCTATTTCTTGAACAGCTAAATGATATAATTACAGGAAACAGTTTGTTCCTATATATAAAATACATATTGTATATCTTAAGCATTTGTTTACACTAATCGAGACGAGCATATTTTTTGAACTTGTGTAAAATATTCTGGTATCCAACAAAAACAAATCTTTTTATGCCTAAGGTTGATTAAATCTCACATGAAAATATTTGCCAAAATTTTTGGCATTCATATGATCTCTTGTCTTCATAATACACATAAAATACCTGAAAAATCGTTGCACAAAAATATTGACAAAAATATTTCAATGTGAATTAACCAATTTGCTTGTGCTACAAAGCTACAATATTTCAAAACGATCCAAAGACTTCAAAACCCATATTTTAAGAAAAACGCCATCAAAGCAACGCCCAATCAGTCTAGACCCTAATGTCCGAATAGTCCCAATTGACTTAAAACTCTGGGAAAACATTCTAGACATATGTATGTTAATTCGAACTCTCAAGAGACCCAATAAAAATAATTGAATTAAAGAGGTAATCGAGTTCTAGCCATTTTAGGACCAATTGGCCTTTTCCCAAAAAAAAGTTTAGACTTTTATCGATAAAAGCTCCATACAACTCTTTCATGTGTGACCACGTTTGATATCGATTAACGATTAATCAAAAACTTACCTCGGCAGAAAAATGGAATTATATCGTGAAAATTTTCGTGCAATCATTCTTCACAACTTTCGACGTGGATTATCATGACAAGACTGCAACGATGAACTTAAATCTTTGTATGGCGATGAAGCACCATCCTATAGCACTGTGAAAAATTGGTTTAATGAATTCAATCGCGGGCGACGCTCGCTCGAAGACGAAGGTCGTGAAAGTCGTGCAAAAACAGTCGTTGTGCCAGAAAACATTGATGCCGTGCGTGAACTGATAATGCAAGATCGTCATGTGACAGCATACATTCGATATTGCATGAACACCTGGGCGTAAAAAAGGTTTGTTCTCGTTGGATCCCGCACAATTTTACAATCGCTCAAAAAAAGGCTCGTGTGGATTGGTGCAAAGAAATTTCGAAAAAATATAATCGCGGTGTTTCAAAAGACGTTTATAAGATCGTCACAGGTGACGAATTATGGATCTATGCTTATGAGCCCGAAACAAAACAGCAATCGACCGTGTGGGTCTTCGAAGACGAGCCAAATCCAACGATAGTCGTTCGTGGAAGAAGCACTTCTAAGCAATTTTTTTTTTTAATATTCAACCAATTTAATGGGAAGCTGGCTAAAGCCCTTGGGATCATGTTCACTTGTTCCATTTAGTAATCAACTCCTTTTTGTTCACTCACTCCCGAACAATCCAACTCAACTGTATAACCATGCAAATGTTTCACTTTCATCTCCAGAGCGTATGGTATTTTAACGCAATTTTAATACTGATATATATCAAACTAGGTACCTCACACCCCCAAGAAAAATTTCTTTAATCTTTCATTTGGTATGCGTATACAAAAGAGACTTCTACCTTTGCTACTGAATTCTAATACCATATGCTTTACCTAATCAGTGGCTAAGATTTTTCAATTCTGCTGCCAACACAAAGTGATGCCTATCGGGTTACCTCTTCACATACAATGAGAGTCAGCGTACCTCATATTTCACAGTGTTGTGTTAAAAACCAGAACCTACCCAGGGAGATTACTTGTATTGTTTGGCTGCGACTACTGGATTTTCTGCGATGTTTATCTTAATTCGTTTGTTTTCATCAAATTACAAAATTGCGTGTGATAACAATCAGACGGAGTAGACTAATCCTCTGTGAGAGCTGTCCATCATGGAATTAGATATTTATCATAAATGTGCAAAGTGAAATCCAGGGTGAGAGGGGCGGACAGGGGTTAGGGCAAAGGTATAGGGCCCTAAGTGCCATTGTATTGCGACTGTCTGTCTGGCTGTCAGCTTGGGCAGCGCCCCTTTTCATCACTTGTGTTACATATTTTGTCAGTTGTCTTCTGTATCTCATCTCCCCCTCTCTCTCTCTCTCTTTATCTGTCTCTCTATGCACTGTCGGCTTATTTAATGCATAAACAATTATTTCCATCAGGATTTCACAAAAAGTCGACAAAAGCAAACAATACCCAGGACAACAGCTGCCAGATCAGACTGAAGAACACATTTCCAAACAGGATTTATTGTAGGTTGTTGTTGTTGTTTTTGCTGTTGTCTCTGGCGATTAGCACTGAGGTGAGAATATTTCAGCTCAACATTTTTGGTTTGAATAAAATGTAAAAAGGAAAAACCGCAAATATTTCTATGGCTCAAGAAGGAAACATGGCCTTTTGTTGCTGTGTTGTGTAATTACTTAAAAATATTGTTAGAGGGCGGAGGGACAGTTGGAGTTGTTAGAAAATGTTAAAGATTTATGACCTGGATACTAGGGTTGTCTTTGATTTTTAGGGAATAGGTAGGGCTTAGTGTGACCAGGTGCGCTTAGACATTTCTAGGCGATGTTGGAAATTTATTTATTTGCCATCCTTGAAATAAAAATAGCAATTTAATAAAGCACAACTGTCAACATAATTTCACTGTGGCACACCCATCTTCTAAGGATCACCTCAAAGGTTATGTAATTCCCAGTTAACAGTTACCTGGGACCTACATCAGCTACTGTTTCAAATTCCTGCTTAACAAAACAACACGAGCTGAGCCTAAGGGGAAACTGCAACAAATTGCATAAGTATCTTAGATTTTTTCCCTCTTGACAAGGACACATGCCCTCGCTAAAGATGCAGACACCCAAAATAAGGCAGACAACAAATACGCAAAAAAAAAAAAACCGAAATGATACAATAGAAGGACAAAGGACCTGGCAAGCCATAAAACGACAAGACAAGACGATGAGGTACATAAATTTTGGTTTTGGGATTTTTGTTTTGTCTTTTGGCTAGGAAATAAAATCCATTTATGGTTACGCTTATGGTTCAATTAACACTTTCAATGGGAAGAGAAAGAGAGAGCAGACAGCAGATAGTGGAAATTGATATTTTGTCCTTGTGTGTGTGTGTTTCTGTGCGGGGTGAAAGTAGAACGCAGCAGGCAAAAGGGACAAAGGCTAATCATTAAGACAATACATGAGGAGAACAGAGGATGTCATAAATTTCAAGTGTAACACCAAATGTCTTTTCTGTTTGTGGAAGGGGATGTGATATGTGAATGGTGTATACCATTTCCTTGCTGTGGTGTTGCCTAAGTCGTAAAAAACTTAGACAAGAACCCGCAAGTAATTGAAAATAATTCAAGACAAAGGTGAAATTTCAAGTAGGTTTTTTTTTTGTTCTTTCGATTGGGTATGAGAAGCGAACAAAATGCGTAGGTTAAAAGATGGTATCGATCAGATAGTAAGTGCAATCAGCTGCTGATCTTGAGAAATGCTGCCTAGTGATGTTTTTGGTGATAAACTGCTCGAGAACAGCTGGCACTTAAGTGAGTAACATGAGCAGTAAATTGATTTTTTATAAAATGTATTGAAAGTTTTGAAAAAAGTGAAGATTTTTTTATGTTAAATATTAGAGATAATGCAATTTTTTGCAGCAGATCTTAATATTAATTCACTAAGGGCCGATTTCTTATTTTTTAAATACTAAAAAATGTATAAAATAGAGATGGGCGCGGGACGGGATTTTGCGGGTCCCGAAACAATCTTCGGAACGGAATGGGTTGAATTTATTCTAAAACCAGTTTCAAAGTCGGAATCTAGGTATTAATTTGATACTCGGAGTCGCTTATAATACTGCCCAAACTCGAACCCGAACCAGTTCACAAAAACAAATAACAATTGGATCGGTTACAAACAACAATTTGCTGATTTCAGTACCCCGAAGGTTTTGTTTTCGTCCAAATCAGCATATGAATGCTCTGCATTTTTTGCTCGTTAAATCTTAACTCAAAAATATTTCTCCTAAAAGTCAAAGCTAGTTCAACCACTGCAAAGTCATCATAGTCTTTATCTTTAAAAGAATTTAAATCAACATAACACAAATGTTAAGTTCTTCAAACCGATCTTATGCATAAAATAGCTCAGTAAGAGCGTTAATATGTATATTTCAGGCTTTACAATGAAAAATCAACAAAAAGGGCAACTCCGAAACATGCATTTTGAGAACACCAAGCTCTTTTTCTGGCGTCCGAAATTGTTGACCACGTGGTTTGGAATTGATGTTAGGAAATCGATATTTTGTGGCACAACAACTGATTTCGGACGACTATTTAGGACATTTTAAAAGGGATTATTAAACAAAACAAAATTATCCGAAACCGCCTTATGCCCACTTTCACCACAGTTGTTTGCTCCGTCCAAGTTTCAGCTTTTTAGCTTTTACCGTTTAGGCTGTACGTAGGCTAACAATCAGTCAGTCAGTAAAAATGCTTTTTTAAATTTAGATATGACTAAATTTATCAACTGAACTGCTCGTAATAAACTTTCGCAAGTCTATTAACTATTTTATATTTATTTGTTTTTTACAAGCTGTAACTTATCTTTATAATTTTTTTGAAAGTCACATTCAGACTTTCCATCTCCGTGAGCCTCTCATCTCGTTCGTCTCTTTCTCTTTTTGTCATAAAAAACCAATTCGAACGTGCTCAAGATTTAAGTATCAGATCATAGATAAAACTACGCGTACCAAACTACTATAAATGAAGTCTTTGTCTAATTTAGAAATTTTCGGCGAAAATGACATTGAATGGGGTAACTTTTCCGAGCAAGTATGTACGTGCAGAGCGTTTAAAATATTATCCAAAAGAAACAAAAATTGTGCTACACGTTTTAGTAGTTCCTAGAAGCAAAACCCACAAAAAAGAAAGAGTTATAATTTTATTTTTATGAATGAATTTCCAAGCGTGCTTAAAGTGGTTTGTCAAGAGTTTCGTGGAAATTGAGAGATAACTTAATGTGGAATGGAAAAACGCGTTAAAGTCAACAGCTACTGGCAGTAGAGAACTGGTTTAGAATTTATGGCTTCCGTTTGGGACATTCGACCACACTGAAAAAGACGTTGACAAACAAACCGCATAAACTAAATAATGAAAATATATAGGGAAAATGCGCACATATGTCTTGTTGTCTAAAATAAATGGACGGATAGTTATCAGTGGTTGCAGCCCACTTGAGAAAATAAACAATGACACAGAAAATTTCACAAAGTGCTCAAATGCAGAAATAACAACTGCAGCAGCAGCATGTGTTGTATACAAATAAGTGAACGAGGGTTGATTGCAACAGCAGTTCTTTATTTTCTTAGGATGCCAGCGTCATCATCATCCTCCTCAAAGCAATGACAATGTCGAGTTGGCTACACCCCGACAGACGCTTAATGAAAACACAACAAGAAATTGTAAATACAAAATAAATAAAAATTCTATCAAAATGGTCACCATCAACTAAAGTTTCAGCAAACCGGTAACAGCTTGAAATGAGCTGACAGTTGAGAACAGACAGCCAATTAAATGCTTATAAAGGTTGGAGGGAATTAAGTAGCACAAACACAACTGACGGAAACCCTTTTGAGCAAATTTCTTATGCAAATAACTCCTCAGCATATTATTTCCCTCAGCCTAAGTAGGATCAATATAATGCCAAAACAAATGCGAAAAGGCTCAGCATAAGCCTCGCAAAAGAACAGTTTTCCTTTTGCGCCAATCATTGTCATTCCTCAAATCTGTCAACGATTCACAAATGCTGCTTAACCTTCTTCATTTGAATTTAATTTTACAAAAAAATGTCTCAAACAATTTGGCAGTTTGCTTAGCCTTTTGGAGAAACAAAAGATTGAGACAAGGACATGTAAGGGCAAATGAATTGTTATTCAGAAAAGATTAAGGCAAAACTATGCCAACAAGGAGATTATATCAGCTCAACTTTTGTCAAAAAGTGGGCGAATGCAAACGAAGAAGTTCAAAGTGTTTGGGCTAATAAATACGCATCCCTCTACCCATATGGCTTAGGCATGAAGGCTTTAAATGTAGCGTTTTTAAAATAAAGTGGAGATGTAGATAAAAAATATTTGCAATAAGTAAGAATATTGGTACTCTGTACCTGAAAATGTATGTATATAACTAATAAATTTTATAAGTGGGACTACACATGCTGTGTTAGTGCTGCCCATCATAATATATAATATGTGTAATTTTTAATGAAAATATAATTTTAAATTACTTAAAAAATTTATTTTCATACAAAATTAGTTCTAACAAGGGAATTGTTAATGATCTTTAAAAATGTTTTCATATCATTAGTACTTAATAGATTAAATATGTCTGGTGAATATTTTTCGTCGAGTGTTCTTATGTGTCTGAGAGATGAAATACGGGGATCAGAGGAGGCCGACAACATGTTGAAAAAACATGATTTTCATTCTTCAAATTAATGGCGACAAGAGAACTTTTTTTTCCGAGCCTCTTAATATTAAAAACTTGACCCGAAAATAGTGTCCACCCAAAACGTGAGTTCCAACATCCATATTTGAAATATTAAAAATGTGTAAATGCATTTACATTAAAAATTGATATTAAATAAAATCAACCAAACTCAAATCGGAATATCCGTCCAAAGTTGACGTTTGAAACTAAAAAAAAAAAAAATACAAATTCAAATGTTTTAAAAATTGTTCAACTTCAATCCACTATTAAATCTAAAGTAATTGAACAAATTCAATACACCAAAGTTTTTCTGGCTATATGGAGTTCCCTTTATTAAATTAAAGTATTGTGGTCAAAAAAATCAAACATAAAAATTTGATTTTTGCAACGCTAAATCGGCCAAATGAAAATAAAAATAATTTTGTTGAATATACCTTAAAATTAATACCATTATGCCAGCGATCTAAAAAGAACAGCACTGTACACTTAATTTGAGGATTATGTGAAAACATTTTAAATTGTATGAAAAATACTAAGGTGCAAAATCATTGGTAAAACAATTTTTTTTCTAAGACTAAATAGTCAGTGCTACCATGTAGGTAGACATTTTTTACTAGTACAAATACAAATTTTTCCTTACCTAACTCAAATCATTTATTTAGGCTTTTAAAAGAATGTAAAGAAAAAAATTAAAAAAAATAATACTTATAAAATTTAATTGAAATTAATTGAACTCGTATGTTCAAGTAAACATTAATTCAGAAAATCTGTAATATGTTTTTTATATTTTTAACAATTTAATAACTCTTCTTTACAAATTTGGAAAAACTTCGGACGAACCAAGGTTCGAACCAAAACCTTATCACAAAAACTTTAAACCAGCCTTAGTCACAAAGAGCGAGGCAAAAAAAATAGTGCGAATATAATGCGACGCAAAGCGGCTCGAACCTACCTTGTTGAAGGCTAGGCGAGCACTGATTGGCTTTGCTTGATTTTTACTCTCTTTGCGATGGGCTCGGCATGTGTTCGGCTCGTGTCTGTGTGAATTTGCCGAATGTGTTCGGCCGTGTACGTCTTGGGCGACAACGTCTGCTTTAAACCTTTAATTTCTGAACCTTAACCATTGGTAAATTTTGGTTCAAACCCGCGAGCCTGTTGATAGTTTGGGTTTGTAGCCCCGCTTTTAATAGCCTTATTGCACTGAGTACATTTTAGAGGATTGCGTGGAATTGATGTTAATTGTGAAACTGAGATTCACACTGGCAACATCTAACATCTGTTAGTCATAGCTCTAAAAAATTAGTTATATCAAATATACAAGCTACAGTTTAACGCCTTTGCCGTTTTCTTGGCTACATAGTTTATAGCTGGATCCAATAGATGGTGAAGGTGACCTTATGTGTAAATAATTTTAAAGAAAATTTAAATATTAGATGTTCCGAGGCGGAATCGAAGCCACAGCCACCGAATTGTCTCATGCGAGTCGTGTGTGTGCTACGACGGAATAGGAACATTTTGCTTCAAGATGTAAGATGTTATGCTAGGCTTACATTGGGTCATATAATGACAAATGCCAGAAAATGACAAATGTTTTGCCTTGAAAATGCCAGGAATTTGACTCAAAATGAGGCAATGTAAATCCAGTTGCTCGATGATTTGCCTATAACATTATCCCAATATCTAACCATCTTTACATGAACCCTTTCCTCTTATCTTTATCGTGAATTATGCCTCGTCTTTTGGTTTTTATTCACGTTTTTACAAAAGTGTTGCCTACTTTGTAGGGCATAGCGCATACGCCACATATTCACAAATACATTGCCTACTTTGTGGGGCACGAATTGCGCATACGCCACATTTTCACAAATGTGGGTCTTTTTTTTGGTATGTTTAAGGATCGGATAAATAAGAAGCAAATCCGTTGGTAGTACGGTGGTTTCGGTTTATTTGGTCCATTGATTACAAACCAAATTTCATTCAAATCGGCGTCAAAATATAGATTCACTTTGACCTCATCTCCTATTTTCTGACATTTGGTTGAGCTTCCATAAATTAGGGGAGTTTCTTCCCATTAGATCTTACAAACCAAATTGTATACAATCGATATATCCTTTGGCCATAAGCCCGCGCCCTCCTACATTTTTCGATCTTGGGGGCGGATTTTTCGAAGTCGAAATAAATGATAACTAAATATTTTGCATACTAAATAAGCTCACAAATCGAGTTTCAGGTAAATCGAATTAAATATAACTATTTCAAAACAAAATGTTGCATTAATTTTTCTTGTAGGCAGATTTTCGGAAATAGGAAAAATACGTCTCCAATTACTCCGCATACTATACCTTTATGCTGGTGTTGAAGTCGATTGATTGGAAAATGTTACCCAATAAAATTGTACATAATTTTAACATTTATAGCCGGTATTCCGTGAGTTTCGTTATAAATATGCGCACCCTATTTAACCCATAATAGTGTTAGTTCATGATCTATCGTACTTTTTTAAAAGCAACAATTTAATTTTCGCGGTGATATTAGATATAGTGGGGATATACACATACATATATTACATATTTTACTTCTACTACAAAACAGTACAAACTATTTTTGATCCTTGCCCGAGGCTTCAATTTCATAACGATAAATATAATAATTTATTCCTTAAGCAGCCCCTCAAACTTCTAAAAGCCAATTGAGTGTGATGAAAGATTGCTAAAAGCCAATGTTTATTTTGCTCCTGAATCGGTGCAGGAATATAGTTTAAAATGTATATTTTCTCTATCAATATTCTACAAACTCTCACCTCTCTAAACTAGAAAACATATATCATCATTTTGACCACCCCCATCCACCCAACCCAACCAAATAAATTGAAATCATTCACATGGCGGGAGATGACTTATGCATGACCATGTTCATGACAAATAACAACAGCAAAAACAGCAACCAAATTGGGGGGGGAGAAATAAAAATAAAAATAAAAAAAAATTGGAAAATCGTGTGTGGCATTCGACAGACAGAGAAGCAAACAATTCCAACAACTCAACACAAAAATCCATCCGTCATTCGGGAGTCATATTCAATCATGTATTCAATGCAATGCGTATTGCATTTTGGACATGCCACTGGGCCACAAGGCGAGTTCATATTTAAATAAAAGTCCAATGTTTACACTCGTTAGGCAAGACATTGCGTAGGCCCCCCTCCTCCCCCACGCCAAAAAACACAGAAACAGAAAAAAAAGATGAGAATCAGTTGTTAAATATTTGCATTTCTTGTTTGCCTCCTCAATCAATAAAATGTCAGAAATGCATTGCAGACAACAAACCAGAATCGAAATCCGAAACAGAGAGGAGACATTGACTGACTGACGGACTGACGGACTGCCTGGTTCTGGTTGGCTTGGGTTGGGTTGCTGGCTGATTTCTAGGCATGACTGATATATATGGCTTGTATTGACATGGACACACTGCTTGACTTTCATTTTGTTGCTCGCTTCCTGGCAATGGCCAAAACCAACAACCAACATGTGTCAATATGTCAGTCCGTCATTCCAGATCTCCCTCTTTGAGAGTCGAAGAGATTTACATAACTTTCCGACAAAGGGTTTTGAAAATTGCTGGCGCCGTCTGAATTTTGATTTGTTTTTTTTTTTTTTGAAAATAAAATCATAAATAAAACAGCAACTACATTTGCGTAATTTATGTATGTATTTTTAGGGGCTCACCCAACTCAGCTTGCCGAGCACATATACACTTGGCCCGCCCCAAAAATTCTCCCTACATATTAAGGTCTGATCAAAATTCAAATGATTGCCCGGCACGATTACAAGCAATTTACGATTAAAGGTTGCCCCCATATAATTTCTCAATTTTGTGCAGGTTTTTGTTTAAAACTTTTGCATTTAATGACCCATAACATTTAAGTATTTAAGTTGTGTTTGGCATAACTAAGTAATTTTTCAATTTTTTAATTTTATTTTTTTTTTTGCACTGACGGCCATTTTCATTCATTCATAATGTGTGACTGGGGACATGCAAAGATTCAGTAAAAATAGACAAAAAATCGTTTTGATTGAATTTTTATGACTGTCATAAAAATTGCTTAAATATTCTACTAATTGAGCTGGTGGAATCGGCGACATCCGGGGCTATTAAAAGTGTTAACAAATCAATGGAAATAAAATCTTAATGGTGATGGGGTTGAATATTGATTAGTAAAGCCTGATTAGAAGGTAAGCCAATAAGTTGATAAGTCAAATATGTGTACTTAATTTAAGAACGCATTTTATAAATTTTTTTAAATTTTAGTAACAGAAATCGAAATAAATTGCCTTGATTTTTATACTAGAACTTTGACAGAATTCTGCTTGTGGTTTTCAGTCGCCTCTGATTCAATTTCCCCTTTAGAAAGTGGTTCTCATTCTCTCCTCGAAGGTCACCACAAGTCGTTGAAGCACAACCTGAGACGCAGTAAGCCATCAAGTTGACCACATAGGCCGCCCATCGACAACGATTTCCTGTAATTCGGCTCAGTGTTTAATCAATTCCTCTTGGGTGTGTGTTAAACATCGTCCACCCTCATTAATGTCGAACAGCGTGACCAGAAAATTAAATGACAACTGCAGACGTTCGGCTTGTGATCAATTGACACACACTAACCACAAGACCGACCTCGACCTCGACCCGACCCATTCCACTCACCCTCATCCCTTTAGAGCTGTGATGCAATGACTCTACCTACATCCTTCTACCCTGCTTTGCTCTCTCCACTCGTTTATTCTGTCCAAAGTGTCAAATTACCCAGAAAGCCGTAAATTTAGGCCTTCTGGCTGCTGTCATTTGACCAAGAGTTGCCTGCCTGCCTGCCTGACTGCTCGCCTGTTTCTGTTCCAATGTTAATCTGTGCCGCAGAGATTAGCGCCCCCATTTGGATGAGCCCGAAAAAGGTGACACAGGACAACACAATCGGATCCTTTTTTTTTTTGAGCGCCCTCCTATACCTACACATACGATATGTGTGTTATCTGATGCGAACTCTGGTAAATTGATACCTTGTCCACCAGCCAAGAGCTAATTAGGTGCCTGGTCAGAAGAGTCCTCAGTGATTTGCCACATGTTTCCAGAACGCGTCAGGGTAATATAATACGAATAGGAACTGCTGCTGGTCGATTCAGGGATTCTCACACCAATGAACATGACTAAATATTGCAACCTAAATGACATCAGACTGAAAGAAGAATGAACACTTAAAAAATTAAAGCTAAAAAAAATCAAATATGTAAAGTTCAACCAAATTCTCGAGTCAAGACTTTTTTTTATTTTTTAGACCTTGCTGGGAAAAACTTAGAATTTTTAGAATTTTGAAATATTTAAGTAATTTAAGTTCGTGTTTTTGGAAAGAAATAGTTTTGAATTAAAATCAATTTTCTATTGAAACTAGAATTTGCTTGCTTTACCTTTGAAAATTGTTTGTATTATAGCTTGCACCCTCCCCTCTCATTTCAGAATTGATGTAATTCTGGCCCGTACCTTAATCAAGAGGAAAAACAATTTTTACAATTTTTTTACACTGAACTACAAAAAAAACCTGAAAAAACGATTTTTTTAAAAAATTTGATTGAGGTACGGGCCTGAATTATATCAATTCTGATCATTACCTCATTTTCTTTTTTACACCATTTTCTTTTTTGAGACCTTAATTGGCAGGCCGATAACTTTTTGAACAGCCCTCGAATTGCAAATTTTTTTTTTTTATTTTATTATTTAATTAATAAATAACACAAAACAAAAACCAAATTGATAAAGCTCTTATGAATTTCTTTCAAAAAATTTTTTTAAAGCACTCAAAAAACAATGTGAAAAGGAAGAAGATAAAATGAAAATTTATAGATTGTGTGTAATAAGTTTATAAATTAATCCCAATCCTTCTTGGTGGCAGCCTTTAAGATCCTTAAACTGTTACCGATTTGTTCTTTCAACGAGATCAATACCATAACATAACCAAATTCCTCTAAGTTGAAACTAAAGGTCAGAAATCTACTTTCATTTGATAAGCAAAGTGTAAGAACCAGTTGGGAATTTCATGAACAGACTTGAAAAATTCGGATTTTTTTGTAGCATACTTTTATGTATATTTCGTACTTAATCTAGGAATCTAAGTACTGAACTTGAATTAAAAAACGACTTTTTTCCTACACTCAGAAAAAATGCCATTCTATATTAAGGTATGACCGTGATTAAATTAAGATTGTTTTGTTCTTAAAATTTTTACAATATTTTGGTCTATTTGTATTGCATCATGATAAAATCAATTATAAATTAAAAAAGAATGAATTCTTATAAGGCTGGTTCGACGCATGAGACATGACAATCTAATAGGCCCTTATATTGTCCTGTTTTCATTGTGAATAGATTGTCATTTGACATTCACCACAATTCAACATTGAAGTATACGATTAGATCCGAAACTTATTTCAAGTTTAAGTGAATTTATGATTCCGAAACGAACTTAAAATGAAAATTTTGTTATTAGTTTTGGAAATTCCGAACTAAGTCAGCTTTTGAGATCGTTTGTACATGAATTTCCCCTGTTTAGTACGGAATTCTTTATTTTTTTCTGAGTCAAATTTCGGTACCACCGTGATTGAATTCAGACCGATTATTCTTAAAATTTTAAGTGTTTTCTTCTTATTTTCTTGAATTAGGCAAAAATCAGTCTTAATATAACAAAGAATAAAAAATAAAGAATTCGAAAAAATTTAAAATTAAAGAGATTTCGAAACACCGAAATAATTTTGAAAAACGGGTTTTTTTGTTCTCTGATTTAGAAATATCAAAGAAACGCAACTAAAACACTCAGAAGAAAAACCGGGAACTTTATATTTGAATCAAGTACAAACGGTGTTAATAGTACGCTAAGTACGAAAATACTTGAAACAAGCACAAAATACTTGGTTCAAGTACTATAATTTTCAGTCCCCAATTACTTGATTTTAGTCCGTTTCGGAAAACATTGAGTACATTTCGAGCTATTCCAAGGATTTAAAACCATATTCCTAGAAATAAATTCTTGACTTAAGTATTTCGTACTTGATTTAAGAATTTTATTCTCATTTTATGAACATTTTGGATAAATTTGAAATTCAAGAATGATTCGTAAAAAATTATATAAATTCTATCCCTTTCGTTTTAGAACGTTTGAGTACAAGAAATTCTTGATTTAAGTATTTCGTACTTGATTTGAGAATTTGATTCTCATTTTAGGAACAATTTGGGTAAATTTTAAACTTAAGACTGATTCGTACTTAGTAAAAGTACAAACAAGTACGAATTATACTTGAAATTTTAGGGACAACACGGTATACATGTTATCCCTTTCGTTTTAAAACGTTTGAGTACAATACATTTTTGTTTTAAGTATTTTGTAGTTGATTTAAAAATTTTGTTCTCATTTTAGGAACATTTTGGGTAAATTTGAAACTTGAGACTGATACAACCAAGTACGAAATATCATTGAAATTAAACGGAACGAAACGATATAAATTCTTTTCCGTTCGCTGTAGAACGTTTGAGCACACCAAATTCTTTATTTAAGTATTTCGTACTTAAGAATTTTGAACTCATTTTAGGAACATTTTGGATAAATTTAAAATTTTAGACTGATTCGTACTTAGTTTAAGTACAACCATATACAAATTATTCTGGAAGTTTAAAGTACAAAACGATATAAATTCTATCCCGTTCACTCTAGTACGCTGGCAGTCGTTTTTTTCTGAGTGTACTTGACTTTCCCTGGTTTGAGTACATAATTCTTTATATTTTTTCCTAAATGGATTTACATTAAAGTTACAAGTGAGCAAACACAATCCAGAATTTGGAGAACATTCGTAAAATACTCGCAAGCGAGTTCAAAAACGAGCGTAAGCCTGCACACAGTCGTATTTAATTAAAGTATTCGATCAATGTTCGCAAATGATTTTAAAAACGATACTTTTGCGAACATAAAGTGGAGCTTCATATAAGGACTGGCCAAATCTTTGCCTATGAACTTAGAATCGATACTTCTGAGCTTAAGAAGATCGGTTTTCTGTTCGATTTTGATACTTATATCTGGTCCGTCCATTAAGCTTAAACAAGAACTCTGAAAAGCCTTTTTCTCCAAGTGTAAAATAGTGAGCATAGATGCGATAGAGGTTTCCTTGCTAATCCCATCCAATTCCAATTAACTTGTCTCATTTTGATGAATGACAGCTAATTGCGTGTCCTGTTATTATAAAAACCCAGCCACCTTTCACTTTAATCAATTTCAAAACTGCACGCCAGACCCCGTTATTTGCGGCAAACCATAAAAACCCCAAAAAAGGATGCCATTAAAAACCAAAACCAAAGCCAACAAAAAATACAAAAATATACAAAAATTGTATAGTGAAAGGCCCAGCGAACAGGGCAGAAAACGTGTGCTAAATCACTGATGACTATGCGGCGCCAATGGGGCAATTTATATTATAAGACAAAACCCAAACCTAAAACTCTCGACTGTTTAATTTTCACTTCCGTTGCCCGGCATATGGGCAGGAATTGACTCGACTCGATTCAACTCGACTGGAGTGGAGTGGCGAGCTAGACATCATTAATTCTCAGGCAGCACAAAATGTTTGCATAGAATTCCAGTGGCCAGTGGCATCCTTTGAAGTGGATCGTCTGCCAATTTGGCACGTAATTTAATATTAATTTGTTAAACTTCATTCAAGGCGCCTCCCACAACCGCCAGCAGAAAAAATTACAGCTCAACGCTCGTTAGTCGGCTTAAACGTTTTCATTGTTATGCGTCCGGGCAACGCCTCTTGGAGCCAGAGCCACAGCCAGAGCCAGAGCCAGAGCCTGGAGCTGAAGCCGCTGCGCTTCTTTCAAGTTTTGCTCGATATAATTACGTAGCTGTCGGGCCGTTGAGGCTGTGTTCTGAAATCATTATCATCGCCGCCGCGCCAATGTATTTTGATAGGTTTCAACGAAATCAGCGCCCTAATAGCTAGTTGCAGGCCGAAATGAAGGTACGGCCCCTTTGTCTTT
The DNA here is from genome assembly GCA_018904225.1 of Lordiphosa mommai. Taxonomy (NCBI): domain Eukaryota; kingdom Metazoa; phylum Arthropoda; class Insecta; order Diptera; family Drosophilidae; genus Lordiphosa; species Lordiphosa mommai. The sequence goes on from JAEIFT010000078.1 coordinate 62,945, forward strand.
ATAATTATTGAGCAGCATTCGACAAGTGATTATATGGCATTTGTGTCGTGAGATGAGCAAAGCGAGCATCCCCTTTTTTGGGAAATGAAGAGGTGCTTTGTCTCAAGGGCAGGCCTTTGGGGAATATGTTGTGATTATGCTTTTAGCTTAGTTAAACACTACGACCATAAACAGATTCTTCGAATAAATTATCAAGCGCTTTTCAGTGTTGAGAAGAGCTTTTCTAAGCAAACGTATGACTTAGGGAATATTTCTTTATAACTTTGTACAGGGTTGCCCATATTCGACGGACCCATCTGGCAACGCCATAACTTTTGACAGAGATGTCAGATCGCTTAATGACATACCGCGTTTGAAGCGTCAGTCCAAGCAGATTTTTACCATGGAACAATACACGCCACGCGAGCGCTCTGAAAAGAGTCATCGAAATGGCCGAAGATGACGAGCAATTTTGGAACAAAATTATCATGTCCGATGAAGCCCATTTCACATTGAATGGAACCGTAAATAAGCAAAAATTGCCGTATTTACGCCACTGAAAAATCCTCAGGAGATTCAAGAAGTGCCTCTTCATGACGAAAAAGTCACAGTTTGGTGCGGCGTTAGTGCGAAAACGGTCATTGGGCCGTTTTTCTTCCAAAATGAAAATGGCCATGCTGTTACCATCAACCAGGAGCGTTATCGCGACATGATGACCAATTTTGTGATGCCAATTATTCGTCGAAAGCGTATGAGGCAGTTCTGGTTTCAACAAGACGGCGCTCCACCGCACACAAGTCGCATAACAATCGATTTTCTGAAGAAATTGTTTCCGGGCCGTTTGATGTCGAAAAGTGGTGATTTGGACTGGCCACCGCGTTCGCCCGATTTGACGCCGCCTGACTTCTTCTTGTGGGGATATTTGAAGTCAAAGGTTTACGTTAACAAGCCAAGGACCGTAGAAGAGCTCAAGGACAACATTCGTGAAGAAATAGCCGCTATTCCGGCCGAAATGTTGGCGAAAACGATGGAAAATGCTGCAAAAAGGGCACAATACGCCATCAACGCCAGAGGCGGCCATTTGAGAGATATCATATTCAAAAATTGATGTAAACAAATCTACTTGGAACAAATTAAATGATTAAGATTGCCAACCGCCAAATTTTTTATTTTTTTCTTTGATTTTTTTAAAAAAACATGGGTCCGTCGAATATGGGCAACCCTGTACTTATATAAAACGGATTTTAATTTTTTTCACAAGGCTTAGCCCATAGCTCTTAATTAGCCCTATTGATTTTGAAATTTGTTTGCAAAAACCCAAAGCATTCGCATGGTACAAAAACAAAGTGTTTTTACCGACCACCAATTCAAAAGCCGATTTCTGCGAAACCTGAGGCAATAGTTCACAGTATTCAATTTTTGAATGTTGTGTATTGATGTCACTTAAAAATAGTTTTGATTTTACCGAACAAATCCCTATACTTCTTTTTAAATTCAATTTAAAACACTTTCGCATGGGACATGTTGAACGGGACATTTTTCTAACATAATAATTGTGTTTATTCAGTAGCTATAGGAAAAAAATATATAAACAAGCTTAGTAAAAATGTTTTTATGTCAACAGAAGTTTTAAATACATTTTGTATTTTCAGATAATAACTAAAAACAACAAATTTTGTTAAAATATTGGAACGTCCTTTATTTTTTCTTTCCACCGATTGCAACTCTATTTAATTTTTTTTTGCCTCCGTTTATGCTCATTTAGATTTAAATAATAAAAAAAAATAAATTTTGTATGTCAGAAGCGTTTGTAAATTCTGCACTTACGATGTTACACGGGACCAACTTTTAATAAGTATCAAGATCACAAATCATCTTATTTTTCAGCTAGGTTTTTTTTTGTTCAACTTGTTTATATTTTATAAGCCTTATACATGTTCTTTCGACGCACAGATAACAAATGTTGATTTTCAATGTCGCACGGGACATCGAAATATGCGATTATGTAAATCCAAAAAATTAATCCTGGTTTGCAACCCTGATTTATTTAATTTTGTAGTTATGTGTTTCCTGTGTTGTAAGGAATTCAAATTAAAACGCACTTACACGCACGTAATCTAATGTCGCAACACGAACACGTCGTGTTAAGTCAGGAAGACAAACACAAATCACTCTAGTTGGCAATATAAAGTTAGTTTTTCAGATTAAAACCGGTTCCAAATCAGTTTTAAAAATTGGTTCCAATAGGGTTCGGCGCTATATCTCAGTTATTACTTAAGCTAAGAACCTAAAGTTTGTTAAAATGGAGTAAGACATTTAACTAAAGACCGGTTCCGAAACTGAATGAACCTGTATTAAAATGGTTCAGAGGTATATATCAGACATGATTTTGGCTATAAATTTAATAATCGTAGAGTAGGTCTCTGGTTCAATAGTAGCTCAGAGCTATTATTCAAAAATAAGCTATAAACTCAAAATTTGGAGAGGAGGTTGATAAAATGGAATCAGACATTATACTGATTTAAGGCCACTTCCGAACCAGATAGGTAGGTAGTTCCGGCTGGCCCTGGGGGGGCTATACATAGAACATTTGGTCCTTAGTGAGACCGGGTTTCTTTTTATGGAGATCACCTTGACCTAGAAGTCTACAAGGATTCTTATCGTTATGGCAAATGCCAGTATGTTCGAAAGGGGTTTCTTGGCTGTCTCTCCTAGTTAAGCCATCCAAGGGGTGTGAAGGTATATGCAATCTGGGCATCTGCAGACGAGGTGTTCTAGAGTTTCTGTTGCTCCCGGCTTCCAGTATTTCCTGCATATCGGTTATCTTAGATATTTTTTTAAGCTTTGAACTGAAAATTTGGTGTGTTGTGTGTGCTGGCAATATAAAGCTAGAGTTTGGAACCAGATTGAACCAACTTTAAGCAGATCACATTCATATCTTAGAAACTGTCAGTTATATGCACTTAGATATTTTCCAGGTTCCCATCAGAGTTCGATCTGAATTGGAGTTAGAATTTTATGAACGAAATATATCAACACAATTCTTAGAAACCAGGGGACGGCAGGTCAACATAACAACCATAAAAATGTTTAGCAGAATGAACAGATTGACATTTTTTGAATCAGATGTCTTATCTTTACATTACATAATCTTTGCTCAATCACTTGCATACTTATAAATAAATTTCATTCCAATCAAAATCTCGCATATTTCTTGAAATTATAGTTAGAGATTACATTCATTGCCCCCCAGATTAAGCTTAAGTCCCCCCCTCGAATCAAATGTTATCCCCCCCCCCAACCTAATCAAATTGTAATCCCCAAAAATTATGCACAAAAACCAATAAACTCATTGACATGTGAAACGTAAATGCATAATCAATAAGCCTAATAGGGCCCAAAAACCCATTTTGGCTAACAACAATGGCAAATACATACAAATATGTATATTGGCTTAATTATCATCAATTTTGAGCAATTAAAATGTCTGGGCTAGAGGGGGGGCCCCTAAGCCCCATAGAACTTGTAAAACAAGCCACACAACGACGACAGCTGAGCAGATAACAAGCCAGGCGACTACGACAACGACGACAACCGTACGGACACAGGAAGGGAAAGGCAAAAGGCACAGCCGAACGATGCTTAATTAATATAAATACAAATGGAGAAGGGCGAGGTGAATGTGGAGGCGCCAAACTACGTTGACAATTACTTATAGGATTTTGGTATGCCTGGTGTGTACTTGGAGATGGAGATGGAGAGAATAGACAACAACGCTCTCGGCGCCAATAAAATGAAAATTTCCATAGAGTGAAAATTGAATGAACAATTTCCAAAGATTCCACCGGCTGCATATATAATTAGTGGTAAAGCTTATTTTCTCCAAGAGACTGCATGTGGGGTGGGGGGTGGATGGAATTAAGGTGCATAATTACAAACCCCAAAACAAGCATTTTGTGGTAAGCATATTAGATTTTATTAGCCTTCATTCACTGTGTGGATGTGAGTGTGTGTGTGGGACGTACGTGACCATATGGGGGCGGAAAATATTACATAAAGGAAATGCGAAGGTGTAGGAAACAGATCATTAAATAAAAAGAAAAAAACGACTCACCTTAGTTTTTAACGTCAATTTATGGCTAAACTGTAAAACGCTGTAATCGGCTCGATACTTCCTTAATTATGAACTGTGGTTCGATTTCCAACAAATTTATTTAAAGTTTAGCATAGTTAAGCGTATGCTGAGATATATTTTTTTATGTTAAACACTAGCTTACAAATGAGATTGTTTAAATTAAATGGTTTTGTGTTACATTTCATTGTTTTCTGATATCACAAATAAAAGATTTTTATAGTTCATTTAAATATACGGTTAAAATAAATCAATCAAGTTTTTGCTATTTAATTATATTTTTGATGTTGTAAGTAAAATAAAATGATGACACTTGCAATTCCCAACTTCTTTTAGTTTAGGCTGAGTTCACATTGTTCGACGCATGAGACATGATAATCTAGTTAGCCTTCATGTTGTATTGTTTTAATTGTCAAATAACAAATTATTCTTAATGAAAACAAGACCACATAAGGGCCAACTAGATTATCATGTCTCATGCGTCGAACAGTGTGAACTCAGCCTTAGTTTCTAGTCCGGTATAGTTGGGCGGTTGAAAACTCGGAAAGGCCCCAGAAGTATGTAGTAATTTAAATAGAGCCTACAAGTATCAAAATGGAAGTAAACATTATCGATAAAAATATGTCAAAATATCTGAAAATTCAATTTCCAATTCAATTAAGCAAATACTCGAATCTGCTTTTCTGAAAGGCTAACATCTCAAGTTTTATTCCTTTCCAAAAATTTTTAATTCAATTTTTTGACTCAATGAAAATCTATACACTGATAAAAAGAGGATATTTTTTATTGAATATTTTCCAAATCCATTTGGACTGGATATAAATAATTTACATTTTTTTCCATCCATTTGAGATCGAATTATGTCTTGCATCCAGTGGACAATGATAATGTCAAAAAAATAAAAATAAATATTTTAATATCCCCAAAAAATTGATATTATATATTAATGATCCAATTCGTAATGGATTTAAAAATTTTTTTTAAAAAGGTTAAAAAGAAAATTTAACCAAAAAAAAAAAAAAAAAAAAAAAAAAATTATTTTTTTTTTTTTTTCCCTGCGCCGTTTCCCGTTCTTGTCCCCCTCTCTGTCCCTTCTTTTTTTTTTTCCTTTTTTTTTTTTTCTTTTTTTCTGTCTTTTTTTTTTTTTTTTCTTCCTTTCTTTCTTTCTTTCTTTCCGTCTTTTTTTTTTTTTTTCTTTCTTTTCTTTTTTTCTTCTTTTTTTTCTATTTTAAATTAATTTTTTTTTTTTTTAAAAAATTTTAATCCAATTTTTTTTATAACAAAATAAAATTTTATGTAATTAAGCAAAAAAAAAAATAAAAAAAATATATTAAAATAATTTTACCAATATTTTTTTTTTATATTATTTTAATAAAATTAAAAATTAAAAAAAAAAATAAATATTTTTTTTTTTTTTTTTTTTAATTAATTTTTATTTTTTTTTAAAAATTTATATTTTTTTTTAAATTAAATATCTTTAAAAAAATAATTTTTTAATATTTTTTTCTTTTGTTTTATTTTTTAATTTTATTATTTTAATTTAAATCATATTTTTATATAAAAAAAAAATTATGTTCAAATATTTGTTAAATTTTTTTTAAATTTTTTTTTTTTTGATAGTTCGTGACTCGAAACCCTAGTGGGTGTCGGGGCATACTCCAAATAGCTCGGTATCAGTCAGAAACTTCCAGTCGGAATTCCTTACGGTCAAGGAAGCCCTAAAATGTGCACATTACTCATCTAGGAGTACGACTAGCATTTTCTCTGACAGGCGAGTTGCCTTAAAATCTCTTTAAGAAATGGCAAATCTGTCTGACATACACTTAATTTGAGTCCCAAGGAATATTGACATAGAGACATCGCTAGACAGGCCACTATCACCAACCGGCTTACCATTAGGGAAACTGTAGGTATGCCCATGGCAACGTGTTCATTGCACAAGACATATACGAGCAAATGAGCCACTCGAAAGAAGCTAAGTCAGCCGTCGGTACCTCAATGGGCTAACTAAATAGCCTCAGCAACCGTGTTAACCCAACCTAGTATCTTTGTTAAAGAAGGCCAAACTAAAGTGGTTCTTCTTGTAAGTCGTGTGTCGGAGTGTTGATATGCCAGCTATGGTCTTAAAAAATATAAGAATGTTTTCAAAGGCTTGTGATAGAAAGGCAGGTCGTTAGCAGATCGTTACAAAGCTATGAGGTACAAATAGGAGGATTGCCCAACTTTAAAGAAGTCGATTGGATGCGAAATTTCTTCACCAAGAAAATGATAACGCTCGCTGAATTCATGGAAACACGAATTACCACTGCCCACATTTTATAAAAGTTAAATAGGTTCATGAATATTTGACCATCCGCACACATGAAACAAGCTAATGTGGATCGTTAAAGCAAGTTGGAATCTGATAATTTTAAGGAAGCATTTTCGAAACGTGCCGGATGAATGCACCTTTGGCAACCTAATAGAATGCGAGGACTTAGATCATATGTAAAGTAGATGTAACATTATCAAAAACATACGAGCTACATACTTCGAAAAGTCAGTACCCAGGCAAGATGAAATAATTGCAATATAAATGGGGAAAACTTTAGATAACTATCTCAGAATAGATATATCATTCTTTTTATTATTTTTCTCAATCTCTTATGAGACGTATGACTTTATCATACAGTTGTAGTTTGAAAATCGTCAGTCATATTTTCAAAATTGAAAGATTTTTTTTGTATTATTATTATTAATAATTATATTTTTAGTTATTTTATTTTACTCTAACTTAATTTTTGATTCAATCCATTTAGTCAATTTCTCTTACAGTAATGTTATAAATACTGAGTCCTTATTTCCACTGAGAAACAAAATATAAAATAAAAAATCATTAGGAATTGGGGTTGTGTCGATAGCGATTTAAAGAACAACAATTTTGTACAAAAACAAATATTGCATTTTTTATTATTATTATTATTTATTTTTATACAATAAGAAAATTTTACATAAGTTTTTATATTCAAGCTAATCGGTGAGTTAAGAATTTACAAAATATTTCCAATTGCAACTAACTAGCGTAAAAAACAAAGTCTCTTTCTCCCACTTTTCAGCTTAATCAATTTTAGTTCATTCCACGCATTATCGCCGTTCAATGATCATAGCCTTTGGTATATCCATTCATTGCTTAGTCGTTGTACTTGTAGGGTTTTACCGCTAATTACACTTCAGCTGGATATTTAGCACAAACACGGGCACTGCACTTAATGCGGCTTAAATGGAAGCCATATTATAGAAAACAGTTCACAAATAATTAAAAAACTATTCGTAACTGTCCGAACTGTGGCAGACACTATAATTTTGCTCAGCTCAGTAAGGTTTTTTCATTTATCAACGGACGACCGACCGACTGACTACTTGCTAATAGTTACAACCTATCATTAAAAGTCAATTTAGATTGGACTGATGGATGAAAGGATACGGGTTACGGGCCATGTGAAACAATTTAAGGGCAGCTGACGAAAACCACACGTTGCTAATTGTTGGTTGCATACCTATACACATATATATTTGATGAGAGCCCTGCAAAAGAGGGCGGTGACTGCAACACACACAAAAAAACAAAAAAAAGAACAAAAAAAAAACTAGGAGGAGAAAAAAGCGAACAAACCTTTTTGCACCTTGCAATTGTCAAGTGTTGGATTGCATTGGGTTTATACCTAAGACGAAGTGCAAATGACCTTACCAGTAATTTAGCTAGTAACGTGTTATGGGTTGATTATTTGATGAATGTATGATGTTCCACAAGTATCACACAGGAATCCCTTTTATGGGAGAGGGATTTCCCAAATTTAAAATAAACTTTACATTTGTACAAAAATTCGTTTGAACTTAAAACCACCCAAATTCCCTTTTTTCTTACCTGGAGTGGATTTTCCGAAATACCAAAATCATTTTTCCATCTATTTAGCCCATAGAGCCTACAAACCGAATTTCAAGTAGATCGGCGTAAAAATAACGATCGATTGGACACCAAAATTTCCAGGTATTCTCTAACTTTGGGAATCAAAAGTTTTGCGCACAAGAGAATGCGCAACTGAACAAAAAAGAGCAATAAAAGAACTAGATGTTCTTCATATAAAAATTTCAAGTAGATCGGCATAAAAATAACGATTGATTGGACACCAAAATTTTGCAGGTATTTTCTACCTTTGGGAATCAAAAGTTTTGCGCACAAGAGAGTGCGCAACTGAACAAAAAAGAGCAATAAAAGAACAAGATGTTCTTCATTTAATAAATATGTTCGCCTTGATCGATTGTAAAGTAGTTATACCCGTTTGTTTTCCAAGTATCCAAACAATGCATGAGAATTAAAACAACAACAAAAACAAAAGTGTGAACATCCAATGGCCTGTGCTGACCTGAAAGGTTGCCCTCAAGGCGCCGTCGCCGCCGCTGCCTCTCAATGACGAGGATGCAAAATGACAGGAAGTGGCAGAAGCTACATGCACTACTGTGTGAAAGTAGGTTCCTACATTTTTAAGTAGGTGTGACCAGTGCTAACCAAACCCGGCGACCATGACAAAAGTAAAATGGGAAAAAAATGTACTCTTCTCGTTTTGCTGGTGTCGTTGTCAGCTTAAAAATACGGATAGAAAGGCTTCCACAGGTTTTTTTTCGGGCCAAGTAAGTGAATAAGTATGCGCTAAAATTCAGTCAACCGCATTAAGTATTTAAGCACTCAACACGCTCTACAGACTACCAACATTTGAGTATCGCGTTGCCACGACAACACCCTTCCCCCCCCCACCACGACAGCTGCCTTTGCAGAATCGCTTGGTTAGCATTTTTCCACAACAACGCATACACTTTGAGGTAGCTTTTCCGCTAATGAACGCATTAGGCAAAAAAGGCGTCGTACAAGAGTGTGTACTACTTGTACTACCCCCCAGCCCCAGTCACAGCCTTGTTGCCGGCTTAGTTCCTCTTTTATGCACTTTTGGTTCTTGCTGGGTTATTTTATTAAGTACTTTACATGCCGCACTCTCGCTTCCCTCGACGTTTGCATTTCTTTCCGTAGACATATTTAGGTACAATTAGAGACATGCTACAGTTATGTGTAGGTACGCTGAATTACACAACGTTTGAGGTTAAGCGGATTTTGTAATTATCCGACTCAGAAAGGCAGGCTTAACAGGGTTGGGATGCCAAATGAAAGAGGTGCACCGAATTGGTGTCTGTTAATGTCGTTGGTACTTAGCTGGGAGGGCGGAATAAGCGGGCTTTGGATAAAAGGAAAACTAATCGCTGACTGCAGTTTGTATTTTCGCGCCAAAGGCTAGGCATTTTAGGACTTAACTTACTTGGACGCTGTGTAACAGTTTCATAGATTTACTATAAGTCACAAAGAAATGAAAATGTTGAGAAGAAAAATAACACCCAAAGTAATATTTTCAAAATTTTTTTAATTCTCAAAAAGGTTATTCCAAAGAAATGCCTATATATAAAAAAAAACTCATTTATTGCCCATTTGAAGGAAAAATTCTCACGGAAAAGTAGCCTAGCATACTAATCAAAAATTTTCACCGCATTTTGTTTGTTTTCCCCTTAAGCTCCTCGCTAACCTAATAACAAATAAAAAAGAAATCTACTTATTCCGCATAAAATAGAGAGCCCTAAATACTCACCGAAATTTTTATTGTTGTTCTTTTGCACATTGTTAAATTCATTATTAAAATTTGTGAATATATGTTCTTTAATTAAATTGATTAAAAATGAACATGACATTGTTTGCAAAAAAATACTTTGTATATCCATTATTATGATAATAATTAAATAGATGTACATAATGGTGTATCATATTAAGATATTAAGGGACATCCTGTTTGTATATTTTTGTATTTTGCATATGCATTTCATGGTGGCCATAATCCTTGATGCTTCATTCATTTGTTGTTATGGGGACTCTTCATGGTATTTTTCAGATTTGATAAAAGTATTTGAAATCAAAGCAGTATATAAAATTTGGGTGGAGTAGATTAGATATATAATGCACTTAGAGAAGTGAAAGTCGACGTATTTTATGGAAGAATAGGTGTAGTGGTTATCCAGTAGTATATAAATGTTTATATGTTTATCCAGCAGAGCAGTGTCTAAAAGCTTGGCCGTCCCCATGAATTATTATTTCCTCCGCCTTGGTTCATATTTTTAAATCCATAATCATAAGCGATTGAGACCTATTCAAGCAAGGAAAATAAATAATGGTTTAAAATTTAGTGATTAACCAATTTTCATCATCAATAATCAGCATGTCACATCAGCGTCAAAAAACACAAAAAAAAAAATTAATTAAAAACGAAACTAAATTATAAATTACAACTCCAGTTTCCCACACTTTAAAAAACCATCCTTAATATGTTAAAAAAAATAAATACAGAATGCACAACACCTCAAAAGAATTTAGGGATTAGGAAAATCGTACTAAATCAATCCGTTCGTTGGTTTGAGAACATCCGGAATCGCCCAAATTCTGAAATACGTTGTGATATCTCGGGTTGTGTTTTTTAGGCATTCATCTTTACTAGCCAGGGACGGAACATAACAGTTAACTTCATAGAACTCATATTGATATAAAACATTAAATCTCGTATGGTAAAATTATTTTAAATACACCAATACGTTTGTTTTTTTCCCGCCATAACAATAATCTTCGTTTTGCTCACAAAATAAAAGTTATCGAAAGATTTTTTTATAAAAATCAGTAAATTAAACTTATTCACAAACTTTTATTATTTAATAAAAGTCTGTCAATTTATTATAGCTTCAGCGGTTTGCTCTCTGCATGAATGATCCATTGGGTGTACCTTATCATTAACTGCGATAAATAAAGAAAACTTTTAATTGTGATTTAAAAATTTAAGACACTGACTAAGATTTATTTACTGAGTTAAATAATAAAAGTCTTTCGATTACTCTTATTTTCTGCGTAATCAAATAAAAGACTTTAGTAACTGTTATTTCTGAATAATTAAACAAAAGTTTGGTCGATGTGTGGACAATTTTCGAAGATATCTTATCAACATTGACTGACTTAATTTGATATTTGTTCATTACTTTTTTCTATTGCTCTATTGTATTTCGGTTCGCGTTCAGGTTCGAGGGCTTAAAAATGTAAAAGGTTCGGATCATTCTCATGCACTTCGAAAAACCTGAACTGAACCTCTTTTCAGGGGTTAGAACTTGGATTTATATTTTAATTGTTTATAACATTGTAAAGATCTATAGACTGCATTGCATTTAGTAAAAAATATCCCAGGAAAATTAAAATATTTCCGTTTATATTATATCGATTTATTGAGAAGAGAAGGTCATCATTTCCCAATAACCCAGGCAAAAAAAAAAGCAAAGATAAATTCCTATTAAATAAAATATAGTGAGCAATAAAAGTTTACGTATCTGTTATACCTGTTTCTTACATTTATTTTCAGTCGCTCCCAAACTGAGCTAAATATCCCTAGTGTGAGAAGTAAAACGTTGCTTCAGTTTAAGACATGTTCTCGAATTATTGGGCGCGTTCAGCAGAGACACTTGATCACTGAGCAGCTTAATAAAACTGCTCTTATAACTTAGCATACTTTTAAGGGGTCTTGATAAATTGTCATTTGAAAAAGCTTCATGTTAATATCATATTAAACACAATAGGAAAAGTAAGCTACGTAGATTTTCAAGAAATAGGGAGCAAGTTCATCTGCTGAACACGGCCATTCTCTTCTAAATTTAATAAAATGTGTTCCGTTTTCGGCCCGAAAAAGTATTAACAGGCGCATCCATTAATTTCTTCTCTCTCTCTCTCCTCTCTCTCTCTCTCTCTATCTCTTTCTTATTGATCATTAGATAACGGTCAATAGTTCTTCAGTCTTAAGTCATGCAGTACTTAGTTTATAAAATATGTCGTTTCTTAAATTCAGTCGTTCATGTTATGTTTCTCCAGTCTATCTAAAAACTATGGAAAAAATAGCAGAATTTTGAAAAAGCATAACGGGCCGGGCGGAGATGAAAAAGTTTAGTTTAATCCCAGGATAAAATCAATCGATCTAATTCTGACTTGAAATCTGTAACTTTCGTCAAAACGATTGGAACTAAGGAAGAACTTTCGATGCCTTATCTAAACGAGGCAGCAGTAGCTCAGCATTTAAGTAGCATTATCTTTCTCTCTCTCAAATTGCATGCAAGTTGGTTTATTTCTGTCCTATTTATGGTCACACTGAGGGAGACTAAAAATGCAATGATCTGGAGGGACTTCTAAACACAACCTTTGCCATAATAAATGAGTAAAAGATGGCAACTTTTCAAAAAGATTCACAAGCTTTTTGAACCCAGTACTTACCTTTATGTTGTAGGGACTGGATCCTCCGGAATCGTTGTTGTTATCTTCTAATAAAATTAACGAAAATTTTTTAAACATATTTAAAGAATTTGCCAAAATGTTGCCTTACCTCCAAAAACATTAAAGGGCGAGTTGCTATTGCGCCCGAAATTCTCAAAGCTAGAATTAGCGCCACCTTCGTTGCCACCACTTAAGCCCTCCTCCTGGTCAAGCAACGAATTTAGCTGCTGAGCTTGCATAATCAAAGTGTTCTCCTGCTGGCGGCGTCTCATATCTTGCTCCTGGCGTGCCATGCGAGCTTGCATTTCGATTTGATGGCGATGCATAGTTTCTTCCGCACGTTTGCACATATCTTCAGCGCGCTTTTGGCGCATCTCCCATTCCATCTTTTTGCGCTCATTGTCCACTTCACGTTTGCGCAGCTCTAGAAAAATCAGAATCAAAGAATATTGAAGCTTAGTAATCCCATGATCAAAATAATGGGTAGATATAGGTATTCCATTAAATTTACTAACCTCGACGCAACGCCTCAGTTTCGTGCTTATTGCGTGCGTATTCCATCTCAGCATCGAGTTTCTGTTCTTGCATTTTTAGCTCACGCTTGAGAGCTTCCTGCTTGCTCTTAAACAGATTATGCAATTGTTTCCACCTGGTGCCATATTCGTGATCGAACGAATTGATATCGGCAAATCGCGGCCCTTTGCTACGCTCATGTTGGAACTCTTCCATTGTCTTATTGAGTGTCCTTTCGGGCAATCCGTCATTGTCGTCATTCAACTCGAACGGCTCCACGAGGCAGGGACGCAGCGATGCCGTCAAAATGAAGCATTTCTCATGGCACAAACGCAAGCAATTGCTTGCCGATGACTTCTTTTCAAACTCAATGATACCCTCGCCCGTATGCTTGCCGCGATCATCCACTGTGATGATTGCCCGCTCTATGGGTCCAAATATTTCAAACGATTTGTGGAGCAACTCGTTGGATACAAATGGAGTTAGATTGCTCACGCGCAAAATAGTTGCGTTGGGCGCAAAACGCACACGCAACTGACGCCCCTTGCGCAGGGAGCCGTCCAGAGCGCGCATGGCCTTCTTCGCATTCTCATGGTAATCGACCTTAAGAAATGTAAAATTCTTTACATTATTTGAGAAGATTTCGTCAATTTCGCCGAACGGCTTAAACATTTCGCGTAAATCTTCATCGGTGATGTCGCTAGTGAGATTGCCCACATACAGACGATTACGGCCCGAGAACTTGATCTCCTGGTCTTCCTCAATGGTAGGCAGCTCGTATGTGGGTCCAGAAATACTGTGCAGCCTTTGCACTATGTAGTCATCGCCACTGCGACCGCCACCAGAATTGTGGAGTCCACCACCGTCAGGGCCGCCTTGACGCGGACCACGATTTCTATTGTCACGCTGTCCGGATCGTCCGCTTTGCTGCTGTCCTTGATGTTGTTGTTGTTGCTGCTGACCATCAGCTTGCTGTTGCTGCTGCTGACCACCTTGCTGGGCATTCGGATTTGACTGATTTGCCGAAATAGTTTCATTAACTTTGTCAGTTGGATTTCCTCCGTCCGGTTTGGGTGCTTCATTAAATGGTTTTTGCTACAGGTAGTGTATGGTATAATATAAAGATGAATAAATGCTTTTGTTTTTAAAGAGTCAACACATGTCTAAACCAAAACAATACCAAATCTTAAGAAACATCTTCTAAATTAGAGTTGTGCGCGGGACGGGATTTAAAAGCTTCCTCATGTAGGTCAAAAATATTTTAAAATCATTTGGACGTCAAAAGAAGAATTTATAATTACTAAGTTTAGAAATTGTCATGTGATTTCTTACAAAAAATACATTTTTTAAGGTTCGGGATTTTCCGGAAATTGGGATACAAATTACGGAGACCAGGATCTACGCCGTAAACAATTTTAACTTTTTTTTATTTTTATTTTTTAATATATTTCAAGATTATTCTAATCAGGCTAACAAATTTCATTTTAATAAAAATGAAACTTTTATATGAAAAAAATTGTTAATCTATTTTTTCTGCCGTCCTAATTGTATTTCCCCCCATAATTGTAAATTAAATTGGGAGTGGTTCAAGGGATAGTGTGTGAGCCTACTGTGCGGAAAATTCTGTGATCGATCCCTCCCTCGGAGGGTAAAGGGAGTCCTGTGTGTGATTATGACAAATAAATATATATTCCAACTGTACTGTATTGGCTTAATCCAATAATACTCAGAACAAAAATTAACTATTTTAAAAAATGTTTTTTGTGAAAGTATAAAAGGTTTTGAGAACGGCCTTATAATAAGAAAACATTAATTTTTTTAGCTTTACAATTGTTTTTGTAAAAAAAAATAAATTAATTGACGAGAAGATCAATTTTCTGTTCTGAAAGGTCGACTATAGATTCATCCGGACCAAATTATAGTTTTTCCATTCTGATTAGGGTCATACAACTATATTTTTCAGCGAGTAAATTAATTGATTAATACTTCCCTTACAATTATTATTAATAATATTAATATATTCTTAATAGAAATATTTAAATTATATATAATAAACGACTCAAATCGTATGGGAATAAAGTCGGTTTTGGGTCAAAACCGATTTGTAGAACACATGGAAAAGACAGAATTCAGGTACATCAAATCCATTGATAGACATTAAATCCATTTCAGCCTTTCGTTATAATAACTTTATTGTACATTTCCTTTTTATTTAAAAACAGATGTGAAGGCGCTGTCTATAAGTTTGAGGATTGTCTTGACGATCATAAATGCAATATATACCATAGAATTTCGAAAACGATGCGCATAAATTGGATTATGGGCGGACACAAAATGCTGCACTTTCGTGTGTAGTCGAAATATTGAAATGGTGTTTATGCACTTTCGGGCCCATTTCATGAAATGATTTTGCAAATAGATCAAAGCATAAACAAAGTATTTAAATTCGCCTTTAATTCATGAAATGGTAAGGGACAGCCGACTTAACGTTGAGTTGGTGTTGTCACATCTTCATGTTGATTTTGTGAATTGACAAAAGCAGTTTATTACTTTGCAAATTGAAGATAGCATGAATATCATAATAGAATGCGTGCACTTACATTTGCATTATTTGCATTTGGAAAATTGCGTCGAAGCCGTCTTACTCCACGAAGCAGAATACGGTTTCCACCGAATCCACCCAAGTTTTCATTTTGGTTTGCATTGTGACCTCCTGAACCCACACCGCCACCAGCTATATCGCCGCCATTCTGGTCGTTGTGGCCACCACCAAATCGTGTTTTTTTCTCATCCGGAACCCCCTTAGATTTATAATCATCATTTTTTTGCTTCGGTGCAATATTTTTATTCGCCTGATTGTTGCCACTTTGTTGGCGCTGTGGCAACGCTGTCGCATTGTTAGAATTTCCCAATTTGATCGAATTTTCCATTGCAAAAATGTATTTAATATCGAACCCGAAACAAATAAATAAATTACACAAACGTGCCTTGTCAAAAACTGAAGGGAATATGTGTGTTCTAGCAATTGAAATGAAACAAGTTTGACAACTGTAGACATGTCAAGGTTGTGGCGTGATGAATGTAGAAACGATGTGAATTGAAACAGAAATTATTTAGATTAAATACAATTAGTGCAAATATTGAAAATATTTTTGATTATGTTTATGATTAAATTTAATATTTTTTAAAGGCAACTTTTTTAAGTTGATTTTATGTTTAGTATCTTGACATCTATCTATCAATACAATGACGAAAAAA
Organism: Lordiphosa mommai; assembly: GCA_018904225.1. NCBI lineage: Eukaryota > Metazoa > Arthropoda > Insecta > Diptera > Drosophilidae > Lordiphosa > Lordiphosa mommai. Next base: position 79,195 of record JAEIFT010000078.1, read on the forward strand.
TGGTAAGTGGGTAGACAGCTTTTGTGAATTAGAAATAGCAATAGGAAGAAGACAAAAATACCGTCTAGTCAGATACGTCCTCTTTCGATCATTGCCAATCGCAGCCGTATTATAGTGACTCTTTCTGTTCAAATTTTATTATGTATAACGCAATCGAATAACTTTCCCGATCTTAATCAGTCATATTCGGTAAACCTCTCTAACAACGCTGATTTCAATTCTACCCAAGCCCCTAACTGCAACCCACTTATTACCTATGCATCTTTCATAATTCCTCAAAATTTGTATTGTCCCCAATGTGATGCCCTTCCCCCCACCATTTAGAACACCCGCAATACTTTTATTCATTCATTAGTATGAGCCACATGCAATTACTTCTGTCATAAACGTAAAAGAATCGTGGACATGGGGACAGGAAATCTGGCGCTACACGCGCGCGCCCACCTTTGCCGAGAGGCCAAAACGTTCGAAACTACCCGAAATTGCCACATAAACAAATCAGACGCAATAAAACTCAACTCATAAATTTTCAAAAAAACCAAAAAATAATAATAAAAAAAAGAAAGAAACTCCACACCCACGATACACACATAAAAATTGTGTCATAATAATAAATTTAGTTAGAAAATTTCCGAAAAACTCCCGGATGAGTGAGAGAGATGCTTCGGGCCATATTTTGCCCCTTTGATTTTTATGATATATTTTATGGGTTTTTATTGTAATTACGTACAAATTTGTGTGCGTTTATAAATTTTATGAGTTTTTTGCGCCTTTCCACGAAGCCATAAAAATATGAGAAAAGAATGAAGTAGAAGTGAAAGAGAATGAAGCTAGGCACGTATTAAGTAGCAGGGGAGTGTCAACCCTATAGACAATGTTGTTATCACATGCATTTATCGTATTCACTCCATCTCCATATATGGGAAGCGTGCGCCTTGACACTTTTGTGGCCAGCCGAAGTTGGGTTTGGGTCATTATCGGAGGCAGCCAAGTGTCTGGCGCCGCTAACTAGTTGTATTAAAAATTATGCGAAGCCCAGGCCATAATAATTACATGAAAATTTCGTAGGAAATTCAGAACACACTATTTCACTTGCAGTCCCCCCCCACCCCTTCGACGCCTCTCTACGTGGCATAATTAAAATAAAATGCACTCTGGAGCAGGGTTGGGCACGCTTCCCTGGCTGATTTAATAAATGGTAATGTGTTTAATGTTTTTTTATGACAATTAGTTGATGTAATTTCTGGAAATCATAACCATGAATGGAATTGAGAGGGCGCAAACATAATGACTTAACTTGTTGCTGCTTTCGTGCTCTACTGGTTGGGCAATTGAAATGCAGGGAATGTAAGTACTAGAATTTAGAGTTGGAGCAGGGGACGGCGTATGCGTATAGAATAAGGTTTCTTTTTATTTGCCTCGATATGAAATAAATATATGTTTTCTTGTTCTATTAAAACCAACTGATTCCAAAAACTATTGATTTTTCATGAGAAAAGATCTTTTAGTATGGAATAATGAAGAGGACTTTGAACTTTGAAGTATTTCGCTAAAACAAAAGTTTTTGTGATTTCTGTATAGGCCTTAAAACATTGGGTGGCTGTGTTGACATGGTATGATCCATTTAAAGAAGACGTATTAAGTCAAATCAATAACGTAGCATGGTCAAAGATATTTTTGAGTTTTCAATCCCAAGCATTCAATGACTTTCCACGCTCCAGAAGCTGAAAGATCTTTGATCTAAAGTACAGGGATGATAACAGGCCGCCAGAGATGATTTTCAGTCCCGAATAGGACTCGTAGAGAAACAGGAACCACTGTGTAATGGGCGTCAGAACTGCGAGCGGTATTTCACCTATACATGGTGCCCTCAGTTTGAGCCTGATTACATTCATGGGCAGCATGGTGATGACCAATTTGATGAGCATGGTGAACAGCACAGATCGATTCACGTTGTACATGACCGACTGCAATATCAGAAGATTGTAACGTATTTCTTCCTGCATATGACCGATACTTTTCGTCAAAAGGTTCTGTTTAGGTTCTAGTTTATTTTGGTATTCGGTTCTGTATTGGAACCTTGGTACCAAAGTCTTTAAATAGTGTGTATAGAGCATATTATCAACCCAAAAACCAAATTGCCTTTGAACCGATTTATTTTGGTTCGGAAACAGTCTAGATATGGTTAAGTCTTTAACTTCAAATTATCAAGTTCCTAACTTAAATAACTATTAATATATTGCTCCGAACCACTTTTAAAACTGGTTCAAAACCGGGTTTTCTCGGATTTCTATTATCAATCCAAAAACCAAATTTCAGTTTTATAGAAAAATAATTTCTGAGATATGTCTCCAAACCAGTTTTGAACTACTTTTTAAGACTGGTTCAAAACCGTTTTGATACCGAATACGAATAAATAACTAACTTCAAGTTTCCAACTCAATTACCAGGTTGCCAATTAACAGCTTAAATAATTGCTAAGAATTGGCCCTGAAGCACTTTTCAACTGGTACAATATGGTTCGGAACCGTTCTTGGAACAATAAAATTTCTTACTACATTTGATCACCATACATTACAAATTTTAAGTTCAAGCTTAAATATTTTGTGAGATATGGCTCCGAACCACTTTTTTAAAGTGGTTCAAACCCTTTTTTATCCGGGGAAAAAAATAACTTCATAATTTCAAATAAAAAGTTTATAGCGTTAAAATTATTGGAGAAATGGATCTAAGCCACTTTTGAACCGGTTCAATCGGTTCGGAAGCGGTCTTAAGGCGGTAAAATGTTTAACTCCACTTGTATTGTAAAATTGTATTAAAATCATGTACAATCGGTGTCAATGGTTGCCAAGTAAGAAAATACTTGATACAAGTACAAAATACTTGGTTCAAGTACGAATTTTTTTTTCCGAAATACTTGATTTTAGACCGTTTCGGGATACATTAAGTACATACATTTTGCATTATTCCAAGGTTTTTAAAATCTTTTCTTACAAGGAAATGGTCTTAAAACAATTCCAATTAGTTCTTATTAGATTGAATCGAACTTCGAATCATTCTTAATATATAAAGTACAAAACGGTATAAACTCTATCCCGTTCGATTTAGATCGTTTGCGTACAAAAAATTCTTGATTAAAGAATTTCGTAATTGATTTAAGAGTTTCGATCTGATTTTAGGAACATTTTGGGTAAATTCAAAACTTAAGAATGATTCGTACTTAGTTTAAGTACAACTAAGTGCGAATTATACTTGAAATTTTAAGTATCAAACGATCTAAATTCAATCCCGTTTGTTCTAGAACGATGGCAGCCTTTCTTTTAAGTGAACACACAAAATTTTAAGTTCCTAGCTTAAAAATTACTGAGTTATAGCTCCGAATCTATTTGAAACCCCTTTTTTAAAATTGTTCAGATCCAGGGAAAATAAATAACTTCATATTATCCACCCAAACCCCTAAAATTAAGTTCATTGCTGAAATATTTTCTGAGATATGGCTCTAAGTCATTTTTGAACCGGTTCTGAGCCGTACGGTTCGGGTATAAAATCATGATCTTAATTTTGTATCTTTTAAGTCATTAACTACTATTAATTTAGAATTAACTTACCATCTCTGAGCCAGAATAATACTCTTTAAAATCAAATATCATACAATATGTAGGTATGACCGTGATTGAATTAAGTTGGTTTCAAGCTCAAGATCAATTTAATCTTTGCTGGTTAAAATGATCTTTTAAAAATATAAATTTTATCATACTAAATATAAATAGTTTCTAAGACGTCTTCTTATAAATGTGTGCCTTGGCTGACTGCGTTGAGACGTCACGCAAGGTCTCGAGTTCGATCTCCAGACAAGTCAATTTTTTTTTTTATAGAAAAGATCGTATTGATATTTTTTATCATATCAAGTAAATCTTTGTCATATCGGAGTGAAATTGATATGAAAAAATGTGGAAATGACTGCCATTTCATATCATTTTTTTTCTCAGTGTATAATTTTTTTGATTATTTTGGTCTATTTTATTGCATAATATAAGAATGAATACCTAGTACCCTAGATTTTTTTATACGCGTATATACACATACACACGCTGCCGACGCTGCAGTTGCGACGTTGCAGACGCAACGCTGGCTCTCCAGCTGGCTAAGAAGCCTTTTACTTTCAAAGCTTCTGTGTTTTTTAACCGATCTTATTGGGCGTTTCAGATAACAAAAGTATAAGTGAATTGATAATACCGAAACGAACTTAAAATGAGAATTTTGTTCCCAGATTTTTAAATTCCGATGTTACTCAGCTTTAGAGATAGTTTGTACCCAGTTAAAGTTCGAAATTCTTGATTTTTCAATAAACCATTCTTCGCACAGTATTCTTGCAGCGCTGCATTTTTTTGTGGAATCTTTATTGAGGCTATGCTTTAGCCCTGATAATCTCATAATTTACAATGAAGTACTAAAATTTAGAAAACAAAAAGAAATCCCTCAAACTTATAACTTTTGAGTATGCCAAAGATAGTGTAAACTCCCTTACTTACTTTTTATCATTTACTTGCCCTCATAACCCTCATAATGTATTTTCGATGAAGTTAGTTTCATACATTTGTCATTACTTGCTCCATTCCTGCTGAGCTGTCTCTTGAACTTAAATCAATATCCTTTCATCATTATATTGCAACCAGCTGAGAACAAAAAACGGAGTCAGGGTCAGGGGTCAGGGAAAAAGTTCGTAAACATGTTAATAAAACTGTCATGAAGCTGAGCTCAAAACCAGCTGGATATCTGTTGGGACCCGAACCCAAAAACAGAGGTCACACAACCTGTGTGACATGCATACACAATGACCGGAGGCGAGACCAAAATTGCAGCGGGCCAAACTGAATAGATTTCGGTCGTAAACTGTGTTGGTGTTTCGGCCCGGCCGAAACTATCGCTCAAATAATAGGTGACAATAAAAATTTATTACATTTTGACCACCATGAAATCATCGTTAGGCACTTTTAAGGCCACGCCAGGAAAGGGACTGACCCGCCCTGCCTGTCAAGACGGCACAGCTCGTTTGTCACATTTAACAGATTTGTTATCCTGTCGAGTTAATGTCGGGCACACAAGTCAGTTTCAGTCCTTGGGCCGCACATGTCCTGCTCGTTCATAAGAAATGCCCAACTGGGACGAGGCCAGGGGACAGGGGACCTTGGCTGGCAATAAAAACAAAAGATTGATGGCATTGGGCACACGTTCGATTTGTTTTCCTGTTGCTGTCCTTGCTCTGCCTTTAGTGCTTTGTAATGTCTTAACATTTGACACATCCATCGGATTTTTTCCACCCTCCTGTGCGACTCACTAAGGATATTGCTCGTTAGTTAGGGTTTCTAATAAATTTGTGCAACACATTTCTTCCGTCCCTGTCGTCGCTTGTAACATTTTTATTTGATAACATATTGCATTTGCCCTTTTGTCGAATCTTTTCGTTTGCCTTTTCCCTGTATTTCGGTATTTTTTCTTGTTTTTTTTTTGTTGCCCTAAAATATTGGCCAGCTTCACATGTGTGTCTGGGGCGGCTCAGCTGGAACAGTGGCCAACGGGGTGGGTGATTTATGGCGTCTGTGTTGGTCACTCAACTGCATTTGATTTAGGTTGTAAATTGTTGTATATTGCGGCCAGAACTGCCTGCGCTTCCTGCGCCCCAAATGTCTCACCGCTTTGCTAATGAATTTATGGCAATTTTTGTTGTTTGGTGGTCAAGTGAGATTTTAATCAAATTTATTAAATTTCCTTTGGCTTGCATCCCTGTTCAACATTACAATATTGTTACAATTTGCACCCAAATCTTGTCCAGCTGTCTGACCCCCCCTCTCTCACCCTGCTGTCCATTGATTTGTCGCCTGATTGTAAATTATTGATAGTCGATTTTTCTCAATGTCTTTTTGGCAGGGGACACAACCATTTTTCAAACCGGAAGTTTGCATTGTGTAATTGTTTATCTAAACGGAAATGTGGGCACGTCCCCGGTTCTCGATTGGCAACTTGAGGCATTATCGTTCTATTTTGGGCAACATGATTTATGTGACACTTTAAATGGGGGCAAACAGAGTTAGTGCTGGTTCCCTTTTTAATATTGTTAAATTTTTAGAACATGAAACATGCTCATTAATTGGCATATCCCATACGCAAACGGAGAAACTCCTGCCCTCGCCCCGGCAAACGAAACTGGAACACACACACAATATGGAAATTGACTTCTATTGTCATTTTTATTGCCTTTACTAATGGTTTTTGGCTTGTCATGGTGAATTATGGTCAGGCCAGAGCAGTGTATAGGTGCCAGGACACGCTTACAATGTGAGGGCGGTCAAGGATAACGTTGGACAAAGGCACAAAGTGGGCTCTTGCCTGGCAAAGCAGCAGGCAGAAGTCAAACGAATTTATAATTTATTGCCCTGCTGCCATTTGCTGCAGTTGACCGTAAAGAAATGCACGTACAGGCGGGACCAAGGAGCTGGGCTAGGATTTTGGGTATCCGAGCATTATTGTTTTCATATGGCAGCGACAGCGGCAGATGTGTTTTAGCCCACCCGACAAACAGGGGCGGGAACAGGCATTAAGAAGAGTTCCATGAAAATGCACCATGGCCAAATGTAAGCAATTTATTTTGATCGCACAAATCAAATGCTTAATTTGATGCAACGAATTGAAAAGCATACGGAAAGAGAGAGAGAGAGGAAGGGGACAAAATAAATAAATAAATAAATGTGTAAATAGATTAATTTTTATTGTTACATTTTTATAATCTGTATTCAAAGGTACAAAGAGTATATTGCAAGAATGAATCATCTTCGAATCTATAAACTATATATATTATCGATCAGCATTAACAGCCAAGTCGATAAAGCCAGGTCCGTACGCCCGTCTGTCTGCCTGTATGAACGAAAAGATCTCAGAGATGAGTTTTTTGTATAAAACATAAACTCCTTATATTTGCAGGCAGATCAAATTTATTTTTGCCCTATCCCATGCCTATCAATTTATACAAAATCCCATATCTCCTACCATTTTGAAGATAGATTGTTCGAGCCTTCTAGACATATATTTTAAGCATCATTATCAATAGAGACACCATACACCGTTTCCCGATCAGATGAATGATTTTCAAGTTATAGGCAAAGCAAATAAATATGCTGGGCAGCACTGGCCGCAGTTTGTGTGAATCCACACTTAAAAGTCATCAGATATATTCAAACGTTGACAGATAAAGAGTATGAAAATGATTTAGATTAATCTTACTTAACAAATGTACTTTCGACTGCACTTTCTAGAGTTTAAAAAGTTATTGGTACATGTTCTTCTCGTTTAAGAAATATTCAGGCACCTACTTTGCTAGGATATCCGACATTTTCCTACCTTGGATGCCATGGCTACTGAGATTCCTATGGATACGAACCCTTCTCAAGGTGCTTACCATTTTCCTGCTCGTCATGATACTCCAGAAACTTTTAAATGCGACTTAATTTAAATATGTTCGCAAATATTAGGGTGCATTAATATCGTCCGCGGGCTTTGTCACTTTTAAAAGTGTCATAACGCCCATTATCAGTACGACATCAAACTATTTTGAAAAGTAATATTCCAAGCACATTGAAATTTTCCCTTGCAATTCACTTCTATGATTGTAACGCATCTTGTTAGCTTAGAATGTTAGGGTAAGAATTAGCAAATTCAGATATTTAAGAGAAATTTAAATAAGAAAACTCGCCAAAAAAGTGAATAAGAAATTCTGGAGTTTTAAAGAACGGCGATTTTTTTTTTTTTTATAGTCTTTATAGACTTTTGTTTGTCTTATTTCGAATTCTATAAGCTTTTCGAAAAAATACACCTTTTTACAGCATGCGTTTCCACAATATCTTCAATTTTTGTGTGAAATATTTTGTATATCGTGTATATGTTTTGAGATACCTAGAAAAAATTATAGTTTCTCCGGTTTTTAACGGTTTTAACACAGAAAACAAAATTATCGCCAATTTTTAAAATTGTTATCGTAATCGGCACCCCAAAATACATACATAGTATATCCTATATACTGAAAGTTTGAAAAAGATGGAAGGTGTGAGCTATGTATGATTTCGTATGAATTTTATCAGAATATTTTCATTTCATATTTCATTCAACAAAAAGTGACTGGCGTTATGTCACCGGGCGTTAAAACATGCCCCCAAATATTAGGTATCTATTATACATATACCTAGAGGAATGCCCGATAATTTATATTTATGTACTGCTGCCATAATTTATCGATTGTGTTCAAAAGGATTTGCCATTTAATCATGAATAAGTTCAAGCTCCCAAATCGATTGAATATTATCCGAACTTAATATCAGACTTCGAATATTTAAAACTCAAAGAACTTTCTACCTTGTTTAAGTGGGTCTTCTACTTTTAAAATTTTTTTCAATTTTTTTGTTTTGCATTATTATTAAAGCTTGTGCATTTCCCTTTCATCCCCTTCAAAACATTTTCAAAAATTCGAAATAATTTAGCAGATATAGCCCTTTTAGTGGTGCAATGTTCTTGCTAACGTGAGGATATTTTACGTTGCTCAAAACTTTAAGCGCGTTTTTCTTGAAACCACGTTTTTTGACCTAGTAGCCATGATTGCGCCAGCTCTACAGAACCGATTTTGATCAGCCATGTTGCAATCGACTTAGAATTGATTTAATTTTGGATCGTAACTCAATCAAGAGGAAAAACATTTTTTGCTTTTTTTTAACACTAAACTACAAAAAAAAACTTGAAAAATTAATTTTATTTTAAGTGCTGCCCATTTGTCAAAGAATTACACCAATTCTGATCATAACCTCATTAACAGTTTTTCTTTCCGCTAATAGACTGGAATATCAAATTACAATTTGCAAATCTTCACTAATCTTCCCTTCTGTTATATTCCAATTCCGGAAACTTCTTAAACTCTAAAAAAATGTTCGGTCCACAGGTTCGAACATTTTGTTAAGCTTAAGTTTATAGGAGCATCGAACCCAAGCATAAGGTTCGAATATTCGTTCATAACTAATTGGATGGTTGTAAAATTTACGATGCTATTATCAGTCAATTTCAATTATAAAAGGCAGTCGACTGGATTGTCGCAGTAATTGGTAGTTGAAAACATTCCACTTTAGTCAGAGAGGCGATGTTTTATAATATATCTTTTGCTACAACATTTCGTAAAATGTGGCTCCAATCCAATACTTTACAATTACTTTGACGGTGAATTGTTGAGAAATATATTTATACTCTTAAAGAAGATGATATAAGGTTTGTTTTTTAACCCAGACATTTACTCTGAAACAGTATTCGGTGCGTTCGTTTGTCGTGAGCATAGCATTCCGCAACCTCAAACCATAAACCTAATTCAGTAACAGCGAAATTTCCAGAGAAAAGAAATGATTTAATAAACTACCGTAAACAATGGCCGTGATCAGTAGAAGAACTGATCAATAATATATTTCTTAGTAATTTACGTGGGCAACTTTTTCTCTTGTGTTCAATATGATATTTACATGAAGCTTTTCCAAATGCCAACTTAACAATAGCCCCTAAAAGTATGCTAAATAATAAGAATAGTTTTATTAAGTTGATCAGCGATCAAGTGTTTCTGCTGAAGGCGCCCAATATCTCTAAAATAATCAAATCATGCCTCTATAAGGAATATTTTTTGTAGTAAAGTAATAATCACTGGCTTAAAAAATAGATCAGTTCTGAGAGGTATAAATATTCCGTAAAGGTTAACAAAACATTCACGGCCATATTGAATAATTAGCTTAAAAATGAAATACAAAATGCATCGATAATTTAAAAAAATTTAAATAAGAAACGTAATTGGAATCGGTTTAAATGTAAATTTCCAAGACAAAGACTTGTCGAAGTAACCAAAAAATGTTTTTAAATGGCTTATATTTGGCCATAAATCAGACTCGCCTGTAACATTTATGACCTGGCACAGCCCATAAAAGTATGAAGATAAACAAAAAAAAATCCCCATAGAGATGGCTGTGTCATGTCATTGCCAAATAATATTTCACACGTAACCCACAGAAAAGTTGCAAGAGGCGAGTGGGAGATGGAAAATCTTCAATATATGGCCAACTATTATGTTATTGTGTGAACGTGCACTGATTTCGCCAGCCTGGCTTTTGTCCACGTGCAATATTTTTCACTTCCGAGAGTTGACTGGTGTTGCTGCTGCTCCTGCTGCTCTCGCTGCTGCTGCTGCTCAGCGTCTTATCGAAGCGTATAACATATATCATTGACACTTTGACATTGGTTGTGCGGGCGGGGATGGTGTTCCAGGCATGACCAACCGGATTTTAGTACTTTTCAAAATGGCACTTAATCATGGCAGCCGCCTGGCGCAGGAAAATGCGGAAACTGGCAACACACACCACGCGTAATCGCATGTGTTCACGCTTGAAAGGATAACGACTGAGGATTGGGAACTTCAGTATCGACCCAGGCGAAACAAGATTAATGACTGGGGCCAAAGGAACTGTCTGGGTGTGTGCGCTTGTGTGTGTGTGTGTGGAGGCTGCTCCTTTGCCAGGCACTGGCATTGGATAAATTGTTTGCTACTTGGTCTGTCATTAGTCGAAAAGTTTGTTTGTTATTGTGTTAAGTGTTATTTGTGTGCTCACGTCCAAGTGTCAGGCTCCTTTTCTATTCAGTATCGTTTATCACTTTCGTTTTGCCAAAAGCGAAAAACATTCGCCTGTCATGTCAGTAGAGGATGACCACAAAAATTTGTAAACCAAAAAAAAAAAAAACGTACGTTTCATGTCCCTAATGATCGCTGGGTGACTTTGAAATTAAATAGATTTATTGTCTAGGATCAATTTTGGAAACAAAGAAAATTTGAATAAAGATTAACCAGGGATATGGGTAGGAATTCGGAGAAGATATTTCAATGATTTGTGGTTGGATTCGGGAAAGGAATCATCTAAAGATTTAAACCATACCATAATCCAATTTTTGAGTCAAATTTTAGAGCATAAAATTACTTATCTCATGTTAGCATCTAGAAAATAAATTCCTAACTGAATTAGCCCGCTTTAAAGCCAGTTGTCTCCTCGCCGACTTCCTTGACTTCTGCCCAGACTAATTAATTTATCCATTTTTCACACTAAATGCCATAATTTATGTCGTCGGCATTTTCAACCTTCTGCACATTTTAATTCTTTTCGCTTTGACTAGGCGACGATGCCTCATAAACCATATTAAATCCGACACACACACACACACAAACACACTGGCCTCTGAGTACTAAACATATTTATGTGAAATACAAACATGCGATAAAAGCAAAGAAAAGACTAAAATCCCATAAAAACTTTGGGCCACCCGCCTCCTCATTTTCTAAATGTTCCATGACGTGGCGCTATTTTTATATGTGTTTCGAGTAGGAAAACTCTTTCAAATAGAATTTACAATAAAGCACAATGTGCATAGTAAACTAAAACTAAACCAAAAAAAAAAACAATTTGACTGCACGAAAACATGACACGGAACATTTCACAAATATGACAGTTTTAATTTTCAACGGAATTTTGAAACTTATTTTTGGTCAGAGTTGACATTGTTGTTGGGTCTAGGAGGACGGGCGACATTTTGCATGTTGTTACTTCGGGATTAAGGGTGGTGATTTCTGAATAAGTAGGTTTCCAAATCTTTAAAAAAGTTGAAGTGAAAGTGGGCTTGAATATAAAAGTTAAATCAATTTATGTTTAAATTCAAAAACTTAATGAAAATTATGTTTATTAGCAACCTGCCCATAGCAGACAACATTTGTACGATTTACGAAGCCAAATAAGTTTTTAACTATGAAAAACTATTTATTGGTACAGTTTCAAATAAAAAAACCTATAGTAAGCAGGAGCGTATCAAAATTGGAAAAAAAATTCCTGAATAACAAAAAATCTTGTAAGACTAAGCAACTCTTTAAATATTCAACGCGTCAGGAGTATCAAAATCCATAAGGGTATGATGGTAATACAAAAAGCCTGGCTAGAGTTTTTAGCATTTGATTTGATTTGATCCACTATTTCGTAAACTTTTTTAAATTTTACTGTATTGTCAGGTTCACAGTTGTACACTCAGAGAAATCTAGCACGATTAGGCAAGACTAAAATCGGCTTCAATTTATTTTTTTTTCGTCTTGAATTTTCAAGAAGAAATCTGCCAGAAATCGAGAAGACTTGTGCGCTCGATTTTGAGTTTGGTGGCAAGGGAGGTGAGGCGTTCGCATTGCGGAGAGCGAACAAAAAAATCGAGCTTGAAAATTCATTCTTGATTTCAGTATTTTCTTCTTGAATCCAAGAAAATTCTTTCTTGCCGAACTTATGACACGAAATCTGCTTGATATCAAGCACGATCTGCTCGATTTTTTCTCTGAGTGTAGCTTTTGACCATTTTAACCATTAATAAAGAAATCACATATTCATTCTGAAAATTACAAAAATCTAAAAAAAACTTTTAGGTTTCAATCCTGTTTTTATAGATTTTATACCCTGTACCCATGGGAGACAGGGTTTTTGGACTTACATACCACTAACAGTTCGCGATCGACAAAGAATATAAAACTTAAAAATATTATAGCATCGTAACGGTGAATCCGATTTAAGCGACCCAAATTGTGATTCTACCTTATTCATGTCTTTTATTCGGGAAAAAATAAAAGGTAAAGAAAAAATCTGTTCTAAGTAGGATTTCATCGAAATTTAATGGTTTCTGTCTTTTTTCAAGGAGGGCCAACCGATATTTTAATGAAATAATTTTTTTCAGGTAAAAGATATCCGTATATATATTATATCAATATATCGTATCAATTAATGCGCGAGGAAAAATTATCGCGAGGTTGTTTAAATAGAGCAAATGAGTATTTGGTAAGATTTTTTTAATCTAGTACTGCCGAAATGTTATTGTACATTTGTTTGACTATTAATGTAAGAGCTATGTTAAATAGAGTAGCCTTTTCATATTTCCTTTTCATAAATCTAGTAGTTTTGCCATAAATTTTAATTCACTTTTTCGTGAAGTAGCGGCTGTAGCTTAGTCCAACAAGCTGATAAAAGTGCAACAAAATTCGTAAAAATGGTGGGTATGTTAGGCTATATGCTAAAATAGTTGTTTTGGTTTTCCGATTTACGCACTAGTTTGTAGACGACGGTTTATTTTGAAATATTTGCTATAAATTGAGAAAAAGTTATTTTCAATGTCCAATTTCGTCACTTTCGGGCTTGCTGATGCGGCTCGCTGGATTTTTTTTTTGGCAGCATTGATGTATGAAGTATAGCATAAAACTTATAAACCTACAAATTTGTGCTTGGTGTGACCCCCATAGATTTCCATAAGCTTAAATAACTGCAAAATGGATTTTTCGCGATTTCTTGAAAACAAGAGCTGATGGAGAAAAACCGAGACCAGTTTTGGAATCATGGCACAGAACAGGAACAGAATTTTGCATTGAGAAGGACAGAGCAAAATGGCTGTTGCCCTGTGTAATTGAAATTAATTGAATTGTTGAATTATTGCATATCTCCTATATTTGCATAATAGATACTTATATAATAAATATTTGGTTTTACAGCCCCAAAGGGACAAGCCAAGCTTCCTCTAATCTTTTGGGAACTTGGATTGGTTGTCTTTTAATTGTTGGAAGATTATGGACAAACTAGAAACGACTGTAGAGATAAAGTTTAAAATGGTAGTGAGACCAGCCGGCTAGCCTTGACTTGAAAACTTTAAGATCCGCTCCTCAAGCGAACTGAAACTTGGCAACGGGATCGGACCGAGCATTCTGACGGATTGTAAAGTTTAACTGGATTACACAAATCTGACTTGAATTGGAAATTTTTGTTTTTAGATTCGAAAATAACGAACTTAGTCGAAATTTGAGACCTTCTGTTCTGCATTTACCCTTATGTGAGTGCATAAATACTTAAATTTTTTCGTGAGTGTATCCCCTCAAGTATTACATGACTTTGGAGTGCCAGTGTAGTCTCTTCATTAGCAGCCAAAACGACATACCAAAGAGAAATCTCTCAAGTAGGCGCGAAATTGATTACACAAATTTTTAACAGACACCCGTTTCGAGTACTTACATCTCTCTCTCTCTCTCTCTGTATCTCTCTCTTCTGTGTAAATCGATTTAGGCCTACAAAAAAAAAAAGACTGATGATTGCCTTTAGGCCCAAACTCGTGAACTCACGAATCTCACACTCTCATCTCAACCGGAAAAAATCAAAGGCAAAACAATGATCAAAGCTGTCATTACAGATCGAGGGGCGGTCTTTGATCTTATGCCGCAATGTGCCTAGTTTTATGTTTTGTTTTTTATTTGATTTTCACTTTGTTCTATCAATCAGCGCCTACTACTTTGCGACGCAGGAGAAGGGTTCGAGTTATGTATAAATCGTATTGGACTGCATGTTTTTCTTACTTTTCACGTAATAAAAACACATTAGCAACAGCAACAACAACAAGAACAACAATAACAACGGCAATTTCGTTTAAAAATAAAATATACGAAATAATTGTTGCGGGCCCCGCACGAAAATCGCATTTGATGGATGACTTTGGGAGGAGGAAGTCGTCGCTTCTCGTATAGTTAAGCAAGATGTCGAATTTGGATTTCGAGAGTAATTCTTCTCTCTTTTTTTTTTTTGGGTGAGTGTACATTAAAGCATTTTGTGGATTTCCTGGAATTTATGCGGAATTTTTCTTTGGTTTTGATTGTGATTGATCTTTGACTTGGCTTTGCCGACAGCGGCATTTGATGGAAGGTGTAAATTGGAATGAAATGTTGAGAAATAAAATGCAATTTCTTACGAGAGAATTAAATTCAAAATTTATGTGAGGATATTCGGGGAAAAAAATAGTGGTAAAAATCAATATAAAATTCAGCAAATGCTGATCTATTAAATTTACATTTGTAAATAAAAAAAAATATTTTAATATTTTCCTTTAGTAATAGAATTGTCCAAGAAAGTTTTCCAATATTTGGAAAGCACAAAATTTTGTTTTTAAATAAAATGATTTAAAAAGTTAATAGGGAAATATTCAGACCTCTGTACAATCCTTGAGATTTCTTTCAAATTTTTATCAGAGTCATTTCCAATTAGAGCTGTCAAAACCCAGAAATTATACTTAAAAACATTTGTACAAAAATAAATCAACATTTGTGATTTGCAAAAAAAATATCCCCTTTTTCATGTGAGTAGAAAAATTTAATTTATTCTTACGTTTTAGTCTAAATACTTTTAATTTTCTAGCATGATTCGTTGTTGCTTTGCTCTGGGAATAAAAACACGAGCTCGCACGAGTGTCTCCTGTTTTAGCAGTGCCACCCAAATCCAACCCCAAACTCAAGAAATTACTCAAGCGAAAGCCGAATCCAAATTGAAGGCTCAGCCTAGCGAGCGTTATTTGAAATTTAAGCAGAAGTTACTCTCGGAGGCGCCTCTCACTTGCCTACCCAAAGGCGCACCACATCCGGCTCATGAGCAGGAGCCACTTCAGCCCTGGCCCAACAATACCAATCCCTTTACTGGTGAAATTGGTGGACCAGCGGGACCCGAACCCACGCGCTATGGTGACTGGGAGCGCAAGGGACGTGTCACGGATTTCTAAAGAAGAAATAAATTTTTGTAACTTGATTTATTAATCACCTTGTTCGCGACTACAACAACAGTAGCTAGAAGCCCCCTGAAATATTTGTTACACTTCATATGAAAAATTGTTTGGTACAGTAGCCGGAAAGATCGTGTTTGGTGATCCCCAATCCCTCCTCTTGTCACTACTGTAGGCATTACATAAATTTCTATTGTGTAATTTCTTTTGTGGTTTTTCTTCTGTGTCAAATAGAAATTGATAGTCCCCCCTTTTTTTGTTGTTTCGGTAAAGGGTTCTCAGAATGGACAGACAATTCTTCTTCCCATTATTTATGGTTCGTAGGCAACGAATCGTGCCCAAGTTGAAAATATTCCAAGTGTGCGACTCGATTCGTTTGAAATCAAGGCGACACTTTACGTGAGTTTTGTTCGAAAATTTTGTTCACTGTTGTTTGTCTTTTCTAATTTTGTAGCCGGACAGCGTATGAGAACAAAATAAAAAGGGGTTTCCAAACGCCATAAATTTCGTTGTTAAGACTAGAAGACATTTTTGTGGTTAATGAAAATTTTTGCAGCTGTTTTGTTAGCTCCATTTAATGTTGACATTTTTGTGGGCTTTACACTGATTAGTAGAAGAACACAAATAGAAAATTATTGAAATTCTAAATGGGAAAATGTATTGGGGGTGGCATGTAGACAAATTGACTGCATTGATATTATCAACTTGAAATCGAAATATATAACAAAGGGCTTACAGTTTTATTAGGACTAAACAACTTTCTGGTGAGCTGTCTAATTAACATTTCAATTAATTTAAAATTAAGAATTATTACGTTCAAAACAAATAACCAGCGCTTTCCGCAAATTGTGTTTTGTTAAAACAATGTTTGACAGTCTAATTAATCTTCCGAAGTTGCCGACCTCCACCTTCCAAAATATATGATACCCAATTTAGTTGCTAAAATAAATATCGAATCGGCTCGAGTCCATCAAGAAAATTATTCCCTAAAGAATTATCTTTGACAATGACCAACAATCTGCAACAATGGGCGCCGTTTTTCACGATATCTTATTGAAATACAGTCACAAACTTCATATGCTTCATATTTTAAATATCATAAGCCAATTGAATCTGTTATGAACGCAAATAATGATCTGTAAATATTATATATTCCGCGGAATAATACCGGTATTGGAACTAGAATCTATATTTAATGTCCCGAAATCGTAATTCTTGGAATTGTAACGGTAATAGTAGTGTGTTAATTATTACAAATATATATATATATTAAAGCTTAATCGGTACCAATTTATACATTTTTATATGCATTTATAAATTCCCAAAAAAAAATTCTTCAAAAACAGATATCAATCTTATATTTTTATAAAAAGTAGAAAAATTTATCCATTGGCTCAAATCAACATTGAATTCAAATTTACAATTTCAATAAAGTTTTATTCTTCTAATCATAAATGTTTCTTCTAATTACCTGGAAAATTTGAAACAAAAATGTGCTTTTTAGAAGACTTCATTAATTTAAGGAAAAGAGTCTTGTCTTGGCGACAAAAAATATAGCAAATTCCTTAATTCTAAGTAAGCTTTTTTTTAGATTGTGGGATAATATAAAAAACGCGAACAAAAGTGTTTTTTTTTATCACACTGAATGTTATAGAAATCAGAGTATAGGTACACACGGATTTTAAATATTTTCGGATTGAATGTTATCCCAGTAGGCCAGGGTAAATGGGGTTTTAAAAACCTTTTTGTGATTTGAGCTGGTCATTTTGTGGTTTGTTCTGCCTCTTCAACACGTTTACTACGGCTTCCATTTTTTGATTTTTTTTCCATGATAGGGTTCTTAAAATCAGGAATTATAAATATGTCATTTCAAGCAGTTCTAAAAAAAATCCACAACCTCCCGCACAGTAGGTACACACGCGACCCACTGAGCCACACAAGGCCACACATGTTCCGTAAAGAAAATCCGGAACCTTTAAGCGAAATCTCAGTTCGGACAGCACTCGTACCGGCACCGAAATTCGTTTCTGGATTTATCCCTGATATATTCTTATGCAAATTTTGTGATATCCGATTTTTCTGTATAAAGAGCTTCGCTTGTACTGGCTCACAGTGTTCTCTGCCAAAGTCCAAAAATATAAAATTCAAAGTCAAAAAATTAGTATACTATCCATTAACTAAAATAATGATTTAACAAATGTATACTAATTTTTGTATCAATCCAACTGTACTCCTAAAGAATAGTATAAATAAGGAAAGTAGGAAATTTCTTGGGTATTGCAGTGTGGGTAAGCTTGAAAGTAAGGCACAAATAAAAAATTCCAAACAACTTTAAACAAACTATATTGAAGTAAATCAAAATAAATGTTGAAAAGAAAGGTATAACTGAATTTTAAAATAATTGAAATGTTCTTTGAGGCATGTTTTATGCTTATAAAATTTATATTTGTCAGTGCTATGGTTATTGCTCCATGAAACATAATTTCATCTATAGTTTTGGTGGGTATCTTTATAATTAGATTGTATATACCATTTTTTTTTTAAGAACAATTTTTGTCCCCTTTTTATTTGTTAAAAAAAATCTGCAAATGAATTTTCCAATTTCAAATTCAATACCTTACCGATCCGAAATTAGTAATTCTGTTCTGTCCCACCCAATTCGGTTTTTTGTTTTTTCATGCCGCGAAAATCCCATCTTGCATTTATCTCTATACAATTCTGTGCAGATGTATTCAAGTTGAAAAACAATTCTTAAGCTGAAAATCATCAGATCCATATAATATCTGTTTTTATAGTCCAGCCTTTCCTCTTTTGTATTTTTGCAAAATATGTAATAAAAATTGCCACATTAATTAAATTGTATAAAATATGTTGGCTTTGATCAGCAGTCAAGTGGTTTGATCGATTCCTACAATAAAAATTCACCGACAACTTGTCCATAATGAAGATCTGTTATGGTGTTGGCATCAATCACACACACACACCGAAAGTTTGCCACCCATAAATTTGTTTGATCCTTTTTTTTCCATTTTACGGAAGAAACGAGCATTTTCACACAGTAATAAAAATCTCAAACATGTTTGTAAAGTTGTTAGTGCAGATCGGGGAGCAGAGCGTATAAATTAACATTTTGACTGCCAACTGGCGCGGCAAATGATCAAAGACACTCGGTGCCTGTGCCGTCATCATAGCGTTGATCATCGTCATCATCCAGTGGCAGTGGCAGCAGCGGCAGAAGCATCAGCAGCAACACCGCGAACATTATTTCACGTTTACGATCCATCAACACGAGCCATCAAATTGTATACAAACAAACGCAGCAAAGATCAAAAGCCGTGTACCCACACAGACAACGTTCTCGAAATGTGTGTCGGGTCGTTTCGATTTTCAAATTCATTAAAACGAAATCTGGGGGTTGGGCCCAGAGCGAAGGCAATTCATAGTTGCAGTTGCCTTTCAACAGCTACCGCAGGGAAATTGTGCCTCGATCTGACCGAGTCTCGTCTCTCTCTCTCTCTCTCGATTTTCCTCGTCTAACATGCTCAACTAATTATGGTAATTGCGATACATTATTCATGTGAGTTATGAGAAATTGCAGTCCATACGCTAAGATGATTATAGATAATGCATTATTATTCTTTCACCATTAGGCCAACAAAAAATATGAATGACAATTCTCGTAAACCATACCGCAAAAACGTCAAAAACTCAAACATCCGCACACATAAATTCCCTCACACATATGGGAGAAGAAAAAAATCCAAGAAACATTTGTCTCGCTTAATTTAAACAGATTTGCAAGATTATTGTCATGCCAACGTTAAGGCAACAATTCCAAAAGGCAACCCCGCCGAGACGCGGAATTAACAATCTCAACTTGAAGCTGAAAGAAAGTTGCAGGCGATGCTGGGCCCGACAGCCGGCAACTTTTAATGTTCCTCTTCATCCAGAGTGGGTTGTTTGGATAGCAGAACAAATTTTGCAGAACAGAGTGACAGACATTCCTCTCGCTTTTGATGTCGAACCGGCCGACCGACTCCAGTCGGAGGAGCCGCAGCAGCCGCAGCAGCTGTAAAAGGTGTTTGCCTTAGCCTGGGGCGTGAAATAAAAAATCATGTTGAATTGAATGTCGCGTTGTCTGGTAGTTGAGGACCAGTTTTAATTGTTGCCCATCAATGAATCAGAGCAAACGGACCTGGAATTGAAGTGGCTGACAGTTGACAAGCTGACTAGCTGTTTAGCTAACTACCGGACAGCTAACTGCTGCTGCTGCTTATTTCCGGAAGAAGCTGATCTCTATCACCAGTTGCCCGCTGCTGCTGCTGCCTGCCTCAAAGTCATTAGACGCTGACAGTGTTGTTGTCAGTGCTCGGGTTTCAAAGCTACTGCTCGTATTTAGTTTGGAGACAGAGACATTCGATCTGTGCTGTCTAGCAGAAAAATGTCAAAGTGTTTGGACAAGATGTCCAGTGGAGTCGAATGAAATTTACATATAGTGTTTCATATTTATTTAATTATCATTGAATGATCATGAGGGAATGTTAAGTGGCTTTGATTTAAGTATTATGGAATAATGAAAGGAAAGCATAAAATACTGATCAACAAAAGATAAGGCGGCAACAAAATTATCACAATTATAATATGTGTAGTCCTAGAAACCCAGAAGAAACGCGATGCAATGAGCATATAAAAGTCCTACACTCATAGAAAAAATAGAGAATTTCATACTTGTATCAAGAGCATTAGAGCACAATAGGACGGTAAGAGTAGAAGCTCTTGATCCAAGAATGATTTCTTAAGTACGAATTTCTTTAAACAAGAATTTTCATACTTGATCTTAGTATGAAAAGTTCTTATTTCAAGTACAAAATAGCTGGACAGTCTCAAAACGAAGATTTTCTCATTCTTGAATCAAAAGCGGAACATTTTTAAAACCAAGAATCTGCCATTTTTTAATTAAGACCCGAACATACTCAAACTCAAGAATTTATAATTATTGAATTAAGAGCCGAGTATACTTAAATCCAAGAATTTCCCATTCTTCAACTGAAAGTATGAAAAATACTTATTTCAAGTAGAAAATTCTTGAATCAATAGCGCGACAGACTCAAAAGCAAGATTCTCTCATTCTTAAATCAATAGCGAACCATTAATCTTCCATTCTTGAATAAAGAGCTGTACATTCTCAAGTTTAAGAGTCTCCCATTCTTGAATTAAGAGTCAGCTATATTCAAATCCAAGAATTTTCCATTATTGAATCTAAGAATATCTCATTCTTGAACTTAGAGCTTAACGTACTAAAATCCAAGATGTTTCCATTGTTGAACTAAGAGCTGAACATACTCATATACGAATGATTTTTCAAGAGCATTCGTACTCAATCATCGGTGCTGCTGTTCGATGCGCTAATTAAAGAGGATCTAAATGATACATCATCTTCGTAATTATTACTGTGACTCATGATCCCCATTCTGAACTGACTTCTTTCGCAGTGAATGGCTGACAGAAGTTCCCATTCCCGAAAATATTGATTTCTTTCTCTTAAGGGGTTATACGCAGTTGGAAGAAAGTGTTTTAATCAATTCATTAGACAGATGCAGGAGAAATTTATTCAGATAGTATCTTATTTTAAGTATCTAATGGCACTTTGACCATGTATAAATATTGAAGTATGCGGCTCCTGTAGACAATCTCCTGAAGGTCCTACTAAAAAAGGCGTTTGGCGGTGATCACTCTATCTCTGGTTTGGCTTATCTAAAATCCAAAAACGCGATGGATTTTTTTAAGGGGATGGATAATTACTGAGATTAATCAAAGGACCAGTCGAAATTTGAATTTTTGATAAAAAATGGCGACAATTTAAAAATAAAGCTTTAATATTCGACCAACATTTTCAAAATGGTTCCACTGATGAGGAAGGGTGGTATCATCCAAAACTGTAAGCCGTATGGTTATCCAAAGGTTCCTTTGTGTATTGTGTGTGTACTGTTCCTACAGTTATGCATTATCATAACTTACTTGACCTCGAGCCGGCTAAAAATACAAATAATTATCGGATATCTTATTCCTTCGATCACTCCCCGTAGAATATATCTAAGAAGGTTGTAAGAAAATTTCAGATCGATCGGGTCAGCCGTTTTTGAGATCAAGTGATCACCGACTTTGAAAACACAGTTTTGAGAAAAAGTGTTTAAACTTTAGAAAGAAACATAAAATTATAACCCAATACATCATATTTTTATACCCTTGCAGAGGGTATATTAAAATTGTCACGATGTTTGTAACGCAGTGAAGGAAGCATTTCCGACTACATAAAGTATATATATTCTTGATCAGCATGACGAGCTGAGTTCATTTCCGTTTGTCCGTCCGTCCGTCTGTCCGTCTGTTTCTATGCTATCTCCTCCCTCAGTTTTGAAGCTATCTTGACCAAACTTTGCAAAAAGTCTTTAAATACAAATACGCTGCACATTTGTCGGAATCGGCCGGATCGGATGACTATATCATATAGCTGCCATAGGAACGATCGGTCCAAAAACTAGTTCTAATGAGAAAAACTTTTTGTTTTCCATCGTAGCGTCACCAATCGTGGTTATTTAGTTTTATATGCTTTTCTGAATTTATCAAAATCGGAACTACTATACGCCATAGAACGATCGTCTAAAAACTAATTTAAAAACTTTTTGTTATCAATGGTAGCGCCTTTCAAAAAGTATTTTAAAACATCGGCGTAGCCGATGTTTGCCTTCTATTTTTTAATGTATAATACTAATTTAAATAACGTAGCACACTACTACTACTATAACGAATAAATATTTCCAGATTTTTGTTATTTGATTTTATTGATTTCGACATTTTGAAAATATTGACAACCCTAGCTGAAACCCGAACCCGAACTGGAATACCGGTTCTTAATTTCTGTTTAAAAATGCTGATTTTTGTGCTAGAGTAAAATATTAATTACTTTCAACTTAAAAAAACATATAAAATAAACTAGTAAATATTTTTAATAAATTAATCTGAAAGCTGAGTCATATTTGGTTATACTATGAACAAACTTAGAAATCTTAAACTAAGAAAATAAGTGAAAATACATTTTTTTGTATGTTACATTTTATTAATATGCTCAATAATCACGCCTTACAGGACGTCTATTAAAGTCAAAAGTGAAAGAGATACTTTCCTGTAATCAAAAAAATTATACAAAATATCTTGGAATTTTGCATTAAAGTTTTGACGAGAGTTCACAATCAACAGCAATAAAATAAAGAAGATTTGATTGCACTTATGCAAGGCAAGTTTATGAAAATCATATAATTATAGATCTATAAAATTTTTAATATTATAGCTGTAAGAAATGAGCTATAAATATTCCATATGCCATAGTTCATACAGCAGCTCCGCCAACAATAACCCAAAAAATAAACTACAAAATTTAGAGGTACGTTTCGTATGGGTGTCATAACACCATTAGCCATATCAAATGACTGGCATTGGAACGTCAATAAGCTGTAGATTTATATGTATCTTACCCTATGGGGCGCTAACTATAAAGAATTTGCGATTTAATGCCTATGAACGGCATGTCAAATTCAATTTTTACCCTTAAAGGCACAAAACCAACCACCAGTCAGTGCGAGCGACCCCAATAAAGTGCAATTAGCCAGATTTATGATTATCCCTGTTATGCACAAATAATTTTTAGGCAATTTTATATACCGGCACGAAAATTTATAACACCAAAAGCAAACAACAAAGAGGACAAATCGCTTTATACACGGGCCGCCACAGCAACAACAAAAATAGAAGAAGAAGAAAACCACCCCTCGAGTTGCAGAACTACCCCTTTGTGATCTGATGGCTGGTTGAGAAATGTGTAAACCGGAGGCACATAAAATCAAATTGAAATCTGCTTGAAATTTGATAGCCCACTCTTTGCTTTGACCTGTCAAGTAGCTGATGATGTGTGGGTTTT
Source organism: Lordiphosa mommai (assembly GCA_018904225.1). Lineage (NCBI taxonomy): Eukaryota > Metazoa > Arthropoda > Insecta > Diptera > Drosophilidae > Lordiphosa > Lordiphosa mommai. Next base: position 102,836 of record JAEIFT010000078.1, read on the forward strand.
TTTTTTTATTCTGTGATTATAGGTTTTCGGAAACACCCTCTCAAGGTGTTGATAGTTTTGGGATTTATTCTTTTTCTTTTTTTGTAACCACAAAAACGGATATGATGAAACTGTAGTGAAGTGAAGGTTAAGTGGTGGTTAAGGGTTTAGCTAGAGGAAGAGGCGGAAACAAGATCGAAGGGTTTTTTATCCCTTCCAAAAAAAAAATCTCAATAATAATAGTGGAGATAGAATCGGGAGGTTCTTCAAACAGCTGTATAGTCGACCCGCCTTCTTAAAGAAATCATGGACAATTAGAGTTTCTCGATACTTAAATTGCAATAATAAATGAGAATAAACCTTTACCTACAGCTGGCTAGTCCCTGCGGGGAAAGCAAACACACGCCTTCTCCTAACCCCTTTTTCCATTCCACAACCCACACTCGTACTCGTACCGTGCGTCGTTTGCCCTTTATTTTTTTGGGTGACGATAAGTACTTTGGCTCAGTTGCTGTTGTTGTTGTTTGTACATGTTATTAATTTCGCGTAAAGGGCGACGTTTTGGTTTTGGCTCAACTCAAAGGGGCGCAGAGCTGTCACTAGGGTGGATGGATGGCCAGATGGATGGTGGATGGGCCGGAGGGCGTGCGCTGTCAAATGCTGACAAATGTTGACAAATGGTTGGAAAATAATATTCTAGAGAGGAAAATTAATATTATTTGCCTTCATTAGTGGCGTGTAACCTGAAGCGCCCCCGTATAGTTCAATGCGTTGCTTCTTCTCTTTTTTTTGCATAACCCGGAAAGGTTCTCCTTTTGTTGTTTTGTGTCCTGTCAAATCAATCATTGTCTCTGGTTTTTCGGTGGTTTTCCAACTCTACTTGTCTCGATGCCTTTTGTTATTGACATAAAGCCGGGCCATAATTTTTCATTGCATTGCACACGCATGACATTAATTTTGTTGACAGTTTTCTTTTCTTCTTTTGTACTTATTTTCCTTTCGTGCGCCTGTCATCACGCATTTACATGTGTCATATAGCCCGGAGCTGGTGCGGGAGGGGCAGGACAGGGCAGGGCAGGGCAGGTTACGTGCGGATTTTGTGGTTGGCAATTTTTTTTTGCACTCTTGCAAATTGTTTGCATGTCCACAGCGTATTTATGTATGAGTGTTTGTACATTTCTGGTAGAGTTTTGCCGCCATAATTGAAGTTGTCGTTTGTCATTTTTTTCAACACACAACCCAAAAATGTATTTATTCTCGTTTTTTGTGTATTTGTCAAGAAATTCATTTTCTCTTTGGGGGATTTTAGCATGTGAACAATTACAAGAGTTTGACATTTCTGTCAGTTTGACATGGGTTGGATTTTTCTTTTGGCGTTAAGCTAAATGTGGGCATAGATAAGATTTTCAAACCAAAATCGACAAATTTGAACAACATTCGTTCTTTTGTGGGAACTGAACTCACAGAGATAAGTTAACAGTTATTGCAAAATTCTAAACAAATTTGCTTAACAATAAAAATCATTTATATAAATGTATATTTTTTCGGTGAGGCGAAAAAGTGAGAGTGTATTGGTGTGCGAGTATTATACAACGCAAAACGCCTCTGACCTACTTCATCAAACGCTGGCCAGCGACTGAAAAATTGTTTGCTGTCTTGGTGAAGTCCTCGGCTTGCGTCCGGCTTGTGTCTGTGTGAATTGCCGAATGTGTTCGTCCATCAGGCGCTATGGGTGTCAAACTCTGGTAAGAATTGAGAGAGTCAAATGTTTAAAAGCTAATTTTTAATTCGTATGAAGTTTTCACAACGCATAGGAACTGTTTGTAAATAAATAATCGCTTTATTGTTGTAGCTTTTTCATATTTCATCTCTCTCTGTCAAATGAGAGTTTAAGTTATACAAGTCCTGAGGGTTTTTGTTTCGGTTACTCTTGTGCGGAGTATGCAAGCAAGCTCACTTATACATAGTCATTTTGGAGCTTTTATAAAGAGTTGCCCAACACTGACACAATATTCCCCCATTTTGTATTTTAATTTGATTGCTTAATCATATTTTAAGGTGAGGCAAGTTGTGGTGCAGTACTAGAGTATGCGATTACTGTGCGGGAGGTCTGAGTTCGACCCTGTTTACGGAACATCTAAAATAAGTTTTAAAAATGTAATTTCTTATACAATCGGTCACCTTTTCCAGCTATTTTTTATCCTATTCTTTTAAATGCCAAGATAATGAGAAAAGCTTGTCTTAGGTTCTTAAGTCTGTTTTCGACAAATATTTATTTTGAAGATAAAAAGATTAGCTATTTTTAGTCTTATAGTTAATAAGAACTTCTTAATAAGATTCTTAAGAAGAGTAAGAAAAGTGGTAAAAGTTAAAATCTGCAGTGTTTCATCTGTTACTAGATTGTTCTCCGGGGCTTATCTCTTAATTGTTATAGACGATTCTTTATTTTTGTAGAAAAAATTGAGGTATCATTTTCGGGTTATTTTAATATCCAATATATCGCATATGAAATATTATTTTCGGATTTTTTTTAGTTCTGGATGGAAGAGAAAAACATATTATTACTTGGCGTTTGCATATGGGCATTTCCAAAAAAAGATCAACCAGCAGTCAATTTTTAAAGTTGAGCCAACTCAATCGACAAAATAAAGTTATATTAGGCTACATATGCACCTTTAAGAAAAGGAAATTTCTCTAAGTCTCAATAACAGCACAAATCTTCACCTTCTTAGAACAAAATTTAATTTTACTTATAAATAATAGATTAAAAATAGCATTAGTTCTTGCAAATATATGTAGATTCTTAGCATTTAATAGATTTTATTTGTTTGTATCCGATATTTATTATAGTAATATTTTCTAATTTTATTTGCATGGTGAATCAACCGTCAGTCACATCTTTCTCTCTTCTCTGTGCTGATACTTCATACGTCTGCCAGAAAAAGTAGGCAATGCAAATTTCAGTTTGTAGTGCCATTGGACAACTGTCCCCTTGAAGTATGCACTAAAAAATAATATTCCTTACGACATATTGCCCCAAATTCTATGCTATACATATTAAAGTTAATTATTACAAACTGATCACTGAAAGTGGTTAATAAAAATGGAAAATAATTAGGTACTCCCAACCTATACCAACTTTTAGTTTAACCAATTATGTACCCTCTAATGTTAAAACACATTTAAAAACTCTTTTGGCTTGTCACTTAATATCATGTTAAAATTGGGTAACGTACGTAACGAAAAGAAGGGATTTGGGATCAGGGATCAAGAAACAGGGATCTGGGATTAGGGATCTGGGATCAGGTATCTGGGATATGGAATCAGAGATCTGAGATCAGGGATCTGGGTCAGGGATCAGGGACTTAGGTCAGGTATCTAGAATCAGGGATCGGGGATCCGAGATCTGGGATTTGGAACTGGTACACAGAAAAAAAAAGATCCATTTGGAATGGATATGGACATATCCTTTTTTTGGCTATTGAAATGCATATCCTTTTCAAATTTACACATCCTTTTGATATTTTTCAGCTCCATTGAATGAATAACTAAGATCAATTTAACATTATTTAAACTCAAATGGATGATAAAAAGGATATGACATATCAGTCCAAATGGATATGAAAAATATCCAATTGATCATCAAAAAATATCCTTTTTTTTCTGTGTATAGAAACACTTTTTCCAACTTGTATCTTAACAAAATATCTTTATCTAAATAATCCTTTTTTAATATCGATAAAGATAACTTGCAAATTTTCGGCTTGCCTAGTTCAGAACAAAAGAGGCAGTACACAAATTTTGTATGCCTGTGTATATGAGTCGCAAGCAAGCTGACGAGCATCGTGGAAACAACCTTTCGCAACAGGTGGTGAAATGACAAAACGTTTAGCTAAAGACATCCTTTCTTCACATGTCTAAAAACTCTACAAATTTTTATTAAATTTTTTGTTTCAATATTTTAGTATCACACTGACAAACATATTTAATTTTGTTTCAAAATTAAATGTATGTTACTAGGACACTGGACTGAAGAACGACAAACGCTACGAGCGGCCTAAACCAGCTTATCACATTGGCAATGCGAAATGGTGTCGTTCCCAAAAATGCCCTTAGCTGGCATTCTCTCATGAAAGCAGCCTGCAGTATGCAAAAAATTAGGAATGTGATGTGAGTGAAATGTGTGCTGAGGCATTGAAGACCATCAAAATTTCTATTAAAGTTCCCAGCAGATTCGATCAAGTTTTACTTATACCATCAACAATTTGGAACATATCTGTCAATTACAGTTCAATGCTCCAACTCCAATAACTCGCTTGACTAATATTGTATGCTCCATTGGACCCACGTCACAAAGCTTGGAAAATCTTGAAAAAATGGTGGAAAGTGGCATGAATATTGCTAGCTTGAATTGTTATCATGCCACACACGAAACAAATGCCAAAATTATTTCCAATCTTAGACTAGTTGATGATAAATACTCAGCTAAATTGGGCTATAGAAAAGAGGTGGCCATAGCATTAGAAATACAAGGTCCCGCAATAAGTATAGGATTGATACACTGCAGCGAGCAGGGATCGGTGGAATTGCAAAAGGGTTCAGTACTCAAGTTGACCACCAACAAAAATCTAGAAGTCTTGGGAACTGAGAAAAAGGTCTTTGTGGACTATGCCAACATTTTGTCCGTGATCAAGTCAGGTGATCGAATTTTCCTGCAGGCTTTGCCAAGTCGTATTTCATTGCTGGTAAAAGAGTTGAAGGAAGATGAGATTATATGTGAGATTGAGAATTCTGGCAGGGTGAAGTCTAGAAACGGAGTTAATCTGCCCGGAATTGACATTGATTTGCCCGCTGTAACTGAGAAAGGCAAACTGGATCTTAAGTTTGCTGTGGCACAGCAACTCGATATGGTATTCACTTCATTCACACGCAGTGCGGCTGCCCCGTGTGAAATTCGTTCTTTACTAGGCGAACGGGGAAAACACATTAAGATTATTTCCAAAATCGAGAATCATCAGGGCATGCACAATCTTGAAGAAATCATTGAGGCAAGTGATGGCATTTTGGTTGCTCGTGGCGATCTGGGCAGAGAAATTCCCCTGGAAAAGGTAGTCGTGGCACAAAAATCTATAATAGCCCGCTGCAATAAGGCCGGCAAGCCGGTGCTCTGTGCCACTCAAATGCTTAGGTCCATGTTACGAAATCCACGCGCCACCCGAGCTGAAATGTCCGATTTGGGCAATGCCGTACTGGATGGCGCCGACTGTCTAATGCTCTCCCGTGAAACCTCCATTGGCCAGTTTCCGGTAATCTGTGTGGCCACCATGGATAAAGCTTGTCGTGAGGCAGAATCGGCCATTTGGCACTATGCTAACTTTGAGAATATAGTTAAAAGTTCGACTTTTGACAAAATAGATAAAGATCACTCGGTAAGTATAGCCGCTGTTGATGCTGCCATCAAGTCGAATGCAGCTGCCATTGTCACCATCTGTTCCACGGGCAAGTCAGCCCGTCGTCTGAGCTGGTATCGACCACACTGTCCCATTATAGCCGTTGTGCGCTCATCTCGTCTAATGCGACAGTTGTATCTTCATCGTGGCATTTTCCCTTTGATGTATAATTTTACGGATCATAAAGGTATCAACTGGCTAAGATGTGTCGATCATATGGTGGATTTAGCAATAAATTTGGGAAAAACGAAGCATTTTATTAAACCAGGTGATCCACTTGTTCTTGTAACTGGCTGGAAGCCAGGTTGTGAAACTATTAATGCAATGCGTATCATTGTCGCATCATAATTGTAGCAATTTCTAAGTGGATCAATAAAATTTACAGTTGTATCTTAGATATATTTTGTAAGCTTATATAAAGTCATAGCCCTCAAGCAAAATGTAAGCACTGGTTATTTTTATTTTGAATACTTGAATACTGTACGTATACTTAATTTATATTGTGCACGCTGTATATCAGCTGAAAAGAGAATAAAAGGAGCTTTTACGTCGACGAAGAGGATTTTAAAAGTTCCTAAAACCTAAATCCTAAAGTTCCTAAAAGAGGAACTATTTTTGTGTTTACAATATATATTAAGTATACGTACCGTATTCAAGTTTTTAAAATTGTTGGATATATGAAGTTTTTCTTTAAAAAATTAATGTTAACTTGATATGTCTGCATTTATAAAGAGTTTGACCTGTGGTACAGGGTATAAAAAGATTTTATCTATACATATTTTTGGATAAAAAGTACCAAAGCCACAAAATCCCTTAAGCCCTACAATCAATGTCAATCGGCAGAGACTTGTCATCAATCGTAAATCAGTATTCGAAAATCAAAATTATTTACCGAATGCGCCCAATGAAAACAAGACATCATAGAGGCCTACTAGATAATCATGCCTCATGCGTCAAACAGCTTTAACCCAGCCAAACTCTTTCCAGATCGACATGAATATACTGTGCAATTTCATAAAGATCGGTTCAGTGATTTGGACGCCTATAAAGAACAATCAAACATACATACTTTCACTTTTAAATATAAATATAGATATATACATATTCATTATATATTCTTAAATCAAGTATTACGTTTGTACTTAATTCAGGTACAATATTATAAATTTGAATAAATATATACAGAAATAGAAAATCCAAGATTTCCAAACGAAAATAGAACCTAAACGATGTCAAAAGTAGGTAAATCTCTGATTTGCGAAAAGCAAAGATCGAAAGAATTGACTTGAGTACAAATATACCAATCCCTGAACTCCAGACTTAATCCCGTCTTCAGCTCGGTTGAGCTTGATTTTACCTCAAAATAAGCTTATTTATTAAAAAACAAGTAAGAAAGTCGGTCAAGCCCGACTGTAATATACTCTGTACCTGTTTGTACGTAACTGATAACTTTAAAGTGTGAGGTTTTTTCAAAATCTGGGGGTGGCAACTATTTCGACAATCGTTCATCTGGTTGAAAAAAGATGTATGGGGGTCGATAAGTAATGATGAGTAGAATTACCCTTGTACATAACTCGTAAAATTATAAGTTTGTATATAATTTCCTATTAACATAAACGTATCTATATTAGTCACGCGGGAATCACGCGTGATTTCTGACCGCAGGCCATCTCAATTGCATCGCTCCTCTCATACTTGGTCTTTGCATCCTTACACAAATATCTATTTTTTTTCCAACTGAAAGCGGCGCAGTCCAGTTATTTAATGCCGTCAAGCCAATTCCAATTGGGAAATTACCAGTAAGCTATTGCCCTCTCGCTCTCTCTTTCTCGTAAGTTCTACCAATTGCTGCGGTGTTGTTGTTGTCGTTGCATTAAATTTTCTTTTACATATAGCGCCACTATGGTTTATCTGATCGGAAAACGATGTATGGGGGCTTGATAAGAAATGATGAGTAGAATATATGTCTAGAAGGTTCGAACAACCTAACTCCAAAATTGTGGAAGATATTAAGTTTTTTTCAATTTGCGGGGGAGGCAGGGGGCGTGGCAAAAATTAAAACTAAACTTGATCTGCCTGCAAGTATAAGAAATATATGTTCCATACACTTCAAACCTCTATCTCTTACCATCTATGAGATCTCTTCGTTCATACGGACAGACGGACAGACAGACGGACAGACAGACGGACAGACGGACATGGCTATATCGGCTGTTGATGCTGATCAAGAATATATATACTTTATAGGGTCGGAGATGCTTTCTTCTGGCTGTTACATACATGTACCTTCGGTACAGAGTATAAAAAGGAATAAAATTTAGCTTGTGATTTGGCGATCTTAAAGTTTGAGTGTGTTGGTGATTCCACTAATACTCTAAAATACTCAAAAAATAAAGGCATTGCCCCCGGATAGAAAAAGTTTGGATGCCGAACGGCAAAGACGGCAAATTTTAAACTCGATCTCCGTTTCATTGCACTATTTCACTTTGAATGTACTTACTTTCAATTGAATAAGGATCCGACCTTAAAATGAATGACCTTGGGATAGATCTCAAAGTAAAATTAAAATTAATCCTTCGGATTGATGAAAGAATTCTGAAATTGTTTCAAGTCTTTTGTACTTGATTCAAATACCTTACTATCAAGATCCACTCGAAGTTAAAATATCTCTACGATAGTCGGGCTTAAACAATTTTTTTAAACTCGACTTTAGCTAACCATTTAGGACTTTCTTATGTTCGCTTATTTTAAGCATGATATTCAGCACTGAACTAATGGTTGAGTTTCATGGGTATAATTGCTCTGAAATTACTCACCAAATTGGAGCAATTCCCCATGCTCATGACTTCTAAATGCAATACTGAAGTGTCGTACTGAGATGTTTCCTTTCCGCTGTTGGGGTTCCACTTTCAAGCTAAGAAATATTTCTTTCGAATTACAGCATTAAACTAAATTCACTTTTGAATATTGATAAGTCCATCTTGACGATTCAATTAAAACAAATTTGAGTAACTTTAAATTTGAAAATGGCAAAACCCCAAAAGTTTTTAACTTTTTGAATTTTCCAGTATGTAAAATGCCAGTATTAAATAATTTAAAACAAAATATTCACGTTTAATTTCTTCTCAGTTTGCCCTGCCTAACAAGCCAAAGCCATCTATCAATCAATTGGCAAACAAGGTTATGCCTGTTCTTTGTTGAGTAGAAAAGACCTTAAAAAAGATCACAACATAAGTGGGCGCTTAGCCTGAAATGTGCGCTGCTCCAACGCACAAACCAATCCCAATAAAAAAGGTCAACTGACTGACAGTAGCCAAGTCCGCAGCAGCTACTTACTGTCAAGATGTGTCATAAACACATCAAGTTTACTGTCGAAACAAATAAAAATATAAACTTTGACACACACTCAAAGGCACAGTCTGAGACGGGCACACACACACACTGAGAGCAGCAAATAAACGATATAAAATCAAAGGCGAAGATAAAAGCAAATAGTAAAAAATAAGACACAAATGGAAGCCAATCGTAAAGTGGTTTCAGGTTTTTTTTTCTTCTGTCTCCTCTCTGGGGTCATAAAAAATACATTTCATTTAAGAAAATTGCATTAAAAAAGAAGCGGAGAACAACAACTGGTAGCTGACAGAATGTGACAATTACGGAAGACAAACTTTGGAAATCCCAGTGGATGAGACCTGATTTTGTTAAGTCATAAAAATTATTTCACTATAAAATTTAAATGACTTAAATGGTGTCCCATTTCCACTCTAACACACACACACACCCGGGCAATAAATACTAACTTCAACCTAAAAGTTTTTATGTTTTTGAGATTATTTTCGACATTTTTAGTGGCATTGAAATCAATTTTCGTATCGTTAATCTAGTAAATTATGCTTGTCGGATGTCAGACCCGTCAATTCGTTGAGTATTTTTAGGGAGTTTCGGTGGGTAGGTAGGTGGATAGGTGTTTAATTATGAACTTGTTTTGAAGTGGTTTTCGATTTACAAGCGTGGTTGTTAAAAAACTTGAAAATATATGGTGATGTGATCAAATTAATGCTCGACAACTGCAACAAGTTGAAGCAGGTGTTGTGACAGAATTGTGGTGAGTGGGTGGTAAATCAAAAATGTATTTTTAGCACTTTTACTTAATTGAAAGAAATTTGGAGTGTCGAAATGCCACATTACTTAGTCAAATATTTTTGTGGTATTTATTTGAAACCCTTTCTGGTTCAGAGAAAGCGGCAGATCGATATCAGCGATTTCTCGAAGTTCGGAAGACAGTATCTTCTTGGATCCAAAAAAATACGAATTAAGGAGCTCGCTGCTCGTAATTAATCGGCTTCATTTCAAGCAGGATTTCTCCAATCAGAATAGATCTTCTTGAATGTAAGCATTAGAACAGTGCCAGAGGAGAACGAACTGCTCATTTTCAACGCCTCACCTCTCGCTACCAAACTCAAACGAGCGACAAGACTCTCGATTTCAAGCAGATTTCTTCTTGAAAATTCAAGACGAAAAACTAAATTGAAGCCGATTTCAGTCTGCCTAACGGTAGCTCTGGGGTATTACATATATTATATGTTATAAGTTAACAAAGCATTAATATAATATAATAAATATAGTATAATAATATATATAATACAATAAAAATTCTGTGAAGTGACCGGATATCGAAAGTCATGAAAATAGGTCACACTATAGATAATGGGCTTATTTATGTGTTTTTTAAAGGATCAAAAATATACAGGGATATCTGAACTTTGACATTATTTGATTATCAATATTTATCGAATTTAATCGTTTGTGTTTAGAAGGATTTGCTCATTTAATCATAATCCAGTTCAAGCTTCCAGAACGTTTGGAAATTATCCGAACTTACTATCGAAATTCAAGTTCTGGACCATAGAGTCCTAGACCCTGAGTCCAAATCACGTTCGATTTGATATTCGTAGTCCAAAATAAGCCTTTATATAAATATTACGTTTTTTTATGAGTACAAAACAATATTTTTCGATCATTTCTCGAGTTGATAAATACAACATTTAGAACGATACTAAAAATGTTTTAGAGATATGACTTTCATATCAATTAGAGAAAATGCAACGATCTGAAAATGACTTCCATTTTATATCAATTTTCTTCATTGTGTTTTTGTAGACTTGTATGGGTTTGCGCAAAAAGCACTTTTAAGGACTTTATTTTATACTTAATTTTCAATAAATAATGCCGAACCGATATATTCGCACATATTCAAATAATTTTTTTTATTAAGATCGAACTCGGGACCTACGACTTAATACGAATAGAGTGACGTTTTAAGGCAGTGCACCATCGCACACGCGTATGAGACTACATATATATTTTCAACGTTGCTTGAAGTTTCAAAGGGATACACTTTTTTTGTCTCTTTCCTTTACTCCACCTTTTTTCGTTTTTATATTAATATGTCATTAGTAGCTTAAAATTTGTATACACTGAGAAAAAAACCAAGAACTTTGTACTTGAATCAAATACAAACGGTATCAATAGTACGGTAAGTACGAAAATAATTGATTGAAGTTCTAAGTTCTTATATCAAGTTTGATTTTTCAATCCCGAAATACTTGATTCAAGACCGTTACGAGATATATTAACTCAGTCGGTAGTGCTCGTTAAACTTTTTAATTTATATTGTATACTGTTTAATTTGTTAACTATTTCGAACTATTTTAAAAACTTTTTGATTATTCTTAAGTCAATCCCGTAGAATTCTTGCTATTTTCTGTTTTTGCTTATATGTTTTTTGCCTTGCTTTGAATTCTCTACCGGTTTAAGCAACTAATGCATGGAGGAACCACTGAAATCTGAAGAAGGCAGCAAAATTTGCTGATGAGGAAATCGGAAGATTAAGAGAAACCTGCTCCCTTTGGTGTTGGTACACTTATTTTTTATAGTTATGGAAACAAAAGTTACATGATTTAGTGCCGGCTAGACTCAGTATTTTTTTTAGACAAATTTATAGATTTTAGGGATTAAATTTAGTTCTAATGATATTTGACGAAATGTCAAAGCGATATGTTATTTTTTCTAGAGATATTTTAAACAACTGGCAGAGTTCTAGTACGATCAGCATGGATCTTATACCGTTTTGTACTTTAAGTTTCAAGCATGTTTTGTTCTTGGTAATACTGAAATTAGGTACGAAACATTTTAAATACCAAAACGACCGTCAATACTATTGAAATAAGAATAATCATCCAGAATCAAAAAAATTTGCTTCTAACAGTAAGCCCACAAATTAAGGGAAATCAAAAAGTCTTGGATTTATTACAAAATAGACTTACAAATTATCCCGAATTGATCTACAAAACGATTCAAAATCGTACTTGAAATAAGTATTATGTATTTCAATCTAGTATTCACGTACTTACTGCACTATTGACAACGTTTGTGCTTGCTTTAAGTTCACCAAACTTGATTTGATTTCTAAGTGTTAAAAAATATTTGTTTGGCAAAAGTTTTAGGAGAATGGATGAAACACTGGAAGTCGGATCATTTCTCACCGTGACAATTCTTACTCTCACATTCAAGAAAGATTTGAATAGAATTGATGCGTCATCCGACTTTCACTTGGAACTCAAGCATTTCTTTTTTTCTTGGATCTCAAAATAAGACATGGATTCAACGTTTTTCAAAGCCTGAAGATGATTTTGAAGCCTTTATCCCTAGAAGGTCTACTTTATTTATTTTAAGGTACAATAAAGAAATGGCAACTCTCGTAGTATAACCCCTAATTACCCCAATTTATGCATATTACGTTTCCTCACTTAAATGTCTGACCAAAAAAGGACCATTCATGCACGCCTCAAGCAGAACATAAATTACAGAGTGTACTTTCCCTCCCACACATGTCAACTAGTGTTAGATGTCGAAAATGCTGGGCGCTAACTGCCAGTTAACTAACTGGAAGCTACTGTTAACGAGCTGTCCTCCGCCAAGCAAACGCCAGTCAGTCAGTCATGTGTGAAAAGTCAGTTTTGCTGTAGACGACGACGAACCGGTTAACGATGGCGCCTTTTGCATTGAAATTAATTTGGCTAGCTTTCAATTATGTGCCACAAACATTCATGCATGGCAACTAAGACACGTTTGGGTAGGAGAACTGGGAGCCGGGTGACATGACAGGCCTGACAACCCCGAACAACATATTGACATTTTTGCTATACATTCCGCACGGCAGGGAGCCCCCCGCCGCCGACGCCGCCGCCACGGAATATGTGCGAGTGTTTATGTCGGCGTGTCAATTTTCGTTGTTGACGTGTTGCCTGCCTTGCCGGAGTCTCAGTCTCGATCTCCAACGTCTCGTGTGACGCCCCCTCGTATTATTATTAAATTTTACTTTCGCCACTCAATATGGGAAATGTCATCTGTTTATGATGGCTTTTTGACATCTCTCGTTATTGAATATGTTCGTTCGCCTGTTGTTGTCCCATGCCAGCCATACCGCTGGATATGTGTCGTATGCCATATTTCTTTTATGATTTCTGTTTTTTGTTTTTGGTTTTTCTCTCTTTTTTTTTTGAGACCGCAGACAACTTTTTGATGTATTTTCAATTTTGCGGTTTCTCGCTTTTGGCATTTTCTTGCTGCCTGTTTTGAACAATTTTTTATTGTGGTTGTGTTTTCTTCTTCTATATCTAAAAAGCTGCTTGACTTGAGCTGTCTTCGGGGTAAGGTAAGGAGAAGATGGCAAGTCAACATTTTTGACATGCCAGCTCAAATTTATTGATGGTACCTTAAGGAGCTTTAGAATTGGAAATTGATGAAATTGATTTGGAAGTCAACATTTTAATGCATTTGGTCATAAGTCTGGGGCAGAAACGTTGAACGTTTTATCATTTTTAATAAAAATATATAAATGTACTAAACTCCGGTGCAGAACTATGGCCGCAACCAATTTTTCCAATGTACTAGTATTCAGTGAGGGGAGAGCAACAATTGGTGCATGCAGATAAAAAGAGAATCAAAAATAAGTAATCAAGAAACACAATTGCAATACAAGTAATGCAAAATTATACCGTCAAGTTTTATTTTTCGTTTAATGATCTAAGCGCATTAAGACGGTATTTAATAAAAATTTATTCGATCGAAATACAAACCAGAAAATTAACTTTCAAAGTTTATATATCCTATTCCAGATCCCTGATCCCAGACACCTGATCCCTGATTCCAGATCCCTGATCCTAGATCCCCAATCCCTAATCCCAGATCCCCGATCCCAGATCCCTGATCCCTGATCCGAGATCCATCCCAGATCCCTGATCTGAGATCCCAGATCCGAGATCCATCCCAGATCCGAGATCCATCCCAGATCCCAGAAACCTTATCACAGATACCTGATCACAGATCCCTGATCCGAGATCTATTCCAGATCCCTGATCCCAGACACCTGATTCCTGATCCCAGATCCCTGATTCCAGATCCCAGATCCGTGTATGTTTGGGCATGGTTGCGTTTGCTTGTGCTTATTCAATGCAAACTAATATCAGCACAAATGAAAACAAAACACCGAAACGAAGAAAATCTCACGCAAAAAAGCTGTCACAAAGAAATCAAAGTCAACATTTTTCTCGTTTTAGTCCCCCAGCCGAACGTCCGTTAAAGAGCTTCGCTCTAAAAGAAGTCGATTAACCACACATAACAAAAGCTATTTCGTTATTTTTTGGTACCAGCATTCATTAGCCACCCTATATGATGATCAATATAGTGGGACTCCTTAAACTGATTTGATTTAATTTTGATTTACATTTGAATTCGTCGGTCAGCTGTACGTAGCTTCATCATACAAAAGGCGCAGTGTGGCCATGAAATTTTAAGAAAATATGGTCACTTTAACATTCAAAATGATTTTATAATTAAAGTGACCGTTCGCCTAGCGGATAAGACACTTTACATTTGAACTAGAAATGCGAATTTTGTTCTCTGATATAGAAATATCGAACTTAGTCAGCTTTTGAATTTTACTTCCCACTCTGGCATCAAAATTTGACTTGTAGCTCAGCAATATGAATGTTTCCATTCAGTTAACACAACTTATAAATAACAACTCCTCATATTTAATAAAGGAAACATTCAATATGACAGCTGCTATAAGAATCCCGGCCAGAGCTTAGCCTATTTAATGATAGTTTCCCATAAATCAAGTATAAATTAGTTGTCTATACAAAACTAAAGCAAAAACCTTTTACAAATGACAATAACAAAATTTAGGATGTGAGTGGCTTAATCTTTTTGAAATTGCTCATTCAATTAAAAAGATATCAATCTGTTGTTTTGTTTCTATTCAAGTGAACGGAAGTGTCTTGCTTGTATGCCATTGTGCACATGTTTCCATTGTTAAGTTCCCTGAATCCTCCCTACCCTACTTTCTCTCCCTCCGTGTGTGTGTGTGTGTGTGTGGTCATTTAACGCCCTGTCATATTCCGTTTCCTGTTTGCCTCAACCACTTACGACTGACTGGCCCCGGCACTTTTGTCAACTAATAAACCAAAAAAAAAAAAAAAAAAATGGAAAAAGAAGCGACTCAGCAAATTTATGAGCCATCCTCAAAACGTGCCCGGTCTAGCGGTCCTGGGGGTTGGTTGTACATTCTATTAAAAGTATGTATATCAGTGTCCTTAATGCGGTACGTGTGAATTGCTTAACGAGTCGAGATGTCTCCTGCTGATGCTCATAAAACGCAAAAGGTCCTGCTGCTCTCGCCTCGCGTCATAAAAACTAACCACCCAGGGATAAGCCCCAACGCTTTTGCTAAATGTTCGATAATTTTTGGTCGCAATTGCAGTTTTATGACATTTCATGGATCATATGTGCTCTCTGTCATGGCCAGGCACATAAATTGTAACAAGCTTGCGCCACTATCTCCGGGATGATTTTGCGGCCAAAATGCCATAAACTGTAACTGAGGCGACAACTGTGACTCCGACTAGGAATAATAATAGTTGCCAGCTGTTGTCGTCGACTTTGTCTTGAAACGCTTTTAATAACTATTTCTATTACACTTGGCACGCGGTGCACGCAGCGACCGAAATGGAGCCAGCCAGAGGCATATAAAAAATATATGTGCTGGCAACGTTTTGTACTTATCTATGGAACGAAAATCCCAAGGGCTTAAGATTGTAAGTACCGCCAGCGTAAGGAGTGTACCAAAGCGAAAGTGGAATGGAAATGATATTTATTCGCCAAGTTTATTTTAAACGTTTTGAAAAAATTAAAGTTATGGACAGAAAAAATTGGAATATGAAAATATCGCATCGAAGTCGATATATTCTAGCCAGGAAGTCAAACTGGAATTCGAACCGAAACCGTGTACCGAAAAAAACTGGTTACAGAACCAGAACTGAAACCGGAACCCTTATTATTTATTTTTTTAGAACCGGTATTTAAAAACGTTTATTTTTGGAACCGAAATAACCGAAAAGATCCGAAACATTCTGAGTTTATTATTTTATTTCAGTTTTATTGCTTAAATCAAGATTACAAAGTTAAGAAAATGTACTTAACCTCCTGTAAAGTTGGCAAAAACTTACAAATCTTAGCTTAAGGAACGATCTGATATATAATGCAATTTTCAATAAAAATTAAAATTTCATCTAATTCTTTGCATCTATTTTAATTCAATACTTCTTAAATATTAATTTATTCTTTATTCAACACAGTCAATGTCAAAACTAGTTGTGGGACTTTCCTTTTTTTGGAATTCACTGGGTTAAATTGTGATCGGAAAAGTTGTCAGATCTGCATACAGTGTATTTGACATTCCATTATATATATCAAAAGCTCTTCTTGCTTTTTAGATTGGATATTTGCTTTCCTGGGTAATTCTGTTCTACATATTTTCGGATTTAAATGATGTTTAAATTATTCCTGTACATAATGGACGTATCAGTATTATGTGCATCCATCAAGGAGACCTTGATCAGAGGGTCCTATAAATATTAACCTATCACTCAAATTATTTATTCCAAGACATAGCTCGGGCATTAGAGCACACACACATATAGTACCTGGCAACAACCGAGTTGTCTCCATCTTTTTCTTGCAGTTGTTGTTGTTTGACAAAATATTTTCTTTAATTGTGTTGGTTTCTGTCCTGCCATAAGAATTGTGTAGGTACTCCTGACCTTAGTTCAAATATATTGAACTTTGAAACTAAAGAAATAATGTCTTACAATCTAAATGTTTCTAATACTTGCAAAAAGCTGCTGATAATAAAGTGCTGATAATACCAGAAATATTTGCGAAAAAAAACTTAATAAGTAGATCAGAAAGAATGATATATGCAATAAATTTATGGCTGGAGGTGAATTTTCAGATCCACAAAGAATCAAAGCCTCAGCTTAACTTGGCTAACGACAACGACCAGTCTAATGAAACCCAAACTAAAAATAGTTATTTTTACACATTAAGAAGAAAACAAGTTCTTCGGACTTAAATCCTTAAATCTTCGAACACAAATCGACCTTGATGGTATAAGTATGAAATTACCTAAAACTAGAACTCGTTAGCTTACACCCAGAACAAAATGTCATCCTAAATATAAGTATGTCCGTGATTAAAAATAGATCGTTTTGTTTTTAAAAACATAAGCTAAGGTCCCACCGAACTCAAAATATTATTACTATCTAAGAATGTTATTTAAAGTAGAAATGAATATTAACATGTGGGGAAAAATTTCAAAAATCCACCCAAGTTTATATTTTTATGCTTAAGTAAAACATTTTTTGGGTGTGCATCCAAAGCTTTAGTTTTCAGTCCTGAAAAATCTGACGTAATGGCTATTTAGACAAATATTTATCAAAATTTTGCAAATTATTTGCCTGTGGGGCCTTAGCTTTAGAATAATAACTATGTCGAAGAATACATTTAATATCAAGTTAAAAGGACTTTTTAATCAAAAACCCAACTGGAAATGAGAATTTTGTTCTCAGATTTGGAAATTACGAACTTAATCAGCTTTTCAGATCGTTTGCCCTTGAATTTTTCCCTTTAAGTACGGTGTTTTTGTTTTTTTTTCTGAGTGTAGGAGCATGATAGATATATTGAAGTCGAACTTGGCCGACTTATATATACTTTCACGTTTGTAAACATATGAAAATTATACGCAATTTTTACCGTTCCACCATGCTGAAAAGAAACCACAATAATTTTGAGCATAATTTCCGTGTTTTTTATCCGATCTTATTGCCTAGGGTAATATATTTTATATTTTCCCAAACCACTGGATAGAGATGGTTCTTGATCTACTATGATTTTATCGTCTTTTTTATCAAAAATTGGAATTATGTTTTTTTATTTCAAAAAAGTCCACTTTATTTTGGGACGCACCTATCAACCAATACCTTAGGTTCGATTAGTTTAGGAACCTTTTAATATTTCTTATTTTATTTTTAATTTTGGAACCCTTCCAACCTAAATTTTTACATTTTCCTGTTACTCTTAGATTAACTTATAATGTTATTTAGGAACCGATCTGCGAACCGAACCTTAGACTTTACGACTGGATTGAACCTTTGGACCGAACCTTTTGCAGTATTCCAGAGGTTGGCAGCCTTGAAAATTATGCCTCTTCGTCAAAAAAATTAAAGGGCCCAATGCTTTCATGCCATAATAATCTTCAGCAATAGAAATTTTTGATTAGGCTGAAAAAACAAAATGAAAATGTAGTCAATATTTTTAAATTGGTACACTCAGAGAAAAAAGCGAGCAGATCGTGCTTGATATCAAGCCGATTTCGTGTCAGAAGTTCGGCAAGAAAGAATCTTCTTGGATCCAAAAGGAAAATACTGAAATCAAGCATGAATTTTTGAAGCTCGATCTGCTCGGTTTTAAATTTAGTCGGCTTCATTTCAAGCATGATTTATTCTCGAATTCAAGAATAGATCTTCTTTAAAGTAAGTAAAATTACAGCTTAAAGAAAAACTATTTTATTTCTGCTCTAAGAAACAAATTTTTTAAATAGGCTTTGAAATAACACGTGGGAATGGAATCAGAACGTAAGTTCTCAACCTTCTGAACCAGCTTCGCCACCCTGGAACCATGAGAACTTTGTAGGTTCGAACCCCTTTCTATACCTTGTCCAAATGCTATGATGTTTTCAGCTGCGTTTATAAGTTTTTGAATAAAATTTTAAAGCTTATTTCAAGTGAGTTTTTTTAAAAGTGCATTTACATTTATGCTATTCGGTTGTACACTATTAAAAATGAAAGTTTTCTCTCAGTGTAAAAATATTAACCAAACCTTTTAAAAATTTCCAGCGCATATTATTCAACATATTTCTGTGACAGACCTTATTTGGCAGCGGATTACGTTCGTATTAAGTGTCATATGCGGCATTTTAACGCACTGTAAGATTTTTATGTTACATTTTTATGTCATATAAAAGAAAGATATGCCCATGCTGGTATATTTTATGGTTTTTAATAAAATTGTACTGTGCTATCGACGTGTCTCGTTTCATTTTTTTTTTTTTTTGTGCTTTGGGTAAAATTGGATACATATTTAATTTGCATCACTTCACACGAGCTCCAAACTCCAACATTTAGCAAACTGATGTGAAAATTAAACAGAATATGAACAACATTAACAAGTCAAAAGGTTTTAAATAACAAATGTTTTTTTTTTTGTCGAAGCTTGGTTAAACAAACTGCCATGACCACCAACCATGTACCAAAGTGTTTTTGAATATGTATTTCACATAAATTAACAGTGGGCTATGTGTATCTAGGCAATTAGCAAATGATTGTGAAAATGTTGTGGGGCTGGTTCGAATGGCGCTCATATTTCTTAACTAATTTAAAATAATTTATAACGGTTTCGTCACATAAATCAAGACCGAGAATAATCCTTTTTACCCCACGGCGTAAGCACACAAAGAGCTTGACTCATGTCACTTGAGGATTTATATCTTCCTTTTCTGCTTGAATCTCAAGCGCGTAACTGGGAACAGAAGCCGACGGGGCCTCCACAAGGCGGCCCCTTTTGATGTGCAAACATTATTAAAAAGCCAATAAAACATTTAAAAACAGCTTGAAATTTCTCATTGTTGCAGAGCAAACGAGAGAGAGAGAGAGAGAGGGCCCAAAAAAGAAGAGATTGGAAGACTTATTAATGCGACAACGACGCAGACAATTTAATATCTTTTGAATCCCTTTGACTGCGAACCGAAATCGAACGGAGGACGGAGACGGAGAACTGAGAACGGTAGCACACAAAATGTCAACAATCAGCGAACAATCACATTTTGTTTGCTGTCAATGTGACAGCTACCAATATTTATTTTAAATCACCGGCAGAGGCAAAAGAATCCCCCCGGCCCCTCTCCCCAGTCAACGACTTGTGATTGCTTTGCGTTTATTTAGGCAGCGGCAGCAGCTACTGTGTTTGTTTTTGGCTGCCAATTCGTTTGAATCTGCTTCAGTCCGTCAGTCAGTCAGTCAGTCAGTCAACCATCATCCAAATGAAATACAAATATCTTTGACAGCTACTGTGACTGGTTGAGACCCCTACCCAATGCCCCATACCGTCTTTGAAGTCTGCGCCCCGGACTTGGCCGCGTTGTCGTTCTTACCGCTTTTGTCATTGTCATGTCTCGGAACTCGGCTTGAATCTCAGCTCAGCTCAGTCAGCTCAGTCATTTCCTTTTTGGTTGTTTTCTCCAACTCCAAAAACTCACTGTGTGACACACATTCTTCGGGCAATACAAAACGGCATTACTTCAAAGGATATTTTCAATATTTCGGTAGGCTGGCGTGTGTGCGGTTTTTGTTTTTGGTTGAAACAATAGTTGCAAACTGACCTTGTGGCATTTTGTTATAGTTCCTGGAATCAAATGACAAAAGCAAAACGACTCTCTACTTAAGTATTGTTTCCAACAAATGCTAATTCATGGCCCAACAAGGATCGGGGGGTTCATAAAATATCACTCAAAGATTATGGAAATTTTGTGAAAAGATCAAAGGGAGCATGATTATGTGATTTTTTGAAACAATTTTTAACCACAGAATTAACTAACTAGAATTAAGTTTTTTAAAAAGATTTTTTTGTTTGCAGTTAATAATTTTTTTCCATACAATTTTTAAAAACGAAAATTAAAATTACTAATTTAATAACAAATAATCTTAAAAGTAGAACTTTCTGAATTTTAAGTAAATTACTGAATTCTAGAAAACTCGTATTTCATTGAGTACGTGATATATTTAGAATGTCTCGACAATAAAATATGAAAATGTGAAAAATTTATTACACGAATCTGTCCAAAGAAATTGTTTCTGGTTCTTAGGAATGTATCGAAAAACTGCATGTTTTGTTTTGCTTATTACAATCACATATTCTTTTCGATACATCTTTGTTTGTAGTATACTTTTGTCAAAACTAATTGAGAGAAAATAACTCCCTTGTTTTAAAACGAATTTTTTTTTTGTTACTGCTTTCATTATATTTTGCACGCCATCTTTTCTGAACCTGCGGCTTGACATTACCCACAATTTCGAAGCTTTAACAAAGTTCTGAAAACTTTACAATACTTTCAAAATTCCGAAAAATGCACTTGTTCTAAAGCAGCAGGTGTAAATGACCTATCTAAATCTTCACAACAAGAATTGTTAACACTGATTCAACAGCATTTTTCCATGTGTTAAATTGAGTTCCAAATGTTGTGTCGTTTGCTCAACTCAATTTCATCCAACTTTTTCCATTTCGATTAATTTAAAATTATTTGATTAAATTGATTTGATGACATGAACAGCCATCTAGCTGCATCAGTTTGTTTTTGACAGATATAAAATTTAGACCAATTTTGGTTTAATTGAAAACTCACTTTACTTTTTGAACACATCTCCATATGTCCATAATTTATTCCGATGCTTTAGTCATTTTTTCATAGATATACTCATTATCGTTTTTGGCCAAATTTCGGATAGACTTTATTTTATTTCTGATGATTAAGAACTGTACCTTACTTTCAAGATCTGATTTTTCAGACATTTTTTTCGGTTTCAGAAACATCTCTAAATGAACAGGATTCACCAAACTTATTTATTATTCACATTCTTATCCCTATTCACGTTCTTTTTGTGGCGTTTAGCTAATTTACGAGACGAAATTAGATTTTTGGTACAGTAATTATGGAAATTTTGTTTGAGCACTTGCTATTTTATCCAAATGTCGAATAGTGGAGGAAGACCACGCAAATTAAGAATCAGGATATCTAAAAATCATATATATGCCCAGGATGCCAGACTGTAATATTAGAATCACCAGCTTGGCTGCCCTATAAGAAATATCTATTACTTGATTAAGTACAATATCTCTAATATTTATAAGCTTGCAAAGTGTAATATTTTTATAAGTTTCTTAGGCAAAAATGTAATATTATATATATTTAGCCCTGAGGAGTATTCTTAAGCCTGTCGTTCGGTTTTAAAGCTGTGTTAAAAATATCTCAAGTCTTCCCATAACCTGTAGGTATATGAATATAAGCTTTTAGTTCCAGTATATTTTTGTTTTAAGCGACTAGAACTGAGTCTAAGAGTGTGAAAAATCTTGTTTCTACTAAGCGTTCTAAACTCGCCAAAAATATTAAATGCTTTTAAACGTCTGAATTATGTATTCGGCAGCTATTTTAGAAGCGATCGGTAAAAAAAATTTAACAAAGATGTGTCTTATTTGAACGAGATAATTTAAAGTCAGTTAAAGGAGCATCATTCATAATCCACATAGTCCATTCACTCAGATTGTCGGACTAGTTAAAGGTATACTAAAATAATTTTTGTTAAGGGTACTAAAAAATACATATTATTCTTAATAATAAAACATTGCATACTTGGAAGAGCAAACATCATGAATTTTTATTTTTGCATTAACGTAGTACCAGTTGGAGAGAAGTTAGCTTTGCTTTCTCGTTTTTTGAGTGCTGTTGTTAGGGGTGCAAAAATACATTGATACTATAACGTGTACGAATCGTATCGTATCGATTTATCCAAATGTATTGTCCATAAATCGAACACTTAAAACATTTTCATTTTTAATGAAGAGAAAGGCGAAAGATAAGTACATAAATATTTTGTATTTAAAAATTCTAATAGATGACTTCTAAAGTCTAGCTCGATGTAGTTCAAAATGCAGTTATTATAGACCCTTCTCTTGACTTCTTCAAAAAATCCCTTTACTGATGTTTGATGTCTGTCTGTCAGTCTGCACACATCCTTGAACCTCACTAATTACTTTTCGTGCTCATCATCATCATTCATCATGCCAAGCAATTTTCTCACACTTTAAATTGACACATCGCAGAGCCAAAAACCCCGGGACTGATAAATTAGATCCTGATGACTAGGCACATAATTCATAGATTCTATTTATTTTTCTTTTCTTTCTTTCGTTTTTTTTTTCTCTGTTTTGCCGTTGTTTGCTGTTGACTAGGATTATATTAAAGTTTATGGTGTATAACTAGACACCGAGAGAGAGAGGATATGGCAAATGGAAACCCATCACTCATTGTCAAAGCGACACACGCACCAAACATTTCATCAATTAATTATTCAACTTTATTGCCAACGGCACCAAATAAAATCTATATATGCGAAAATAAATGTTTTGGGAAAACCGAAATTGGAAATGCACTAAGAAATATATTTATAGGAAAGTACAAAAAGTAAATTATTTCAAGAATTTGAAAAAAATTTAAAATAAACTTGATTCTACGTTTCATACATGTCGAGGCTCAAGCTCTTACCATCTATGAGATCTTAGCGTTCATACGAACGGACGGACAGTGGGACAAGGATATATCGACTCGGCAGTTAGTGCAAATATATCCCTTATACGAACCTTTAGAATACCTTTAGGAACAGAATTTTTTGAATTCAAACTTCAACACATTTTCTAAATTCCATATAACCCATTTGACCTTTTAGGGTATAAACGTAAAGCCAAAATGAGAATGCACAAAAATTATGAATTTCTCTCCAACTCTTCGGCTGTCAATGTGTGGCCAAACAAAATATGTGGCAACGTCATCAAAGTAATCAGGCAACGACTGTCAGTGCAAAAGTGATAGAGGAGAGAACCAAATGATTGCCTCCATGACATGGCAGGAGTGTGGAGAGGGGGGGAGCGAGCGACCAAGACCAACATCAGCGACATCATTTATCATCAACCTGCCTGTCAGTCAAGAACGGAAAAATTTACTACCACCGCATGCAAAGGACTCGCTGATGACTTGCCTGACTGCCGCCTGCTGCCTGCTGCCTGCTTGGCGACTGTGTGTTATCCTTGGGTGTGCTGTCAAAAAATTATTATGCCTATTAATTTTACCCATGCGGGCGATGCTTCGCCCCACTCACTCAGTTGTTGGTGGTAAATTACACAACAAAAAAAAAAAAAATGATGTTTGGCTTTTGCCAGCGCCCAAGTGGGCGTGGCTGTCTGACTGTGTGCTTGTGTGTCGCTTAAGACTTATTTTGCCTCATTCATTTGGCAGTAATTTATCCTGTCATGCTGTCATTATGCCAACCAACAAAAAATATTCAAGTTGGTGGTTTTTTTTTTTTGGTGGAGAGGGCGAAAAATTATTTATTGAAAATGATTATGCGCAGCGAAGAGTAGGTGGGGGGGTAACGTTCCATAATGAGCAGTTGGAGGTGGTGGTGGGGTATTTTTTTTTTCCTTTGTTAATGATTTGATGACGCCTTGGACTTGACGCATCGATCAAAAATCATTATGACTTATTTTCGAAAGTATGCGGCACATGAAAAGTAAACGCAAAAGTGATTACACTGCACAAAATTTGAGGGGTGGGCGATGAACATAAGTAGGTATATTCTGATTGGCATTTTGAAGATGAATGAAAATAAAAACAAAACGAGGCTGGTTCTCAATTTATTTTTGGACTAGAACACAAAACTGTTGCGAAAGTTAAAGTTGAAATTAAGATTGGAAATGGCAACCGGAAATGGCTTTAAAATTAAACCATCAATCAAGCGAATATAATGACTAAATTAGGCTCACAAAAGTTGACCAAAAATTTTGAAATGAATTTTAAGAGCGCATACCCAGATGTTTCAACCGGGGAATAATACCGTAACCAGAACCGGAACCGTTAACCGAAATAGACCGTTTCAAGCCACGTACCGGTATCGAAACCGGAACCGATATTTACTCTGTTTTGAGAACCAAAAACGGTTAACCGTTATAATAAGAACCGAAAACCCCGGAACCATACCGAAACGATAATACCGGTATTGTTTCGGTTTCTTATCATTTATTTTACTGATTTATGATTATTTTTAAATTAT
Source organism: Lordiphosa mommai (assembly GCA_018904225.1). Lineage (NCBI taxonomy): Eukaryota > Metazoa > Arthropoda > Insecta > Diptera > Drosophilidae > Lordiphosa > Lordiphosa mommai. Next base: position 127,602 of record JAEIFT010000078.1, read on the forward strand.
ACATTTATAGAAATTCTCCCTCTAAAAAACCCAGAATCAAACTTTTTTATTTTATTATTTTAAGATATGGAACAAACTTTAAAAAAGCGGAAAATATTTTCTTTTCTAAATATAAATCCTCTGATGAAATGTAATGGATTTCTTAGACTTAGGGAAATTCTCCCTTAAATATTGAAATGTTAGAAAAATGTTATTATAATTTTAAAAATAAAGTTTCTTAACCTTAAGGGGGTTTTCTACATTTGAAAAATTTTTTTTTTCGATTTTTTGCTTGACAATATTATTATAGCTTGGACATTCCCCTTTCATACTCTTCAAACCATTTTCCAAAATTCGAAATGTTTTGGCAGATATAGCCTTTGAAGTGGAGCAATGTTCTTGCAACTTTAAGCGCGTTTTTCTCGAAACCACGATTTTAGACCTGGTAGCCATGATTGCACCAGTTCTACTGAACCGATTTTGAACACCTGTGTTGCAATCGACGCAGAATTGATATAATTCTGGCCCGTACCTCAATCAAGAAGAAAAACAATTTTTTTACTATTTTTTTTACCCTAACTACAAAAAAAAACTCAAAAATTTAATTTTTTTTCCAAATTGCCGCCCATTTTTCAAAAAAAAATTGAAAAAAATGGTTGAGGTACGGGCCAGAATTACATCAATTCTGATCATAACCTCATTTACCGTTTTTATTTCCGATAACCTGGAGTCCCGGAAACATGGCCACCACCTCTACACCTTTTTTTTAAAACTTAATTGGCAGGCCGATAACTTGTTGAACTGCCCTCGAATTCCAACATTTTTTTTTTTTACTTTTTTATTTAATAATTAAATAACAGCAAAACAAAAAACCAAATTGAAAAAGCTCTTTAGTTTTCTCTCCAGAATTTAAAAAGAAAACAACACTCAAAAAAACATTTGCAATTCGTAGAAGACCCCTTAATCTAATTTCGCTATCAAAATTTTGACATATTATTTCTAATTTTAAAAAAATTTTTGTTTTAATACTTAGAAAAATGTAATGTTAGGGAAAGTTGAAGCAGATTTTATGTTTCCAACTGTCTTAGAGTGTTTTTAAAGCCCTTCGAGTATTTTACCAGCATATTATATATAATATATATATTATATTAGAGCGTAGTCTTATAAATAGTAAGAGTTTAAATTATGATTGGATTCATAAAGGGCTTAAATGGCTTTATAAATAAGAAAGAGGTAGAAAGCATCCAACACCTTCTATGCGACTGTCCTGCACTTCTTTGAAATCGCACCCAGTACCAGATAAATGCACTCTATGAAGATCTGAGTTGTCATTTGCCCCTAGGGGACCTGACTCTTTTTATCGACTCCTCAAAATGGTTTTCACAGCAATTAATAGAGATTTTGTGTAGAACCCCTCACTGAAATTTTTGAATATTGCTTGTACCGGTACATACCGGTATACCGAAATAAAAATCAGGGTACCGTATCGGAACCGAAAACCGAAATAATCTGAAAACCGATTTAGAACCTTTCACAGAAATTATTTTTTCGGTACTTACCGGAACCGGTACCGGACCCGATATTCGTTTCGGGCTTAATCTCTGATTGCAACACAAGCAGTTCGTGTTAGTTCGTGCTAGTTCGTGTCACAAAAAAAAAACATTTTCTTTTAGGGTTAGTTTTTGCACATTTTCGCTTGTGATTCTCTGCAAGTTATACAATAGGATTAACCCCGAATCTATTTGGGGTTCCGTACTTCCAGAAATAAGTGTTTTGGTTAAAGGTTTTTCCTTCGGTTCTCAATTCAATTTGGTTTTTGTTTCTGATACGGTATTTCGTCATGTATCGGTACAAGTATCGTTTTTCTATTACTCGAAAAATTCCACTCTTAAAGTTATCAACAAAATTAACTGAAATAATGGATCTTTAAATAACAAAACATACAATTTGTCATTGAACCTTAAATAGTTTCTCATTTATCGGTTTTAGTAGAATTATCAGGACCATGAAACAATTCTTTTTATGTTTCAAAATACAAGTAGATTTCAAGTATTTTCATTAAGATTTAGTATTTTTTTAATCAGTACTGATACTTATTTATTTTATTTTATTTTCTTCCAATTAAAATTCCACCATTAGGTAATTTTTGTAATTTTTTGGAGTTTGTATTTATATAATTTGAATTTTTGAAGCTTTAATAATTTCTGTTTATTTTTTTTTTTTAATTTTAAGATTCCCTAGTATTATTTAGTGATTTTTGGGATTATTGGTATTTAAAATACTTTCTGGTATTTTTGGTACATTGCTAAACACGTCATATAATCAGTCCAGTAAGCTTTACCAACTTGTCACTTAAATCAAATTACAATAAATCCAAATATATACAGCTGTTAAAATATTTTTCTTTTAGTGTACACAATTCAATACATGTTTCTTTAGCCCAGTTAAAGGGGTAAATCAGCAAAGACGCGCTAAGTTATTATATTAATGTCAGTCTAAATCATCTCCGCCTTACTCACATTACAGGGTATCCTTTCTCTCTCATTTAGGTTAGCGAAAAATTACCTTCAGCTGGCATTCAACCACCAACTGTTTGGGGTACAACGAGCGTTTTCAATAACTAATCAATCTTAACTTTGACTTGATGTCTACACTGCACGCGATGACTTATTTCGGTTAGTGTGTGTGTGTGAGTGTTTTTTTTTTGCCCAACAAGAAAAACAGGAAAAGTTTTTTTTTTTTTAGGGGAGAGCTGGCTGTGTAATCGACACAACAGCCAAAGCAAGTGCCAACTTTTTTGCTGTCGCCCATCAATCAGTCCGAAAAGGGGTTGGGGTTGGGCAAAACGTAAGCTCACGTCAGTCAGTGAGCCAGTCAGTCAGTCAGTCAGCCAGTCACAGGGAGGTCATCAGAGAGGGATCAGTTTGGGGTTAGTCTGAACTTTTTGGCGTTGACAGCCGGAATACAAAATGCGGGCGAAATATGTCGATACGAATCAGGCGAAACTTCCTTCTTTTGCACTTTTGAAAATAAAAAAAAAAAGAAATATGAAAAATTTACCCACCTCTCCTGCAGGCAGAACTATAAATGCCAGACAATAAATAACCACAACTTAAGCATATTGCGGTGGGTTGAGAGTCACTTGCTCTCGCTTTGCCAGCGCAGACATATTTCATTTTCATGCTCCCAATTGTTTTGCTCTTGACAAATGGTAGAGTGAGAGCAGAAAGAGTGTACAAGGCAAGTCATCAAAATAACAAATAACAACGACTACGAAAATTGATTGCATGTCGTTAATTTTCATTTCAAATTACGCTGCCACTATGTCTTGGTTCTCTGTGTCAGAGCGAAGCGAAGCGAGTTGAGTTGAGTCGAGTCAAAGTCGTGCCAAAGTCAGGCCACGGGCCAAATGTACAAGTCAGTATGTGTATATATATATATAGAATACCGGGCTAAAAGAAAAGTCAAAATGGCAAACGCCTGTCCAGATTGATGGTGGCTTTACAGGAAACGGTAGCGTGAAGATATGACTACTTTTATTCTGAGAAAATATCTAATAAAATAAGCAACTTGGGCTATAAGCTGCAATTTGTTACCATTGCACACAAATACATTTGGTTTTGTGGCTAGCCATATAAATAATACTCTAATTTCCCCATTTCAGCAGTAAACAATTCAATGACTTCTTTATTACTGCAGTAAAATTTAAGCCCTACTGTTATATACCCTGTAACTGCAGTTACCATAAGTTCATACAATTTTTAGATAAGAAAATTAACTTAATAAGAAAATAAAATTTATAAGTTGCATTGCTTGAAAATGCTGTCATCTACAGCTATACTATCATGCTGCTTCCTCGAGTGTATATACTTAACGTCTTTCTGGCAAGTTTTGTAGATACCGCTATGGCACCGAATATTAATTCATATTGTTATCGAACTTGGTGGTTTGATAAATAAAGTTGATTAATTGTAAATGATATATCTAAACACGGAAAGTTTGAATAAAAAAAATTATGAAAGATCTGAGTTGCTACGTTTTCACAAATGGTAAGTACTTTGCTAACATCAAAATATGAAAACGAAATGCCTTAAAACCTGATTTTAGCATAAAGTGGACTGCAGCAAAAGAGCCCTAAATGGAAAATTGCTCCTATCAACTACTGCTGTCAATTTTAAGCAAACAGGGTCATTATATTTACTGTTGACCACCATAGAAAGCAGGCAACCTCGTGAATTTTAGCGAAAATGAAATCTAATATATTTTGTGTGCGCATCAAGCATTGTTTTTGCTAACTATATTTTGTAGATAAAGCACCAAGGTACGACCAGTTCAGTGAAATTGAACGATCGGAGATCGAAAGAGCGTGAGAAATTTTTGAGGCCGACGCACAGTGGCGCCATCTGAGTTTTTTTCCTTTCAAAAATCATAACATTTGAACCAAATAAGATAATTGAATAATTTAAATGGAAAATGATAGATAATTGTTCAACAAATAAAATAAGTGATACGTCTACAAGAGCTTACCTATGGGTTATCAAAGTCAAAATTTGTGAAAAAATCAATTTTATGTTAACAAAAAAAAATTATTTTTAACAATTTTACATTTGTTTCTGTTTTAATGTTTTAAAAGTAAAACCCAGAAAATCAAAAAAAAAAAATGAATATTATTTTTTTAAGTTTTAATTCAAATTTTTTTTTTACTTTTTTTTTTATCAGTTTTTCCAAAATAATTTTTACTATTCCTAAGACAAGGTATCTCTAATAGATTTATTATTTTCTAACTAAAATACGCGCAGATATGAAAAAGTGGATCGGAAGATGGGGCCAAGATGTTGAAGAGGCTCTCATTTTGCCATGCCTTTTTCACCTATTTTACCTCTAGCTGTCGAATAGGCAGCGGAAGGCAGCTGGAACTTTTTGGAATAATAAAAAGGAATAATCAAAGAACGAATATTTCAAATACTCAATAATAAATTTTTTTATTTTCCATCAAAGTTGAAAAATAGTGAACAAATTGATTGTTTTTAAAAAGCGATTTATTTGGAGAAACAAAAAGCAAACAGTACATTTTTTTTTATAATATACACTTAATGAATACATCAATCAGTAGAAAAAATATTTATGACGATTCCTTAACTTATTTTTGGAGATATTCTACCTGAAAGTGAACAAAATAACAATAAATTGTTTTTTTTTTTTAATAAAAAAATCTCTCTTTAAATCTCTGTAGGGGGTATTCTACCTTTGACGAGTGTTTTATGAGTGTTTTTTACAAAAATTCTGGAGAGAAAACCATAAGAGTTTTTTCATGTTTTTGTTTTGTGTTACTAATTAATTAAATAGTAAAATAAAAAAAAAAATGTTGGAATTCGAGGGCTGTTCAAAAAGCTATCGGCCTGCCAAATAAGGCCTCAAAAAAAGTTAGAGGTGGTGGCCAGATTCCGGGACTCCATTAATTCTGGCCCGTACCTCAATCATAAAAAAAAAATTTTTTTCTAAAATTTACAAACTTTAAAAAAATAATTAGATTTTCGACGATTTTTTGTTGTTTAGTGTAAAAAAATATAAAAATTTTTTATTTTCATGATTGAGGTACGGGCCAGAATTACATCAATTCTGCGTCGATTGCAACATGGCTGATCAAAATCGGTTTCGTAGAACTGGCCCAATCTAGCTACCAGGTCAAAAAACGTGGTTTAGAAAAACGCGGTTAAAGTTTTCCGCAACGTTGAAAATACTCACATTGGCAAGAACATTGCTCCACTAAAACGGATATATCTCTAAGCTATTTCGAATAATTGAAAATGGTTTAAAGGAGAAGGGAATGTTCAAGCTGTAATAATAGGCAAAACAAAAAAATCGAAAAAATATTTTCAAAGGTAGAAGACCCCTTAATTCCAAGATATAAATTATTATTACACTCCGAAAATTTTGAAGGTCACAGAGCCAAATTTTTCTGGATTTATGGAGCCTCAGCAGATATCAATGCTTCTTGAAAAAAACCATATACGCTATATTATTACAGCCGAAATGTCTGATTTGACTTTTGAAGCCAGACTTTTCTCGATTTATGGCAATTTATGTCGAAATAAGTCATCCCATTTAAAAGAAAGTGCGGTGGTTGGTATGAGAGATGGGCGTGGGACAAAAAATTCGATTCCGTCCCGATCCCGACCCTAGTTTGTCCTGACCTCTTCAATTCAAAATTTTAAATTCAATTTTCTACAAATTAATATAACATTTTTTAAATTTATTTGTGATGCAAAGAACTGCTTGATTAAGGTAACCTTTTTTACGTGATCAAGGAATTTAGGGTATAAAGCTATTCACAAAAATCTAAAGATCGCTTAGAGCTCTCTCATATTAATACGTTTGATTTGATCCAATTCAACTTGAAAAATTTATCTTTTGTCCGAATTATACAAAAACCAAAATTTTGAATATGGTGAATATGGAAAGATTTAAATAGCGAATTAATTAATCGTTAATCGGGCGGGCAAAGCTGTTAAGTAAACTGTTAATTCGCCACATTTCGTTTTTTAACAATTTAAGCCTATTAACATTTTGTGATGGGTTCATTGCATATTATGTACATTGTACATACATACATATATACACACTGGTATCTTTCATATTGCATATTGCTTCACCTGTAATTAACCGCACCCATTTTGTGGTGTGTGGATTTGCCTACGTACCAGACACGTTTGACCAGCAAACCGAATGCAATCTTTGGCCAGGGCTCAGGGCAATAAATTACACAGCTGCTGATGGATGTCACTTGGCGACATAATCACTGTCAGCGCAATGAATCGGATAGGAAGCGGGTGCGGAGGGGGTGGGTGGACTGGCAGCTGGCCGGAGGATTGTCAGAATATACAAATATAGTTTATAGCTAACGAGCAACTGGCTGGGTGCACTGAGTCTGTGTGTGTGTGTGTGTCTGGGCATTGTTTATAATTCATAAAGCAATTTTGCATGCGAGGCGTATGCAAATGCAGCTGACGGACAGTTGAGTTCAGTTGGCCACTGACCAGGCAACTTATCACGCGGTGCACCTCCATTCACCCGCCTTCCACTGTCTACCCATCATCCGTATATCTGCATGTTTGTGTTTGGGCATCATCATCATCATCATCATTGAACACATTGCGTGTGCCCGGGTGGCTGGCTACGAGTTCGAGTCGCAATCCCAAACTTGGGGATGCTGGGAGAGCCACACGGGCACATGCTTGCCATGTCATTCATTCATTTTGCAGGGCCAGGCTTTCAACCATCCATCAGCTGACGTTGTTGCTGCTGATGCTGCCACTGCTGGTTGCCAGTACATCAGTCAGATAGTTATTACACTGAGAAAAAGGTATTAAAAATATTTCTCAATGAACTAGGGTAGAAAAAATTGACTTGAGGAACAATTTTTTCTAGAAAAATTATACTGCGAATAAATTTCAAACTCTTTAAAAAAATATCCTTAACAAAAAAGCAAACCGTTTGAAAATTTACTATTCGGATCAATCCATTTTATTGCCATTAAGAATTTCCCATTTTTCTTAAACTTTCCTTCTTTCTTTAAAAATTAAATTATTGTCCTTGCTTAGAATTTTGTCTAACTCTTCAAATTTTTCTAAGTGTACTGTCAGTTGCCGCTGATATGGTGCCATTGCTCTTACTCTTTGCTGTTTCATGTCAGCACAGAGCCAGGCAAAACAAAACCAACAAAACCTTGATTACAATATATCTGCCCGGCCTGGTCTGACCAGGCTTGACCAGTGTGCGTACCTTAACTGGACTGCCCCCGCCCTTCTCCTTTAACTTCTCCTCCTCCTGTTATTTTGGAAATGCACGCGAGATTAACTCTTGCCCCTGACATTAACGAATGAGAGCCAACAACATCTGACAGTCAAATGTCAGTTAGCTGCTGTTCTTTGGCCCTCGCTCTTTCCTATCTGTACGCAGTTGTTAGACCATTTACATATCACCCTCCCACCCCACCCCCTCTGCTCTGAGTTTTCTGTTTGAGTTTCGGTGTGCAGTTGGCACTTGCAAATTTGAGCGCGAATTTCCGGTAAATACTAGAATTTTACCTATCTCAATTTTAGTTCAGAATCAGGCCTGGCGGTGCGAATTTAGCGAGCGATATGCATTATTTTAGATAGAAAACCAAATATTACGAATAGAAAAATCCATAAAATCCAGTACATATACAAATTTTTGCCCCTCAAAGTAAGCAAACTTTATCTTCTTTAACAAATATTTATTTGAACGAGATAACTTATATTCAGTTATGGCAGCATCAAACATAATCCACATTGTGCATTCACTCAAATTGTAGGACCAGTTAAAAATATAAAAAAATAAGGGCTTTATTCATAATTTAAAACATTACTCTGTAGTAATAACATTTAAGTAATAACATTTTAATGAACATTTAAAAACAAAATAATTGTAAAGCCTATAAATTAACTTGATGTCATTACTAATTTTAACAATGCACCGTGAGGCCCCTAAAGAAAAAATTTTGGCATTAATAAACGAATATAGTTAGAGGGCTGTAACTTGGAACATTTAATTGTAATAGCAAATATAAGTAAACAGTAAAAATTTTGCCCCCCGCCCCCCCACCCCACCTGAACCGTTAATACCACATTAGGATTTCATGTTAAAATTAATTTACCAAATAAGTTCACATAACACTATTAAATTAAAATATAATCAATTCAACAAAATTTAATAAATTTTTGTATCTAACATTTTTTTGATTACTTGAGAAATATATATATTTGCAAACGAGCTAAAATGATTAGGCTATATTATATACATCAAAATGAGAATAATTGCATCTTCAGGTGCGAGAATACTCTAGAAGCTTACAAGTTTTTACTCCAAAAAACACGTGACTTTTAGGTTAGGTTCGTCTAAAAAACAACACAGCAACATCACAGAAAAACAAAGACACAACACATAAAAAGCATAAACTTTTCTATTTCTTTAGAATATGACATACCATGCGCTTTATTATCCATTAATAAACTTGATATTAAAAGCCGATTTAATTATTTTGAAGTACACTTTCTGCAGCAACAAAAGCAGAATAAAACGAGAGCGTAAGTTAAAGTCGGCCCTGCTCGACTTCGATATACCCGTTACTCAGGATATCAACAAGTCCACATTTTGGAGAAAAAGAGTTTTTCAATTTGCGGGGAGGCAACTCTACTATAGCTCATCTGATCAGGAAATGATGTATGGCTGATCGATAGGTAATTATTATGAAAATATATGTATAGAGGGTTCAAACAATCTATTTTCAAAATTTGTGGGAGATATGAGGTATTTTTTTAAATTGCGGGGGCGTGAACTTTCTATCGTTCATCTGATCAGGAAACGATGTATGGCGGATCGATAGGTAGTGATGATTAAAAAATATGTCTAGAGGGTTCGAATAATCTATCTTAAAAATTCTGAGAGATATGAGGTATTATCCAAATTGCGTGGGTGGCAACCTTTACTACCGTACATCTGACCGGGAATCGAGTATGGCGGATCGATAGGTAATGAGGATTAAGATATATGCCTAGAAGGTTTGAACAGTCTATTTTCAAAAATTGTGGGAGATATGGGTTTTTTCAAATTGCGGGGGCGGCAACTTTTCTATCGTTCATCTGAACAGGAAATTGTGTACGGCTGATCGATAGGTAATAATTATTAAAATATGTCTAGAAGGTTCAAACAATCTATTTTCAAAATTGTGGGAGATATGAGGTATTTTTTCAAATTGCGGGGGCGGCAACTCTACTATAGTTCATCTGATCGAAAAATGATGTATGGCGGATCGATAGGTAATGATGATTAAGATATATGTCTAGAAGGTTTGAACAGTCTATTTTCAAAATTGTGGAAGATATGAGGTTTTTTCAAATTGCGGGGGCGGGAGGGGGCGTGGCAAAATTTGAAACAAACTTGATCTGCGCAGACAATACAAGTCTACACTGAAAATTTGGATTTAGCTCTAGCTCTTATAGTCTCTGAGATCTAGGTGTTCATACAGACGGACGGACAGACGGACAGACGGACATGTCTATATCGACTCGGCTATTGATGCTGATCAAGAATATATATACTTTATGGGGTCGGAAATGCTTCCTTCTGCCTGTTACATACATTTGCACGAACTTAGTATACCCTTTTTACTCTACGAGTAACGGGTATAATGATTGCAGAAAAAAAACTCACCTTCAGGGTCGAGCAAAAATTCCAGGGATGCACCGCAAAATGTTTGACTCTGTTGTTTTGGTTCATGGTTTTTTACCTTTAAGGGCAATAACGTTTTTTTCTTATTTTCCAACACTATTTTTTTTAATTTATGCCAAAATTTTGTCTATTCGGGCCAGTGTGCAATGTATAGAAACTGCATTTAAAAGCAGAAACTATTGCGAACTGTTTACGAAAGTCAGGTTGTGTTCAAAGATATGCCATCTCACACTCAGAAAAATATATGGGATAATAAGAATTATGGAGTTTCGAATATTTTTGGTCTGATACCTTTAAATCAAGGGTGCCCACTAAGAGCAAATTAAAGAGCAGACACCAAACTATATAAAGCAATAATTTTTTCTAACGAAATTATTGTTCCTACAAGAACTCAACTGTATTTGGCAACTTGTAAAATTGACCAAAATTCTTTCCTGTGTGTTTTTAAAATAAATAATTAAAATAATATGTAATTACCTGGAATTGTTGTGATTTTATGTAAAAATTTTCAAGGAAAAAATACTCATATTTTAAAGTTAAATACACAAAATTTATATTTGTTATTTGATGCCACATAAATTGAAAATATAATCAAATAATTTTCATCTAATTCAAATCCTCCCTACCTCAAATTACATTCAAACGGAAGACTTCCTTTTCCTAAATTTCTCTATTATACAAAACATTAAACGCAATTCACCGCCTGGCAAACAGAAAACACCTTTTTCTCTGACCATTTCCATTTAAGGAACTTCGATTTTTCCAATGTTTACATTTCCTTGGAATAACAGTAGAAATCCCCAACAATATGCCATTTAGCACGCACAGTCAAAGAAACATTTCAGTGTTTGACAACTTGTGTTTGGTCATTATCCTTTGTTATTCTAAACAAAAAGACCTGCTGCTAATTTGGAAGTCAACCAAAAGTAAAGAAGAAAAAGTGCCGCAAAAATTATGAAGAAATTTTCGAGTAAAAATATTTGCACATTTTGGGACCAATGAATGAATGTGAATTGAGAAAACGTTTATCAATGTCTGCCCCCTTGGGGCGGTGCGAAACCTTTGAAGTTGTTCGATTTAGTAGGAACCCTGCTGTGGTTTTTTTCTCTTCGTTCACCTTGTTGACAACATTCAAGCGTTCAAGGTTTTTTTTGGCTAAACTATTGTTTGAACTGTGTTTTGAATTCTAGGAAGTTCCAGTTCGGAAGTGCCACTATTTTTTAATGAACGCCGCCAACGTGGGAATCTGGGCACAACATTAATACAAATTAAATAGCTAAAAGATTAGATAGGATCATGGAGAAATGTATGTATATGCCCATCTGCCTGTTATGTAAGGGTAGATAATGTCACACTCTTGAAATACCTGGGGTAAGTACCAGGCTTTGTTTAAGGATTTATCAACTTAAAAGGGGCCAAAATATTTTCATGTCTAGAGTTTAATTGTTTTCACAGTTGCAATTCAAAAAAAAAAAGGGGCGAGAAGAAAGGTTGTCAGTCATTCAAAAACCGCGCTTAAGTGGCGGTACTCTCGTTATTTTTTGTATTTTTCATTTTTACCCTTATCAGCGCTTTTGATTTCTGTTCAAGTGTGCAAAAGGGGTGCGTTTCAAATCGGCTTCGCTTTCTTTGCCAAAACTTGACACAATGTTACCTCAACCAAGCTCAGCCCGGGGGGTAGAGGAGAAGGGTTCCGTTTCGCATGTAACCCTCTTCAATGGGCTCAGGCCTGATAATGCCGCATGTGAAGTGAGTGAAGTGAGTGTATATCATTAACTCAAGTGAGCTGACGGCACTTGCGATTTGATTGCATTTGTTGTTGCTTGGTAAGAAATCCTATTTGAGCATTTCGTTCTCAAGTACCATCAAATGGACGGAAATTGCTTAAAAGCAAAAATGCGTTCCGTATTTTGGCATAAGCATGCGTCCTGATGTTTGTATAGTGTGTGTGTATTCTTTTGAAATTGTATACGCTTGAATGGGTCCGCTTTCATCTGCAGTGCGTTTTATAAGTCCAACGGAAATTGTTAAAATTTCATTTTCATAAAGCAATAATTTTAAGAAAAAGATTTGAATGAAGAATTTGATTAAGCTTTTGGATCTTATGGCGTACCATATTATAAATTATTGCGATTACAAGATGTTAGAATAAAGATATAGTGCCAGGCTGCCCATTTCTTTTTCTAGATTTATTTCAAATAATTTGGCAGAATAATTTAAAACTGATAACATTTAAGGGTCTTACCCTTAATTAGTGGGTAAAAAAAGAAATACTTATAAAATTGATTTAATATTAATTTCTACATTTATCAGAGATACCCACGGTCTATGATTTTCTTGTGGTTGTTGTTGTTTGACAAATGGTTCTTTCACATGTGTTGGTATCTGCACTGGCATAAGCATTGCGAGGGCACCACTGATCTATAACGTCTCTTTTAAGATTGATAAACTTTGACAAGCGAATTACAATTTAAAAACATCCTAAAGTATTTTAACCATCAATGATTCACGAACTTGTTTGGCTCACACATTGCACAGGATTGCGGAAACTGTACGCAAAGCATATCCTGATATTAATAAATATGTGTCCAGTATAAATTCGAAAACTAAATTCTGATCATCTGATTATAAAGATCGTTAAGCAATGTCATGAGACTATTACCAAATGCTGTACATTTTATCCAAAATGTTCCGCAGAAAAATGGAAAAAAATTAAAAGACAAGTTTCTAAAACATAATCAGAAATCCAGATTACCCAAAAATAAATTCGATAAGGAAAGAAAGATAAAGATAAAGAAAAAACAATTATACAAACGGTGGCATAAAAAGCCCACCGTCATAAAGCCCATATAAAAAATGTCGATCACAAATTTGAAATATAACTCAGAAAGTTTATGGGCCTTATGTCCCGACATACAGCCCATGGGCGTTAAGTCCGATTTTTGATTTGATTTTTTTGACCACAAAATACCAGGGACCGAAAATAACAGTTATGGAAGTGAAAAAAATTAATACGAAATATGGATCCCCTGTTTAAATGGAGTACATGAATGTTCATAATTTTGAATGGCGAGTCGTTAAATGAAATAAATTTTTATTTGCAATTTTAATCACACAAAATTTTGAAATTGTTATATTATAATTTTTAAATAAAAATTTTGTTTCAACAGTTAAATGGTAATTTTTATATAAAAATTTTTGAATTACAAGTAAAACTAATTTTATTATAAAAATTTAAATTAATTTTATTTTGTAATTTTATAATAAAAATTACTTTTAATTGTTATGAAAAATTTTTATTATAAAAATTATTAAAAACGAGAAGGCAAAGCTAACTTCGACTGTGCCGAAGTTTTAATACATTTGAAAAACTGATTTAACTGCAAAAATATATATAGGATATAGATATCAGATATTTAAAATTTTTAAATCATTGCTAATAAAAATTTGATACCATAAAAAAAACTTTTCTTAGTAAAGCACATTTTCCGACCGATCGGTCCTATGGCAGCTATATGCTATAGTCATTTTGATCATTTTTTCGAAATTATGTGAAAGCATATAAAACTAATATATACCAAGATTGGGGACGCTACGATAAAAAACAAAAAAAGCTTTTCTCACTAGAAGTAGTTTTTGACCGACCGTTTCTATGGCAGCTATATGCTATAGTCATTCGATTTTGCTAAATTTGTTCAGAATTGTGTGAAACATATAAAACAAATATATACTACGTTAGAGACGCTACGATGGAAATCAAAAAAGTTTTTCTCACAAAGACTTTTTTTTTCGACCGATCGTTCCTATGGCAGCTATATGCTATAGTGATCCGATTTTAATACATTTTTCCAGAAGTATGTGGAAGCATATAAATCTAACATATACCAAGATTAGTGACGCTACGATGGAAAACAAAAAAGTTTTTCTAACTAGAACTAGTTCTTAGACCGATCGTTCCTATGGCAGCTATATGATATAGTCATCCGATCCGGCCGGTTCCGACATATTAGTTGCGTGCAGTAAATAGAAGACTCTATGCAAAATTTCAGCTCGATAGCTTTAAAACTGAGGGACTAGTTCGCGTAGAAACAGACAGACGGACGACAGACGGACGTTGACGGACGGACAGCAGCGGGAATTGAACTCAGCTCGTCGTCCTGATCAAGAATATATATAGTTTATGGGTCGGAAATGAATATTTCTATGCGTTACAAACTTCTGGGCCAAAATTAGTATACACTTTTCAGTGTATAAAAATACTAATCTAGTAGGTTTGGTAAATCTTGTATACTTCTATCAAAGATATTCCATAATTTACAAACGCCCGAATTCAATGCGGACTTAAAGCCCATATCAAATCTAAGTGATATTTCAGAGTCGACTTAGATTTTTTTTCGATTTGGGCTTTCATGTCCGTGGGCTTTATGTCACGTCATCGTAGGTGCAAAACTTCAAATTTTTTATGGACATTTTAACAACCACCATTTAAGTACACCTTCCTAATTTTGTAAACCTTTTTCTTTGTGAAAAACCTTGAAAGCTAAAAACTTTAAAAATTAGAAATAAACTCAAATTGGAACTGTTGCGGTACGATGTTTCGGTTCCAAAAATATCGGTTCTTGAATACCGATTTTCCAAATATATGAGATATCAGCTACGTTACTGGTTCTGAGTTTGCATCGTTTCTTTACGGTATAGGGTTCTATTCCACATGAAAGCATATGTTGATAAAATGAAAAAAAAACAATTTTTTTAAATGATTATTTTTCAAAATTATTAATATTATTATAAGTCTTATTCCAGAATTTCAGTTTATTTAAAAAGTAAAATCCGATTTAAGAAGCACCTTTCACATATTCAGAAAAATTGGTTTAGAAATTCGCCCCATAATTAAGAAAAATTAATCTAGAAATTCGCCCTTAAATTTAGAAAAGAAGAAAAAGAAAGAGACAGAAGAACAAAAATATGTACAGGGTTGCCCATATTCGACGGACCCATCTGGCAACGCCATAACTTTTGACAGAGATGTCAGATCGCTTAATGACATACCGCGTTTGAAGCGTCAGTCCAAGCAGATTTTTACCATGGAACAATACACGCCACGCGAGCGCTCTGAAATAGTTGAAATTTACATTCAACAGAACAAGTCAATTGTGAAAACTCAAAAAAACAAAATTATCATGTCCGATGCAGCCCATTTCACATTGAATGGGACCGTAAATAAGCAAAATTGCCGTATTTACGCCACTGAAAATCCTCAGGAGATTCAAGAAGTGCCTCTTCATGACGAAAAAGTCACAGTTTGGAGCGGCGTTAGGGCGAAAACGGTCATTGGGCCGTTTTTCTTCCAAAATGAAAATGGCCATGCTGTTACCATCAACCAGGAGCGTTATCGCGACATGATGACCAATTTTGTGATGCCAATTATTCGTCGAAAGCGTATGAGGCAGTTCTGGTTTCAACAAGACGGCGCTCCACCGCACACAAGTCGCATAACAATCGATTTTCTGAAGAAATTGTTTCCGGGCCGTTTGATGTCGAAAAGTGGTGATTTGGACTGGCCACCGCGTTCGTCCGATTTGACGCCGCCTGACTTCTTCTTGTGGGGATATTTGAAGTCAAAGGTTTACGTTAACAAGCCAAGGACCGTAGAAGAGCTCAAGGACAACATTCGTGAAGAAATAGCCGCTATTCCGGCCGAAATGTTGGCGAAAACGATGGAAAATGCTGCAAAAAGGGCACAATACGCCATCAACGCCAGAGGCGGCCATTTGAGAGATATCATATTCAAAAATATATGTAAACAAATCTACTTGGAACAAATTAAATGATTAAGATTCCAACCGCCAAATTTTTATTTTTTTCTTTGATTTTTTAAAAAAAAACATGGGTCCGTCGAATATGGGCAACCCTGTACACCCGAATGCTTCTGCGTTGCTGTCATTTGTGTTTATTCCGTTTTTTAAGTTGCTAGTATAAAAGTGAGCCGGAAAAATGCCCGAGCTGGAGATTTTAAAGGAGCTAAAGGGAGAAGCTTTGAAATATTTTTTAAGTACCATTTATATATTTAAACTTATTGTTTTCCATGCAAAATATTTTTATTTGCAGAATCAAATTTTACAGAAGATTCATTGAAGGTTTTTAACATGGGATCAGCTTCATTCAATAATCCCCAAAGACCTGACTCTGCTAGCAGTGATATTCTACTTATATCTGCAATTCATTCTAAAGCTTTCAGCGACCCATCTAACACAATTTCACATTTGGATAACAATATTAAACCACGTTCTTATTTTTAAGTCATATGTTATATAAAATTATGAAAATATAATAAAAATACATATATAAATATTTCTTGATTTAAGAAAATATAAATTATAAAACTTAATAAATGCTTTTCTAAAAATTATACAGCATATCATAGAAGAGAAAATAGTTTCCTATTAACTAGAAAATGCTTTCCTAATTTAAGAAAATATTTTCTAGTTGGAAGAAAACGGTATTCTAGATTTAGGAAATGCATTCTAATTTTCAGAAAAATTTTTATATTTTTCAGAAAAATGTTTCTTGTATCAAGGAAAGAATTTCTATAAATAAGAAAAATCTCGTTTAATTTGAGAAAGTTTTTCTCTTTCCATAAAATTTTGCAATACCTATTCCCTCTTTTTCTGTGCGAATTTCTAAATTTACGGATATCATGTAGGCTCGATTTTCTGCAGGCAATCGAAACCGTACCCGCCTTGCTCTCCAGTGTTGCTTATGGACTAAGTGTAATATTAGGCGTAAGCAATTTTAGTTACTCTTTTGGACATAATAAACATGATAGAATTTGACTAATGTTTGCAGCAGAATATAACATTACGGAGGTACAATTTTTAATGAAAAACGCTCTCTTTTTCGACAATAGTTTACAATTATTCAGTTAATATATATTATGTACCTGTGCTTTTAGAGCAAGCTGAATTTGCTTCAACTTCAATAGTTATATAATGTCCACCAACATTGTGAATGTGTCTGTGTGTGTGTAAAACACGTTTGTATAAGGCACACATTAACTTACTGCTGAGCTGCAGCTGCCTCGCTTAGCTAGTGAATGGGAACTAACAGTATAAAAAAATGCTTGTTAAAATATAATTTTGTATTGCAGATTAATTTTAATGCGCCAATCTGCTGCAATCTCATTTTTTGCTACAATGTTGATAAATCATAATAGAGATACCGCCTTATTGCTTCTGCTTTATTATGACAGATTTATGGGTATTGATGGATGCTGCTAAGCCTAATTGCGGCACTATTATGGCTTAAACATTGTTGCTAATGAAAACTTGCTTGCACTCTAAATGATGAAGTTCTAAAATTGTATAATTTCTCACACCAAATTTTCCCATGCGCTTATAAGCTTTTTTGCTTATTTTGCAACCCTCAATTGTAGAATGCTAAAAATTTGACCTCTTCTAAACCAAGAAGTGCCCTCATCAGGCACTTGAGCGCACACAGCGAAAAAAAAAATAGAGCAATCCTCTAGAGAAGTATGTGCTCCCAATTAGCGAAGGCTTCTCCTTCCTTGGCCATAATGTTATCCAAATAAGAAAAAAAGTCCTAATCTAAACAACCACCGAAAATGGTTTTGCTTTCTTTGTGAAAAACCTGTGACGTGGAAATGTCATGATTGACGTGACATTAAATGACAGCTTGACACACAAGTTTGACAACAGCCATGAGGTTGCGATGGCTGTCTAATGAATGCCACTACCAGTTTGAGGCCCTGTTTCAGTCTCCTCCAGCCCGTAAACACGTTGCACGGGTTTTCACTTTAATTGATAGGTAAGGAGAGCCTTTCTGGTAGCGTTCACAGGTAATAAATTGAATGATTATCAACACTTTGCCTCTCTTCACTAATTAAAAATGCACATCGGCCGAGTTCAAAGAGTTAACATTTTACTAATCGCTGGCTTTTCAATGTGTGGGTTGCCCTGCAATAATCGTAAACTATTTGGAGGAAAAGCGAAGACTTTATGCATAGAAATGAATGAATTGTGTGTGTGTGTGTGTGTTGAAAACGTGCCTGGGTTTTTATGGCTTTTTGATATATGAAAATTATCAGACAAGCGGCCGGGCCACTTTGTCGGCACATTTTCCCTGTCTTTACTTTCGTTTCGTTTTTTGGTTGTTAATTTTGATTGTCTGTTTATATTTTGCATATAAAATATAAATACGCGTAAGCTGGCTTTTTTTGTTTTTGTTTTTGGTTAATACGCGTTGAAAATTATGAACCATAATTTTGTTTTAATATTTTGTAATTGTATAATTTTATGGGCATTTGCATTTCGATAATGTTTCGCCTCTTTTGTTTTCTTTTAAATTGAATGAATAATTCATATGGCGTATGAGTGATATTTGATTACCTCTGTTTTTTTTTGGTTTTTGGGTGTGGAGGTGGAGAAAAAAAATGTAGTAAGGTGTGTGAACAACAGACGCTGATTGAGTTAAAGGTGTGTGGGATAAGGAATATGATTGTTAAGATTGCGAACAAATAATGTGACTGTGTACTTGTACAGATAAAATACCAAATCATTACATTAAAAATATCGTCAAAATTTGTCTTAACAACACATTATGCTAATAAGAACTAATTTGTTTTCAAGAATGTTTCATATGGCTCGTTTTAAACTTTGGCAGAGCAGTCAAAAATATGTCGCAGGACTCAAAAATTTAAGGCAGTAAATCTCTAATATTTTCTAAAGAAGTATACGATGTTTGAAGCGAGTTCCCATAGTAAACTTAAGAATAAATTTGTCAATGTCATAGATTAAAAACGCTCTCAAATTTTTATTCCAATTGAAATTTCTGAAATTATCAGACATGTTCTCAATTCCACTTCCTCAGAAGTTCCGTGATTAAGAGATCAAGATTGGTTCAAAAACTGGCCTTGTTTCATAACGTTTTTGTTTAAGACGGGACTTACACGATGAAGCAAACTTCATGAAGTTTTCTTAGTAGGCGTGGAATCTAGAGGAAATATTTCAGAGCTTTTAAACGAATAGTAAGGAATTACGTTTAAATCTCTCGCCTACTAAGAAAACTTCATGAAGTTTGCTTCATCGTTTAAATCCCGACTAAGTGAAATTGGAAACATGTCTGAATATATATATCGTATAGATATCAGACTTTGCATAAATGCATAATCATTTAAGAATAGACAGAAAAAAGGAATAAAATCGATTTGATATTATAACGGAAAAAATTGTAATTTTTTTGGAATTAAAATAATTTCTAGAGAGTATTTGGTTTTTATATTTCAGTTCACTTCATCTTTAATTTGATGACGAATAGTTTCCATTTAACCCCTTACCTGTTTATTTCGTACAACAAAAATATCATTTTGATACTCCGAGTATTTAGGAAAAAATTATACATAAAAGTTTCAAAGGGCATAGCAGGGGTTTTTTTTTGGCGTATTGGCACCCAATCCTAAAGTTAACCGCTAAACTATACATATAGAAGATATAGATATCAGATACATATTTTATGACTATTTTTGAGTGTGTTATTGATTACTGCTAAATTTGAAATCGAATTAAAAATAGTTTTTCTCAGTAAAACTCATTTACAGACCGATATTTCCAATAGAAGCTTTATAGCTACTTAAGATATACTTATCTGATCCTGGTGGTTCCGTTCTATGGAAGCTAAGGGATACATTGTGCAGAATGGAGGCGCGCGCGTGAGCTATTTTTCCTTCACGTAACCCATGATTCAAGAAATAAAAATATTTTGACGCACGATTGAATGAGACCTCACGAATAATCACGCACGATAAAAATGCTTTCCTATAAAAATTTATTTAACAAAATTCAACGCAGTTATGTATATATCTGAAACACACACCGGCCACATATTTTTGGCAATAATTGCAGCTGCTTCAAGGCAATATTCAATATTCAATTAAAATGCCAAAACTACTTTTCATCAATTGCCATTTATTTCCACAATTGAATATTTTTTCCATACATCACTCATTTTCTTTTGTGGTTTCACCGATTTATATATATATGATTTCCATTTATATTTTATTTTTTTATTTTTGTTTAAATTTTTTGTCTGTCACAAATAATTTATATTTAAAGCAGTTGAGCTGCAATTGGTTAACTTAAACGAAATGCTTGATTCGTGGAATCAGATGTTAGCATTCCTTTTTATTTATATTCAGTGTGCCCGTACCAGATTATCAGCTAAATGACACATAACTGAATTTAAATACCTTCATTGAGGCTAAATCACTTATTTTCTATTGGTATACTTATTAGTGTGGCCATGAAACCTGCAATTTTTTCCGTATTTGTGGCTCTTTCTGCTAAAATCGCGAAAGTGAGAGAGTCAACATTTATATGAATGTGCCTAGGTCAGGGACGACTAAATGGAGGACAAAAAAATGAGTTTGGGTTGGTGAGTGCTGCAGTCGACAGCTGGATTGTAAAATCAAGTTTCCGGTGCTTACCCAGCCATGAATTATGAAATGACATGAAATCAAAAGCAAATCAGTTTTAGAATACAATAAATCCCAGGTATTCCACAAATCGCTTTCGACCCAATTCCCATACGATTTGGGTCGATTTTGGGTCAATTAAATATTAAATTAAAAAAAAAATAGTTAATACTGCATAATTAATATTCACGATTGCTCGAAAGTCTGCGTTTATTTACGATCACGTCGTGACACGTTTAAATTCTTGTCACGCGCGCACCTCTAGTGCAGAAGTAAATTTCTATCTCTTCTTAGTTTAAGCCTCAAGTCAACATCAAATATGCCCACTTATAGCCAAAATTGAAATATTATTTCACATAGAAGTTTCGCCTACGAAAATAACTCAACCAATTTGGTTCAAAGTGAAAATATTATTTTTTTTTCAATTTCATTTTATTATTAAATAAAATGTTATTGGAAATTTCAGTTTAAAATAGAAAATCTTTTTAGATAGCCAGACAATTCCTCGACGATTATCTGCATGTAAAGTATACATATTTATAAGAAGGTTAGTTTCAAAACCAATATATGAATTTGAGATTGGAGTGGTTATTAATTCCTGGAATAAAAATTCTCTATATAATCCCATATCCCATTTTTTCCAATTCAAATCCCCAAAGATTCACTCTGACCCATATGCATGTAAATCAAACTGAAACAAAAAAAAATCGTTGCTCTTTAACCCAATTTATCACCATAAACGCGGCCATTTATTTGATTTAAGCAATTTGTAAAATTTTAATGTGCTTCAGAATAAATAAATCTTCAAACTGTGGGATTCATTTTCGGTTTTCGGTTGATTCGATGGGATGTGGTGGAGTAGTGCGAGTATGAACAAAACGGGGGCACGTCCAGTGAAATAAATTAGGCACAGCTGCTGCGAGACTTCCGTAGGAGGGGAAGATGGAGCTGGCCTATCCCAAACGGACGTGCGCCTAATTTAGCAATGCTCGAAGGGGGGGAGGCGGTGGTACGTACGGAGAACTAAAGCGTACACATAAACATAAATAAGTAAGACAAATAAAGTGTCTTGACACGGGCATTTAGCACTGGAAAGGAGAATGTGCCTACTCAATTGCCTCAGTGACAAAGTTCAATTGCACGGAGTGACCCCAGACGGGAGGGTGCGAGTGGAGCAGAAGGGAATAATGGAGGGGAGTTTACTTGGGTACAGTGGAGGCTAATTAGGAAATTCAGGAAATTGCCAAAATTATACTTGATTCAAATAAAGTTTTATTTAAGTAATAATTTTCAGCTCTTATTTTGTTGAAATGATATGGAAAAATCTTGTAAAAAACAAATTATATTTGAAAATTAAATTTTACAAGCTTCATAACTTCGTTATGTTTTCTTTGAGAAAAGCCCAATATTTGTTGAAGTTATTCCTATATGATATACCGATAAAGTATACAAAAATTTGTTCGTTCACTTAATCTTGCTTCTGAGAAAAACTAACTTTTAGTGTGACCAGTTCGCTTTATGAAGCACGATTTCAATTCATCATCATTTAATTCATTTCAATTCTTGCATCAGTTTAATCGGAAAAAAGCAAAGGAGAATTATTGAAAAGTTTCACGCCAAGGAAACTTCATCGTGTAATTGCGGACTTATTAAGTTTGAGAACAACTGTACTTAACAAGTGACAATGCTAGCTCTCCTAAGTCGGATCACTTAATAGTGACTAGTGACACAATGACTTATTTGTCTTTAATTTCGATGCCTTTTATATGACCCTCTTCTTGGAACAATGTCATATCGTTATTAGTTAGGTTAGGTTTGTTGAAAATGTCAAATTGAACTTGGTCACACTTAAAGTTGTTTTTTTTTTTCTAAAATATTAAAGACGACCTTCTTATAGCTTAACATATTGCAGAAATAATTGAAACACTGGGGCCATTCAGCAGATAATTTCGATTTACGATTTTTGTTTTGTGATTACCGATTGAGATTTGTAAATTTGTATATTTGACAATCACGTTTGCTGAAAAGTTATCAAACAAAAAACATGATTGCTTAGTACGATTTCCGATTGATGTGTCAGCCCACCTCTACTGGAAGCATTTATATTGAAATTTTCAGTGTGACCGACTCCTTATAATACGTAAATATTGATTTTTAGTAGTGTGTATTTCGGATAAAAAGTGGTAAAGCCACAGAATCCCTTATAGCCTGCAATCAATGTTATTCAGCAGAGACATTTTAGCAATCGTAATCAGTAATCGCAAATTTAAATTATTTGCTGAATGTTCCCAATATTTAATACATATTTTATTGACTCTTCAAAGTTGTATTATCCCAGTATAAGCCGTAAAAAAAACATAAATCAATTATTTTTCGAGACCAAAATCTTATTTGCTAAATAATCGATAGTAGTTTGATCAAAATCGTTAAATTTGATCGATCTAAATAAAAATTACAAAAACGATCTCGAAAATGTATTTATTTCAGTGTTCTTGTGTGCATAGAAAACTTCAATGCGACAGCGACGTCAGCACACCGATAGTATAAGCGCAGCTGTCAACTTCGTTTCTGTTATGTATTTTGCCGACCACTTTTTTCTTCTTTAAGCAAATATTGCAAGACATTTTTTTAAGGCTTTAAGAATTGATTGAAAAAATCCCAATAAAATATCTTTTCGGTTGTGCCCACTGTACCCTCTCTTCTTTATCCACTTGTCCCTGTCAATAGTCGTTTATTTGTTGTGATTTGTGTTGTGGGGGGGCCGACGACATATCAAATACAAATTGACAGCTGACACGTTACCTTCCACCCTCTGCTCCCATACCCATGACAGTTGGTTTATCCAGTTGGCATAGCACTGCTCTATGTATAGTTTGTAGTGCCTGGTTGACTGACGTTTGTTCACTCTCCCCACCCGAAGTTTTTAGCAGGTGTTGAGCTTGCTTCCGATTTGCATTGCCTGGTCATGATTTTTGTTCGTCGACGACGACGTTGCCCGCAAGTAGTTCCTTCCGTTTGCATGAGTCGCCATGCCATGCTATGCCATGCCACACCAGACACACCCCAAACGAAACCAATTAATTTTTGTGAATTGTAAGAGCTCGACATTGTGTGCTGATTAGTTATGCAGCAAATGGAGTTGCTTCTACTCAAACTTGCATTCAAATATGCGCGAATAACAAATGTGCGGTTCGGAGTTGAAAGGGAATGCCGACACATTGCACAATAAATATGAATGAAGGGAAAGGGAATCGACACGGGGATACTCTAACAAGACTTTCACAAGTAACACGAATTCAAATGCATATCAGATCACTGCACCATCGCACACGCTTGTTGCCACACGTCTTAAATGCTATTTCTATTTTTTGCATGGTGGTAAAGAATTCTTTATTTTTTAAGACCGGAATAAACATAATTTTAGACGTCATTTTATACTCTGTGTACCTGATATGCTGAAAAACTTGGGAAGTATTCTGATTTCTCGAGGAATCAATTTAAAAACATTTTTTTTTTTGCTGATTTTCGTCGAGAATTTTGAGTCCCTCGAACCGGATATTTAGGCAAAACCTTCAATATGAAAGGGTTTAGACCCACAACACTAACCGAACGTCCTCTATTTTTTTATAAAAAATTTCCTTAAGTTCAAATCCAGGGATGCAAACCTAACCAAAACATACCGAACCATCGAATTGTGCTCGTAAACCGAAACAAGAACCGATCTTGAGTCTATCTTGAAATGTTGAACCAAATTTTAATAAGTGAATAATATAGAAATTTATGATCGGATGAAATTTTAAAAACGTAAAAAAAAAATATATATGAAATATTTACCAACATAAAATCCAATGAAATTTTGCAAGGATGCACCCATATACATTTTTAACCTACGACCTCGAGATATGATCTCTTACAAAAAATTTTTTAATACTTTAATTACCGATCTCTGACTTCTTTTTTAATAACATATCTAAAATAATGTTTTAACCAAAGCTTTTTAGGGTTAGGGTTCTGCTTCGAAAATCAACTCATTTTAAAAGTTCGGTTTTGGATTCGGTTCGATAGACTCAAGATTGGCGAACCGATATCCTTTTACAATCTTAAAAAAAAAATAATGTTTAGATCAGCGCTGACCTACAAATTAAGTCAACCAAACAAAGGGGTTATCTGCACTTACTTAATCTTCCATCTTTTACCTACTACAACCCTCCTTCTCGACCCAGCTGGACACCCCAATTTTGGTAAGGGCATACAATAAAAAGAATGACAACCGCATAAAAATTATGACTCTGTTCGACAATTCTTTGTATAATTTCACAATTAATTATGAAATATGCCATATAAAAAAAAATATGACTAAAAAAAAAGGAACTACAAACCCAACCAGGCAAAACAACACAGGGAAACTACTACAACAAATTGCTTGCTGCAGACCGACACACAGAGACTATGACTAAACAAAACGATACGAAATGACAGCCTGTCAACGTCGTGGTAGGGCCCGCCCCGCCCCATACACATTTGAGCCCAGTTCAGTTTGGTTGAGTTCAGTTCAGTTCTTGGCTTGCAAATTACAATAATAATAACAATAATAATGAAACAGTAGCAGTCGCCACACGACGACGACAACAACGACAACGACAATGCGACAAAGTGGCAGTCTCACTCACTCAGCTGAGGTTCAGTTGGGAACTTGGACTCCGGTGGCCATTGTTGGGCCTACACAGAGGCAAAAACGAGTCAAACGACGATTAACGCTTGGCTGATTGCCTCGAAAAGTGCTGGTCATAAATTACACAACGAAATGAAAAATGTCTACTCAAAAATCGCGATGAAGGGGCTAGGGGGGGGACATAACTGAATAAGTGAGCTTGGGGTCAGTTATGAGGGGGGGTCTTCATGCCATGCGTCATGGAGGTTGGCACTTTTGTAGTGAAGCATTATTATTAACTAGTTAGCAACATGCAACTCTTTGGCTATTTCAAATGCCTGGCGACTAAGCTTTCGGAAAACTGGTTGGGTAGGGGAGTAAGTTGTACACTGAGAAAAAAAGGAAAGAAATTTTTTACTTGCATAAATCGTTCTTAATTTCAATGAATTTAAAATAAACATTTAGGAATCAAGAATTATTCGTTTTTATACCATGTCAAAAACTTCTAGAAAACGCGTTCTTAATTTAAATACCTAAATTCTTGCATTATGTTTAGACGTTGAGGTACAATTCTCAGAACGTTTAAGAGGCCCATGCGACACCATGCTGAAGCAAAATAGCAGCCCACCTCCAGCCCAACCGACCGATTAGATAACAAATTGGTTTGATAGGTCAAGACTGATCGTAGTGCACTTTCCCCTTAATGACCAAAATATATCCTCAACTTAATATAACACTTTGCTAATGTAATATCGAATCTACACGCTGAAAAAAATGGCTGCCAGAGTTCTAGAACGAACCGAATGGAATTTATACCGTTTAGTACTTAGAATTTCACGTATAATTCGTACTTGGTTGTATTTAATCTACGTACAAATCAGTCTGACCCAAAATGTTCCTAAAATGAGAACAAAATTCTTAAATCAAATACAAAATACTTAAATCAATGATTTTTTGTACTCAAACGTTCTTAAACGAACGGGATAGAATATTTACCATTTTGTACCTAAAATTTCAAGTATAATGCGTACTTGGTTGTACTTAAACTAAGTACGAATCAGTCGTAAGTTTCAAACTTACTCAAAATGTTCCTAAAATAAGAACAAAATTCTTAAATCAAGTACAAAAAACTTAAATCAAGAATTGATTGTACTCAAACGTTTTAAAACAAACGTGATGGAATTAATAAAGTTTTTTACTTAAAATTTTTAATTATAATTCGTACCTGGTTGTACTTAAACTAAGTACGAACCAGTCTTAAGTTTCAAATTTACCCAAAATGTTTCCAAAATAAGTAAAAAATTCTTAAATCAAGTACAAAATACTTAAATCAAGAAATTTTTGTGCTCAAACTTGTTGTATTTAAAATATTAAGAATGATTCAAAGTACGAATCAATCTACTTAGAACTATTTGGGATTGGCCATTTTTCAAGAGATCCATTTTGTTCGAAACGAAATAAGTTTTCGTTTAAAAATCTCTTGAGTAATAACCCAATATGTTCTTAATGTATCCCGAAACGTTCTCAAATTAGTTTGTATTTATTCTTTAAAGATTCGTAAAAAATAT
This sequence comes from Lordiphosa mommai, assembly GCA_018904225.1. Lineage (NCBI taxonomy): Eukaryota > Metazoa > Arthropoda > Insecta > Diptera > Drosophilidae > Lordiphosa > Lordiphosa mommai. Next base: position 154,537 of record JAEIFT010000078.1, read on the forward strand.
CGTTAGAATTTTGTTGAACAAGTATTTTGTACTTGTATTAAGTATTTTTGTATTTGTTGTACTATGAATTGATTTAAGTACAAAGTTCTCGGTTATATTATATTATACGTTTTTTTTCAGATACATCAATATGAATTTTCATAAAAGAAGGTGTATACCATACGCAGTGTTTTAGATTTGGTAAATTCCATATCACGGCGTGTCATGACGTTTCACGACTTGATCGTGAGAAAACACAGCCTTTCGTGCGTGTGCATCCGACATTCGTGCATGATTCGAGAGTGTTAAAGATATACCTCGTAAACTAAATCATGCAGTATTTACGAACAGCTCGCAGCTGCTCTATACAGAAAGCACAGTGTGGCCATGAATCCCCCGATAGAATTAAGGTCTGACCTTTGCTTTCTGCGTGCATTAATCGTACGTGACGCGAAACGCCTAAAGAATTGTGTGCGTGAATCGTGCGTGAAAATATTTTTATTTCGTGAATCGTGCTTTACGTGAAAGAAAAATCGCTCACACGTGCACCTCTTGATTATATTGTATTAACTTTGTCACTATATTTATATATTCTGAAACGTACAAAAATATCGGTTAAAAAACACTGAAGTTACAAAAGTAAAATGCTTTCATCTAGTGCGCAGGGCACTTCGTAGTCGGGGCACTTGACTGCATTTAAAATGATTCATACATCATGCAACTCAAAAAAAATTAAGCTAATCCCAAAATTTTAAAAACAAAACGATCTTAATTCAATTACGCTCATACTCAAATATAGGATAGCATTATTCCTTATATAACGGTCTAAAATTAAGTGTCTTAGGATTAAGTGACTCGTATTCGTACAGTATTTTCAGACTTTTCGTACTCTTCACAATGTACATTTGATTTTTCTAAGTGCACGCCTAACTCGTGCATGGGTATGTCCGTTACGGCACGTTATGTGCGCACAAACAGCTTTTGTTCCACCCCTCCAGGCTGATATGCATGTACGTTATGTAGGGGACGGGGGGGAACTTTGCATGTCGCCAGGCATTTATGATTAAGTGAGGTACATATTAATATTATCGTGCGACTTCACCTGGATTTTCAATGGGCTTTTTCTGCTTTTCTGCAGACAGTTTGTATGCTAATTTGCGAGCTTATACCGGCAACAACAACAACAATGCGCCTCTGCCGTATCTCAATGGTTGATTTTACTGTTATTTTAATTTATGGCAATTTTATGCCAGTGCTCTCGCTGCTCGACGACGCAGTTTGCCAAGTTTGAAACGAACACATAATAATAAAAGCGGAAACTATTGTATTAAGTGTTTGATTTATGTTCTTAGTCAATTGTTTTATTTATGACTTTGAGAGAAATGAAAAGGAGAGAGAGAGAGAGAGCGGGGGACGAAGGGTGAATGATATTCTATTTGTTCTCGCAGTGCATAAAATGTCAGGCAAAAGCATTGTTTGGCCTAAAAGAACCATTGTCATGGTCGCCCAGTTTACAATTGAAGTTCATTTTTTTTGTGGTTGTGTTTGGTTTTTGCACGAGGCAAAGAAAATTATTTGTGGTAGTGTGTAAAAATATTTAAAAGGATCTGCTGGTGTGGTCCAGACATGTTACTGAAAAAATATATACTAGGAAATAAGCACTATTAGCCTAAGTACTTTCTTTATCAAAAATTGCCTTCGTCATTTAAAAAAAAAAAGACAGGTAATTTATTTTAAGTGCATTTTGGTAAAACAGAAAAAGTTTGACAAACGACCTTGAATGCATCCCTAGAAATCTTGCTTATTTATTTTGGGCACCCCAGAGGATACTCGAATACACATAGAATAAAAGTTACGAAAAAGAACCATTTCATTTTCCATTTCATTTCAAACCGATCTTACTGAAATTTTGTACACTTGTTCTAGATAGGATGACTTAGTGTTTTAACGAAGCATTTGTTTATTCTTTGATCACTACAAATTTTTCTAGGCATATATTAAAGCAAAGTTATTAACAAAATTGTGCAGATTATGGAATAATTAGCACTTTTTGCCCCAACTTGCCCCGATTAAAAAAAAAAAGGTTTATTGTATCGCCAAATCCTACAAAATTGGTGTAAGTCGTCCAGATCTGTTATATGGCAACTTAAAAGTTTTAATTCTCTTAAATGTTTAAGGAATTGCAGACAACTTAGAAATACCTCTGTTTTTAACCTGTTCATCAACGATATTCCTCTTGTCCTATCGAATTTTAATGCGCTTATGTATGCTGACGACCTCAAACTATGTGTTTTTTTTAATGATCCAAACTCCCCGCTTTTATTGCAAAATGATCTGCCGATTCAATCGTATTTCTTTTAATTTTAAAAAGTGTAAAGTCGTGACATACCTTACCAGGATTAATGTTCCTGTCTCTGGTCTCCGCAGTAACTTATTTATTAGGATCGAATTAAATCATTTTATAAGCAGCTTCTGATCTTTGCCCTTCGTGGCGCAAACTGGGACTCAAGCAAGCAACTACCTTCGTATTAACAGAGATTGCGTCTGATAGACCTGCCTTCTCTAATATCACTTAGAATCTGTAGTGCAGTTATATATTTATTTATTCGAAATAGAGAGGAATGATATATATTAATAATATTATCTAACATATTGAATTCCTTAAATATCTTGGGCTGAAAGGATGACTTAACAGAGAATGAAAATAATTTATGAATGAGCTTACACAATGAATCAGCACAGTATCCAAATGCAACCAGGTACACCACCGGGACCAGGTGCATATACTAGTTTGATCCCCGAAAATCCTATGGAATCATTTTACGGATATAGATAAGGGTAATACGTTAATTACTTAGAAGATGAGTAAGTAGATTGAAAAAGCGTTGCAAACAGATCAGCTATATCCTGATCAGTATTTGCTTTATCTTGATCAAAAACGCTGCAGATAATCCTGATAACATTTTGCGTTAAGCTCAGCAAAGCTCGATCGAGCAATAACATAACTTGAGAAATCCAACGGGTTTTTCAGATTTTCGAGCGTTAATGGTTCTCTCGAAATCAAGGAGGACAAAAATATGTTAGATGAAATTTTAGAGTTAAATGGCGTCGTCAATATTTGTATAGCTGAACAATTGATACACCCAAGAAAAGCAAATCGAAAATTTAATACAATCATAGTTAATTTTACTTGCTGTTTTCAAATATAAAACGTATTAAAGTCAATAAAGCGCTTTGATTTAACTGAAAACATACTAACCACTGAATTTAATATGAATATAGTAAAACAAAGTGAAATTCACTAAAACAAATATTGCTGTATTCAGATTAAAGTAAAATCATATTTATTTCAAATATACGAAAATATGTATTGCTTTACTATGTTAAATATTTTTTAAATATGAGTAATATTGCTTTTAATAGGTTTAATATTAAAAAAAGTTTTGTATGTTATTTTAAATTTTGAATTGTTAGGTTTTTGCACATCTGGTTTTGGGCTCCCCAACCAGTTATGCATTCGTGTCTTGTGAGTCGCACAGAAACCAAATGAAAATAGTGGAACCTTCCGAACAGCTGTATGGTATCATACAGCCTCATTTGTGTATTGTGTGTGTACTGTTTCTTCAGTTATGCATAACTTATTTAACCCCAAAAAACTTGCTAGATTAAATTGAAACTATATTTATTTTGAGGGGGGTACTTTTAAATTAAAGTTGGAAAATGTTTATTTCAATATGAAATGGTGTTTATATTGAATATGTAAAAAATTTAAAGTACTATAAAGTATATTAATGTTAAATATAATATTTATTTAAATTTAATATGAATATATTTCATAATACTAGAAATATTTAAAATTTTTTTTTTTAAATTTAATAATTTTGTCTTTTTATATTTAATATGAAAACTATTAAATTTGACTATTTTCATATTTAATTTCGGTTTAAAGTGTAAGCACTTCAGATTAACGAATTCCATATTTAACGCAAAATCAATGGCAAAAATATTTAAGTCAACGTGAAAATATTAAAATTTCACAGCATTTTTCCCTGAGTGTACCAATCGGTATGGAGAAAAAGAACAATGAAATTAATGACAAGATCTAATGTTGGATGAAACGGATACCAACGGGACAACTCTAAAGGCGACATAGCTGAAGGGATCAAGCGATTTGTTGTTAGAGATTCTTATAGGATAGACCTGTGATAAGGACAACCTATGAAGGTCATCAATAACATCGTAAGGTTTTAAGGGTAGAAGTAAATTTGAATCTTAAGACGTGGATAATACGACATCAGGCAAGTTAAAGTCAACTAATACTACCAAAATATCTTTGTCCGTAAGTAATGAGGAGACTGATTCAATCACTTAACGATGAGTTAGATATAAACTAATATCAGTGAGCGGTGGAATGAAGGAGCAAGTTATATAAACGGAACTAGATAAATCATGCTCAACTAAATCAGATATGAAACGATCAAAAAGCCTATTTGGCTGCTTTCTCTTCTTAAACAGAGCTTTATCTGTCACATAAACTTACAAATGCAAATTTTAGTTGAAATTTATCTGATGTTATGTAGTGGATGACAAGTCCGCAATTAGTCAAAAAAAATATTAAAAAAGAAAGCAAGAACAAAAAAATACATTTGATTTTGTTTTAAACGGATTAACGGGGCGTTTTTGAGGGCTCTACGGGCCACTTAGTGCCGATTGCTGGTATTGACTACAAGTAAAATAGCCATGTTTTCAATTCCACTTCCACAAAAATTGCAGATTTAGAGATCAAATCTGACCCAAAAACGATTGAATTAAGAACATGGCTTTATCAAGTTTTCTCTGGTTGATATTCCAAATAACACACATCCATGCATATTTTAGGAATTATACAAAAATATAGCCTGAACTCGGATTCAAACTTAAGTCTATGGTTACCGACCTTCCAAACCTGCTCTGTGAACCTGACCCAAGAAAGATTTGGTGTGCACCGCATCCTTATTTTATAAGTAACATAAATGTAACAAGAACAAGATACATCAAAACTCTAGACCACTGAAATTTGGAGAAACTTCGCTGATCAGGAAATCGGTAGATTTCCGAAACAGCTGTACGAGGGCATTTATTGATTAAAGTAATGGAAACATGACTGTCATGTCCTCGAGCCTGCCAAACTTACTATCTTAAAAATATAAAGATCCATAATCACTCTTAACAAGAAATAAAAATCTATTATTTACAAAATTATTGCCTTATAAAACTGCCCACAAAATGTTTATTATAAACTTTTTATACAATTTTTAAATTGTTATTATTTGCTTTTAATTATTATGAGTTTGCTGGCACTTAATGTGCTGGGTAAAATGTAAGCACGCAATTAAATAAACATTTTGGGCACATTTATAGCTGAATTTACACAAAAACTAATTAGACCACAAATCTGGGCCAATATTTACCTACATTTTTGGGCACTAATTGTAGAACATTTGCTGTGGTTTCAACTAATTTTAATCAATTAATTAATGGCATGTAAGTAATACTGCAGTTGTGGGCAAAATTGTGAAACAATTTGTAAATTTAAGTGGGTGGCTGTTTCACCTTAATTTTCTTTCAAAATTTCTTTCTTAGCCAGATTCACACCCTCTGCTATTTTTTCTCTCTCATTTCTGCATCTTTCACTTCCTTGCCCAGAAAAGTCTCATAAATTTGGCTTTTAATAGCATCCGCCTGTCATTGCAATCTAAATAAATTGTTAAATTTATTTACGACAAAATGTCCACACAAGAGTTGGGGGGAGGAGGGATACGTGCGGCTAGAAAATATGAAAATTAACTGCCGACTAAAGCCAAATCCTGTGGCACATGGCAGCCCTGGCCTCCCCGTTGGTCCGCACAGGCAAAACAATTGCGCTACATTTGCCATATGTGTTGTGTGTGTGTGTGTAATTTTCACTTCATGTTTGGCCACAAAAACGCAGAAACTGCCATAAAATGCACAAGACACACACACACACACTCGGAAAGAGAGGAGAGGTCCTGGCCAGAGCAATAAGGTGAAAGGGGGCTCTAAATGCCACTAAATGAATTTATTTGCCAGAAAGCGAAGCAGCACCAGCTCCAACGTGGACATTTTGAGAGTAAATAAAGCCCAAAATGAGATTTATGCAACATGACCGACAACAACCAAGTGCTGAAGTTGACCCCCCCCACCCACCAGGCCACAAGGACCACCCCTTGGTTGGGGTTAGTTTTTAGTGGGCACCCACTTTGTGGGCATTGTGGAATGGCAGGGCAATCGTTGAGCCAAATGGCGTTCAGGGCGAGAGCCCCCTCCTTCTCATGGTCATCCTATAAACCGTGTGCGTGCCTTTTAAAATGGACTAATTTTTTGAAAACAGAGAAAAACTAATGCCAGCAAGTGGATCACTTGGGGTAGGCTATTGAGTACCCTTTAAGTTAATGTTCGGTTGCTGTTTTAAGATATTCAGTTCATATTGCAGACAACTAGCTGAAGACTGTATTAAAATATTTCAATAAATTCATTTTTGTTCATAGATTTGAAATATTTATAAAATATTTATGATTTTATTATTTTCATTGTTCTAGAAAAATGAATAAACAAAAAATATATATATAATTTTTTTTTTTAAATAATATTTGAAAAACCTTTCTTTTTTATTTCTCTAACAAAGTTCCAGCTCGTTCTTTTAAATAAATTATTTTTATTGAAAGGACTCGTATAAAACATTTAAAAACCTGTTACATTTCGTTCACCAAACCAATCGACCGTTTTCTTATCAATATAGGGGCTTCCTTCTAGTCCTTGTCATGCTGCCCCCGTATATATGTGTATGTGTGTGTGTGTGTGTCTGCGTCCATTTATTCTGCACAAAATTGTCACATAAATTTTACAGCGTCCGAGGCATGTCGAGCGTACTTCATTTTGTATTTTATGATATTTTTCCTCCACCCCACTGGTTAAAAGAAAATTTATGGCAGCACAGAAATTGGGATCTAGGTAGCTGGCACTAAGTTGAGTTGATAGAGATTGAACTAGATTAGAGGAGTACAGAGAGTTCTCTTTCGATATTGCGCACATTAATGAAAAATCAAGATGGCAATTTCTTTTTGGTACAAATATGACAAAAACCTCAGAAACAGTCACAGGAGCAGGAAGGGCAAAATAAAAAAATAAAAATAGAAATAAAAAATAATAAAGAATAAGAATAAAAGCAAACAAAACAACAGCAGTTGACAACTGTCAGTGTCAGAGAGCTGCCAGTGCCACTGTCACTGTTGCTTCTTGCTTGGCTTTTGTTTTCTTTTTCCCTTGCTTCTGCCCCCATTGCCACTTTCTTTCATATTTAATATGCTCTGCAGGAATCGGGGTATTATGAGTTTGAAATGGAAAAGCAAATTGCTGAGTGGAATGATAGGAGTGATATATAATATATTTCGAATAAGGAACAAACAATATTTTATGTCCAATACATATAGATATACGATTTATTAAGGAATTTTATTATGTTCTGTAGGGCATCATACAGTTTTAAAGCAGAGGTGGGCATGAAATTTGAGTTTGGCAGCAGTCCAAAAACAACAGCATAAACAACTGTAATAAGAGAGGCTCGAGTTGAGCAGCAGTATGTCAGCCAAAGTTTTGGTAAAAAACACTGCATATAATTTGTTTTTGCTGCCGTTGCCTTTAAAGGGTTCTCTTTGTGAATTAGCGTATCTCTTTAACATTTACATTAATATCAATTAAACTTTGTTTTGTACTCTTTTCATGTTGAGCTGATCTCAGCACTCTCTCAAGAACTCTCAACCAATTTTAACTCCTTATTGAATTCTTGATTTATGAGCCTCTTCTTCCAGTCATAAAGACAGAGAGGATTTAACATAGAGAGTCACTCGCAAACGTCGCTCAATTTTAAGTGATGTGAAGGGATAATTATCATGAAGATACTTCTGTTAATTTATAATTATCATAGACAAAGACTGTGGTTATGGCGCGACAGAAATAACTCAGAAAGCGAAAGTGACAGCAAAACAGCTGTCTTATTTGGAATTTTAAGGTAGGCGGCGTCTTAAATTTTCTATCTATGTTAACTTTTCTCTGATGAAGTTATGTTAATGGAGAACGGACGTGTGGTTTCTTGGTCAGCACTTTTAAAACTATTTAATTAAATAGTTTAAACAGCGCTCAGACCTAAATTTATATGCAATAACAAAAAACGTTTTGTGACAGCATGCAATTTGTTTTTGTTATTATTTCCAAAGCGACGTAATTGCCGTTGCGACTGAGTGCCGGCAGTTGCCCAAAAATAACTCTCGGAGCTATGGAAGTAGTTGAAAACAAAAGCTTGCGCTGATTTAATGGATATTTATAATCATTTTGTCAAATTTAATATAAATTAGATATCTTTATCTAACTCATCCTAAATTAAGGTATGACCGTGATAGGACATGGATCGTTATGTTCTTAAAATATTGAGATTGTTTCGATTTTGTTTTTCTTATATTCAATCATATATTTAAAAACTTTAGAATAATAATAATGAATTAGAAAAATATTATATATTAAGTTTAAATATATTTTTAGTCCCGAAATGAACTTAAAATTAGATTTTTTACTCAGCTTTGCATTCGTTTGTACTTGATTTGCCTGGCTTACAGTCTTAGGGAGTACCTTGATATTTTTACCTAGGTACATACCTAGATACCAATTTTGTGTACCCTTCCCTTAACTCAGTATTTAAGTATTCGATTACCTGTTAACTTACCTAGGTCCAAATTTTCTTTAAAATTCTCTAAAGGTAGGGGACTAGGTACCTTAAATTTTAATAATACAATTGTTAGTCCCACCAGATAAAAGCTTATGGAAATTTATTAAAATGTTTTGCAATTTACAGACAAAATTCTACTGGACTTAAGATGATCGAGGTCAATTAAAAAGTATCTCTGTTCGTAAGGAGGTAGATCCCAGGAGGTGGAGGTGTCCCAGTTTAGGCCACGAAGGGTAAAGGTCAGGAACTGTTTCTAAACTGTTTCATTCTGATCCTGTTATACATATATGCTACTGAGAAGACAAAAGGCAGGATCAATATTCTAGATTCGATTGAACCAGCAAATAGTAAAGTTCTTTGTTGGTGTATGAATTATTAAAATGTTGATAAAACTAAAGACACCTTTGGCTTTGTTGTAAAGAAAATAATGCAGCTTAGAATAGAATACGAACAGGTTCCCATTAATGCTGTATTCATATAAATACGGATTAAATTGGTAAAAGGTCATGATTTAACATTTATTATTATTATTTAAGTCCAATCGAACAAGTGCTTAGAGAGTTAAGGAAGCTGTGAAACTGGAATGTCAAAAGAGGCGCATAGAGTGCTCAAAGGCATTAACGTAAGTAAGACCATTGGAGTTGAAAAGCACTTGAGAAACATCATTAATGAAAAGGTTGCTTAAGAAGGGCGGCCGCTTGACTTGATCAGAAAAATAAAAACTATTTCATAAACTATTTCAAAAAGTATTTTAAAATCTATTTCAAAAACTGCTGACTTAAATTGCACTTGTTCGAAGCGTTAAACTAGGAATTATCTTAACTAGCAAAGAAAGCTGAATGAAAGACATAAAAAGAATCGGGAATCAACGAGTCAAAGATGTGTAATGTAATAAGTAAAGGGCATAACAAAATAAGCGTATAAAAGCACCAAATTATAAGTTTTATTTAACATCTATAGCAAACTTATCTTCCCAAATTTCAGTCTCTTAATCGTTATTGAAGGGGAGTTGCGAGGCCAGAAGGTTAATCCGAAAATCTGGGTTATCTCAAGAACCGCTTAAACGATTTTGATTAGTCAAATATATGTTGTAACTGTTCAAAATACAATTCTACAAATATTTTTTGGTGATTTTTAATACCGAAACTAAGGTTCCAAAAAATAATTCCATTTTTCAAATAATTTTTCAGCGGTGATAATCTTTTTCTACACGCCCTTTTTTTTTTTTTTTTTAAATCAGATCGCAATTCTACCTCTGGGAAAAAACAAAAATACTATTTTGTAATATTCGCCCCAGAATTTTTAGAGTTTTAACGCTCATAAATTTTAGAAGGCCACACCAGAAATTCATTTCTGGGTTTCTGGGACGGAAGCTGCAGGACACATCTGTAAAAAATCAAACGTAAATAATAAGAACCGAAAAAAATACGAAACTATTGCTCCAAATATTTAGCAAAGAGCATTCCACTTTCATTGTTAAAAAATGATTAGTTCTTGTGTTTATTTGTTGCCCATTTTGCACTGTTTGCTGTTGACATTAGCAGAAGCTTAGTCCTTGCTGTCTCAGTGCTGTCAAAAGTGTCCTGTCAGAGTTGCCACATCACATGCAAATGCACTGAGTTTTCCCCTGAGGGAGGGAGACGAAACAAAACTCTGAAATATGATTTTATAATTGTATGTAATTTTTTTACGTTTGTCGCTTTCGCTTCAGGCGTGTGAAATTTCTGTCTGTTTAAAAATGTAAATTGCGAGCAGGCCATAAATAAAATTAACCCAAATTAAACACAGGCAATTAATTACATTAAATGCCATGAACTGGCAACTGGCCACCGGTCAGTCAACATTTCACAGTAAATTAACACCACAAATCTGTGACAAGGCTTTCCCCCCCGTCCCGATTCGCACCACCAAAAAGACACAAAAAAGTAAAACGTTAGACGAGTTGAGGCTGACAGCTCAACTGACCATTAATTTACATTCAAATGGCTTTGGTAAGGACCAATTCTCAACAGTTGCCATTTGCATATTTGCCTACAAAAGTTTTTCCAGGCCAAAAATATATTTGTGCAGTTTATGAGCGCACATCACCAAAACTAGGAGAACAACAACAACAACCGAACCTTGTTCACAGTTGATTTATTTTGTGTATGAGAAATATTTTCGTTTCATGTTTTTATGGTACATTTTTCTTCATTCCGTTCTTTTGTCGTTTACAGCGCATTAAAATTTTACTTGAACGCTCGTAAATTTCGCATGCACAAAAACAGCAAAAATAATAATCGTAAAAATCAAAAAATTGAAACAGATTTTGTGTAGCCTGGTATTTTTATCAGGCCAACCAGAAATACAACAAATAAAAATTGTTGTTCGTTAAAAAGGAATTTTCATTAAGAGTCGTAAATGCAAAATCGGTGGGGAAAATTGAGTCAGTTTGAGGTATCAAATAACCAATTACAAAAAACTCGTACGGGATTTTGCTTGAATACATAACGGCGGGGGTTCGAGTCAGTTTTGACGGTGAGTGATTTTTTTTTGGACTTTATGTAGAACCATTTGCATTGGCCGTGTTGAGCAAAACTTGCTCTCTGATCAATGATCTATTTCTTGGTAAGTAGGCTACATACTTTTTCTCTTGTGTTGGATATTATATTTGGATATGATACATGGAGCTACTCCAAATGTCAATTTAACAAGGTCCCCTAAAAGTATGCTAATTAATAAGAGTAGTGTTTTTAAGCTCATCAGTGATCAAGTGTCTCTGCTGAAGGTGCCCATTGTTTCGCTCGCTGTGTGTGCCGTAGCCCCGTCTTGCTGAAACCAAAATTTGCCGACATCAAGGACTTCAATTTCAAGCAGCAAGAAGTCACTTGTGAAAATGCCATTGACGGTTACGTTCTGCGCGGCCTTATTTTTTAAGAAATTGCTATATTCTCCTCACTACGAGGTGGATGTGGTTTATTTGGTAGCGTATCATCCAATAACGTACACTGAGACTCAAATTTGTCGATGGTTTTACAAATACTGGTTTCGAAAGGACGATGATGCAAACCATCTGTAGCTCGAAGTACTCGAAAAAAGTTTTCGTAGAGCGCGTGTTTTAGTAATACATCTGAATAAGTTGGAGACGTTGTTGCGGAGTGAGTCTTTCCATGATGATTTGTCAAACAATCCTTAACAAAAATAAGATGACTTAGTGACACATGTCACGCTTGATATCTGGAAAAAGAATATTGGAAAAAAACCTTAATGAATCACCCTTTAGGTGAATAGTTTAGAAAAATAAACAAGGAATTATTGGATGACATTGCTACTACAACGAGTAAGAGCACTGCAGTCGTGTGCCCCGACTACGAAATTTTAATACGCATATATATATACACCCACGTCGTAGAACAAATTAACCCATCTTATAGGAAATTCTTCTACGATTTCAAATATGTAACTCATAATATAATACGATTTTTATTTTAGAAGATATATCCCTTCAAAGTTGACCGATTTTTAGTTTTCAAAAAACACAATTTTTAGGTAATTTTATCCGCTTTCAGGTAAAATATCTCGAAAACTGGAAAGCGATTTTTTATCTTTGCCATATTTTTAAGATATGTTTTTTTGATTATTCTTTAAACTATTTAAAAAAGTTCCAGCTGCCTATGCAATTGTTAGAGATAAAATAGATAAAAAAAAAATATGGCAAATGAGGGCGTCCATTTATTTCATCTCTGATGCAACTGAAGTCACGAAAAGAGTTAGAATCCAATAATTATAGTTATGCCGTCTATAACAAATAGTAATAATTATTCCAAAAAAAATTCGACAATTTTAAAAAATAAATTCAATAAACAAAAATTTATTTAATTATAATTTTTTTTAAGTTTTTGAGAAATAGTTTTAAAACATAAAAACCTTAAAAAGAATCAACATTTTTAATTTCCGAAAATAATTTTTTTTTAGTTACCATAAAATTGATTTTTTACAAATTTTGATTTTGATTACCCATATGTTGGCATCTAGTAGCCTTAGCACCGATTTGCAAACTTTTTTTTTCATTGGTTATCAATTATCTGTAATATGTCAATTAAATTATCCGATTATCTCATATGGTTCAGAAGTTATGATTTTTTTAACGAAAAAACTCATATGGCGTTACAGTGCGACGTCGCACTCGCAACGTGCCCGTTGGACGACTGAAAAAGATTTTACTCTCAAACCTTTTTGTTTTCCAAACGTTCTTATTGAACTTAGCTAAAGCTTTTTTTTTACTTGTCTGATTTCTTATATGAATTTATCATGTGAGTTGCTCAAAAATGATCATGATAAATGCTCTTAAAAGTATGCAAACTTTATTTGCTTAAATATTTATCTATATGAACTCACAGATCTCTGAGGTGATTTTCAGCCATTTTATAGGAAATCTCAGACAAGTAATAATACATTTTAATATATTATATTTCTAAGCAAAAGGTTTTAACTTTAAAATTGTTGGTGTGACCGTTTTTTTCCAAGACCAGCTATAGAATAGCATTGATCCAACCAGCTTTTCTTCTTCCGTACTTACCAAATAATTAACTTTCATTTCGCAAATGCGGAATGATACATTTTTTAACTTTACCTAACCATACGCTTCAAAAAAAACTGCAAGAACGGAATGGGATTGAATTTTTAAATTTGGAATCGGGATCAGGTTTATACTAGGGTCGGGATCAGGACGAGACGGGATTGTATTTTCTTTCCCGCTCCCATGAAAATCATAAGGTCTTATAAAGGTTCTTTTTACCATAGCTTTTACTGTAATTGTATGAGCGGCTTGTATATTTCTTCCCTTTTGTGGGACATTTAAAAAAAATCACAAAATATGCAAAAATGGTTTCTTCCTCAATTTCCCAAACAAAAAAAAATTGAATATAATTGTTATTTTAATATTTATGACAGGCATTATATATGCCATTTAACAATTGTGACATGTGAAACGCAGTTAAATAGATCCCAAAAGGCTTCTCAAAATTTAACAAAATTTCATAGTTCATTATCAAATTTGTTATGCAGACTGTTTCAAGTACCCAGAGAAGAGGCAGGCAACCCTTAAGTGCATTCCAGTTTTCCCCCCCTGCCATTCCCATGGCTGTGTTGATAAGTAAGTAGTTTCCCTCATTTGTTGGCCTTTGTTTGCTTCGGGTTTCGTTTAATTTCTTGTCTCTTCTTCTTGCTTAACCACATTTAACTCTTTCTTTTTCGTATTTCTTTATATATTTTTTTTGTGTTTTGTTCTTTTGCGCATAATTTATGCTGTCATCTTGTGCATATTTAACTCAATTACTTCCGCGCATCCAAACTTCCAGTTTGATAGGGGCCCATCAGCATGTCGGGGACTAATTCATTTTGTTACTTTATGTGCCGCCGGTTGGTTTTTTGCTTCTGGCTAGCATGCGGCTCATTAAAAGAAATTACTTTATTGGCGAAATTTACATACAAAGTATTATGATGGTGGCCCATGTCTGCAGATGTAAAGTCATTAAGTTTGCCTCATTCATTCATTCATTATGCAAAACAGTCACTTAGCTGAGGTGACTAGGTTAGGCAGTGTGTTAAAAGTCTAGTACAAGAAGATCGTTATGGTTATGAGAGTGTGTGGAGATTGCTTGAGTAAAACTCATAGCACCCAAGCCTTTTTTTTATTTAACAACAAATGAACACCCATGGAGCCATAAAAAACAACCTTCACCCTTCTCGCACACAAAAACTGTCTCAGCTAATTAGCTCTAGCAATTTAATGTAACAAATGTTACAAATTTGAAATATTAGTACCCAACTGTCACATGCTGGTAACGAAAAAAAACGGGGGTTACTTCCTATCAACTAAGCAAACAAACATGCCTAGAGAAAGACTTTTATTAATGTCTCAAATTACGTACAAATAAATTCCGTAATTTTGTGGGTAATCAGTCAATTTCAGGCAAACAGAAGCACTGAAAAAAAGGGGTAGAATAGACGTCGAAAGATATAGTGTTGATGCCGGAAGTTTGTTCAACGCACCGTTTACCCTTATGCTTTCCCATGACTAGTTTAACCCTTTCCCTTGGGGTTAGTTTAATGTGGCCATAAATTATATTAATATTAGAATACATTATTAAGACTTTCACTTGGTTTAACCAAAGGTGTTGCTAAGTAACCAGAAACTAAACAAATTTCAAGAAGTGTGTGTGTCTTGTTTATGGGTCTGATCTGGTAATAAACATGTCACTAGAGTTTAGTAAAGACAAGTGGCCCACTTAGAGGGTTTAGAGGGTAAGACTTGTCAGGAAGAGAGTTCAAGTTACATATATTAATGGTTTTTAAAAGAAATGTGAGAATTTGTTTTCGAGAGAAAATTCATTTCCGTTACTATTAAATGAGAATTATAAAAGTTATGCCCATAAGTTTTTATAACCTAGCAGAGGGTATATTAAAATTGTCACGATGTTTGTAACGCATACAAGGAAGCATCTCCGACCGCATAAAGCATATATATTCTAGATCAGCATGTCGAGCTGAGTTTATTTCCGTCTGTCCGTCTGTTTCAGTTTTAAACTGACCAAACTTTGCATTAAGTCTTTAAATACACATAGGCTGCACTTTTGTCGGAATCGGCCGGATCGGATGACTTATATCATAGGAACGATCGGTCCAAAAACTAGTTCTAGTGAGAAAAACTTTTTTGTTTTCCATCGTAGCATCACCAATCGTGGTATATATTAGTTTTATATGCCTTCCCACAATTCTGGAAAAATGTATCAACATCGGATGACTATAGCATATAGCTGCCATATAAACGGTCGGTCCAAAAACTTGTTCTAGTGAGAAAAACTTTTTTGTTTTCCATCGTAGCATCACCAATCGTGGTATATATTAGTTTTATATGCCTTCCCACAATTCTGGAAAAATGTATCAAAATCGGATGGCTATAGCATATAGCTGCCATAGAAACGGTCGGTCCAGAAACTAGTTCTAGTATGAAAAACGTTTTTGTTTTCTATTGTAGCGTCACCAATCGTGGTATATATGAGTTTTATATGCTTCCACAAAATTGTTGAAAAAATTATTGAAATCGGATGACTATATCATATAGCGGCCATAGAAACGGTCGGTCAAAATAGTAGTTCTAGTGAGAAAATTTGTTTTGCTTTTTATCGTAGCGTTACCAATCTTGGTATATATTAGTTTTATATGTTTCCATACTATTCTGAAAAGTTCTATCAAAATCGGATTACTTTTGCATTTAGCTGCCATAGGAACGATCGGTCCAAAAACTAGTTCTAGTGAGAAAAACTTTTTTGTTATCAATCGTAGCGTCTTTAAAATATAATAGTATTAGCCCTTTATTTTTTAAATTTTAAATTTATCATTTGTATTGTTAATGAAAATTCGACTAAGTAGGTCTTAATAGGTAATTTTTCGGTACTAGTTAAGCAAATTATTCGCTTTTGGATCCATAGCTTTAGTTTTAAGCAGGGATTAATACCGAAACGAAAATCGGTTCCGGTTCTGGTACGTACTGAAGTGAGAATAGCGGTTAAAGGTGCTATTAAGGTTTTCAGTTTATTTCGGTTTTTGGTTCCGATAAGGTACTTAGATTTTTATTTCGGTATACCGGTACGTGCCGGTACAAATAAAATTTATTATATATTCAAAAATTTTAATTGTTTCACGATATCCAAAAAATTATTGAATGTAATATGCCACGTAAAAAAAAGTTTTTTTAAACATTCAAATTTGTAGACATTTTATTTTTTGACGAACCATTTCGCTAAACGCTTGTGTCGGCGCTTCCAGAGGTATCCATACACTCAGATAAAATCGAACTAGAATTAAAAAATTCTCTATTCATTTGCTGACCCGACAAGCTCGCCTTAATGCCGATTTTGCATCTTCCACTTAGAACTATGTCTCACGTAAAGCCTAATACGCAGAACGACAAAAAATTAATTTTTTCAAGATACTTCATAGAAATATAACCACTTTTATACAGACCATGAACATCAAAGCAAAACCAAAGTGTTTCTATTTTTATGAAGAATTGTGACCAAATTAATTTTTTGTTGTTCTGCGTACTAGGCTTCAACGTACAAATAACTGAAATTTTAAGTTTATTTTTCTAAACTTATTTAAAATCTTTTTAAAAAGAAAAATATTACTCAATTATTATTCGAAATAATCGGCCCTAAAATCTTCTGTATCCCAGCCAAAAATAGAGATCTTTCGCGATTTGGATAGAGTTGAACCCATACTACGGTCCAATATAGCCAATAATACGCTGGTAAAAAACTCAAGGAGGTATATCAAATCTAAAATACTTTCTTGAAGTAGGAAATAATATTTTGAAAATTGAGGTAGAAATTTTTTTTAAAATTAAGAAACTTTTATTCTAAAATTTGTATTTAAATATTTCGAACGTTTCCATATTTTAGGGAGGATTTTTATAAGAGTAAGAAATCCATTACATTTAATTAGAGAGTCTATATTTACAAAGAAAAGTTTTTTCCGCTTTTAGACAAGTTTTTCTATATCTTATATATCCTTAAAAATTTAATAATTTATCATCCTGTTTTATTGAGTGTATATATATTTGAATAGAGCATTATAGTTGAAATAATCATAAGTTAGTAGTATAAATAATAAAAAACCGAAACGGTACCGGTATTAGCGTATCGGTATGGTTCCGGTTTTTTCTGTTCCTGTTATAACGGTTAACGGTTTTCGGTTCTCAACAATTTGTAAATATCGGTTCCGGTTTCGATACCGGCTTGAATCGTGACTAAAATACTTTCTTAAAGTGGGAAATAATATTTTGAATTTTGAGGTAGAAATTTTTTTAAAATTAAGAAATTTTAATTCTAAAATTTTTATTAATATTTTTCTAACATTTTCATATATTAGGGAGGTTTTTTATAAGAGTAAGAAATCAATTCTATTTAATTAGAGATTCTATATTTACATAGAAAAGTTTTTTCCGCTTTTAAGACAAGTTTTTCTATATCTTATATATCCTCAAAAATGTAATAATTTATCATCCTGTTTTATTAAGTGTATATATATTTGAATACTGCATTATATTTGAAATAATCATAAGTTAGTAGTATAAATAATAAGAGTCCGAAACAGTACCGGTATTAGCGTTTCGGTATGGTTCCGGTTTTTTTTCGGTTCCTATTATAACGGCTAACGGTTTTCGGTTCTCAACTATTTTTAAATATCGGTTCAAGATTTCGATACCGGTACGTGGCTTGAATCGGTTTATTTCGGTTAATGGTTACGGTTCCGGTTACGGTATTATTCCCTGGTTTTAAGTCCCCCAAAAACAGAAGAAATGGCTATTAGGACAAATTTTTATAAATAATTGGGAAATTTATTTGGGACCCTTTCTTAAGACTTGTAATTTTTACTAAACCGAACCGAAAGTTTTGGTTCGGAACAGGTTTAAATTCAACCATTTTTTTCACAAGAGATGCGGTTGAAGGTTCGGTTCACAGTAATTCAAAGTAGGAATTCCTGATTCGAACCGGTTCGGTTCAAAACCGGTTTGCAGCCCTGGTTTATTCGTTAACTACAACCTTTGACAGGTACAGAGTATATTACAGGTCTTTCTTTGTCGACTTTCTTACTTGTTAATGGCTGCATTGATGTGTGAACTGTCTCATACACCCAGAGTTTTGTACTAGGTGTGATCTCCCGAATTTTTCATAAGCTAAAAATACTACAAAACGTTTTTTCCGCCATATTTTGAAAATAAGAACCAATACCGTACCAGAATGCGTCACCTCACAAAGCTGATAATTTTGTTGGCCAGTGTAGTCAGAGCTTACAGTGCCTGTCAAAAACACTACCCATATGTATTTCATTTTCTGTCCCACTTAGATTTCTCTTCGGTCCACCCCCAATTGGCTCAAGTGCATAATTTATTCACCATTTCAAGTGTTAACCGGAAGTTAAGAAAAATCATTTCATCTTTTGGTAGACAATTTCGAGGAACTAATTGAGCGTGTCTCATGAAAACCAAACAGACACTTAAACACACACGCACAGTCATATAACTAAGCAAAACCCAAACCCTACCAAGAACTCAATTTACTTTTCATTATAGGAAAAAAAAAGAAAGAAAGAAATAAGAAGCACAAGAAGCACTCGAGACACTTGAATGCATGCACCAATTATGGAAAAACTGCTCAGGCAAGCTCAGCCAGCAATTCATAATGAAAACATTTAACCTGTCGTCGTCATTCTTTTTCTTTCGTTTTCTGCTTTTCAATTTAATGCCCAGCGCCGCGCTATGATCCTTTCGAGGAAGTGTGCAGAGCCCAAGCGAAACACTTGAGAGAAAAAGAAAAAAATCTTGAATACGAATTGACAGAGCGGGCAAGACTTCAGGTCTGCGAGTTGAGTGCATAATATACCTTTTCATTTTACGCGAACTACTCCTGATGGTTTGTCATTAATGAGACGTCTTCTTCAGGTCTTCAGGTCTTCATGTCTTCAGCTCCCCATGCGCAGTCATTTCCACTTCAAGTTGTCAGGCACCGCGACTGGAGCCCCTCATCATCTTTCGGCCTGTTGTGTGTGTTTTGGACATTTTTGGGCATTATGTCGCGCCTACTTTTCAGCGCTTTGATCTTACGCTTCGCTTCTAATTTGATTATAAACGCACAAGCATTTTCCTTCGCTCCTAAGCATCTTCATTTTCAGCCTTCCACTTCACTCCCTGGCGATGAGTACGCTCCGCGGCTTACTCAATGACGCGTTGAAAGTGCCATAAAAATGAATCGTTGGAACGAGAAGGGAAGGACATAAAGACATTCGAGAGGGCGACAAGAACCCGTATCTAAAGGGGACGGGGTTAGGTGCTGACAGCATTTTAAATGAAATGAAAACGAGAGATGCTTTCACTTTGACTCACTCGGTTGACTCTCGGGGGCAGAGTTGGCTGATTGTTAAAATAAGCAGAAATAATGTTGGGTTGACCGACAGACATGATGAGGTTAAGTGTAGTTTAGCTGTCAATTTGATAGGAAAATCTCATTTTACAAAAATGTTTGCAAGCCACACTGACTGATTCATTCACACACAGGCTAAACGGCTAATGCTAAAGACTTGAATATTGGACAGTCGATTGCCGTGGTGACGATGGGCGATCGAATTTTGCGAATTTGGGTACGGAACAGGTTCAGCTATATTCTTCCTAAAAGTTTTCCTGAAGTACTAGAATCTGTGGATGAAAAATATTGCTACTTTGTGGTTATCAATAGATTGAAATATTTTTCTTTCGATATTGAATAGAAAGGATGTTTAATTCAATATGTTTTAATTCAAATTTCCTGCTTGAAATTCCTTTTCAAATGCTTAATAAATTTCCGTAAGTTAAAAATTTTTATATAAAAATGGGTAAAAAGGGGATCAAAAAGTTGAAAAACCCGAGAAGTTTGGGTGAAAAATGCTTTACAGCCATCCAACATGCAGTGGGTGATTAGCGTCGCGACTGCAGCGTTGACTGCGTGAGTATGTAAATATATGCGTATGAAAACACACAAAATCCAGGGTACAGGATATTTCGTAATAAGGCCACTCTAGTGCAAAGCTCTTACTTGTTTTACTTTGACATTTTCTGTTCTGGAAACGGATCCTAATTGTCCCCACCAAGCCAAATGATTTAAATTGAAGTTGATGCGTGTCCCGAAACCAAAATGCGACGCATACAAAACAAACACACTCAATATATATATATATATATATGTATAAAAAAAAACCAACCATGTCGAAAATCCTTGTGGCACTTCACAAAACAGAAAACAACAGAAAACACCGAAACGATGTCGGCGTTTTGCCTCTGTTGAAATGACGGGCTGACAGCAAAATTCACACTTCATTTGAGGCACCTCACGCTTCGCACTCGCCGGCGACCCAGACCCAGACCCAAACTCAGGCCAAGTCAAGCCGAGCCGAGCCGGAGTGCTAATGTTGCGCATAATAATTTTGTACTAAATTAAATAGTGCGTGGGTCGGCCGACTGTGTCGGATGGATGGATGGATGGATGGTTGAATCGAGTTGTCTGGCCAACATGTTGCTCGGCTTCTTTTTGTCGCCGCCGCCACCACTTGAAACGTGAAAAGGATATAATTTAGTTTTTATTGCAGGCTTGTGCAGTTTTGTTTTCTGTTTTGTTTAATTTGATAGGATTCATCGGCCATGCGAGACATGTGTGTGTGTTTTACAAGGGATCCTTTACGACCACGAGGGTGGTTCTAAAGGTATGTGATCATGCATAAATGAATGATATAGTTGCATTTGTTTAAAATTAATTATTTTAAGCTTGAGTCAAGAATTTTGTATGAGAATTTCTGATCTCGAATTTATTGATCCAAGATACCTAATCTCTCTAATTTTTCTTGCTCTCTCCGTTTATTTACTATTTATATCTCCAGTCCCCTCAAATACATTTTTTACTAGACCATTCGTACTTATATTATTCCTTCTACTTTTTTCCGAGTGTACCGATATGGATATCCGAAAAAAGATCTGTTGTACCTGGAGTCAATTTTTAAAAGTTGCGTCAACCCAATGGACAAAGTAATTTATACATACACAGAAAATATATTCGAGATATAATAATGAAAATCAATCCTAATCGATGTCTGAAATAGATCTATCTTGGATTTTTTCAAATTAAGTACGAAAGGATTGACTTAAGTACGAGTTTACCAATCCCGAAATACTTTGACTTGATTTTCAAGTAGGATCCGATGTCATCCGATGTTAAAATAAGCCTTTTCGAATCGACACAAGAATTCTGGGATTGTTCCTAGCCTTTCGTACTTGTAACTTCAATCCGAAGGTCGGGATCAAATCAATTTTTTTTTACTCGAATTTTTTTTTGTGTAGGCTATGTATGACAGCTAAAGCACTATAAGGTCCTGCGAAATAACGTTAATTGTCATTCAAAATTTGTAGAAAGAAGAAGCAGAAGTAATGATTCCTTTACGCTTTAAGTTGTGCCCATACGGAGCTGAGAAGTACTGTTGCGCTTAACAGCACATGAATGGAACCTATGTTAATACCCTGTGAAAATCATTTTACTTCGAAGAGCTGAAAAAACATTGTTGCAAACAAGTCGTAACAAAGTTTGAATATGTAAAATAAATCGTCGACATGGCATTTGCATAGTGTGTACCATATCAGAACAGTTTTCATATCAACTTTTTTAAAGTTGTCAGCAAGGCTTGACGAGAAGTTGCTTATCTTTGTAAAAACAAAAGTAATCGAGTAGAGTGACCGTCACGCTGTTTATTAAAAAATTCAACGAAATTCCAGATTTGTTGCAATTTCTTAATAAATCTGGCCACACTAGATTTCCCATCAGCATATGCCAAAGTAAGCTAAATTACTTACTTTGCAGGTCCGTATAGGGCTTTAGGAATTTGTAAAGAAATTTCTCTATGATCATTCATAGGGTTCTGCTATGAAAGAACATTATACAGAAGGAATAATTCGGACCTGGATCAGTTTGCAGACTTGCATATATCTCTATATAATTCAGAGATGCAAACCGCACGGAAATAAGGAGCAGTTCGGTTCTGTGGTTTACAGGGATTTTAAACCAACGTTTCGGTTCATAGTATAGTTTTCGTCTCAATCCAAACCGCGGATTTAGTTCGGTTCAGTGGTTCACGGTAAATATATTATCGCGTCTGATCCCGTTTCCGAATTTCGAAACTTTCTAAAAAAAAACGACACTGCATAAATTTTTAAAATGAATTTACTTAGAAAGCATTTAAATAACTTCGGTTCTCAATAAAATATTTTAATTATTATGCTATTCCCAGCTATATATAACTGTATAGTATGATATAATTGCATACGCAACGGTTTAAACTACCCTCGTTGAACTATTCATTTGGATTCGCTTATTCAGTTTGTTTTATGTTCATGTGTAAATTTATTTTCGTCACGTAAGGAACATCTCGGCCTCCTGGTTGATGTTTTGTCCGAGTTCGGCTCTCTTTGATGTATTACATAAATCATTGCTGGATTTTTAGTATGGGCTGTCGGGTATGGCGCTAGTTTTTATGACCAAACCAAATAAAAAGCGTTTGGAGTTTGATATAGACTTCATTTAAACGTATGAACGGATGCAATGCAAGCAAAATAGCGTGCTTGCCGAAAAGGAGTTTCACAGCTCGCTAGTTAGTATATATCAGCGTTTGTCAAGAAGAGCGAGGCGAATAAGTGAGAGTTTATTGGTGTGCGAATATAATGCGAAGCAAAGCGGCTCTGACCTACTTCATTGAACGCTAGTCAGCGACTGATTGGGTTTAATGATTTGTTAACTCAATTGGCGAAAGGCTAGGCAAGCGTTTGGCTCGTGTCTGTGTGAATTGTCGAATGTATGCGTTCGTCCGGCGCCAAAGCAGCGCAACAAGAGCAGAAAGAGCATTGACGAAGCTGCACGAGAAGCTTCTACTATCGGTGTAACGACGTAGCTACTGCAGAGCAAATTGATATATACAGAAGTTAGCGATTCGCCGAACTCTGATTTATACGAATGTTTTCTCAGTTGCCAGTGGCAACTTCTCTGCTCACATTGCCGACCCCTGCACTTCAAATGCTGTTAAACTAAACCAAAGCTAGAATATAATGTAGTTTTCTTTTCTATCAAAACTTTGCTCTATCAAAAACTGTGCCTTTTTAACGTATTCCCACAACCTCAAATTGCCCCAAATTTGTTTTCGAAAAAAATTGCATTCCTCCAATTGTCACGCTGAAATAAATGACGCGTGACAGCTACGCCAGCCTGTCAGACCCAGCAGGATGTAGGCAAAAAAAAAAAAGGTTGTCCTCGGACAATGCCAAGGACAAGAAGACACTTTTTGATAAATGCATCATAAAATGAGCAATTATCACGTGCGTCAAGGCAACAGCAGCCGCAGCAGCTGAGCAGAGCGAGGACAATTAAAAACCAAACACAGAGAACAGAGCGTCAATAAAATTATTTGTCAAAATGTCAGGACACGACGGGGTGTGGCCAAGCAGGAGGGGAGTGACTCGACTCGACGCGACAGGGCCAGACACATACGCAGAAGTGTCAACTTTGGTGGCTGGCAATGAATTGTGTGCCATAAATCAAGGACAAGCATGTCCTTGATTGACCGCACTCTGCGAATGTTGTATATCGGGTAAGTCAATCATAAATATTCCCAGACGCTTTGAGGCCAAAGAAAATTCATCCTTGGGATGATGATTAGAAACTATTTTTATTTGATCAAGGACAAGACAGAACAAAGTCTGCACCATTTGAGTACTTAGATACTTATGTGATATGAAACGCATCGTTTAGTATTTCTTAATGTCTTAAAAGGTCCATAGCCACTGGGGGCCAAAGTCATTCAAGTTTTTTAAGCAAACACAAACCGAAGTTTGGATAACACTGAAAAACTTGATTTTGCAAGTGAGTTTGCTGTCGTCTATAAATGCTCACCAACACAAGCACATTTTTCTGTCATCTCTATTTGGCCACACCTGAGCTAGATCTTCTCACATCGATCTTCTAACTAAGGTAAATGGGACAAACCATTAAAAAATCCTGTTCAAAAATTAAAATAGTTAAAACTTATTTGGTTTAACTTTTGGGATCTTCGAAAAACTAGAGAAATCTATAAATTTTTCAAAGATCCTTTAGATTGAACGGACAGATGAACATGATTATATCGAATCAGTTCTTTTTACCTTTAATACAGGGCATAACAATATTTTAAAAAATTCTTTTAATTATTGTAGGAATATTAACTTTCTTACTTCCCTTAAAAGGATACTATACAAATATGCTTAAATGTAGATCATTCAGCTAAGTAGAAAATCTGACATTTTGATCTAGTTTTATACAGAAATATAGTTTTACGAAAAGAGCTGGACTTAAAACATAATAAGTCTTCAGATTAAGTAAGCATCTCAGATACGATTTAAATAGCAAGCGCTTCTCAGGATTTAGAGATTTTTTCGAAAATGTTACCTAATTACCTAGATTTTGATTTAAGCCCATCCCTAAGTTGCTCTAAGCCTGGACAAAGCCTTTGCCAGCAAATTGAAATCTGTGTAAACAGACACAGAACAGCTCAGCTCAGCTCAGAGCTGATTACGAGTATTTAAGCATACGAAATTCCTTGCCTCTAGCAGGTACATACGTACAAAACGACCTTCGAGGAAACTGATGGATTTATTAGGTAAAAGCGTGTTACTTTACGATCCAGCTTAGACATTATTTGCGGTTTCTGTGTTTGTTGCTCATTTGCGTTAAATGCCAAAATAAATATGTATTGTACCTTGTACTTTGGTAATGGCAATGGAGAAGTGGGTTTCGCACACGTAAGTATTTCCCTCTTTTATTTATTTTTTACGGCTACTTTGTCAGCGTCATAAATTTTGCCCCCTGTATGTGAATTATTTACTTGCAAAGTGCGGGGGAGAGACCGAACGGAAAAGGGAATGCTGGAATGGGCAGAGGGAGACAGAGAGAGAGAGAGAGAGGGGCGGCATATAAATAATACAAAATATTATAAATTACACGCAGGAATGTAGTAGCAAAGTGGCTGAGAAGTAATTGAAGTGAAGTATGTATGTGGAACACTTGGTACCTGGCATAACGTTGGATAAACAACTCATCAAATTATGCTGAGGTTTTTTATCAACCACAAAAAAGAACCAGAAAAATGTAAAAAGGATATAATTGAGGTAAGCTGGTTAAAAAATACCGAGTCTTCTAATTAAACCACCTTGAAGCTGAATCCACAATTTGAGAGAATAGGCTTGCCATATTAAAATCCATTAAGAGAGTTAAGAAATCTCATGACATTTGGCAAAGAATTCTTAAGCACGTTGGCAATTCCTTTAAGACAGAGCCTTAATATTCTAGAAGTATCAAGGTACGAAGCTTTGGTTTTACCCCCTGGTTCGTAAATCACCAACGCGGATAAGAACCCTAGGCCGTTTCGATCTATCCGCTTGGAATTATTGTTTGTTTTGGGATCTCAGCCTTTTCTGTACTAAACCTAACTGAACCTAAAAACAAAACAAAATAAAGGCTCTGTTCATTTCATAGACCTTTTTATAGCTTAAAATTTATATCTAAAAATACATATCAGCGATAGGTACATAGTATGCCGTTGCGCCATCGCAGCTCGGCCCGTTATTCCGCACAAAAGGAAATTAAATGCATTTTGTTGTCAGTATAGTTATGCTTTTTTGTGACCACCGCTGATATAAACATATGTTAGTTTAGGAATTGGTTTCTGGAAAACATAATGAAACTGAATAAAAATTAGTTTGGGTGTGTCCCGAAAATCTTTAGAGATAGGTAAAGTATCACAAATATACCTCGTTACTAGATCATACGACGAGAGATCAGTGATTTGAAATCGACTGCCCAAAGCCAAGTAGATTTAATTCTTCCGGGCTTTCCGTTTATATGATCTGAAAGCAAATTCTTATTCTTGTCACTTTACATACGAAGACATTAAAGTTTAGTTTAAAATGCTTACGCTTATACGGCGCTTCCCTGATTATTTTATAATTTTTTTACGGATTGTTTTTTATAATTCCGAATATAAAAAATGAAGTGGATTTCCTTTGATTTTAATATTGTTTTAATTCGAGTACCAAAAAGGGTTAGAAAATAAATTATGTGCATTAAGCAATTGTGATCCGGTCAAAATTTAATTCATAATATACAAATCAAACCTGAAGAACTGAACCGAACTGAAAGCGCGGTTCAGCTATCCCTTAAAACGATATTATAAGCTGAACCGGTGACGTTAAACCTGGATAGTTCCTTGTTTCTTATATAACGCTTGGGTGATATAAGAAACCACAAGAAGATTATTTAATATAAAATTGGTTTTGAGAACAATTAGACAATTAGAGAAAATTGTTTTGAAATTTATTGTACATACCTAAAAGTTGATGTCATGGAAGAATACAAAAGGAAATACCTTAGGAAACTTTTCTGACCTAATTTCCGTGTTATTTGAGTCAAGTTTTTCTGGGATCATGATTCAAATAACACGGGACATAGGTTAATGTTATGGCAATTTTTCAGAAGACTTCATGCCTTGGATTTAAATTAATGCCAGATTTTTTTTACAAGAGAAAAAATACTAATGTATTAATCTTATCATAGAATCAAGCTTTTAAACGAGATGACTAATTACGTTGATAGACTTGGTACCACAGCCCTGCTCCTACAGAATAAGAGCAATTCAGGGGTGCTACTTGCGACTTTTTAATTACAAACAAAGAAATTTAGCTGTCGAATATCAATAAATCGATGGCAAGCGAAGTATCTAGGGTTAAATGGCCAACTCTGAATATTTTTAAATCTAATGCGCTGCTCCATCTAAGAAGAGAGAAAATCTCCTTTTTAGTAGGGTCCCTTACTGGACTGGAGGAGAGGGTATATCACCTCTTCTGTCATTGCCCAGCGCTCAGCAGAAGGTGACTCAGTTTAGGTCACCCTTTTCTACAAGATCTCTCAGACAAAAACTTAAAATAGATGAAGGAAAGACCTCACCTCTATGGTCAAAGATTAAAAAGGGTTAAGTGGTATCGCAACCTAACCTAACTTTAGCTTTATCTTATTATACAGCCATCACCTGTGAATTAAGTGAAGGTAAAAAGCTGCTTTAACTTTTTTATGTAGCGCAAGCGTACAAGTCAAGGACTGCAGAGAAGCTCGACTTGTCCTTTAGGGCTGTTAAAGATATATCTTTAGATATACGAGGTATTGTCACAAGAACTCAATTGAAAGCAATTCAAACTAAGATGGTCTTAGAATATTTATATAAATAAGCGAAGGCAAAACAATTTAGTAATATTTTTAGGGTTAAGCATTCGAAAGACTGTGAAGAGCAGAAGTGCTGATTCAAATTCAAATTATCCATTAAGAATGACGTGTATAGGTTGGGATCAGCATCCATTTGGACTGGATTTAAATATCAAAAGTAAAGCTTATATCCAAGTGTATAACAAAAATCATCCAACAGACTTAAAAATATTTTTTTGTTAGTGCATCTAACAGTCTGATGAAACAGGAACTGATCTGATTGAGAATATCGAACAAAATAAAGGGTTTTTTATCTTTAATCATTAATGGTCGGATTTGAAGCATTTGAAGGCATCTAGAAATTTGAATTTGTCCTTAGAGTTTTTATTATATTTCATAATCCAATTCAAATTAAGACTTCCTCGCACTTTTCGGTCTGCCTGTATTAGTGAGAAAGATTTTCTCCCCACTGTTAACATAGAGACCAATAAGCTTAAAAAGCGCTGTAATCCTATTTTCTTGTCAAAAATTCAAATTAACCAAATTTAGTTTCTGAAAAATTTTTCATCTGTAAATTTATTAAAATTTTTGATCGTAAGAACTAGTTTAGTCGATTAATTTGCTGAAAAACCTCCCATTTCAAAGCTCAGTCCATTATACCTCAAACAATTTTCACATCCTGCTACTGGGTATACCAAGAAGAGGGAAAATTTGTAGCCGCGAAAACATTTATATGAAGAATATAAAAAGGAAGCAGTCGCGCAGTCATGGCAGCACATAAAATTAACCACATATTTCTTCATTTTTATGGCATTTATTATCACAGAAATGTTTGTGTGATAAAAGAGAAACAGTGCGCAAAAGGCAAACGATGAGCGACGACAACAGCAACAACAACAACAACAACAAACAGCGATGGCGGCAACGGCGGCAAAAGGCAGTCATAAAAATGCAGCCATTTACCTTTTGATTTATGCATCAACAACGGGAGAAGGAAGCAGCTAAAGGCGGAGGTGGGGACACGCATGAAGCAAAACCAGCGAAAAATAATGCAATAAATTTGACATTATCTCTGCGGCAATATGAAGTGGGTGTAGTTCGAAGGCGAAACGGCGTCGTTTAACTGTCCTCGGATTACGCATGAAAAACTCCCCCGAATAAAAGTACCATAACAAAAAAAAAAAAAACAAGAAAAATAATTGCTTATGAGGTTAAGAAAGTTGGGGCCATAAAATAAAATACTTTGTATTGCCAGTTAAAGGGGAAATCCATCTATTCAGGTTGGCAAGGAAATAAATTTCGAGATTGAAATGTTTGGAAATTGAAATGGGATCCATGAACTAAACTGCAAGTGGCCAATGGGAGGAGAATTTGAAGCAGTTTTGCAATAAAAATATCATTCTCAAAAATATCAATCTGATAATCGAATGAGTCTAAAAATATATTCAGTTAACACATATTCCATGAAGCCTTAAGTATCAAAACTCTCGATTTCCCAATTAATTGATTCATAGTACATTGATAGCTTCCGATTTGTACATATATTTCCACCCCTTGACAAAACAATAACTCACTTTGAGAAGCCAAAAATTGCCATTAAAAAAAAAAAATTGAAAAACAAACTGCAATAAATTTAACAAAAAGAAAACCCATATGAAACTCAACTAAGCACAGGGAACACATAAAACCTGAACGGAAAAAGGGATACACTCTCTCCCGCTGTGAGTAGGACGAGCTACCGAGAGTCGCCGCCTGTCGATAATTTATGGACAACAATTTATCTCGTAATAGTTACGGGACCAGAAGAAAAATGGCAACTGCCAATGGTGACATTGAAATTTTACGCTAAAAAAAAGGTTCTTTAGAATATTTTTGTTTTTTTTTTGCAATTCTGAGGGGTGTGTGTGTGTGTGTGTGGCAGGGGAGATTAATACAGCAAATTAATCGCTGCATTGTTGCTGACAATAGTACAACATAAAATGATGGTAGCATTTGGGGTAAAAATAAAAAAAGTTGACACGTGCAGGATTTCGAAATGATAAATTGATGATATAAATTTTATTGCTTTTTTTTGTTGGTTGCTATTGCGTATTAATTGCTTAAGGGAGGTGTATCTTTTAAATGATCGCAATGGGATTTTTTCTAAACAATAAAATATGGTACCCAAACATTTTTTTCAGTGTACAAAATTTTTTAAATATTTTTTTGAAAGAATTATAATCTACCAAACCATTTTTTAAGCCTGTTTCTATTATAATATCCATTCAAAATTGAATGGAAAATATACACTTGATCATTAGAAATACCCTGTTTTTTTCCCTGTGTAGTTTTCCTCAATTTTTTTATTTTTCACTGCTTATATGTCGGAACCACCCGGATCGGTGGACTATATCTTATTGCCAGGGATGAAACCCGCTTTAAAACCGAAAAAAACCGCAAAAGGTATAAGGTATCGGTTGGGTTTTCTGCATCGATTATCCGATCCGGATTAAAATAAAAATAATTTAAAATTTTGATCGGGAAAATAAACTTAAAGAAATAGATCGTATTGATGTACAGGATGTATCTTATAGTTGAGTCCGAAGTTTTTTTATTACGTTCCGCTCAAACCGGCCTGGTTGCTACGTCACTAAAATGTCTATAACTATAAAAATAATTTAAAATTTTTAAAATCCTTTTAGGGAGATATTCATGAATATCTTAACTATCGAAATATGGAAAAAAATTGATTTTTTTTAATTTCTAGACTAGAATACCCTTTAAAGCGACTTTATAATCAAAAAGTTAACCATAAACTAGAATTTCGTTTTCAGATTTGGAAATTACGAACTTAGTAAGCTTTTGGGATCGTTCATCTTGAACTCCATCTGCTTTATTACGGAACTCTTTATTTTTTTTACTGAGTGAATTATCTCAATTGTTTTTCTAGGAAGGCTATAGGTTGGGTTGCAGCGAAAGCGGGACAGTTTCTGATAAGATTTTCAGTGTTATTTTAACATCTGTTCTGAAGAATTTTTAAATATTTTTTTAACCTAGCGTGTGTAGAGGATGAGATTGGTATGCGCTTTTTCGGTTCCGAACACAACCAGACATCTATTTTTTAAAAGAGGAACTTAATATCAGAATCAATCGACTGAATATCACAATTAGAACTATAAGTACATTTAAACTTAGGTTTAAAAGTTATTGAAAAAATATCTCCTCCTATTACGTATTTAACCTGTAAAATATTTTGGAAAAGTCACAATTTTTTCTTTCAAAAAGTACTTTTAATTTTTGAATATTCGGAACTAAAAACTGAACTGATATCATAATTAGCGTGATTTACTGAACTGAACTGAAACCGCGATTCGGTTAGCAAATATGCCGAATCGATTGTTTAAGAACTCTGTAATCCACTGAACCAAATCAGTCACAATTATCGAACGGTTTGCATACCTACTTATAGTTGGGACTAAAACTTAAATTTTTTTTTTAGTTTTTAAGAAAATTTGTTGATTGGCCTATATCAAACTTAAGGAGTAATGAGATTGTTTATTTTAGTCTTAGCTTAATTTTCAAAATCAAAACATTTTTTCTAAGTTTCACAAATCTTCCGATCAGCAAACCAGAACTTGGGCGTACGGGCCAAATCCGATTACTTTCAATCCATTACCAAATAAATATTTAATTAATTAAGGGACCATTGCATATCCGTGTTCTTAGAGTGGGTACCAGCTGGGAAATAGAAAATCATATAAAAAGACATCGAAAATTAACCAAAACCGTTAAACAATTAAAAACTTCTAAAGTGCCAGATCCTCCAATTCCCTCCCAAAGTAGTTTAATTAAGCCACACACACACACAAACAAACATCCATACATGTGTACATGGAATTAAAAATTTTGTTTCGGGAAAAACTTTTGAGGCGACAAGAAAACAACGATTTCCACTTAAATAGAAGTAAAAGAGTGAGTTGGTTGATGATGGGAGTGGGGTAGGGGGGGACGAGCATAAACAGACCACAGAAGTTAATCGAAAAACGCTAAACAAAAGGCCACAAGAGCAGAGCGAGAGCGACAAACAAATTAATTTTTATATGACATTAAAACGAGCGAACCGAGCGGAGCGGTTAAGTGTCGGCGAGCGAACAAATCTCAGCGAAGACAAAGCGACAAGCGGGCGAGCATGGCTGGCGTTGACAGGCCCCAAACAAGCCGTGTGGGGGGCGAAGAAAGAGAGCAAGACATATGTGTGAAGATAAAATTAATGTAGGTTTTTTTTTTTGTGGTGCTAGAGCGCGCCTCTCTAACTCAACTGTTGCTCTCCCAGCGAGTGTTGCCGTGTGGCAAAGAGAGCATTAAATACCTGCCAGCTGCCATTGTCAGACGCATGCGTTTTGATTGGACAAAAAATACGCCATATTTGAAAATTATCATAATGCCAACTCACTCACACAGCACATACGTCACTCCTCTAACACATCAGTTAAATGGCTAACCGGTTGTGAGCGAGCCACCATCAGAGAGAGAGAGAGAGCAACTGAGAGCCAAGATGCAGAGAGTAAAAGAGCGAGCCTCAGCTGCTGCCAAATGTGCCTTCACTTTGTGGCCAGCTACACTCAGCGACACATTCACTAGATTCAGTTCGAGTTTAGCCTTCGATACATTCAGACGTGTTCGGAATCAAGCAAAAGCAAAAAAAAAAAACGCTCTAACACAACCTCATAAAACCATCAAACGCCCTCGAGTGAGTGTCAAGTGGTAACAAATTCAAATTTCAACAAGTGCTTCAAAGCTGAATTTCATCAAGCTTGAAAAAGTGAAAATTCTATAAAGAAAATAACGCTACCCTTTGGATTACACAAAAAAAAAACACACACAATCAATATTGCCGTCGCATTTTCTGTGGATTACTTCAGCGGCAATATTCGTGCAATTTCTTTAGTGGATTATTATAACTACAAACAACAACAAAAACCAGTTAATATGGTGGTGCTGGAAGGCGGCGGTGGTGTTGTTACTATTGGTAATAACCAATACCTGCAACCGGATTATTTGGCTCCATTGCCCACAACGGTTAGTATTTAAAAACAATAAAAAAAAATAATTAACAAAAAAACAAAAAAAAATATACATAATTTGTTTAAATTTAAATTCAAATAAATTAGAAAATAAGTGAAAATATAAGTAATGTTTTGGGATTTTATATAGATTTAAAAAGAATATTTGAAACAAAGAAATATTCAAATATTCTTGTTTCCCAACTTTAAACTTGATTAATTCCAATTCATATAAAACGATTTCGTTATTTCCCAAAATTAGAATTAACAAAAGTCTGTGTGTTATTTTTAAAGAATTTTTTAAAATGTAAATGTTTGAATTTGAATATTTAAAATGTTTTGTTAAGTCAAAAAGTAAACTGAGATTTTAGGAATTTTTAAAAATACATACTAAATTATTTGTGAATTGAAAGAGTGTTTATTTAACTCGTAAAACTAAATAATATAGAAATTAAGTTTAATTTCGCTTATTTACATACAAATAGAGTTGGTGTCAAGTCATAGTTGAATTAGTCTGAAGAATCTGATAGCAAGTCCCCTTTCTACTGGGACTAACTAGTTAAGAAATGAAAATTATTCAACTTTTGACTTAGTCTGAACCTCAGTAAACACAGAAAATAAAATTCACAATAGCTAAAACACTTACCTTAAGAAGTACGCTTTATGTAGCATCTACATTTCCACACAAAGTACTTGCATTTGCAGATATGCAACAAGAATCTTACGAAAAGAAATAATGGAAAATCCAAGCTAAGTTCCTAAAAAAATATTTTAAGTTTAGTTCACTTAGATGAGTAAGGGCCAGATAGCTGCTATGTGTTAGATATTCTGTTAGTTGTAAGTTTATGGGACAGATAGCACTATGTAGGAGATCAGAAATAGGCCCTTAGATAAGTAAGTCAAAAACTTAAAGCATAAATCAAATAAAAACAAATGTTAGGTACTCTAGATTGTGTGATAACTTGTGAATTCAATGGATGTATTTTCTATTTTGTTTAATATCCTATCAACTTATACATTTTTGGAGAACGTTAGCAAATTTTTATATCACATATTAATTTATTTTGTACAACTTCTTTCAAAGAATTGTATAAAAAGTTTAGATTGGTCGTTAAGACTTTCTTTTAAAAAGTGTATCCGCTCTCAGCAGTTAAATCGAATTTTTTTATAATTAGTTTAATCATTTAGCCCAAGCCGATATTTCTCTAATTTCACGCCGCTCATTATACCAGACAACTGCGACGTTACGAAAAGATGTCCAAAAACAAAACGCACGCGTTTTAAGTTACAGCTGCTTAAAACTTTTTCAAAACTCTTCATTCTGTTGAAATAAGAATTAAAAATAGAATTCATTTGATTCAACTAGGTAAGGAGCTAGATTTTACTAGATGCTGATTCTAAAAATGCAATATTACTAGTTATATTTTTGAGGACTTACCTGCTATATCTCAGTTCTAGGAAATTGTAATCAATTAAATATCAGAATATAATTATGAAACTACCACATAAATTTCATTGGAACATTTTTCGAAGCGCTTAAATAAATTTAAAATAATCAGTTTATTTTTTGAAGAGGGTCATGAATAAATGAAAATACTCCAAGGTGTTCTACAAATCCCTTTCGTCCCAAAAACTACCCAAATCGTATGGAAATTATTCAATTTCCAAATTATTCAATTCGTTTCTCAACGTCTTGGCTAGCTGCTAGCACTTTTCTTTGAATATTTAAATTTATATAATAGATAAAAATTAATATTTTCCAAAAATTTGCAAGCATTCTTTCCGTAGTCTCTTATAAACAAAGAATAGTATATGAACTTAGTTTCTGCCTTCGATATTTAAAAGCAATCGTTAGAACTCTCTTGCAGAGGAGTTACAGAAATCTCTTTCAACCAAATTCCAACCCAAAACGAATTCTCGTTATAACCAATTTTCGATAGAAATGCAATGACAAAGATAATAATATTTGGGAAATATTTTTGGGGACTTTTTATATATAAAAGAGTCATATATCAAAATTAGGGGTTTCCAGTAAAGTCCAATGAAAGAGTAATATATCAAAATTCGGTTTTTTTTTTAAGTAAAGTCCAAGTCACATAATGAAATACTTATGTTGGTATTGGAGTCTTTCATAGGTTAAGTGAAATGCCATCTCATAATAAGCATAAGTAGTAAAGTTAGCTTAATTTCTCGAAAAATTTAAATTACAAATGTAAATCTGTTTTTTCTATTTGGGTAAAATCGGCTAGTTGAAGCCCAAGAGTGTCAGGGTTGATAACTACTTACTTTTGTTTTCAAAGCCGAAACTTGTACAACAAGTTATATAACTCTCTTTTGGCTACGATCTTAATTAATCGACGTTTTCGGTAATACCTTTTATATCTACTTTTTTTATTCAGAATCTTTTTGAAAATAATTAAAAATATAAAAAAAATATACAAAATATAAATTAGGGCCACAATATTATTTTCAATATCCAAGGTCGTTAAAACATGTGTCTAGAGCAGCGGTGGGCAGCAAATACTAACAGAAGGGCGCAGCAACAACAATTTTTTTTCTAAATTGTTGAATTCACTGATAAAAAATAGGCATCATATTATTCTGTCCTTCTCCAAGTTTGTTGTTGTTTGCTATATCTCTTTATAATACGATTTAAGCGAAATAAAGGGCCGGGCCACTACGTGTCTTTGGCTGGTCTATGAAATCATCCATTATTATAAAATTCTCAGTTTAAGAAAATATGTTTATTATTTACTTACTTTAAATATATCAATAACTTCATCTTTTTATTATTCACTTACATTTTATCTGTAAAAAATCAAAACATACTAAATCCCCCCATTCCAATTTTCTCTTTCTACCTTCAGATGGATGCCAAAAAGAGTCCATTGGCTCTGCTCGCCCAGACTTGTTCACAAATTGGTGCCGATTCATCGGCTGTTAAGCCTTTGTTGGCCATGGATAAGAATAAAAACAAATCTGGCAGCTGTTCATCATCATCCAATTCATCGAGCTCCTCAAGCAGTGCTGAAATTTCAGCCGCCAAATCGCCCAGTCAAGCCAAATCACCCAAATCATCGACCCCGATTAGTGCCACCGCAACCACCGGCATTATTGGCAGTGGCGGCAGCGAAATGAAATTGGCCTTCAAACCCTACGAGACGAATGTGTTGAGTCAACAGAATCAGAATAGTTTCAAAAGTCATGCCTCCAGCTCGGAGGAACATTCAACACCCACACGTCCCAGCTCCAAGAATTCGTCCAGTCAGGAGCGTGTGCCCTCGCGCAACAAATCCAATGCCACGCCCACCGACATCAAGGATGAAAGTAGCCGCAAGACCGTTTCTCCCTCGGGCTCCTCGCAACGTGGCGCCAGTCCCATTGTACGCTCCGGCATGGAGGTTCTTAATAATGCCAATGGTACTGCCCAACATCCCAAGGAGATGAGCAGCATGGCCGCGGCAGCTGCAGCAGCAGCGGCTGCCTACAAGGCCGCCAGTCCTTATGGCCTGAATCCCTTGTCAGCGCTCTGCTGTCCACCCGGCATGGAGCAACATGCCAATCCTGCTTTTCGTCCACCATTTGCCAGCGGTTTTTCACATCATCATGCGGCCATGTTGGCGGCCGCTGCCAATGGTGGTTATCCGGGTGCGGGAGGTGGTGCTCCCGGTGGAGGTCAACCCAATCCTTATATCAGCTATCAGCGTATTAAGACCCCGGCTGGTGGTGAGGCCATAGTGCCCGTATGCAAGGATCCCTATTGTCCCGGCTGTCCCTATTCGGCGCATACGCAACAAATGCTGATGGGTGCCCCCTGTCCGGCGGGTTGCACCCAGTGTGAGCATCAGAAATATGGCATGGCCATGGCAGCTCATCCCTACTCTCAGGCGGCGGCAGCGGCTGCCGCTAATGCGGCTGCAGCGCGTTCTGCTCCCTATGTCTGCAGTTGGGTGGTGGGTGATGCGTATTGTGGCAAACGATTCCAAACTTCTGATGAATTATTTACACATCTACGCACACATACGGGTAATCTGTCGGATCCGGCTGCAGCGGCTGCTGCCTTGGCCCAATCTCAGGCCCAATCGCTGTTGGGTACACTGTTTCCGCCATCGGCCTTGAGAGCGGGTTATCCCACACCACCGTTGAGTCCCATGTCGGCGGCAGCGGCTGCTGCACGTTATCATCCCTATGCCAAGCCACCGGGTACAATGCCGGGTGGTCCTTCGCCTTTTGGAGCCGCAGGAGCCTTTAATCCAGCCGCAGCGGCGGCAGCAGCAGCTTTGGGACCCTACTATTCGCCATATGCCATGTATGGTCAACGTATGGGAGCGGCACATCAGTAAGCTTAAGCAGAGAAGGGTGTTAGGTATACCAAAAAGTTAATTTCGGAACCAGTGTTGGGTAATTTCAAACTGGTTTCGCGCTTAACGTTAGGCAACACTGGAACACATGAAATAGAACAGTGTGGCCTAATTATATAGCTTTACCCAACACTGGTCGTTGTTCAACACTGAATAAACCGAGCTGTTTTAAAAAAAAGTGTTGTATAATTCTATAAATTGTTGCATAACTGCACTGGTTTCCCTTCAACTCTAAAACCTAAAAAAAAACTCGTTTTATTGCTAAATAATTTTAAAAAAATTTCAAATCATATTGGAAAAATTGATCAAGGAATGCTTTTTGTTAAGGAAAGGAGCATTCGCTATTCTGTGATACTAAACTGTAGTTTGTCCAGCGCTATTTACACCTAAGTTTCAACAGAAGAAAAAAATTTAAAAAACAACAAAAATAACCAATTACATTAAAAAAAAAACAAATTCACATAATCAAAGCAAAAACTTTGTTTTGTCAAAGTTCAACCAAAGTTTTTTGACTTCCAAAATTCTGACTTACATGATGTATACATACATATATATAATCCACGTTTTGTTTAAACAAATTGTTTTCTTATTATTAATAACTATTTTGCTTAGCTTTTAAGTTTCATTATAAAATTCATAATCATAAAAAATGAATAATGATTTAAGTCACCTTATCTGTGTAAAAATACGTATAATACATTAATGTATCAACATCAAAAAAAAACCACAACAAAAAATACAAAAAAAAAATTCACAAAAAATCCAATATTTCATATAATTATGTACTGTGTGTAAATTGCTATAAATATAAATTAGATTTGCTATTTACTCCACAAATCAGAACAAAAAGCAACAATATATCAAAACAAAAACAAATTACATGCAAAAAACCATTCATATGAACCGAAAAATATACAAACAAAAACATTTTTAAAAATATAAAAAAATCCACTTTTGTTTTTATTTCAAATAAGGCAAACATTTTCAGCTGAAGTTATGCTCTAGGGAGGACGGAAATTCTGAAATGATCCCACGGGTCTGAACTCAAAATAAAGCTATCTGAAGCAGTCAGCTTTATTGATAAAAACTATTAATATTAATAGAATTTTGCCCTAATGGTGGAATGCGAAGCAATGGTTCCTAAAGATTTATTCTACGTACAACATTAGTAGTTCCAGGCAATGGCAATTGAAAACTGCGTACTAGTGATTTTCCTAACCACCGGTGGAGAGCCACTTCGCCAGTCAGCAAGGGCATAGCCAGGGGAATATATTTTAGTTTTCTTATACATATATGTCACAGAATCAGTAACACATTCTGCTCAGTTGTACACTCAAAAAAATTGCCTGCCAAAAACATGCGAAAAAATTGTGTTTTCATTGCGTTTCTCAGATATGCTGAAAAAAATTTTGTTGAGAAAATAAATATCGTTTCAATATGAATTTGTTCTGTTTTTCCGATTATAAAACATGATCTCAACAGAACCACCGTACATAATATATTGTATAAGCACACTGAGAAAAAAAATATCTGTCTAAAACCCTGATTAAAAGAATCAATTGAATCCTACTTTTTGAAATCAAAGAATTGTTTGACGGAAAATTTGTTCTTCTTCTTTTTTGATATATTAATATCACAACCGATTGTCGGTCTCGGCAAGTGCACGTTGGTCGCTTGCGCTAAGATGCTGCCGATCGTCGTTCGGTGTTCCCTGAGGTCCAGCGACCTTTTTTTTGAAAGCAGCCCCCTCCAAATTTAGATATAAATAATCAGTTCCTTAAAAGTTTTAAGTTTTTCAACATCCAACATGTATGGGGTGGCTGATAAATGATGCTTTTTTAAATTCATTTCAACTTTTTAACGAGCTGGGTGCAATTCCGTTGGATGAAGAATTTTTACGTGATATTTTTGAAATTAAAATATCAGTCAGTGAAATCAAAACAAAGTGAAAAAACCGATTAACGACACAGAACGAAAGCTCAGTCTGAAAGAAAAAAAATCAAGAACTTTGTGCTTAAATCAAGTACAATCGGTTTTAATAGTTTGGTAAGTACGAAAATCCTTGATTCTAGATGGTTCCGAGATATAATAAGTACATTTCGAACTATATTAAGATCTGATGGATCATACTTTACGATCGTGAAAGTCTTCAGTCAATCCCTCTTAACTCTTAAAACAATAATTTGCTTCCTTAAAATGGTCAGGAAGTCGAAATGAAGTTTTAATATCCAGAATCTGCCTCCTTCCCGACCATCCAGTTTAGATCTATCCGTAAAGATGTTAATGGCGATATATGCAAATGACTTTTATATTATGACGTAAAATATAAATGTCTTTGAATAATTTTTATTGATGACTTTTATTTAAAAAAGTCATTAATAACTGTTATCATCTCGAAAAAATGGTTAAGGTCCATTAAATTCTTAAGCTGTTTCCAATTTGTGCTTGAAACAATGTCCAGCTAAGAAACTTACTACTTAAATTAAGCATGCGTTTTCTAGGATTTTTCGGCTAATTTTTGTTCTCATTTTAATAAAATTAACGACTGTTTTTTGACTTAATTTCATACTTAATCTAAGTATAGCCAAGAACAAAATATACTTGAAATTTTAAGTCCAAAATGGTGTACATTAAGTCCCGATCATTCTAGATTTCGTCCAGTTGTTTTGTTCTGAGTGCTATTACTTATATTTTTGTAGCATTCATCAGCCACCCTATACATGGGTCATTCCATGTGAACTCAGACACCCAAATTATTTTTTGTTTTAAAAAAAAATCACTATCCGCTGTTCGAAGTTCTACACATCGAGAATATAATCCTGTTTTTGGACATAGGCGTATAGGTTAAGATATTAAAAAAATAGGCCACCAGATCTGTGATTAAATCTCCACCAATATTTATTATTATTCTCTTTACCCCTTTCGCAAACGAAGTGGCTAGTCTTCTTTCGCTAGCGAATGACTACAGGTATTGCAATGCCGAACCAATTGATACTCTTACCATAACAACGACAGTTAAATGCATAGCAAGTAGATTAAAAGGCGACATTATCCTTCCACCGGAGGTAAGAGAAATCGCTAGCTTGGCACTAGTTATGTCTTACCACAGGGATGTTACAATCATTAGACCAGGTAAGGATGTACAATTTATGGAATGAATCTCGTTTACTAGCTTCAAATGAGGCCTTAAGCGCCTTACCTAATCATTTGAAATTTCTTGGTAACCTCATCACATGGACACAACTGAAGTCTCGTGTTGCCAACCCATTTCCATCTCGATCACATAACTAAAATAAATGGCTACCAAGTGCCTGTTGACAGTTGTCATGTCAGCAACGAATGTCATTTTGAACAGTTTTTCCAAAGGAAAAACAGAGGAAAAAATAAAACATAACATGCAAAGCGCCTGACAACGCCAGCGACCGCCCATATAATGTAAGATAATATGGAATGTGAATGATTGACTGAGTGAGTGAGTGTTTAAGGAGGAGCCCAGAGGGAAAGTGTCAAACGCAACATTATGAAAATGACACGAGGAAGCCATAAATATTAAACCTAAACACACACACACACAGGCAGCAACAATGTCACAACACACACACAAATATCGATGCTAAGAAACTCAGCGGGGGCGAAACAAAATTCCTCTGAAAAGATTGTTTTTAAGGAGTTGAGCAAGATACAAAATGTATCCGTTAGTTGTCGCCTACCTCGCCCCTAGATGTCACATTGCTGTCACATTTACGCATGATTGACGCTGCTTTCGAGCAACTGGGAAGAACTGTAATGACTTTTGGGTGTAATTTATAACAAAACTGTTAATTAGCTGCGACGACAACACTGACATCAGTCAGCTGCTTGCAACGTTTGCCTGTATAATTTATGGTTGACATGGGGTGGCCCCACCTATACTTACTTTATGGACACGAGGGATGACTTTTATATATTTGAAAGTGCACAATGTTTTTTTGTTTTTCAAACTGATTGAAACTCGGAACAGATATTTTGCATTTTATTTTGGGATATTGTGTCCCAGTACCGAAATGATTGAAAACAAAAAGATATTATCCGGGCACATTAGACATATTCAGGGTATTAAAATGCTAAAGTCGGGTTACAGCTGCCTAAAAATAATGACACAAGTTTTTAACACATTTTTTTTTATAATGTTCTTTAATGAATAATATTTTTATATATTATTGTTGAATTTAATTGTTCATATGCATATCTGGCATATTTTGCAGTTTTGTCATTAAATTCATATTATGATTAATTGTTTTTTAAATCTTCTCCCAGTTGACCCTCATGTCCTAAATCAGTACGATTACAATGCAATTTAGTGAACAACTCCTCATCTACGCCATTTTCAAGGGTGGGTCGGTTGTCGAAACCTAGTGTCTTGTTCTAAAATACAATAAAAATGTTAAATTTATGAAACAAGTGAAAAAAATATAAATTATTAGCTTACCTTGAAGATCACATCATCCACTTCATCAAAGGTATCAAAGAAATTGAACTCCTTGGTACGGAAACGCCTGTAAATGGTCGAGAACACAGTTTGCAATTCCTTAATTTGACCGTCCTTAAATGATTTTGGTACGAAAACCGCATTCTGTAGATTCATATTGAAGTTACACGAAGCTGCTTTAGTATAGTCCGCCGTGTAATTGCCATAGCGACATAAAAGGATGTCAGTCGAATTGGCTGCCAATTCCGATGCTTTAACAATACGAATTGAACGCTTTTCAGCTGCAAGTATACTCTTTGGACAAATATCACGACCTCGTTGGAGATTAAAGGCCACGGCGGCATGGTAGGCATTCTCATCATTGGTATCCACTGCGCTATAGATTAAAAGAAATGTTCTAGGACGAAATTCTTTTTTACTGCTGTTTCTTTACTCACATAGTCGCCTCGATATACTCCACCAGAGTGATATCCTTGGGTGCTGCCGCTACATAGTACTCCTCTCTTTTCTCACGGGCATATACCACTGGACGCAAATCAGCGTTACGAGCTGGCAAATATCCATGTTGATCCATAACCATAATATGATTACGTCCACGTGAGAGAGCCTTGAAACATTCCGAGCGACTCTCACGCTCCAGACAGCTTAAAGATAATGGTATTTTCCTCAATTGTGCCTCCTCTACTAACACTTCACACTTGTACTGAGTAATGGACTCATAGTTACAGAGAGTGAACTTATCCTTGCCCTGACCCTGCACCAATGCCAACAGACATACACTTACAAGTATTCTCAACATTTTGTTTCGAGTACTAACTAATTACGAAAGCTTGACTCCAGATTTTATAGAACTTTTGCTAATTTCTTTTTAATGAACTGCTGGTAGAAATTGTCTTATCACTTGCATAAGCCAAAGAGTCATTTGTCTAGACTTAGACGGACACTTTCATAAATCACACTTTGTACAGGGAATAATTAAAAACATAAGTTTCTGTTGGTTCCAAAGCCGGAACTGCAACAGAATTGATTGATTGAATTTGCAATTTGGTTTTGATTTTTGGATATTCAGCAGAGACGTTAAAGACATGTCCGTTGGTTTGTCTGTCTGTCCGTACGAAAAAACAGTTCTCAGAGATGGTAAGAACTAGTGGTATGGTACTTGCAGGCACATCTAGTTTATTTCTTCCCATATTCTCTGCCTCCCCCGAAATTAGAAAAACGTCATATCTTCCACAATTTTGAAGATAGATGGTTTGGACCTTTTAGACATATATTCGAATCATCATTATTTGTCGAGCGCCCATTCGTTGTTTCCCGATCAGACGAACGATAGTCAATTCAGAAGCAAATCAAATAGTTACGCTGGGCTGCATTAGCAGCAATCGTAATGGGCAGCACTTACACAGTTTGTGTGACCCCTCAGTTATAACGATCTCAGATGAAATAAATTCAAAATCCTAACAATAAAATTTGTAAGCTCGAAGCTTTTTGCTAAATGCGCAAGAGTGAGACCGACAACGTTTTCAAGCATAGAAAACTGACAAAATGTAAGCTATGAAATTAAAGCTTTTAAATGACCGCCGCACCTGTAATAGATACACCTTGAGACAGCTGTTCAAAAGCATTCATTTTTTAAAGCGATACAGAAGTGTTTCATTTCATATATATGATCTGAGAATAGCCCTTTATATACATAAATAATGATGAGTAGAATAAATCTCTAGAAGGTCCGAACAATCTTATTTTAAAATGGTGGAAGATATGAGGCATTTTTCCAATTGCAGAGTATAACAAGAAGGCAAAGCTAACTTCGAATTCGCCGAAGTTTTAATACACTTGCAAAAGTTCAGTCCAACTGATTTAATTGGTAGAACATATGTATATATAAGATATAAATATGAGATATTTATATATTCAAAATCATTGAGAATCAAAATTTGATCGCGTTACCATAAAAAATCTTTTCTTAATAAAACACATTTTCCGACATATCGGACCTTCGACAGCTATCGAATATAGTCATCAGATTTTAACAAAATTCTGTTTAATGTTAGAATTCGAGGGCAGTTCAACAAGATATCGGCTTGACAATTAAGGCCTCAAAAAAAAGGCGTAGTGGTGTTGGCCATGATTCCGGGACTCCAGGTTATCGGAAATGAAATCGGTGAATGAGGTTATGATCAGAATGGATGTAATTCTGGCCCGCACCTCAATTATATTTTTCAATATTTTTGGGAAAAATTGTCGACAATTAAAAAAAAAGTTGGATTTTGCAAGTTTTTTTTTTGTAGTTTAGTTTAAAAAAATATTTAAAAAATGATTTTCCTCATGATTGAGGTACGGGCCAGAACTACATCAATTCTGCGTCGATTGCAACACGGGTGATAAAATCGGTTCACTAGAACTGCCGCAATCATGGCTACCAGGTCAAAAAACGTGGCTTCGAGAGGTGGGTCGTGGTGCGCTTAAAGTTTTGAGCAACGTAAAATATACTAACTTTAGCAAAAACATTGCTCCACTTTAAAGGCTATATCTGCTAAAATATTTCGAATTTTGGAAAATGGTTTGAAGAGGATGAAAGGGGAATGTACAAGCTATAATAATAATGCAAAACAAAAAAATCGAAAAAAAAATTTTTTGAGAGAGAGCTGTAAACTTTAATTACCATTAAGAATACCATTTTAATTTAGCAGATAA
Source organism: Lordiphosa mommai (assembly GCA_018904225.1). Lineage (NCBI taxonomy): Eukaryota > Metazoa > Arthropoda > Insecta > Diptera > Drosophilidae > Lordiphosa > Lordiphosa mommai. The sequence continues at coordinate 198,699 of JAEIFT010000078.1, forward strand.
TTTAAAAGAATTCCTAATTTTTAAATAATCATAAAAGTTGCTGATGCTCTCCAGGCAACTCCTTCGATTCTTTCGACCAATTTGATCCATGTCTCCTTTTTCTGTTTACCGGTTACGTTGTACGACTATTTGTTCTCCTACACTTTCATATTCTCCTGATCGAGATCTACAAGAATAAGCTGCTCTACTACCGAAAAATACATGCAGGTATAACTAAATTCCAAGTTCGACATTTTTGATTTCAATTGTCGCTCAATAATCAAAAGAAAAAATCAGCTTTGTCTATCCGTGCTGCCAATTCTGCCGGTGTGACCAAACCACAATTGCACTCAATAACGGCCGTAAGATCAATTTTTATTCGATCCAAACCAAGCCAAACTTTTTCTTAGAATTTGAGCTGGTCACATAAAGTGTAGACAGGCTAAAAATGTAGTAGGCAACCCTCTAATGTATTTGCAACAGCTGTTCAGGAATAATGAAACAAGTCCTAGACATTTTTTTTAAATGCTCATAGCTTACTTTATTTTTTAACACATAAATTGTGTTAATACAATTTTACACTTTAATGTCATCTCCCAGTTGATTTTTATTATGACCAGCATCAGGATTATCACAATGCAACTGACTGAACAGCTTCTCATCCACGCCATTTTCATAGCTGGGTCTGCTGTCGAAACCTATTGTAGCGTTCTAAAATACAACACATTTTCAATATATTGAACAAGAATACAAAAATCCAAAAATATTTGCTCACCTTGAAGATCACATCGTTTACACCATCAAAGGTATCAAAGAAATTGAAATCCGTGGTACGGAAACGCCTGTAAATGGTCGAGAACACAGTTTGCAATTCCTTAATTTGACCGTCCTTAAATGATTTTGGTACAAAAACTGCACTCTGTAGATTTATATTAAAGTTACAGGAAGCTGCTTTTTTAATGTCCGAAGTATAATTGCCATAACGGCATATTAAAATGTAATCCGATGCTTTCAATTCCGATGATTTTACAATACGAATCGAATCCTTAGTCAGCGATTCCGGGGCATCCGTAGTATCCGGCGCGTCAGTAGCATCCGTATTGTCATCATCCGCAGCAATTCCAATCTTTGGACAAATATTACGACCCCGTTGAAGATTAAATGCCACAGCGGAATGGAAGGCATTCTCATCAGTGATATCCACGGTGCTATAGATTTAAAGAAGTTTAAGTAAATGATTAAAATCATTTTAATGTGGTTTCTTTTCTCACATTTTCGCATCGATATACTGAGGAAGAGTGATTTCTTTGGATGCCGCCGCTACATAGTACGTATCTCTTTTCTCACGGGCATATACAACTGGGCGCAAATCAGCGTTACGAGCTGGCAAATATCCATGTTGATCCAGAACCATAATATGATTACGTCCACGCGAAACAGCCTTGAAACATTCAGCGCGACTCTCACGCTCCAAACAGTTTAAAGATAATGGTATGTTCCGGGATTTTGCCTCCTCAACCAATATCTCACACTTGTGCTGAGTAATGGACTCATAGTTACAGAGCGTAAACTTATTCTTGCCCTGACCCTGCACCAATGCCAACAGACATACACTTACAAGTATTCTCAACATTTTGTTACAAAAACTAACTAATTACGAATGCTTCGCTCCAGATTTTATAGAAATTTCGCTAATTTCTTTTTAATGAACTGAGTGTAGAAAGTGTCTTATCACTTGCCCCGCTAACCCCAAAGAGTCGTTCGTGTAATCTTAGACGGACACCCCATAAATCACCAGGCATGTCCGCAAATAAATCATCAAATCTAAAACGTCAAGTTGTCGCTCGAGGGCAATATCAATTTTTGCTAAGGAAATCACAGCACAAAGCTGTCGACAAATGGTATATTGAGTCAGAAATATATTTTATATAAGCGCGACAAACGATTAATATGATTATATATAGGAGGGGAGCTAGACATAAAGTTGGGACAATAATCTAAATCATTCATCGAATAAAAATATTTACACTATTAACAAGTAAGAAAGTCTGTCAAGCCCGACTGAAATATACTCTGTATGTGCCAAAGTTTTTGTATAAGTAACAAAGCTGTGTAAGTGCTGCCCATCAAGGTTGCAGACAGTGCTGCTTAGCGTAATTATTTAATTTGCTTATAACTTGAATATTGTTTATCTGATCGAGAAACTTATGTGGTGGATCAATAAATAATGAAAATTATTATATAAGCTTAAAAGTTCCAAACAACCTACCTTTAAAATTGTGTGATTGATACGAGATTTTTTTCCAATATACCTTTTACCTCGTGTATACACTCACAATTTATCATGATAAATGCCCTTTAAAGTATGCTATATCCATGAATAGGAATTATTAAAGAACATTTTTCTTTCATATTTTCCTTTACACTCATTTATTTTGTATATCTGTAACCTCTCTGACAATATGAACAAATGCACAGTGTAAACTATGTATGACTCTTCCATAACCGACTTGTTCAAATAGATAATAATAGATAATTAAAGCAAATAAAGTTTGCATAATTTTATGGGCATTTATCACGATAAGTTTTTTGTGTATAAACGAAGTATTTGATACACTCAGGAAAAAATCAAGAATTTCGTAATTAAACTGGGGAAATTTGAGTACAAACTATCTTAAAAGCGGACTAAGTTCGAAATTTCCAATACAGAGAACAAAATTCTCATTTTTAGTTAGTTTTTTTGATTTGATTGATTGTTTGCAAAATGTTTGTCATAAAACTATAAAAAATTCATTGTCTAACATAAAGGGCTACCAGATCAAAAGGTAGCTTTCCCAGGCCTAATTCCTTCACTGATGACGCTAGTATCAGTGAAGGTAACGGCTGAGCAAAAGCTTAAGACTTTTTATAATATGTTCCTTAAGCGAAATGAACCCAGCCTCTTAGAAGTTTCAAAATACCAGGGATGTTAACAGTATCTGAACCAAACCGAACCAAACAGTACAGAACGGCGTCCTAGAGAAAATACTGTGACGAACAAAAAAACCCGGTGGGGAGGATATTTTCTTATCAAAAAAATTTCGCAAAAACCTACTGAAATAGTATAATTTATAATACCCTTTTGGAGGGTATTATAGTTATGTCCAGATATTTATAACCCATAGAAGGAAGCTTCTCTGATTACATAAACTATGTATGTTCGATTGTCTGCTCGACTGTCTGTTCGACTATCTGTTCGACTGTCTGTTCGACTGTCTGTTCGATTGTCAGTACGACTGTCTGTTCGACTGTGTGTTCGACTGTCTGTTGGACTATTGTTCGACTGTCTGTTCGACTGTCTGTTCGACAGTCTGTTCGACTGTCTGATCGATAGACTGATCAACTGTCTGTTCGACTGTTTGTTCGACTGTCTGTTCGACTGTCTGTTCGACTGTCAGTTCGACTGTCTGTTCGACCGTATGTTCGACTATCTGTCTGTCCGTATGAACAAACAGATCTCAGAGTAAGCTAGAGCTACAGGTTTGATGTGTATATCTCACCTACCAGCAGGATTCGCCATACAAATTTGATTTTATAAGACGTCGTATCTAGGTATTGAGAGGTCTTTGGTATTACCCAGCTCATTACTCACCTCATCTAACATACAACATCATAAGTCATAAACATGAGACGTGCCGAAATTTTGTCATCCTCTTTTGGTATATTAGGAATCAATTCTCTTAACACTAAAACTCTTTAAGCTACGCGATGTCTGTGTCGACTGCGACGTCGTGACGAATTACGCAGCGTCACTCTAAATTATGCCCAAACCAGGGTCCTTACGAAATGTGTCATCGAATAATAATAATGAGGTCTGTTCAAGTTTCGGAATTCGAGCGATCGCAATTGTTAAGAGCTTTGATTTCCAAGAAACGATTTAAGAATTCGAATTAAACTTTTTGCCATCAAGAGATTCGAATGACAATAAATGAAAATTGTACATTAAAAGTGGAATAACTCAACTGATTTTAAGAAGCGAAAATGTTTTACAACTCCGATCGAAATAAGAAACGGAAACAGGCCTGAATGATGAGTTCTTTAATGACAATCTGGGCAATAGTTTTAATTTTATCAAAATATCTTTGATTCTCGGAAATTCAAGGCCCTGATACCCCCAAGAACTCCTTTTTAGTTTAAAGAAAATATTAGTGAAGTAAGTCATAATGAAATTGGTATTTTATTGTAATTTTAATCTGTACTAAGACTAGTTCGTATTCGTTTATGATTAGAAAATTTTTTTTCGTGCCTCAAAATGACAGCCTATCCTGAACTAAATCGTAATTTTTACTTGTAAACCTTGAAACTTAAAAAAAATATATCTTAAATAAGGGAATTATAAATTGAGAAATCTGCTTAACAAAATTATAAAACTTGATTGCAGAATGGATCTTTTTTGATCTCAAATATTATTTATTTAAATTCCTCTAAAACAAAAAAATAAAAAAAATAAAAATCTCAGCCAATTTCAGAAGCGACAAATATATTATAAAGCATTTTGAGTCATTTAGAATATGTTATAAAAATGTTGTTCATTTTTTACCCTTCCACTTTATTTAGATCATAAATTATGACAAGTTCTTTGCGTCGCCTAATCGGAAATGTCCACAGACGACTAAGGCAATCAAATGGTTTTTATGGCCAATACGACAACATGTCAGCGTTAAGGTGCCAATAAATAAAATGACAAAAGCCAAAGTCAAATAAAATAAAAATTTGTGAAAATCTTTTAGAAAATCACAACCATTGATTAGACTTAATTTTCATTGGCTCATAAACCAAAGAGGATTACACGGTCTAACTGGAAATCGTAAGTTGCCATAAAACTGCAAAAGTGTAATTTTTTTTTTGTATATTTTTTATAAGTTGATGTGAACAAATGGTTTATGTATTTTGAATGAGTTGATAAGAAATGTTATAAAATATTACAAAATGAAATAATCCAGACCTTTATCAAAAGTCATAAAAAATACACATACAATGATTCAGATGAAGTAAAAAATGAAAGAAGTCCCCCCAGCAGTTTCCCCTCCGTTCACTCGAAATCGGAGTATGTCTATTTATAACAAAAAGTTGCCTTGTTTGTTGTTGTTGTCGTTGCTGCTGTTGCTGTTGTTGGGGACGTCGACGATGTGCGAGTGTTGACAACAAAACAAATTGTTTAACATGGACAACACACAGCAAAACAAAGAAATATGATGCATGTAAATAAATTCAATTTGGAACAACAACAACAACAAAAAAAAGAGATACTGAGACAGCAATCAAAGCGCCATACAATAGCAACAAAATTACCAGCTCAAGTCTATTCAACTTCAACTTATTAATAATCATGAGCTGAAAATGTTATAAGAAATTTTTACGAGCAAGTTGAACTTATGATGCTGATACTAAAAGCCAAGAGAGTGAGAAAAGTTTGTTTTTGACGCATACAACATTTTTTTGTGGAAAAAATATATTTGAAAATTAATGAATTCAAATATCCAAATGAGTGCTAATAATATTTGTCAACAGTCTCCCGCTCCCAGAATTTGCCAACATAATCGACTACACATTACATCGCTTTACAAGCCTAATCACAGATGTACCAAACACACAACCCTCTCACATACATATATCCACACAAATATCTCCATGACCACCACTTCAGCACTTTATTTGGTTGTTGTCGCTGTCGTTGGTGCTGGTGCTGCTGCTGCAGCTGATTGCCGAGCTTTGATAAATCTCAATGGGCCATTCTCACAGGCGGCGGCATATTGGGGCCAGACATCAAATCAAAATCAACAATAACAAAAAACAAAAAAAATTGATACAATTGAAAAGTCATTGCTTGACTTTGACAGCTTGAATGCGATAATTTTAAATCAAATCAATTGAATATTGTCACAATTAATTTATTTATGAGATACACACACTTGGAATTGAGTTTCGATGGTTGTAAGCATTTCATTTTTTTTTTCAGTTCTGTTGTGTTTTGTTCATTGAATGGCAATTGATTTTTTTATTGATTTTTAATTTCAGGCTGGGGTGTTTTATGGCTGTCGCCGGAGATTTTTAAATTGATATTAAGCCACGCCCCAGCACCCGCCTCATCACTCATGAAATTCAAATTCAATTGGAAATCGAAACGCTGCATACAAATTATGCATTTGAAATGCGAAAGCACAAAAAAAAAAAAACAAATTGCGATTTGACTTTTAAATAAAAAGCAGATTTTTTTCAAATATGCCCCTATTAAATGGAGAAATAGGGGAGGGATTTTTAAAGTGAACAAAAAATATGGAAAATAAATTCACATTATCACATTCACATTTTAAACAATTACAAATTCAGTTGATAAGTCAACATTTCCTGGTAATAAGTAACTGATAAGCCCCCCTTTTAAAGGAATTTCTAGTTGTGTAAGGTAGTATTAACATTTAATTAATTTTGAATTGGTCCGATTAGGTCATTGGTATTTTAAGTCATTTAGCTTAAGTGTATGTTGTATAATTTAACTTAGTTTTATAGAAAACCTAGACATTTCAAAAGCTAATGTGAGAAACTCGCGGAACTGCTTATGCGTAATGTTTAAATACTTTTAAAATTGTATTTGTTATTCTCCTTTTTCTGTAAGAGCTTGGAAATAAAAAACTTGAACAAAGGGAGTCAGTATACCAAATTTGGCCTACGTACCTTTTTTTTTTTAGTAAAAATTGGAATCTTATAATCAGACTTTCTGAAAACGAAAGTACCAAGCAGAGCAAGTAATGTATATAAGCTAATACAATAAAGCTTTGCAAATTTGGTTTGATTTTAAATATAAATTTACTGAGCATTTTTTATTAGTTTGATATTTACCTTCTTTTTAATTGATTTGATTTTGATTTCCACTATGAAAATTACGCGTGACATTAGATAAAACTTTTCTGAACTCTTTTCCACACCACCAATATGAGGTAAAGTTCAAGGCGCGTTTTGTTTTATTGTGGTTTTCCCAGAAGGCCTAGTCCACATATACTAAACAATGTGAGATGGTCGCTGTAAAATTAATGTGATGTATGTGTTAATGGTCGTACAAATATAGTTCTACCATACACACCAGCACAGATGCTACGCTTATGATCATTTTCCATCTTCCACATCATCCTTCTCATTCTCCACATCCTCCACATCCTCCTCATCATCCTCTTCCATCTAGTTTTTTTAAACTTTATAAATGACGAAGACAGACAACGACTGTAAGAAAAAACATACACACCGCGCACACAGGATACGCTTGCTTATGAATCTTCTTCTGAATCCTCCTGAGCGTCCTCCGCTTCCCTCTCTTCTTCGTCCTGTGTAGTTTGTTAGATGTGATGAATACACTACAGACGAAAACAAAGTGTAGGTTTGCGCCGCAGGCAAAAAAAAAAAAAAAATCGCTGACTATAGTCAGCAATTACAGAGAAATTAATTACCCAATATAAATTATATTCTGAAAGCATATGTGATCAACATATATTTTGTATGGGTAAAAACGCAAACTTTAAAATTCAATTAAAAAAGAACAATGTCTTTCCGGGAAATAGTTACTGCATGATAATTCTTGATAATTCGCGGTACATCGAGGGCTTTTAAAAAAAAAAATTTTTTTGGGCGTAAGGGTTACATACTGAACATTTACCAAAAAAAAAATTTCAGAAATGTGTGAAAGCATATACAACTACCATATACCAAGATTAGTGACGCTACGATGAAAAACAAAAAAGTATTTCTAACTAGAACTAGTTCTTAGACCGATCGTTCTTATGGCAGCTATACGATATAGTCATCCGATCCGCCCGGTTCCGACATATTAGTTGCGTGCAGTAAAAAGAAGACTATGTGCAAAATTTCAGCTCGATAGCTTTAAAACTGAGAGACTAGTTCGCGTAGAAACAGACAAACGGACAGACAGACTGACGGACGGACAAGCGAAAATGAACTCAGCTCGTCGTCCTGATCAAGAATATATATAGTCTATGGGGTCGGAAATAAATATTTCTATGCGTTACAAACTTCTGGGCAAAATTAATGTACACTTTTCAAGTGTATAAAAAAGAAAAAATTTTGTACATAAAATTTATTACGAAAAATTATATAAAATTTCCAAATATTAAGAAATATCCTAGTAAAATAATTTTTAAGAGTCCATATTTTTGTTCTTTAACAATAACTTTGTTTCTAATTAAATATTTCCTAATTAAACATAATTTCGTAATAAGTATTGGTAATAAGTATTATTTTGAAAAATTTGGAATATCGATTTGAAAGTCCTACCTATACTTCGATGACTTTACTAAAATATTTTCTAGATAGAATTAGGCGAGGGAAAGAATATTCGAAATCGTCCCTTTCCGATTCCGACCCTTGTTCATCCTGACCCGTCCCGATACTGACGATAATTTACAAATTTAATACCGTCCCCTTCCGATCCCGGCGCCAAAATTTTAATTCTATTCCGTCCTATCTCGATCCAGCAGGAACACTTGATCACTGATTAACTTAACAAAACTGCTCTTATTATTTAGCATAATTTTGGCGGTCTTGTTAAATTGAAATTTGGAAAAGCTCCATGTAAATATCATATTAAATACAAGAGAAAAAGGTGCCTACTTAAATTACCAAGAAATATATCATTGATCAGGGAGCAAGTTCTTTTGCTGAACACGGCTCTTGGTAATATGATATTTTCATGACTCTTTTTCAATCATCAATTTAACAAGACCCCAAAATAGTATGTATGAGTTTTATTAAACTGATAAGTGATCAAGTGTCCCTGCTGAACGCTCCCCATTAGTTGATCGAAAAAGTAAGAACTCGTAGTCTGGGTCTTCAAAATGAACTACCTACTAAAAGAATGTTCAAGTCTACAACTGATTTAAAAAAAATCTAACCCCCAAGTTTGACTCTTTTTCATTTTATTCTCCTCATGCGATATATACTTAAACGATCGGTCAGTGGCATTTTAAGTACATACATTAGTAAACCGCAGTCAAGTAGCTCATAAACAATGGCAAGGAAACAAGGAATAAAATACGATATAAAATGTATGGTGCTGCGCACAAAAAAATTATATAGAAAAAAAATTATTAAGTCGCCTGGTGAATTTATGACCCTGCAAGACCTTCAGCTGTAGTCCAGGCATAAATACTTCAGCTGTGATTACTATTGCACCCAACTACCTACCTACCTACCTACCCCATAACCAGCCCCAGTCACAACATTGGCCAACTAATATCTACAGAAAACAAACGGAAAAAGAAATACAAATACCTTGGGCCTTGTTGGGCACTTCAAAGGCAGCCGCCAAAACATTTTGGGAGCGCGTTTCGTTGGCGCTAATATATTATTGATAGATATATCAGTTGATATATGTACAAATGTCTGTATGTGGCACTGGTCAGTGGTAAATTTGTTGTCGGCTGATATTTGGGCGTCATAAATAACTTGAGTCGGCTTGACTTTGCATAAAATCGGTTTAATATTTCATTATGGCTTTTGGTCGGAAAAAAATCCAGGCCAATCATCAACCAAATATCGGAAATCGCTTGATGACAGCAAACATTAATGTGTTTTCATTTTTATAGTTTTTAATTAACCATGTCAAAGTGTCAGATTAAATTATGAATGTGATTGGGAGGGAAATGTGCCACACTCAAAAAAAAATTAACAAGAGTTAAGAAGGATGCGAAAGCAAAATCTAAAATAAGGGCAAAGATTTTTATAAATGAAATCTTAGCAATTTGAATTTTGTCAATTTTTTTCAAAGAGCTATAAAAATTTTCTTAAGGGCCTGTACTCAGTTGAAAAAAATGTAGTTATTTTTTGACAATTTTGTTCAAAGAGCTAGTAAAAATAAGGCCTGTACTCAGATGAGATAAAAATTTAGTTCGGCACTTTAACTCATTTGTATAGAAACCAGGGTTGGGAATTGCTCTTTAGCAGCTCTTTGCTCTGAGCTAGGAGCCCCAGCTCGTGAGCTAGAAGCAGGCTCCCGGCTCGTGAGCCTCAGCTATAAGCCGAGAGCTACAAGTAAAGAACTGAGAGCCGATTCCTGGCTCTTTATATATAGCTGACAGCTCAGAGTCAAGAGCTGCTGGCTCCCAGCTCCCGAGCTGGCTCTAGCTCTCTGCATATAACACAAAAAAAAAACCAAGACTATATTGCAAAAAAGTTTAATTTGAGGGTGTAAAATAATTACATTTTTTTTTGAGTGCATTAAGTGGGATGAATCAATGGTCTAGCATATTCTGATGTGGGAATTTTCCACATTATATTTCCACATCATCGGCATAAATATTTCATTTTGTACTGTCAAGATAACCGATAAAGCTAAAGCCGCCTGCCTGTTAAGTGTGATATGGTCAGAAGTTGCTAAATATGGGTTTGACCTGCTGTTGCTGTGGCTGCTGTTTGTTGTCCATTGGCCACATTATTAAGCCAATTCAGCGGCAGCAGATAAATAAATAAAAATTTGAAACATTGCCGCAACAATAAAAGGCGACAGTACACGATTTATTAAACGAAGCGGCTGCTGTTGCTGCCGTTGTTTTGCCTCTTCATTTGGTCCCGCAGCAGCGGCAGCAGCTGCCACCGTGTTGTTGCTCACATTACTCTTTTTGGCGTGGCACCGACACAAAGATACACACACAATACTTGAGGTTGAGGCCAAAATGACTAATGACCAGCGATTATCAAGCGATAAAAGGCAAAAAGAGAGAAGATAATTTATTATTGTTTTAAACATTTGTGTTTGGCGCTCAAACGAGATACATTTGTCTCCTCTTTCTCTGTCTTTGGCTTTTGTTCATTAAGACCAACTTCAAATTGGGTAGAAATACTTTATACATATTTATTTATATTCAAATTTTTTTTTTTACCACTTTTTAGCATATGTTTGGTGGCGGCAAACGATGACTGCAACTTGTAATTAGTTGGTCTTTTATAACCCGCTTCTTTTTTAGTTTTTTTCTTTTTTTTTTTACTACTACTGTCTGAGTGTTTAAATTTGTGGCTACCAGAAACGGCAGAAGCAGCAGCAGCAGCCGTTCAAAACAGACAACAATAATAAACTTGAAGATTCATGAAAGCGGCAAAAGGAAAATAAACAGTCAACGAGACGTAAATTTAAGTCTTTCAGTATTTCATTTCTTTTGTTGGCCCGGCCCCTACCAGCTAATAAGAAAAACTATCCCAAAAACAACATACAAAAAAATCAAGAAAAAGAAAAACAAACGACAAATGGTTACCCTTACCTAGATGAGCGGAAATATTTAAAAAAACCCCAATCAAGTGATCCCACACTGAGAAAGAAGAAACAATGTTAAATCAATAATAAACAGCCCTAATCTAAATTCCACTTCTGCTAAAGTTTTGTAAATATGAGACCAACTTTAGTCCAAAAATCAAATCAAAAAATTTTTTGTGGAAGGGAAATTAAGAACTTGGCTAATATTCTCACACTCCGAAAAAAAACAAACACCTTGTACTTGAATCAAGTACAAAGGATGTCAATAATACGGTAAGTACAAAACACTTGATTCATGTCCAAAGTTCTTAATAACAAATACAATTTTTTCAATCCCGAAAAACTTTATTCTAGACCGTTCCGTGATATATTAAGTACATTTCGAACTTTATGAAGATATTTTTAATCCAACTTTTAGTTGTCTTAGTCGGGATTTATACCAGGTAGCAAACTTAATGAAGTTTTCTTAGTAGGCGTCGAATTTAGAATCTTTCAGACCTTTCAAACGAATAGTATAGAAATTCATATAAATCTCTTGCCTACTAAGTCGGGATTTACACGATGAAGCAAACTTCATGAAGTTTACTAAGTAGGCGTGGAATTTAGGGGAATTCTTTCAAACCTATTAAACGAATTGTTTAAAAAACACATTGAAATCTCGCGCCTACTAAGAAGTTTGCTTCATCATGTTTATCCCGTCATAGTCTTAGTCTTAAGTCAAACCCGATAAATTCTTCAAATAATATATTGGTCACTTCTAGCCATTTTATGACCAATTGGCCTTTTCCCAAAAAAAGTTTGGACTTTTATCGATAAAAGCTCCATACAACTCTTTCATGTGTGACCACGTTTGATATCGATTAACGATTAATCAAAAACTTACCTCGGCAGAAAACGACGAGAGTGCAACGATGAACTTAAATCAATCGCGGGCGACGCTCGCTCGAAGATGAATGTCGTGAAGGTCGTCCAAAAACAGTCGTTGTGCCAGAAAACATTGATGTCGTGCGTGAACTGATAATGCAAGATCGTCATGTGACATACCGTGAGATAGAGGCATCCTTGGGCATTTCTTCCACCAGCATACATTCGATTTTGCATGAACACCTGGGCGTAAAAATGGTTTGTTCTCGCACAATTTGACAATCGCTTAAAAAAAAGGCTCGTGTGGATTGGTGCAAAAAAAATTTTGAAAAAATATAATCTCGGTGTATCAAAAGACGTTAATAAGATCGTCACAGGTGACGAGTCATGGATCTATGCTTATGAGCCCGAAACAAAACAGCAATCGACCGTGTGGGTCTTCGAAGACGGGCCAAATCCAACGAAAGTCGTTCGTGGAAGAAGCACTTCGAAGCAAATGGTCGCCTGTTTCTTCGCTAAAACTGGTCATGTGGCGACTGTTCCGCTTGAGCAACGTAGGACGGTCAATTCTGAGTGGTACACCACAATTTGTTTGCCGGAAGTCTTCGGAGAAATTCGAAAAAAGAGAACAAAAGAAGACAGATCATTGTGCACCATGACAATGCGAGCTCTCACACATCAGCTCACACCAGCGCCTTTTTGACCGCCCAAAACGTCGAATTAATAACTTGGCACCCAATGACTTCTTTTTATTCCCGCACATCAAGGGAAAAATGCTTGAACAACGATTTTCGTTGCCAGAAGATGCTGTTGAAGAGTTCAAAAACCATGTTTTGGAGGTGTCTCAATCGGAGTGGAAAAAGTGCTTCGACAATTGGTTTAAGCGCATGCAAAAGTGTATAAATCTTGCTGGAGAATACTTTGAAAAACAATAAAACCATATTTGATCATAAATATTCGCGTTTTCATTATGTACGAACATAAAAGTATAAAATGCAATCCAGATCAAGAACTGGAACCCCGGTTCTCAATTTAAAAGGAACCGGTTGTGAAACAGAACCCTTAGCTTAGGATAAGGGTTCGAGAATCCCGAACCAAACAACCGTCGAAATCGCCGGAATTTTCAGAACTGATTAAAATTTAAAGGCATTTATCTTAAATAAAGATTGATACCCTATACAGTACAAATATTCTTGATCCTCATCAACAGTCAAGTCGTTATAGCCTTGTCAGTCTGTCCTTACAGTCTACAGGGTATAAACAAATAGATCGACCCAGTTCGTTTTCACATCATAATTTTCTTTACCTTTGAAAAAATGTTCCCCCATTTATATTGTGTTACCCCTTTGAGGAAGAGTATCCCTTCAAGAGCGGTACCCAGATCTTTTGGATGATTGTTGGTTTGTTTGCTTGGCTCGTTGTAAATGTGAATTGGGCGAAATTAAAAATATATTTATGACTTAAGTGGCAATAAATTATGTTTCTTGTTAAAATTCTATTGTTTCTGCGGTTGGTTTTTAATTTTTGTTTTGTTTCTTTTTCGCTCGGCTTTCTTTTTTTTTTTTCTTCTGTATTTTTATTTATTTTTTTGAATTATTCACCATGCGCTGGCAACATAAATTTCGAGCATTGCGTTTTTCTGACATTATTTACGACTTGCTAATGAAGGTGGGGTGCCCAGATGATTTGCACAACTGATGGCGATGTTGATGATGATGTTATTAATTATGAAAAAAAAATAAAATAAAGTAGAAACATGGCAATCATTTATGACGGTTCCTTATACAATAGATCGCAATTACTTATAAATCTGTCACGGCAAGGGGAATACTCACTGATAAGACACCACTACACACCACTTCAGTGAGCACATGCAAGGCACTTGAAAGCAGATCAAGTCACATAAATTGTTTTAGCAACAATTCTTTTGTGTGTTTTTTGTTTTTGTTATTAAATACTTGAGCTTGTTTAGGTTGGTGTTTTTTTTTTTATATATTATTGGTTGGTGTCTGGGGGTCTTTTGGGTTATTTGTTATTTATTAAACACTTCGACAAGTATAATTTTTTTTCTGTGTCTCATGATAGGTTGGTGCTCTGCTTTAAGGGGCTTGAGTGGTGTGTATTTGAAATGAGTTTTGTAGTGTTAAGTAGCCAAGTTGAATAAAAAAAAGTTTAATACAATTTCAAGGGACTGTAATCATAATTTGTATATTATGTGATTTTTATTTTCTTGCTCAATAAATCAAAAATCATTGCGAATATGCAAAGATTATACAAATAGAATCCCACGGGTATAATTCTTTTATTTGTGCGGCTGCTCCAAGTGAATGATTTATTATATTAACAAATAACAAAAAAAACCACATAATTTACGGTCCCTTAAAATTTTATATCTAGGACTGCTGTTGAAAAAAATGTTTGGTTTACGATAAGAACTTGCTAATTGAATTCACGTGTAAGGCTTGAGCATTCTTATCAGCAAAATGGTAAATAACTATTTATAATTATATTATATATATTATTATATTTTTAATTATAAATTTTAAAAACATATACAGTATTTTTCAATCCTTCTAATGTATGAATCTGCTATGCATCATCTAAGACGCAACCTGAGGTTGAAAAATCGTTGAAAAAATTAATTTGACGCAAACTCGATTCTCAATTTAATTCAATTCGCTCCGTTCATTGATTGTCATTTAAATTCACTCAAATTATTTGAAATGAGTGTCAATACTCATTCATTAATTTTAAGCATGATGGCTTCTTGTTCTTAGATCTACTACTTCCTACTTCTTCAATTCATTATCAATTGGCCCAGCAACCGAAGCCGCCAGGCACTACAAAAAAAAATTCAGTTTAGACTCATAAGAGTGCCCCTCTCCACGGAAATCTTTAGTAAAAGGCGAAAGATTTATTCGACAATTGAAGAGAAGCCAGAGTAATTTTACACCACCAAACCAAGACCTTACCATGCAGGCAATACCTAAGCCAGTTGGGAATTGTAAGTAACAATATAAAAAAATTCACATTTATGTACCTAACTCACCCTCTGTCAAAGCAGCAACAGGGACACCTCAAAGTTGGCAAAAATAACGAATGGTAAGGAAAATTCCTTTGTCAGTTTACAATTCCCATCTGTTTCTAGCACTTAACTCAAGCAGAGGCCAAAGATTTGCTTTAACTAGTTATCGCTTCTCGGCCTTATGGCTAAGATCAAAGTGTAGTATCTGTTCTTATCAGCTTAACATCTGATAGTTTCTCCATTGGAGAACAACAAATGTTAAACTGATTTTTGGAATTAGATGGAGTGCTAGGGGCTTGCTCCAACTCTGTCGCGGGTTGGCCCGGTATTGCAGTACCGCCGGGACTTTCAGCCCAACTTAAAAATAAATTTAAATTGAAGAAGTTGGAAGATTTGTTGAAAAATGGCTAGCATTTCTAATTCATTCAAAATTTAATCAAAAATGTCGTATGTGCATTTCCATTATGTCGAACGGGACCGTCGAAGACTTGTGAATTGAAAAAAATTCAAAACTAAAAAGTATTATTGTTTTGTCTGAAGGCTTTAATTATAGCCCTATAATTGGTGCTAAAGTTGATGTCGAGCAATTTTTTCTATTAAATATAATAATTGCAAAAAACAAAGGATATTCGCACGGGACAAAATTTTTGCGACCAACAAATGACAAGCCGATTTCAGCGAAACCTGGTTCAATGAGCCCTTTCAGCAGATAATATCTATTAGCGATTTGTGTTTTTTATGATTGCCGATGTTACTTGCTGAATGCAGTAATTGCCGATTGCGATTGGTAAATATGACAATCGCAAGAAGCATAATTGGTTAGAGCGATTGCCGATTGATATGTCATCCCACCTCTTCTGCAAGCAATGTAAATAAAAATAATTGGTAAATAATGGAGTTTTATTTGTGTAAATGTATTTTTGGATAAAAAGTACTAAAGCCTCAGAATCCCTTATAGATTGCCATCAATGTCATTCAGCAGAGACAATTCAGCAATCGTAGATCGTAAATCACAAATCGATAATCGGAATTATCTGTTAAATGGGCCCAATATCTTAATATGTTCAATTTTAGAACGTCACAACATTCTTAAACAAACTTAAAAATGTATTTGATTTAACACAAAAAACCCTGCTACTTTTTTTTTTTTAATTTTAAACACTTTCGAACGGGACATGTCGCACGGGACATTTGTTTCCATCATGTTTAATATGTTATTTTTGTTACTCTTTTGACGTAGAAATATCTAAACAAGCTTAGTAAATATGTTTTTAAGTCAACATAAGATTTTAATATATTTATTTTGACATAATAACAATAAACCAACAAATTTTCAAAAATTTTGGATCGTTCTTTAACTTTTTATTCCGACATTTGCAACCCTGTATATTTTTTTTCGCCGCCGATTTTTTTATATAGATTTAAATTATTTAAAAGTATGATTTTACAAAAATTAATAATTTATGTAAGAACAAATTAGAAATTTCGCATTTATGATGTCGCACGGGACCAATTTTATATTAGTACCAAGATCACAATTCTTCTTATTTTTCAACACGGTTTTTGTTTATTTGAATAGTATACAAAATCTCTTTTACACTCAATATTTGATAAGCTTTTTGCATTTACTTTCGATGCACTGATAACAAATGTTGATTTTCAATGTCGAACGGGACATATTAAGAAAAAAAAAATTAGATTTTTACTGGAAAATCTTGAAGATTAGTTCCCTAATTGTTCCATTCATTTGCCTAATTTAATAATATTGCAGTATGAATATTTTGTCACGCCATCGGGCAATATATTTATGAACATTATATATGATCAAGTGTAAATTCATGTACGCTTTGGTTATTCAAATTGGAATAGATTTTCCAACCGCACAACATTCTTCTCACATGTATATGAGAGTCTAATCTCAATAAATACCAATTAAAATTAAAATTTATGGCGTCAATGTGCCACTTACTTAGCATTCATCGTTAAAAAAAAAATCTGGTACACGCGCCTTCAGTTGTCAGCTACTAATTATATTTTATGGAATTTTACGATTCGTTTGGGCAATTCAAAATGTGTTTGTACACCAAATGAAGTGCAAAGTATTATGTTTTGTTGTTAAAAGTAACTAAAAAACAACTTAGATAAACACCCGTTGACGCATTGCCCAGCCGGTGACAAGTGTCAGTTTTTATATTTTGAAACCCTCTGACAAGCTCTCTAGTAAATTAAAATAATATTATTACTAACATTTAGCTGGGCACATGATAATAAACAAAGTGAGGAATTTCATGATGAAAACATTGCCGTAAACTCTGGTGGCCACTACTTTGGAGTCTCGTGAACGTGCTGCCTTGACAGGCTGTCTAAATTTAGTAGCCACCCCATTTGGTTAGTTTGTTTTCGGCATTTAGATAAAAATACAAATAGAAGATTGTGATCCAAAGATTTGCCAGACATTTCCCTGTCATGGTCTTGCCTTAGCTCACTGCAGCATTGTATATCACTTTTCTGTTGTGTTTGAAGATCTCATTGGGTTTATCGCGCATTTGATGAGACAATTAACTAATTTGTGGGGTGGGGATTTGCGTTTGTGATTTATAATCATCTGGGGTCCGTGTTAAATATACAAATATAGTCTTAATGGACTGACAAGAGCACGCATGCAATCTCGTGATAAGTATTCTTAAGAAATTTTAGTTTTAGACATAACTGCAGACCTTCTTAAGACACCCCTGCACATTGCAAAAAAAGAAAAAATAAATAAATGAAATAACAAAAAAAAATATTGTTTATAAATTATTGATTAAATGACAATGCGCTGTCAGAATTTGATTTATGGCCTGGGGCGCGAGACACGCAAGGCAAATATGTGTGGGCACGAAAATACATTGAAAAATTGTTAAGCAAACAATAAAAGATGGCCGCTGACGCCGCTGATGACGGGGGTCGAACCGCTCCCCTCTTCTCCCAAGTACGATTTATGACAGCAAATTATATGTGAAAGGCAGCTCCACGAAATGCGTAGCTCAAAGTTATACAACAACAACAAAAACAATCACCGAAAAAGAGACTAAACAAAGTCGCCTGTTTTTATTAATTTATCATTGCCTCGGCCGCTGCTGTTGGACAACAGCGAAAAAAGTGACATAAAGTCAGTCATCAATCAAAATTACGAAATAAAAAAGAAAAAGAAAAAAATCGGCAGCAATAAATTAACGATAAAAGCTCCATTGGAAAGCGTTGGACAGTATTTTCAATGGCTTTTCAATTAACGCCTGGCCAAGGAAGAGGAGGAGAAGAAACCGAACTGAATTAGAGAAATTTATCTATATAAACAATTTTAATTTTTTGGTTCAACCTTTTTTTAAAATCATTTATCATAATTAGGAGTTGTAAAAGAAATCAATGTTTCCCTTATTATTTCCACCCTTAATTAGAAATGTTTTGTTACAGCCCCATAATGGGGCCAAGCCGAGCTTCTCTCAATCTCTTGGCTCGTGTGTCTATTAATTTTCGCTCAAGAGAAAGGGACCTACAGTTTAACGCCGAATCCGAACGGCAAAGATTTTTGAGAAGCTTTTTCATGGCTACATACTCCACACAACTGGCGCCAACAGCTGTAGAGGTTACCCCTTGTGCGTAAAAGTTTTTAAAGAAAAACTTTTTTTTTAATTAGATGTTCCCAGGCGGGATCGAACCCACAACCTCCCGCACAGTCCAAATGTTCTTAAAGAATACATAAATATTAATACCATTGTAGTTCTCAGTTTTGGGTAGTAACTCCCCTTTAATGCTACGCCTCAGTACTGGATTTAGCATAAACATAAGGAATTGGTTCAATTAAAAATTCTTAAATCAAGTACGAAATACCTGAATCAAGAATTTAATATAGTCAAACGTTCTAGAATGAACAGGATAGAATTTATACCGTTTTGTACTTAAAATATTAAGTATGATTCGTTCTTGGGTGAACTTAAACTAAGTACGAATCAATCTTAGGTTATAAAATTACCTAAATTGTTCCTGCAATGGGAACAAAATACTTAAATCAAGAACATTTTGTCCTACATTTAAGTAAGTAACTACTTGATTTAAGAACGGATCGGGATTGATTTGTACGATTCAATCTTAGGTTATAAAATTACCCAAATTGTTCCTGCAATGGGAACAAAATTCTAAGATCAAGAACAAAATACTTAAATCAAGAACATTTTGTCCTACATTTAGGTATGTAACTACTTGATTTAAGAACGGATCGGGATTGATTTGAGTATTATATGGGCTAAAGCCAAGAACGTATTGGGATTGATCTAAGTATTTTGTAGTATTAAATCAAGAACATGTTGTTCTCTTTTTTGGTACGTACATTGTAGCATAAGAACGAATCGGGATTGATTCAAGACCATTTCGTACTAAGAATGAGGTTAAAAAACCTTGAAATAGTCCAAAATGTACTTAATGTATACAGAAACAATCTCAAATCAACTATTTCGGGATTGAAAAAATCGTACTTGATCCAAGAATTTTGTACTTGTATCGAGATGTTTCCGTGCTTACCGTACTATTGACTCTGTTTTTACTTGATTTATGTAAAAAGTTCACGATTTTTTTTTCTGGCTGTCTAATAGTATGATTTATCCGTGAATATATGGTCAAGTATCTTTTTTGGGATTTTTCCTAGTGTAATCTAAGGAATTTAATAAAACGCAAGCATCATTAAAATGCCCGATTGTTAAGACTTATTAAATAGATCTTATGAGGCACTACAGTACGGCCTTAATGGGTTCATAGTCCTTCATTTTAAGAACCTGTATTCCGACAAAAATCAGCCAACAAAAGAAACTTTTAGAGTCGTTGAATATTTCTCTATATATAATATTTTTCCAAATTTAGCTTACCATTTGAGTTTTTTCATAACTTGAAAGTAATCTGTATGTATCACTGTGTTTTGAGTCAGGATATATCACTTAGAGAGGCAAAAAATAAAGAAAAGTTGGATAAACATAATGGGAAAAGGCTCCTTCAGTTTACACCGTGAAATATTGGTTTTGAAAGTTTTCTTTTTCATCCTTTTATTGATATGAGAAAATATCCTACTGAGTTCCAAACGCTAACTAAACTCAGCTGTTAATACAATCCACAGATAAAATTGATATGGCAACGCCATATGGTTTACGCAAAACCTTCGTTTTGTGTGTGTCACTACTGAATTATCTTCGCACGTTCCTCATAATGATAGCTCAGCCTAAATGTTGTATTTGTTTTTCCAATTAAGTATCTTTTGAAATTTGAAATGTGCCTCCGGCTGAGGCTCCACTGTGCGTTGTCGGCAACCATCCAAAAGCT
This sequence comes from Lordiphosa mommai, assembly GCA_018904225.1. Lineage (NCBI taxonomy): Eukaryota > Metazoa > Arthropoda > Insecta > Diptera > Drosophilidae > Lordiphosa > Lordiphosa mommai. Next base: position 219,203 of record JAEIFT010000078.1, read on the forward strand.
GTCAAACATTTAAGCCGCCCACCATCTGGCCATCTGTATCTGTCTGCTGTCGGCTGGACTGACAGTGGCACTTCTCCTGGTCATTTAATCACAGTATTAACTCTTTTGCTGAGCCGCTGTCAGTCTTGTCTCATTTTTGTTTTTGCGGTTTGGAGTGCGAGGGGCGGTGGAGACGTTATAAACACTACTGTCTTCCAACTGTCAAGTTGGTCTAAGTTTTGAGCGCAAAATAAAAGCCGACTTGACAGCTGAACGGTCTCCCTCTCGGACGATGATGATGATTATTATGTATTTTGTATTTTTGCCGTTGCCCAATGACACAAACACACCACACACACACAACGGCAGCGACAACTCGCCCATGCATTCGTTTAGGCTTTTAAACGCTTAGGCCGACTTATGTTGGACTTAACGCGCTGGCCAGCCAGCCAAAAGCCAACAGTTGGACAGGCCTCTGAAGACGCCTCAAAGTCAACGACAACGGCGACGGCGGCGGCAAAACTTGAAATGAATTTCGGACGCGCTTCGGATAATGAAAACGAAACGAGGCGCGCGCTCCACAAAACAGAAAAGAAAAGAAAAACCCCAACCGACATAAGAATAAAAACGTCAAAAGTGATTTTGCGCTTTGGTCAGCAGCAAAGTAAAATCAAAAAATGCCGCCGCCATTGCCGTCAGCACCTCCGCTCCATCATTCCGCCCTGAACAGTGTTCACTGTTAACTGTTTTGTACAAGCTGACGAGCTTTTGGACGCTTGGGGGATTTTGACATTTCATTTTTTTTTTGTGTTTTTTTGCTGCCCTTCTTGGTCATTTTGGCACGTTTCATTCTGGGCATGACCATAAGCCACGAGCCTGAAAGTAGGCGCAGTGCAGAAAAAAAAACAAGCAACGACATCAGTTGTCATCAGTTTACCCCATTAGTCAGCCCTGTTTTCAAGCCAAGGATAGGTTAGACAATTTTTTTTCAAAGTTTTAAGAGTAAAAAAAAATTGCTATGAACAAGGTTCATTTTACCCTTGCAGAATATTGAAAAAAGTAGCTAATCTTGAAATTTACTCATTAAAACTTTTTTGAAATAGGAAAAATTTGTATGCTTGTGAAATAAAGTAAATACGATATCATAAAACCAAAAAAAAATATCATTCTAATATTGGGCATACTCAATTTTGTTCTTTTATTTTTTTGAATTACGCAAAAATCAGTCTTAAATTTTAAAACATAAAAGTTCGAATAATAATAATTTATTAGAATACATTTTATTTAAAGTTAAAGGGACTTTTTAATCAAAATACGAACTGGAAATAAGAATTTCGTTCTCAGATTTGGAAATTTCGAACTTTGTAAGATTTTGAGATTAAATTTCCCCTGTTTGAGTACGAAATTTTTGTTTTTTTTCTGAGTGTACGAAATCACTAAAGATTTCCGTGTCATCTCGATTATGTTCATGCATGCTGCATCAAGAAATAATCCTATAAATTTGATGTTTTGCACTAATGATGCTTTTCAATATTTTCAAATTTGGCGGATCTGTTTGAAAGCTCGTAATATGCATAGTTGCCGAGTTTAAGAATGCTAAAATTTAAAAACAAAAAGTTTTTCGTACTTTAACTCATTTTCCAACCGATTCACGGTGGGCGAAATGGCTTATCTAGCGAAAGAAACATATAACTTCAAAAATAATATAGATTTCGAATACATGTTTTATTTTGCTTGAATGTATTTCATTAAGGAATCATTTGAAAAACAAAAAAAAATTTTGGGATAAGGTTTTTTTAAATCCTTTTTAAATTAAAATTAATTAAATTATTTTTTTTCCTTCTAAGTAAATTAATCAAAATACTAAAGCAAGTTATAATAGAGGGATTCCTGAAAGTGATTTGCTTTTGATTTTGAAAGCAAATCAAAATCTGTTGACAGAACGACCTGTTTTGCGCACTGATTTGATTTTGATTTTGTATACAGCTGATGGACAATTATCGCTATAGTAAACAAAGGCTCAAAGGCTTGTTGACAGCCTCTTAAATAATAGTTTCATATCAGAGCTTATAGTTTCATAATGTTCCCAGCTTTACAAAGCTGAATGTAAACAAACACCAAGTTTGGCCGCTTAATTTTCTTCGAAGAATACGGTCACACTAGAAAGCAAAATGAAATCAGCCCCGGAGCTGATTTCGTTAAATCTATTAGTATGACCTTAAAATCCTTACGTTTTCTGGTCACACTGCACAGTTTGTATGGAGCAGCAGTGAACAGCTGTTCGACGAAATGAAAAGCAAATCACTTTCAGGAATCCCTCTAATAATTACATAAACAGAAAAAATATTCAGTACTGAAGTTTCAGACTCCAAATTTAGAAGAATACTTTTCACCTCACAAATCTAATGTTATTTTTTTTAAATTGGAAAGGACTTTGAGCAAAGAACTGATAAATGGTTCGGATAACTATTAAAGAGCATTCTCCCAATCCTATCATGCATAATGTTTTGGCGTGATGTTTTTCGTGTATACATCGGTCGAAAAACTATATTTCTTTTTTCCGACTTCATTCCTATTGGTAACAACACAGTACAAATTATATCGGCTCAATGAATTAAAATTTTGGCCAGCCATACCAAAAAAAGAGTGCTTTTGCAAACTGATATAGTGCCTGAAAAGTATTCTATCGTTAGCGGTGGCAGGTTGTGGCAGACAAGTCTAATTATTTCACAAAGACAATACATCATATAAACAAAAACAAAAGAAATACGCCAGAATGAAGGCGGATGAAAAAAATAGCATTCCAGGAAAGTTTATAAATAGTTTTTGAATTGAGGTAATTTCGATTGCAAGATTCTAACACGATTTACCATTAACACAAATACGCACAGGCCACAAAATATTTTTTTCTATATAACTTAAAATTTAACTTAATTAAAATCCGGAATTCCGACTTTTGTTTTATTGGGAACCGAACCTTGAACCGGACCTCTTTTGAAAAAAAAATAGCTGAACCTGTACCTGTTTCGAACCAAAACTTTCGGTTCGGTTAAAAAAAAGTTCCAAGTCTCAGTAAAGCAGGCATTTTATTGATAAGAAAAGTAGTATAGACCAAAAATTGCTCAAAGAAATAATACTTATAAATTTTAATTGAAATTAATTGAACTCGTATGTTCGAGTAAAAAAAATGCAGAAAATCAAACTTTTTTTTGTATATTTTTAAGTTAACTTTTTTCATAATTTTGTTCCTCAATGTTAATATTTATGCAACGAAAAATAATTTTTTTTTGCAAATTTTTCCACGTTTCGAAAAGATCGGTTATATCGCAGCTATATAATAAAGTGTCCCAAACTGACACTTAAATTAGTAGTAAATTAAAAAATTACATAAATGGCATATTTAGATTTTTCTATATATTTAACAATTGTTTAGTTTATTGATCAAGATGCTGTACTGGACTTTGTCGCCTATTTTGCTTCCTCATCCATCATTAATTAGTACTATGTAAATGTTTTGTTTTATTTTTTCCAAAATGGCAAATACTTTTGTAAACAAAATCATTAAAGACATACACACACACGCACACACACTCTCTGTCTTATGCACATCCATAAATCTGGCATCATAAATTATCAACGCAATTATAAAGCGCTGGCATTTTGCTGAACAGCTGAAGCTGTTCCACTCGACTGCCGACTGCTAGCTAGATGAGACTCGGCTACTCAAAGTGAGCCAAAGTGAGAGGAGAGGTTATCAAAATGCCATAAATCAGTTTTGTTTAATATATTTTATAGCCAAGCGACACCCAAAGCAACGGACACTGCGAAATTCTTTGGGGCCGGCACTCTTATGAACAGACATTAAGTCTGTTAAACACGAGAAAAATGCGCATTATATGGTGTAAATCAATGCCGGACGTCGCAATGTCGCCGCTGCCGCAGCCGCCTGACGTGCAGATTTATTTCCATTTACTTAAAAAAAAATAAAAAAGTGAAAACTGGAAATTACGATACGGTCGAGACGTGGTGGATTATAAATCTTTTTCCACGGTGTTATTGTAAGTATTTCATGAGTCAAACAGAGACACGATATATGGTTAACTAACACAGACGGTAGCTGGATTTTGTAATCAACATTTTCAGAGTGTTGGAAAACAAATAAACACAGCGTGTTACACTTGATAAACACTGCCAAAGATATGTGTGTGTATGGAAAGAAGAGACATATCACACGGCACAGTTTAAGTGCCTGGCAAATATTTGCACAGTTGGTTGGTTGGTCGGTTGACTGAACGGTGGAGAGGGGGGAGAGGAAATGGTTTCGAAAGTGCTGCTGCAGTTGTTTGCACAGAACCAGTAGCATTCATAGCAACATAATCTCCGGGTATTTACACCTCTTGATGATTGTAAATCTAATGCTTAATACATTAAAATATGTCAACACATAAAAGAAAATATAGTCATATATCAATGGGGATGGAGGGGGGCAGCTAATAATGAATGCTAACAAAATTTCTAAATATTTTCCACGCACTTGCCGATGTTTACGCGATGCTTAATGTTCAGCAGAAAACTGCTTTAAGTTAGTTTAAGTTCACAAAAGAGTGTGACCAAAATTAAGTTCATAACTGAATTTAAGTGATGAATTCAAGCCAGAGCTGTAGAACTTGTTCCAATTCATCAGTGAGTTCAGTAAATTTCAGTCTAATGTCCAATAATTAAATTTTATTTTTTAAAATTGACTTTATAACCATTGTGCTATGTTAAATCTTATCGCGTTGCGTCACTTGGGAAATCTCAGCTTTGTGGTGAACAAATCGGGCTAGTGACCCCTCCTATCAGCACAAGGCAAATCGTTTGTTTCTTGGAATGAGATTACTTAATTTAAGATTGGACCTGGACAAACATTAGTATATTAAAAGTCTTTGACAATATGAGACCTAAAGATATTTTTATAATTTGTTTTCTTATTTTTGGAATCGAACGAGAATTATGTTTTTCGGAGGAGGTAAGTTTTACTGCACATTTAAACTAAAACATAATAAACCAATACAGCTTTTAGTACCCAAGCTGCGACATTTCGTACGAATTGGAAGACCAATGTGCCGGATATTGTTACAAATCGGTGCATCCGCTACTTCAATATATCGTTATATTAAAAAACGAAATTGCGTCTAACGATGCACCCAATCAACAGAATATCATACCGGATCTTGCTGCTTTTAAGCAACAAATTAACAATTTAGAAACAAAATTCGATCGGCTAAGTGCTATGTTGGAACTCAAAATCAATGAAGACAAAACCATTTTGACACAAATTAAAACTCATATAACAGAATTATTTGAGAGTAATAGGAAAATTAATAATGACCTTATAGAAAAGTTAATCAGTAAAAATGAAGAAGCAATACAGAAAAGAAAAATCACTGAAGACAAATCGATTTTTGACAGAAATTAAGACTCATATTACAGAATTATTTGAGAGTAATAGGAAAAATAATAGTGACCTTATAGAAAGTTTAATCAAGAAAAATGTACCAGCTGAGAAGAACGCTAACAGACTTAATGATACTCAAGACTTTTTAGCGGATGAAAAAAAACTCGAAAACCTCGCCAAATTAACTAATTTATATCCCTACAGTTGCATTCCATTTGGAAACTCTTCGGACAATCATTTGATACATATTCCTGGAAAGCGCCAGTTCTTAGTTCGTTGCGATAGTAAACTAGCTGGAAATGGTTGGACTGTTATAGAGAGACGTTTTAAAACCAATTTTAAATCTTTATTGAACTTTAATAGACATTGGTCTGAGTACAAGGAAGGTTTTGGTGACTTAAGGGACGAATTTTTTTTGGGTTTGGAAACAATTTATCACTTGACCGCATCTCATCGTTATGAACTTTATGTACATATAAAAAATGTTGATGGTTCAACACAATATGCAAGATATGACAATTTTAAGATTGGTAGTATGATAGAGAGATACGTGCTGAAATCTGTGGGTGGATTTCAAGGAAATGCTACAAATTGGCTGGCCCATAGTGTGGGTCAAAAATTTTCCACATATCGTGACAATGTACCAAAGACTTGGGAATATTGCGCCCCCAAGAGAGGCTGGTGGCATAATTATTGCGGAAGTCTGTAAGTAAAAAAAACCAATGAAAAACACTATTGTACTTCAATATACTACACTTTAGGCCTTCCTCCTTAAGAAATCGATCAGTGGATGACGGGAATTCTTTGCATTGGGCATACGACATCAAAAATCTTGCAGCAATTGATATGCTCATTAAACCATATATTATTTAAATCTTAAGCTAATTTTAAGTGGATTGGTTTTGAAAAATAAAATTTTACAGATTACTTCCACATTTTAAGACTCTTCTCAAATTAAAAGCAGACAACCTCGTGAATTTTAACGAAAATTAAAAATAGTCAATTTCTGGTGCCCATCAAATATTATTTCTTGCCAAAACACGAATCATTGAAAGTCTAAATAAATACATTGGGAACTTTGGACCATCAATTTCAAAAATTAGGAAATGGAAAAAAAATAGTAATGATATTTAGTCGAGAGGATATATTATGAGGTGGCCTAAGACTGTAGGCAGCTCAAATTTACATTCAAAATTTTACCAGAAAGAGTCATTGGAGACACTCTATCATAAGCGAATCCATTTGACTCTCTCCAAATCAGTATTACAAGGAGGACGAGACATGGATCCATCACAACGCAACATATTCAAAGGACAACACTCAAAGCAATGGAACACTCGAGAAGAACCTATGGGTTATCAAAGTTAAAATTTGTGTAAAATTAAATTTTTATGTTAAACAAAAATTATTTTTAACAATTTTATATTTTTGTTGTTTCTTTTTTTTAAGGTTTTTATTTTTTAAAATGTTACCTAAACAATTAAAAAAAAATTTTGAAGGCAAAGTATTTTTAACTGTGCCGGTTCAAATTAAAAAAAAAATTTTTAATAATGATGAAAACTTTACTCCAACTGATTTAACTGGTAAAATTATATATATAAGATTGTATTTAAAATTATTAAATCATTGATAATAAAAATTTGATACTACAAAAAAAACTTTTCTTAGTAAAACACATTTTCCGACCGATCGGTCCTATGGCAGCTATATGCTATAGTCATCCGATTTTGATAATTTTTTTCAAAAATTTTGAAAGCATATAAAACTAATATATACAAGATTGGGGACGCTAGACTAAAAACAAAAGTTTTTCTCACTAAAAGTAGTTTTTTGACCGACCGTTTAAATGGCAGCTATATGATATAGTCATCCAATTTTGATAAATTTTTTTAGAATTGTGTGGAAACATATAAAACAAATATATACTACGATTGAGACGCTACGATGAAAATCAATAAAGATTTTCTCACAACGACTTATTTTTCGACCGATCGTTCCTATGGCAGCTATATGCTATAGTGATCCGATTTTGATACATTTTTCCAGAATTATGTGGAAGCATATAAAACGAACATGTACCAAGATTAGTGACGCTACGATTTAAAACAAAAAAGTTTTTCTAACTAGAACTAGTTCTTTGACCGATCGTTCCTATGGCTATACGATATAGTCATCCGATCCGGCCGGTTCCGGACATAATTAGTTGCGTGCAGAAAAAGAAGACCCTCTGCGAAAATTTCAGCTCGATAGCTTTAAAACTGAGAGACTAGTTACGTAGAAACAGACAGACAGACAGACAGACAGACGGACAGACAGACGGACAGACGGACGACGGACGGACAAGCGGAAATGAACTCGGCTCGTCGTCCTGATCAATAATATATATAGTTTATGGGGTCGGAAATGAGTATAAAATGATTATTTTTCGAATTTTTTTTAACTTTTTTTTTTTTCAAAGTAATTATCATTATTTATAAAGAAGGAATATCCAATAGATTAATCATTTTTAAACTATAATTATTGGATTCTAACTCTTATCGTGACTTCTCATGCTGCAGAGAAGAAATATGTGAATCGGAAGATGCGGCCAACATGTTGAAGAGGCCCTCATTTGCCTATTTTACCTCTAGCAGTCGCAGAGGCAGCTGCGGGCAGCTGGAACTTTTTGAAATAGCTTAAGTAATAATCAAAAAAGAGATATTTAAAAAATATGGTAAATATACAAAAATATGCATTTTTTATATTTTCCTTCAAAGTTGAAAAGTAGTGGTAAAATTCAGGACTTATTTGGAGAAACACAAAGCAAACAATTAACAACAATTAACAATTTTAATCTAGTTTTTGAGATATTCTACTTGAAAGCGGGGAAAATTACATACAAATAGTGTTTTTTCGAAAACTGAAAATCGGCTTGGCTTTGAAGGGTAATATCTTCTAAAATAAAAATCCATTTTTTTAAAGTTTTTTTTTTATCGCAATCGTTGATTTTCAAATAAGATGGGTTCATTCAGAATTTCGTAGGTGCACAAGCAATTTTTGAATTTTGCAACTTCATTTGCTCTACGGAATCCACTGTTGATTTACAAAGTTATTATATTGATACGCTTTCTTCAACTTTTCCAGAGTATAACTAACGAGCTAATTTTGATGATAAAAAATATCAAAATATCAATATCAAATTGTTAAGATAATAAATAAAATTACAAAAAGGAATGAGACAAAAATCTCGAAAATTTAGGAAGCGTAACAAAAATAAAAATATAAATAGTCCTTTGACGTTTACACTCACGCAATTGCGCTCTTTCCGTTGAGACGTCATTCCATTCGGAGTGAATTGCGATGATTTTGAGTTTGAAGTGAGAAATCCATAAAATTTTTTGTTTTGTTTTGTAGATGTGTTTCGATTTTAATTTGGAAATATAACTTATAACTTTTAAGTTTGGGCTCCCACAAACTGTACAAGTGCTGCCCATCAAGAGTGTGGCCAGTGCTGCCCAGCGTAATAATTTGTTTTGGTTTTAACTTGACTATCGTATATTTCACCGGGAAACGGTGCATGGTAGATCGATAAGTAATGATCCCCCCATTGATGGGCAACTGCATTTTTACTTTTTTTTAGTAATAACATTTGGATTCTAATTTGAATCTATGAACAAAATTATAATTTTTTTTGTTTTTTTTATTATAAAGTCGCTTACACTATAAATAAATTGCATTCTGTTACAGGATTGATTTTCTCGAATTTTAAGAAAATATAACATAATTATCTTCATATTTTAAGAACAAGACTGTCTAAATTCAATCACGGACATACTTTAAATTAGAATGCCATTTTTTTCGGAGTGTACGAAATTACATTATACTGATTTTTTTTTTAATAATTACGTTTTTCTTTAAATGCAGATCGCCTTATTATTTAGCTAGTTTTAGTATTGTGCATTTCTTAGTTGAGTTGTTAAGTTACGCTCCAATTGATTCATTCAATTGGTAACACTTACGACTAATCATTTTACCATGGATCTGAATTCAATAAAAGGCAAAGCCGTCTGAAGGCATTCTATAATTTGAACGGACTGTTGAGTACATCATGAAGATCGCCGCACTGTTATTGTTTGCAACCATGCTACTCTCATCCTTATCGGCTTCGGCTGGATGCTGCTTGGCACACAATCCGGCATGTAATAAATGTAGGAGAGAACACAGAGAGCAGAGGGAGATTGAGAAATAGAGGAAGGAGAAGATATACGATTAAGCTCGTCCCAAAATCAGATCGTGGACAGTCGTTGCTCACCGTTTAGTGAGGCCAGTTGTTGTGAAATATCGAAGTTACTATGCTTAATTCAACCGAAGACGCTTTTTTATATTCAGCCAATACCTTTAATCATAATATTATTATTAGTCAGCCTACAAAACTACAAACAACATAAATGCTTCGTCAAATTGTCCTCTAAGCCAACAATTTTCACAAAATAAAACGAGAGCGTAAGTTGAAGTCGGCCCTGCTCGACTTCGATATACCCGTTACTCAGGGTGAGGTTTATTTAAGAATTTTTTATTAGATCACAACATGCCCAAATTGTGGGAGATATGGGGTAAAAAATTTGGCTTGATTATTTTAAGAACCTTCAAAACAATATTATTTAGAATGTTATAAGTTGCATAAGAAAATATCACACTTAATTATCAAACAGCCCTCGCCCCTTATTTCATCCCCAAACTCAACTAAAAATGCCTTTCATCATCCATCCATCCCAACAAAATAGTGCAAACACCTTCCTTCTGTTGCCTTTCAGTCATTAAGTCATTTACATATTTGGCAACAAAATGTCATCCATAAAATATATAAACTAAGCAACTCAGAGGAGACAAACAACACACAACGCGTCGCGAAGATAAATGAAGACGCAGCTGCTGCGGCTACATCAACGCTAATTGCTCTTGTGCATTTTACAGATACACCAACTCAGAGCTCAGCGACTCGAAGATATATTCAAAATCATAATTCATTTTTTTTTTTTTTTTACTTTCTGCTGTGAGTGTGTGTGACGAGTATGGCGAACTGGAAGAGCGACAGCAGAAATGTCAAAATGCATTAACATTTAATTGAGGCTAATTTAAGGCGAAATATTTCGCTTGGCATATATGAAAATTTATGCGTCTCATTTCGGTTCTTCTCCTCTTTTATTTTTTGTCAGCCGGATATGTTGAGAAATGAGCGCATTTTGTAAAAATGTCACATTACATTTAATTTATGCGACGCCAACGCTTTGCGTTTTCGAATCTTTGCAGTTCTTTTCACTTGAAGTGTTGCGTGAAATTGTTTTGATTGCCTGAACAGAAATTATGCACTGGCTCCTTATCAAGGCAATTTAGTGGATCAACTATTTGTCGAGTCAACTATTTGATTGACAGACATGCAAGAAGAATACCGACGGCTGTATAAAATTGTGGTACTCAAGTAGTTTTAGAAATTGTTTTCAGATTAACATAAAAAAATTTGAAAAAAATATTTAAAAATGTTCTTGTGGGGTTTTGGTATATTAGGTTGATCCCTTTTTCTATTTATCCAACTTTAGAGACTGTAAGAGCTACCAAATTTGGTATGTAGATCATAGACTGCTGAACTCGTTCCTTGCAAATATCAGTTGGAACGCTAAATTCAAAAATAAATTTTTTTTTTGACATTTTTGGGTTATGAATTTTTAAAAAATTTTAAGCCATATTTTGAGCCACAAACGTTGGAAGTGATCAAATAAGATACGAATTAAAAGGTTGATAAAGAAACTGGTGAAGAACTTGCTCCCTGATAAAAGCGCACTGAATTTTTGGCGTAAATTCAAAAATAAAATGTTGGAATATAAGAAAATAACTTAATTGCTCTTAAAGGTAATAGAACCATGATCCAAATAACAGGGTCAAAGGTGAGTTTTTTTTTTCTGTAATCATTTTTTGCAGCAAGTGTACTTCAAAAAACTCAACTAATTCTAGTCCCCCCACCTGAAAGTATGCTAAATAATAAGAGCGCTTTTGTTAAGCTAATAAGTGATCAATAGTCTCTGCTGAACGCGCCCACTGTTTTGTTTTCCTTCCGATCTGGCTTTGAAACGCATAGAAATATTCATTTTCGACCCCATAAACTATATATATTCTTGATCAGATCACTCATGATATTTTGATGTGAAACATGTTGTTTCTATAATTTTAAAAAGCAACAAAGGCTTAAGGTTATAGTTCGGAATTTTTTTATACGGATTGCTAGTTTATTTTGTGATATAAAGTGGAATGCAATTTAGATAGGAACCGGAAAAGTTGGTAATCATCGCAAGGTATCTTGCTTCATTGAGTGTAATGTTGCGATTTTAATTATTTTTGAAAAATTATAGTCCAATGATGCCGTCGACGCACAAACCTAACCAATCATCACATAAAAGATTTTTCAATTTGATTTTTTGTTTTGTGTTCTTAATTAATAATATAAGAAAATACAAAAAAAATTTTTGGAATTCGAGGGCTGGTTTAAAAGTTATCGGCCTGACAATTAAGCTCTCCCAAAAATTGGTGTAGAGGTGGTGGCCATGATTTCGGGTCTCCAGGTTATTAAAAATTAAATCGGTAAATGAGGTTATAATCAGAATTGATGTAATTCTGGCTCGTACTTCAATAATAAAATTAAAATTTTTTTTTTAAAATTTGGCGGTCATTTAAAAAATATCGATTTTCAACGATTTTTCGTTGTAGTTTAGTGTAATAAAAATAGTAAACGAATTTGGTTCCTCATTATTGAGGTACGGGCAAGAATTACATTAAGGTTTAGTAGAACTGAAGCAATCATGTCTACCAGGTCAAAAAAGGTGGTTTCGAGAAAAACGCGGTTAATGCTTTACTCACTTTAGCAAGAACATTGCCCCACTAAAATGGCTTTATCTGCTAAAATATTTCGAATATTTTAAAATGGTTTGAAGGGGTTGAAAGGGGAATGTCCAAGCTATAATAATAATGCAAAACAAAAAATCCGAATTTTTAAAGGTAGAAGACCCCCTTAAAAACACTTACGAAATTCTGTGTTTTCTCACGATCAAAATCAAGTCCAAATACTGTCACATAACAGCATTTTGCTAGCAGCTCTGTTAACTTAACATACTGTTAATGCTCTGTTAATTGATTTACAAAATGTACAGAAATGTAAAAAATCTATTCGAAAATTTTGAAAACAATATACAAACGCATATAAACTCATTCCCCAATTTTATGACTTCTTCTAGTCACTGTTAACCTGTATTCTCCCCCATCCACTGCACATTTCCACACACTTTGGGCAAGGCATTCGTAAAATGTATCAATTTACATGAAGCAACACTTAATTTGAAAATTATATGCAAAAGGAAGTGCAATAAATTTATAGACATATCGGCGCAATCCAAAATGAAAGAGAGGCGCATCCACAAACGGCTCTCTCTAGGCATAAACTAGTTTCCACTTGGTAGCCAACACGAAAGCAAACCAGACCAGATCAAGGCAAGTGCCTCGTTAATGTTTCTATCAATTTGAAAAACGGCTCGTAAAATTTGTGAAATGTTGATCATAACCATAGACCGACCGACAGTCCAACAACCCGACACGACGACCCGTTTAATGTTACACAAATTTATGTGATTTCCTTCAGTCCGACAAGTGGAATTGATTAGTGGCTTAAGGGGGCGAGTGGCTAGCATAAATTTCTTTAAAATTGTTGTACAAACTCTTTTTCTAAGCAGGAAAACAGACAAAGAAATTTGTGACAAGCAACGCGGCAGGAGGTCGCACCCCGACCAGGTCGAGCTCCTGTCAGGCTTTTTAACCCACAGAAAATCAATTCTCTGTTTGAGCTCACTCCGCACAGCAGGACTTTCGGCTAACTGACATTGGCAGGCGGTCCAAAGCATCAACCCCACCTGGCCCTGTCACCGATAGCAATGGCCAAACAAAGTTCGAATTGACTTTGTTAACTCAACTGGCGGATGCTCAAGTATGTACCACCATCATATATATGGAACTCTCTATGAGGCCCGCTGTGAAATCTGCAAATTGCCATGTCATTATTTGTTAGCATCAAACCGAAACCCAACTGATGACGACGCCCCCTTCCCTGTCCTGCCCAGCCCTGCCCTGCACACGCCGCCTGGCGTCAAAAAGTGTAATTGGCAACCCGCCCGTCCGGACGATTCCTGCAGGATGGGGTGTAACCCCATGTCGGCTTACACACTCAAGTCAAGCGTCCAACCGTACCGAACAGAACACGAACCGTCAGTGAGGCAGAGACAGAGACAGTTGGTAACTGTCAGTGGGCATGTACGACTTGACAGCATAATATTACAAATCCCTGCCGAAAGCAGACAGTAACGATGACAAGCGGCCGCAACGGGGCAAAAAGGACAACCACAGACAGACTGAGCCGTGAGTGCAAAGGAGTCGGAAGGGGTGGGGGAAAAAAAGGCCATGCAAAATTCTATAAAAAGGCATATTTTATGCTGCTCTCGATATAGGACAGGTAAACATAAAGTCAAGCGACGATTGACCAAGCCTTAAGGCAAATTGCTGTGAAGTTTAACCCCTGGTCAAAAATGTTGATCAAAGTAATTGTATAGATGAGTTTGAAATTATTGAAGTAAAAGAAGATAAACGAACACTTTTTGAGTTATCAAAAGATCTCTTAGATCATCTTAGTTTAGCTGCAAGAATAAAACACCATCAAAACTTCGACAATTATTGGTTATCCAAAATTTTATTGATTTCCTGCTCTTATTCGTAGTTATTTGTACAGCTTAAAAGTTAAGAATAGCAGGTGGAGGTTTTATTAATTTTTATTTTTTTTTAGTTTCTCCATGCATGCAAGACATTCCGGAGAAAATTTCCTGCAGCATCCCAAAGTCATCGATAAGGATGCGGGTAGCATGGTTGCAACCAATAACAGTGCGATGATCTTCATGATGTACTCAACAGTCCGTTTAAAATAAAGTATATTATCAGCCGGCTTTGCCTTTTATAGAATCTGAATACATAGTGAAATAATCAGTCTAACGAATGCTTTATGATAAATAGGAAGTCATTTTGCAAGCGTAACTAAAGTCAATTAAGAAAATATAAGTAATGTTTTATTTGTAATTTTTCATTACACCCAGAGAAATCTAGCACGATTCGGCAAGACTGAAATCGGCTTCAATTTAGTTTTTTTTCGTCTTGAATTTTCAAGAAGAAATCTGTGAAATCGAGAAAACTTTGTGTGTTTGGTGGCAGGAGGGAGACAAAAAATCGGGCTTGAAAATTCATGCTTGATTTCAGTATTTTCTCTTGAATCCAAGAAAATTCTGTCTTGCCGACTTCTGACACGTGCTTGATATCAAGCACGATCTGCTCGATTTTTTCTCTGAGTGTACAAACAAAAATATTTCTACATCTTTTTAAAAGGATCGATCTATATAGAAAATATGAAGGCAGCAAATCTCCAAAATTTCTAAAGAGGTTCGGTTTAGGGGTTCGAACCCTAGAGGAATCTGTATGTTCGGTTCGTGGACCGGTTCCTGGAACCCCTGAACTCCAGGTTTTGGTTCGAGCCTCGGTTCACTTGAACAAAAAGAAATGACGCTCTTTTGAATAGAATTTATTGGATTACCATCACAATCAATACTAGAGGACGCGAAAAAAGAGCTAAAATCTAACTCGTGTTTTTGAAATAAGCCTAAAAATTCCGTGATTAGAAAATTCTTACTTACTTGATTGGAAAAAATCCGTCATCGACCTTATTCTGACATCGGTTGGGATATCGAGGACTTTTTTGATTGTTTGGACTTTCGTCTCTACTACGTGCGTTGCTATTTAAGTTTCTGGCCTAGGTCACTTCTAGCCAATTGGGCTTTTCCCAAAAAAAGTTTGGACTTTTAGTCCATACAACTCATTCATGTGTGACCACGTTTGATATCGATTAACGATTAATCAAAAACTTACCTCCGCGGAAAAATGGAATTAACTCGTGAAAATTTTCGTGCAAGCATTTTTCACAACTTTCGACGTGAATTATCAAGACAAGAGTGCAACGATGAACTTAAATCTTTGTATGGCGATGAAGCACCATCCTATAGCACTGTGAAAAATTGGTTCAATGAATTCAATCGCGGGCGACGCTCGCTCGAAGACGAAGGTCGTGAAGATCGCCCAAAAACAGTCGTTGTACCAGAAAACATTGATGCCGTGCGTGAACTGATAATGCAAGATCGTCATGTGACATACCGTGAGATAGAGGCATCCTTGGGCATTTCTTCCACCAGCATACATTCGATATTGCATGAACACCTGGGCGTAAAAAAAATGTTTGTTCTCGTTGGATCCCGCACAATTTGACAATCGCTCAAAAAAAGGCTCGTGTGGATTGGTGCAAAGAAATTTTGAAAAAATATAATCGCGATGTTTCAAAAGACGTTCATAAGATCGTCACAGGTGACGAAGCATGGATCTATGCTTATGAGCCCTAAACAAAACAGCAATCGACCGTGTGGGGTTTCGAAGACGAGACAAATCCTACGAAAGTCGTTCGTGGAAGAAGCACTTCGAAGCAAATGGTCGCCTGTTTCTTCGGTAAAACTGGTCATGTGGCGACTGTTTCGCTTGAGCAACGTAGGACGGTCAATTCTGAGTGGTACACCACAATTTGTTGGCCTGAAGTCTTCGGAGAAATTCAAGAAACGAACAAGAGAAAACAGATCATTGTGCACCTTGACAATGCGAGCTCTCACACATCAGCTCACACCAGCGCCTTTTTGACCGCCCAAAACGTCGAATTGATGGGTCATCCGATGTACAGCCCTGACTTCTCACCCAATGACTTCTTTTTATTTCCGCACATCAATGGAAAAATGCGTGGTCAACGATTTTCGTCGCCAGAATATGCTGTTGAAGAGTTCAAAGACCATGTTTTGGAGGTGTCTCAATCGGAGTGGAAAAATTGCTTCGACAATGGGGTTGTGCGCATGCAAAAGTGTATAAATCTTGCTGGAGAATACATTGAAAAACAATAAAACCATTTTTGATCATAAATATTCGCGTTTTCATTATTAGGCCAGAAATATATATAGCAACCTACGTATGGTTAAACCTTAGCATTAACTGAAAAACAACGAATTATAAATTTAACTCGAGATCTTGGACTTAACACGAAGGGGATAACGTCTCATTGTAATGCGCCATCGCACACGCGTGTAGTCACACGTTTTAAAAACTAATTATAAATTTCTCAACGTTGCTTGAAGTTTCGATTTGTTATATATATCGGAATGGGGTTATTTCTTGAACTCGATAATAGTAGGGTCCCAATTTATTTTTCTAATGACCACAATCAACCTAGTCACTTACTAGGTCCAGAACAGGACGATATGGATATTGATGAGGATAAAATTATTCTTTTGGGCCCTTCTTTTAACCAGATTAATTCCCACGGGTAGTAGTGAGAATAATTTATTAATTATTCTTCTTAATTTATTTATGTCACCACAAAAATGTTTCACACTTCTACCATATCATTAACTAATATTCATTTATTAGAGAGGTTGTATCTTTTTTTTTTCTCCAAAAAATCAACAGTAGTTCACTTATCATATCCTCTCACCCACACGCTTTCGCAACGAAAAGCGCTTTTTCGCCTGGCTTTCATTCAGCTGACACTCACTTCCTGCCCACCATGCATCCGCCTCCATTCCCATTCAGGACGGCTCGTCTCCTCTGCTGACGGCTCATTAGCATGTGAGCTCCTCCTGCTTTTGTGGCTGTCAGCTGCTCGGGGGCTGCCATTAATTTCCCAGCTCTCTCTCTCTCTCTGTCTCTCAAAAAACTAACCTAACCTGCAGTGTAATGCGATGTATTGTTCACGCAAAATTTATTTCCGCTGCGTCATGAACATCCTGCTGTCGTCGTCATCGTCGTCGTCGACGTCCTCGTTGTTGTTGTTGTTGTTAATTTACGTAATAAATACGCTTGAAAATTTTGCACGCACATGCAAAATGAATTACGTTGCTGGTGAGCAGCAGCAACAGCAGCAGCGACGGCAGCAACATCAACTTAACTGTCACTTGTCACAGGGACGTTTCATGGGCATGTCCTGGCAGCGCCTCGTCGCCGTCGTCGTCGTCTCTCACATGTCAACGGGCGTCGCTTTGCTTGGCATTTTTGTGATGTGAAATGAAGCAGCGAGGTGACAGCAGCAACAGCAACAGCAGCAGAAGCAGCAGCAGTTGCTGGTTGCTCCCCGGCAGCATAAAATGAATTACTCGCGTGAACAACAAAAACTGTCAGAAGGCTGTCAGCTGAAGAGGCGTAATGTGGGTGGGTCCCATCATGAAATGCCGCTGCACAGTGGATCCTGGGGACAAAAAATGAAGTTTGCAAAATTATATGAAATTTTTGGTCAAATGATTTGGGTGCTAAAGCATTTTAGAGTCATCTTTGTCATCTTGTCATCTTTGAGATAAATATTTTTGAGTGTTCCTTTCTTTGAGGTTAGATTGTTTGGACCCTCTAGATTTATATATCTCATCAATATTTATCGATTCACCATACAACGCTTTTTGATCAGATGAAAAACTGTCGAGTTATAAGCTAAACAAATAATTACGCTGGGCAGCACTGCACGCAACCGTGATGGGCAGCACTTTTTAAATAAATTTTTTGTGTACCTTTGGCAGGTACAGAGTATATTACAGTCGTGCTTCACCAAATTTCTATTTGTTCTTATGATTTTTAATACAAATAAAGTCCAACGACCCCACTGTGCGCTGAGCACCCAACCCAATGGCTGTTGCTGCATTGAGTGAGTGTGTGTGTGTGAGGTGTCAGCGCATCGCATTTGAAATACAGTTGACAGTTAACAGTCAGTCCAGCGACAAAGTATGGCTCCTGACAGCACCAGCAACATGTTGCCTTCGCCCGCCAGCCCCTGATTATCTTACCTCAAATTGCTTGTAGCAATCAAAAGCAAAAAAGGCTCACTCTGCGGTCGCAATTTTCATTTTCGCACTCCATTATAAAGTAATTTTTTTACATTACTTATGGCTGTCAACGTCTGCTTTCTTCCTGTTTCCGCGGCAACACCCCGTCGTGGTTTCCTTTCTCCTTTTTTATTTTCGGGGTATCCCCCGTATCCTTGTTGTTGGCAAAGATTAATATGTTGCTCGCTCACTTTGTTTGCTCACTCGCATGTGTGACAGTTTGCAAATGTGATTGACAACTGACACTGGCATATAAATTCAAAGCTTTCACACACACACACACGCAGCCAGCAGCAACCAGCAACCGTTGACAGTCCACACACACAGAGGGACGGCTTCAGCAGCAACAGCAACCATGCCTGGAAGGCATGACAAACTGACTGAATGACGGACGTGCAGGAGGTCTGACTGCTGACTGAGACAAAGAGGAGGACTGATGGCCCGTCTGGCCGCACTGGCACTGTTGCTTGCCTTGCCTGGGTGTTGCCTCGAGTTAAGAGCTGTAGTTAGAAATGACTAAGAAAAAGCAATTTATCTTCTTGGGTGAATCGTATCAAGAAAAATTGTTTCCATGCTGGGAGAGAGAGAGAGTTATAGGCTGAACGGCATCATGTTGCTTTTTTTGAAAGCATTACTCAAAAATAAAATTTATATTTTGCATAAGAAAACAAATTGCATATCGTATTCATAGAGACAAAAATATATATTTAAAATGTACACAAAATACAAGCTCCTGCAGCAGTCTCTATTTTGGTTAAATTTCAAACAACAAAGCTTTGCCTACACAGAAAAAAATAAGATCAAATATCAAACCGTTTGGGCTAATAATTATTAATATTTTTTAAGTATAATTTTGAAACGAAAACATATGATTTTGGACCCTAATGAATACACTGTGCAAGTCGAAAAAAAGGACATCAGCTGGAACCAATAGATGGTGAAGGTGACCTTATGTGTAAATAAGTTTAATGAAAATAAAAATATTGGATGTTCCGAGGCGGAATCGAAGCAAACAAGTTCCACATGTCGGCCTCCATGCGAGTCTTTAACTTCAAGATGTAAGATGTTAAAAATTACAAAAGCAAAAAAATGAAAAATGTTTTGCCTTGAAAATGTCAGGAAAATGTGCGCTCGTCAGTGTGTCTTTAGCTGCGCGCATTGCAACAACAATTGAATAGTTAGGGCATAGGCTTTGGGCACCCCTGCCTTAGATGTTGCTCGGAGATTTTGCCTATAACATTATCCCAATATATTTGAAACGCTCTATAATTAACTATTTTCTATTTAATATTAAACATTCTTTATCGAGTGATTAGTTTCTATTCTTGGTTTTTATTCGAGTTTTCACAAATGTGATGCCTACTTTGTAGGGCATAGCGCATATGCCACATATTCACAAATATATTGCCTACTTAGTGGGGAACTAATTGCGTATAAGCCACATTTTCACAAATGTGTTGCTTACTTTGTGGGTAATTTTTTTTATCGCCAACGTCCTTCTTATTGCAATATTCAAATGTCTACCAGATGGATCAGGCAACTCCGATTTAAAGTCCGACAATTGGATTAGATGGTTTTAGAAAGAAGTGATTCCAAAAGCTCTAGCGATTTCCGGAAGACATCGAATATAGAAAAACTGGGGTTTTTATACCCGTTACTCGTATACTAAGTTCGTGCAAATGTATGTAACAGGCAGAAGGAAGCATCTCCGACCCCATAAAGTATATATATTCTTGATCAGCATCAATAGCCGAGTCGATATAGACATGTCCGTCTGTCCGTCTGTCCGTCCGTCTGTCCGTCCGTCTGTATGAACACCTAGATCTCAGAGACTATAAGAGCTAGAGCTACCATTTTTTTAGTGTAGACTTGTATTGTCTGCACGCAGATCAAGTTTGTTTCAAATTTTTGCCACGCCCCCTCCCGCCCCCGCAATTTGAAAAAAACCTCATATCTCCCACAATTTTGAAAATAGATTGTTCGAACTTCTAGACATATATTTTAATCATCATTACCTACCGATCCGCCATACATCATTTCTCGATCAGACGAACGATAGTAGAGTTGCCGCCCCCGCAATTTGAAAAATACCTCATATCTCCCACAATTTTGGAAATAGATTGTTGGACCTTCTAGACATATATTTTAATCATCATTACCTACCGATCCGCCATACATCATTTCCCGATCAGATGAACGATAGAAAAGTTCACGCCCCCGCAATTTGAAAAAATCCTCATATCTCCCACAATTTTGAAAATAGATTGTTCAAACTTTCTAGACATATATTTTAATCATCATTACCTACCGATCCGCCATACATCATTTCTTGATCAGATGAACGATAGAAAAGTTCACGCCCCCGCAATTTGAAAAATACCTCATATCTCCCACAATTTTGGAAATAGATTGTTCGGACCTTCTAGACATATATTTTAATCATCATTACCTATGGATCCGCCATACATCATTTCCCGATCAGATGAACGATAGAAAAGTTCCACGCCCCCGCAATTTAAAAAAAAACTCATATCTTCCACAATTTGTGATCTAATATAATATTCTTAAAAAAAACTAACCCTGAGTAACGGGTATATCGAAGTAGGGTTCTACGCTCATTCTTAACAGTACAATTTACACAACAGTCATTTTTATAATTTAAATTATATTTTTTTTTTTTATGTGAGGCCCACCTGCTCTAAATATTATCAAAGCCCAAAAGCAGGCGAATAGAGGAAAGTTCGTATGAAGTCTTTGCGGGTTATCCGAGTGAGCATTCTGGGACGTGGAACTCACTCATTAAAGAAGTCCCTGGGGCACACGTATTTCATATATATTGAAAGGGACTCCCTAGAAGGGTTATGAGCCTTCAAGGGGTACCCCCCGCAATTATACTGTTAAAAAAGAAGGAAAAACTAAATGATTTCTCAGCATTTTTGTAATTTGGAGTATAAAGATGCGTTTTTTTTTTTAATGCAACATATATATGTTTTGTAGGCCACATCAAGAGCCACCAAAAGCAATAATGCGAAATTCCAAATAGTTTTTAAGTAGTTCCTAAATCCTAAAATACGCTAAAAAATAAAAGTACACTTTAAAAAAACGGCCGCTTGCCTGATGTGATCAACTTTTTTGAGTCTAAAAATGTGTCACCGTGTAAAAGGGCCCACCTTTCGCCCCAATAATCGAATAACCGAAGTCATTCTTACTTTTGCAAAACCTGAGGATAAGTATTCTCAGCAGGAAGGACCGACTTTTATATAATAACTGGAAGAGATCCCTTAAAGGGATATAATTATATAAAAGAAATCCTACATACGTATCAATCTTTTTCAATTCGAACGGTTTCCAGTCCATTTTTATTTTATTTAAGAAATTCCGAAATTCGTCCTCGATTATTCCCTGAAAACCGCATGCAAAAAAATTTGTTGTTGATTTTATAAACAATTTTAAAATTGAAAATGTTGTTCTCAAGTAAAAATTTCTGCAGCATATTTAAACATGGATTATTTACTTCTGTATAATTATGCTAATGTAGATCGAAATCGATGAATAATTTCATATACATTTTGAAGCAACTAAGCTACAGATTAATTTAAACACACAATTTAATGCAGATTTCTTAATCAAACTTCAAAAAGCTCCTCACTCAGTATTGGGTTCACTGAAACTGATTTTGAATTAATTTATAAAAATCTGTATATATCTATAAATATAGTTGATTTGCTGTTCCCTGCGGCACCATATAAAATTTGAAGTGTGCCCACAAGAAGTTAGGAA
This sequence comes from Lordiphosa mommai, assembly GCA_018904225.1. Classification (NCBI taxonomy): domain Eukaryota; kingdom Metazoa; phylum Arthropoda; class Insecta; order Diptera; family Drosophilidae; genus Lordiphosa; species Lordiphosa mommai. The sequence goes on from JAEIFT010000078.1 coordinate 241,409, forward strand.
ATTAAGGTCTCACTAAAAGATTCAACGAAATCAGTTTTAAGGCAAATTAAAAGCCTATGTACTTTAATTCATGATGTTAGTAATCGCCCCAATCAAGCTGATTATCGTAATTAGTAATCGCCCCAATCATGTAACATTAAATATCGATAAAGGGGTATTTTTTCATGTATTTTATTTATCTCAAATATTTTTGAAATTTGTTTTTAAATTCAACCATTATTTTTGACAGTTTTTTCACGGAGTCCGTGACACAAATTTTTTTTTGGTAATTTTTTAAGATGAAAAAAAATTATACGAAATGTTTTAGTAAAGGTATTGAACACCTTATTGGAAATTTGACAATTTAAGATTAGGAAAACAAGATTTTATTTTAACAGAATACTAAGACTTCATTTTAATTACTACAATTATGTGAATGATGAGAGGTGCCAAGTGTAATTTTGCGAGCACTGCAATGAGGCCTGTATGATGACCGTTTATTTGCTTTTTCAGAACAATGGCATATTTTTCTAGTATTTTTAAAAATATCATTGAATTTGAAGCACTCTTTAATATTAAGTTCTCATAGATTCGCAAAATCTTAAACTGAGCTAGGATATCTTGACGCAAATCGGACACAGCCATAGCCAGATCATGAGTAGTTTCGCTCAGAAAATAACCTCCTATATAAATTCGTTTAATTGTATTAAAAAGTGCGTACAAATGTGTCGTTAAGTAAAGCGCAATAAAAAATGTTTGGACCTTTATGTTTTCGTAAGAAATGATTGATTATATGTTGTTTGAGTATACAATAGAATAATCAAAATTCCAAATATACCTAAATTAAGGTGAGTTCATTACAACAGCCCTTTTAACACACTCTATAGAAAGGATAGAGTAATTTGCTTGATCTCTAATCATTATTTGATGTTTTTTTCCTAAGTCATTTGCAAGCTCTTGCCTTTTGTACCAACTTCCTGCTCACCTTTCGATCCATACAAAAATTATTCCAATTATCATGACTACTTCCGCTCAGTTTTGTTCCCTAGACAAACTCAAATTACAATCTAATTGCTTATTTAGGGTCTTACGGTCTTTCCTATCGTCTATGAAGGTAAGTTAGGGTCCAATTATTCAAACAAGCGGCCATAAATGCTGACACAACGGCCCATGTGCTTGATAATAGACTCATCAGACTTGGGCATGGTCATCAACAGCAGGTAGCCGGAGTAGCCGACGAACCTGTCGCTCGTGCTGACGACAAATGTCTTCAGCGGAAGTGACACAACAGAAAAGAAAAATAATACTTGAAAATAAAACTAATAAATGGTTGTTTGATCAAAGATGCTGGGTAATGACAATGACAAAATCAACCCAGACAATGAAGCTGAAGCTTGAGTGACTGACAGGAAAGATGCGATGGAGGCAATCGGAGGCAGAGAGACCCTATGGGGAACTGAGGCAGCTGCTCGCTAACTCGACACTCTTGGCGTGACTTGTCAACGGGCATCATTCAGCACGATGATGAAGATGATGTGGTTTCATCTTTTGCTTATCAAATTTCCATGAGAGGAAATTTCAGGTAGAAGTAAATGTCTTGGGAAAGATTTTGGTAAATATATAACTGGATCAACTTAAGCAATTACAGCGCTTCTAACAAAACGTTACAACACAGCTCTTCTAATGGCCATCAGAGTCAAGTCAAGTCAGTCAGTCAGTCAGCCCGGCCTTCCATTCAGCCATCAACCATTCAATCATTCACTCATTGCGACTGTTGTCACTCAGTCACTCACTCGCACAGTCGAGTTGAGTTGCATGTGGCAGAAGGCTCCGTCTCCATCTCCGTTTCTGTCCCTGTCCCCGGTACCACGTTGCACGATTCCGTGGTATGCTTCAATGAAAACAAACTGATATTTGCCTGACACTTGAGATTGATTGTCATCCATCAAGTGAGCTGGCTGTCGTCTGGCTGAGTGATTGAATGGCAAGGATGCGCTGTTTGCATTTCGAATTTACATGACTTGCCTCTCGCTCGACGGCGGCGGCAACTCAAAACAATTTTGGGCGTTGGCCTGAATTTATATTCAATTATGGAAGCCCGAAGGTTTCCTTTTTCTTTTTTTTTCTGTGTCAAGCTTGAAGGTTGACCACAGCAGTTGTTGTTGTTATTGTTGTCTGTTGGTGTGGCAGCATCTTTAGTAAAAGTGAAACTCCAGAGATCATGTTTATTTTGGCATGTGTGGTTGAAGCAACCGCAATGAGCTGTCCATTTTGATACTGAAGTCCAATGATCAGGTGTCACAACAGCTGGGGGATGCCATATGAGAGAGTTATTAAGTAGGGAAGGTTTGAATGAATTTCAAATAAGGAAAAGAAGTACCAAAATTAAAAAATAAAATCCATTAAAGCTCCGCAAATTATCATAAAATTTGCATGATGAAATTATTTGGCGGCCTTCCAGTTTTAAGTGTGTTTTAAAGCTGTTAAAATATAATTTACATTTCCTTTCTAAAACTCCCCGCCCAACTCCTTCGACTAACCAACTAATGTGAATGCTTCTAAAATAACCATTTCTCATTCGCCCATTCGCCCCGCCAAGAAGCGCATAAAGAAATTGAATTCATTAAACATTAGCTTCCTGACACGATCGTCGCCGAGACCTTTTAAACATTTACTGTCGCAATATGCAAATCCATAAATTTTCTGGCCACAGAGACGTTGCATCGTCGAACGTTGCCAAGACACCGACAACATACACACGCGATAAAGAAATTCGATTAGGCATCAATTTTAAATGAGACGCATTTCCCTTCACTCCTGCCGCGTGGTTGTCAGGCCGCCTGCTGCGGATGCCACGTAACCTGATATGGTGACACTCGTCGATGTCGTCGACGTCCGTTGGCTGGCTGCAATCTAATTTATGACTTAATTATCGGGCCATATTTAATGTGTCCAATAAACTAGTCTACAAAATTATACCAACACATCGTTGTTTTAGGCAGAGCGCTGAAATGTACGATACACTTGGACAAAAAATTTAACATTTTAAATTATTTGGAAATAAAATTAATGTTCTTTTTAAAGAATACAAGTACCAAGACCATGAGCGTTATGATAATGCTCTGACTTAAAAAGTTCCATATGAATGGATAATGGTAATCCTTCAGATTTCAAAATAAACTAAGAAATTCTCTTTTTAAAGCGACATACATTCGATTAAACTTCAAATATCTACTTTTTTCGATTTTAATAGCTTGGACATTCCCCTTTTATTTTCTTCAAAACATTTTCAAAAATTTTAAATACTTTAGCAAATATAGGCAGTTAAGTAGACCAATGTTTATGCTACGTTGCATACAACTTTAAGCCCGTTTTTCTCGAAACCACGTTTTTTAACCGATTTTTATCAACCATGTTGCAATCGACGCAGAATTGATGTAATTCTGTCCCGTACCTTCATCAAAAGGAAAAATATTTTTTTAATATTTTTTTTAACACTAAATTACAAAAAAAAAAAACTTAAAAAATCTGATATTTATTTTTAAGTGGCCGTCACTTTTTCAAACAAATTTTTAAAAATATGATTGAGGTACGGGCCAGAATTACATCAATTCTAATCATAACCTCATTTACCGTTTTCATTTCCGATAACCTGGAGTCCCGAAATCATGGCTTCCACCTCTAAGCCTTTTTTAGACCTTAATATACAGGCCGATAGCTTTTTGAATAGCCCTCGAATTCAAAAATGTTTTGTATTGTTTTTTAATAAATAACACAAAACAAAAACACTGAAAAAACCCTGTGCAAAGGTAGAAGATCCCCCTAAGTCCGCATTTACACGATGAAGTTTCCTTCATGAAGTTCTTCATGATGTTTTTGTTTGTGGGGAAGAGGTGAAGAGGGGCAGCCGAAGCTTGCAAAGCTTCATGACCTACCGTGGCGTGAAGCTTTTCGATAATTCTGATGCAGGGTTGATTTGTGGGTTATTTGCTTATCGATAACTCGTGCTCTCAGGCGAATTGAAATCGAACTTCATGAAGCAAACTTCATCATGTAAATGAGCATGAAGTTTTGAAGATGCTTCAAAACGAAATCGAAGAGAGCTTCATGAAGCAACCTTCATCGTGTAAACACGGACTAAGTCTTTCCAAACGCCCAACTTATTCAAAAAGATACTGGGGTGTGTTCCACATTTCCATATAAACGTTCGCAATTCTAATTTAAGCCGTAAAACTTTACATATGAAGTGACCAATATTTCTTCGGTCACTAGATTTGGTCAACAATCTTTGTCCTACCATCAATTAATTAAAAGGCGGAAGCTACACCATTTTCCGTACGGTTATCTAAAGATACGATATAAAATTCTTGGAAAAGTGGTATTAAATTGTACCTCTAGAATGCAATTTGACAAACAGAAATATTTCGTTCAACAATTTATTAAAGAAATTTACTTCACTTAATTTATATGCTAATCAAACTCTACCAATCGTATTCGCCATTACGCTGTTGAACTCCTTCTCTTCAGCCAAAAGAATGATAGAAACGCGGAGTATTGGAACTTTTTAAGTCAAATATTTTTGTATAAAACAAATAACTCGGTTTCGCGAATAAATAACGTAAATAATTCAAAATGGTTAAGATGATATTCAAGTTGAATATTTTAATTACGAATTTTTTAAAGAATTATAGGAAACTAGGATTAGGACTTGAAATTTGGTACCAGTTAACCTAGGTGAACTTATTAATAAAAGTATGACTTTAAATATTTTTGAAGTCCTTCCACTTTAATTCGGCCCTGAATGGAATTTTAGGTTGCGATGGTAGAGGCAGTCTAACTCATTCAGAGATTCGCGCCACTTAGATATTGTTTCAGCATTGTTTGGGAAAAATTCTCCAAAATGTCTCGAAATGTGTGTACAGTGTACACCGATATATGAATTTTATGTTCGGTACGAAATGGAATTTGTTGCAATTTAAGCAAAAAGGCGAGGCTTATTTCGATTTCATGTCCATGCAAAAAATCATTCTAATTGATATTTTCGATAGGATATATGTACAGTTTCGAAAGTAGTAAAATGCTAGTGTGTTTATGGAGAACTAAAGGTCATACGGTCGTGTTCGTAAAATTACCCTGAGTACTTATCGTGGAATAAAAACGTTAAGAAAATTTATCTCGATTTTACAATTTTTGAAATATTTAAATTAAGTTTTCGACAATCGTAAAATGTCTCTGCCGTCATCGATAGTTACACGTTAAATTAAGGAAAAATTTGAAGTTTGAATTATCCGCGACATCATTATTACTTAAAAGATCTTATTTTGGCTTTTAATTTTATTTTCTATGAATTATTTGATCCAAGCGCCGTTTATTTATCTGTTGTGGTTGGGAAAGCCCGAAATGAATATACATTTGCACGGATATACAAATAAATTTGTTTAAAGATACTTACAATTATCTGAATAATTAACATTTACAGCCATGTTCTCAACTCCACCTCCACAAAAATTATTGATTTAAAACCGGTTTTTGGACCTGAATTGGTCTCTAAATAAAAAAACTTTTGTAGAAGTGGTATTGGGAACAAGGCAGATGGTTTTTTTTATTCTAAATAATAAATTCTAAAAAGTAATGTTATAAATTTTAGTTATGCCACGATTCCATAAGATTTCCAAAGTTCTTAAAATTCTGTGGAATTAATCATGACTCGAACAATAACTTAAGAATAAATATTGCTTCACAAAAATGTTTAGTTAAACCAAATTGAAATAATTTCTTGATATGAATAAAGTTGTTGAGTCACCAATTTAATTTTCTAGCGCAGGATGTACACTCAGAGAAAAATCGATCGTGCTTGATGTCAAGCAATTTCGTGTCAAAGTTCGGTTGACAGAATTTTCTTGAATTCAAGAAGAAAATACTGAAATATTCATGAATTTTCAAGCCCGAATTTTTTTTTCATCTCCCTTTCCACCAAAACACAAAGTTTTCTCGATTTCAAGCAGATTCTTTTGAAAATTCAAGACGAAAAAGTTAGAAGCCGATTTCAGTCTTGCCGTATCTTGCTAGATTTCTCTATGTAGTCACTTTTTAAAAAAGATACTATGGGATATTAAGCTTAAAGAAGGGACCAGTGACCATTTTAATTCATTAATAAAAACCAATTTACTTTTGGTCATTTAGTCATTATAAAAATTTGCATATTCTTCTTAATCCTTTTGCTTCTCTCAGTGTAGCTCGTCTCCGACTTCATCGATTGGACTTATTAAGCTTTTGCTTTATGCGTAAACGGCGAGGGGAACTTGAAATTCAGCATCGCTTAAACTGTCCATGGTGGCCTCCTTTAGTTTTGCGGTCATCAATTTGCTTTTAAATGCAACAATTTGGTTGCCATTGCGGCTCCACCACTAGCACCAGCACCAATGTCCACGTCATCGTCACCGCATGCAGCGCACCGAACTGTTTTTCTTCTCTTTTTTTTTTTTTGTAGCTGGCTCAGCCATAAAAATTTCGTGAAGTGGCAATAAAATTCCATTTAAAATGGCAGCGATTATGTCTCAACAGACCATTAAAGTCACTCAAATGACAACTACTACTTAGGCACTCACAACCAACACACAACTCTGGGACGCACAGCAGCAGCAGCAATCGCAGCGTTTTTTGTTGTTGTTGTTTTTGTTTTTTCTTCTTTCCGTCTTGATCTTGGCTCGCGGATCGCGACATCTGATGACGGGCGCCGGTCTTAGCACAGTGGGGCACATTTTATAGCCAGAGTGTGGGGCTGGTGGAAGCGAAAGTGTCGCTAAATGTGGAGGCCTCCAAATGAGTATGTATGTCGCAAGCAAATGTGGTACACACACACACATCCATAAGATGTGCAGTTGATGCACAAACATTGAAGTGAAAATTAGGCTTAAGATGTGGATTCGATGGTGCTACTCTGGGCCACAGGTTAGCGACCTATTAACTTTGTTGGAGATTTGAAATTAGTACATTTTCATAGTTTTTACTCTATCAGTGGTAAAAGAACGTTTTAAACGGTATCTCTAAGAAAATGGTATCAAAAAAAAAAAGTTAAATATTTTATTAAAATTCAGACTGCTAGACTGGAAATAAGCCTCGAATTTATTCCACGTACTGGGTCCTAAGCCAGTGTTCTGCGCGAACGAATATCGTGTTCAGAGCAAAATCCGCGGCAGCAGCGACGTTGCACACCTACACAATAAGCACGTTGCGCAGCTGTCAATTTAGTATCGGATGCCTAGCACACATATATTAGCTTAAATAATATTGTAATGTTTGCCGACCACTGGCCTAAATCTAAGCTTATATTCGGAGTTTTAAGATCGATATCCCTCTTACCAAGTGCCTCAACTGAATAAAATATTTTACCATTTCAAGAACTTTGAAAATAACAAATAAAAATCTCAAGGTGCAGGGTTGGGGCTATACGTTGCCTCTGCTATCACTTCCCAACTCAGATCCGATACTGAAGACGAACCGAGACCTTTGAGCAATCGCATGGCATGACAAATAAATGAACGCAGTCTTGTGTTAAGTTCAGAGTTTACCAGAAGTCTTGTGGTGAAGATAGGAAGACCATTGCCTTTAAGTGCCGGGGTAATGGGATCGAGTCCACTTTTGGCCTATCTTTTAGATTAGATGCGATTGGTCTTAATGTAATTGTTATCATTGATGTTCACGTTGATGTTAACATTGATGTTAATGTTAATGAGGCCACTTCTTAAGCAAAGTTTTATAGACATTTTTTGGAGTATATTTTAGATAAGCATGAGATCAGTCTTAATGTAATTGTTATCATTTATGTTATTGTTAACAGTTATGTTAATGATAACATTTATGTTAATGTTAACATTTATGTTAATGTCAACATTTATGTTAATGATAACATTTATGTTAATGTTAACATCGATGTTAATGTTAAAATCGATGTTAATGTTAATATTGATCTTAATGTTAACATTGACGTTAAAGTTAAAATTGATGTTAGTGTGTGATGTAATGTTTACATCGATGTTAATGTTTATATTGATCTTAATGTTAACATTGATGTAAAAGTTAACATTGGTGCTAATGTTACTGCTCTGTTAATTGATAAAAGAAAGCTAATAAACACATACTTCTTTTCCTGGTTAAGTCGAAGTCGTACAGGACCGACTTTAACTTAAGCACTTGTATATTTCCAACTGTAGGGCTTATCTACAAGATTTTTTCGCTAAAAAGCAAAATTTGAATCAAAACTGTAAGATCAATGTTTAAAAAAAACCTCCAAAGCAATCACTCCCTACGGTTTTGTTAAAAAATGTTACCCTAATTAACTTAAATCGTGCACTTCATTTTTCGACCATAAAATATTTACAAATTGTTTTTTTTTTTTAAATGTTGAATGTCTAAATTTGGGCTAAAACTATTATAACATTTGAATGGACTTAAAGCCTCAGCTAGTCCAAAAATTAAATTACCTTCAAGTCTTTCAATTTTCCAACGCATTGCGCTTTTTTTTTTCTTTTCGTAATTTCTTTTCATTTTTGCAACTTTCAGCTGAAACTACCCCATGTGAATTTCCTGCTGATTTTGCATTTTATTATTTGATGGCAGTCTGGTTTACCTTCCCTTCGCACTCCACCCACGCTCGATGCGCTCGTTTTAGCAAACGACTTGACTGCTTATGGTCGACTTCCTGACCATTTTCAAGAGCCATGAAGTCATCGTCGTCGTCGTCTCACGGCTCGTTTAGATAAGCGAACTTTGGCCGTCGACGCGTTGTCTGCCCACATTTGGCAGTATTCATAATTTCTGATGAGGTGCATAAATTCTGTAAAAATGTAAGCTGAAATTGAATACGTAAAGGATGTTTGGTAGTCGCCCTTGTTTCTGCTTAAATGGGAAATTCAATGCCATAATTTGACTTTCAAGTGGCACACACACACACACACATACATATTGTCCAACCCATCTTCAGCTCCAGTTCCAAAGTTGCAGAGTTGATCCTCATTAGTGGTCACATGTCAGGCTGACGCGCATTTGCTGTATAATTTTGTCATTCATCATTTTTCGCCCATTTCATTTTGTGCGCTACATGCCAAAGGACTCGTATTTCATGCTCAACGCTCGGTTGCTTCTCGTGTGACATGTGACAACAATGTGGCACCATTGTCATTGTTGTTGTTGCTGCTGTTGTTTTGCTTGTAGCTGTAGCAGTACTTTTTTTTTTTTTGGTGAGGCAGCATGAGGTGTGATTTTCAACAAGTTTGCCCCAGTATTTTGCTAGTTTTTAACAGGCATTCCTTGAAACATGCATTTTTGTATGTGACGAGAGATAAAATAAGTCAAATAAATGTGGGTCAGCTAGCACTTTACTTTATAAAGGGTTTACAAGTGAGATGAATTTATAAGAAAATAAATCAAAAAATTAAAAATAATTTTCCATAAACTTATTATTTTGCTTGAATTAACGTTTTGCTCACTTTTAGCAATCACATAAATTTGGTTATATTTTGTTTGAATTTTATAGTAAGCACTTTTATTAAAATATCGGTAAATGTCTATTATATCCCTTCCTCATGAATTCGGGAATTATTTTTCCTCGATGGACCGCGAATTACAATGAATTTACGTGAAGAAATTAATTGAATTTCAAAGTTTGCATTTTTCTCATGTAAAAAAGGGTTGAATCATGTATGCTTTCGTAATCTAGGCATCAGTTTAAAAAAAAATTGTGCCTTACATTTTTTTTTTAAATGTTATAAAGTGTTTTTCACACCACCAAATAGAGGTTATATTTATAAATCAAAAATCAATGATTAATAAATTTACTGAACATTTTTAATAAGTTTGATATTATTTATTATATTTGATAAATTACGCTTGACTTCTTCTCTAAACTCTTTTCCACACCACCAATATTAGGTATACTTCAGCAATGTGAGATGGTCGCTGTAAAATTAATGCTAATGTGATAGACGTACAAATATAGTATTACCATACAAAACGCAAAATGCTACGCTTGTATAAGCGTTCTCGTCAGCATCCTTCTCCTTGTGGTCCTGTGTAGATTGTTTAATGTAATGAATGTACCATAGATATAGTCAAAAAATTATGAGCTTTGCGCCGCAGGCGAGAAAAATTAAAAAAAAAAATCGCGCGAAACAAGTTTTTATGATTAAAATTTAAATATTCTATTTTAAAATAACCATGGCTGACCGCCAATTAATTTCTTCACGAAAATTCATTATAATTCGCGCTCCATCGAGGAAAAATAATTCCCGAATTTTTCGTGAGGAAGGGGATATAATAGACAATTACCAAAATATTTTATAGACCAGAGAATCTGGGGAAGAAGGAGACAACTGATTTGAGTTCTACGCCAAAAATTACATAAAAGTTTCTATCTATCAACAATACGAGACTTAGACGGTATTTACACGATGAAGCAAACTTCAAGAAGTTTCTCAAAAAGCTTTTGTTCGTGGGAAAGAGGTGGGGTGGGGTGGCTTGCCCCTCTACGCATCTTTCCTACAAGCAAGCGCTTTTTCAAAAACATCATGAAGTTTGCTTCATCGTGTAAATTCCGACATAGTCGTGAAAACTTAAGCTTCATTCAAAATTACTCTACAAATTCAAAGGCTGTGGAGGGTACGCTTTTAACAGTGTGCGTAAAACGACACACAGAAAAATGTGTTGGGTCACTTCAAAAAAATATGAAATGTACAGAAAGCCGCACGTCTTCTTTTGCTCAAAGTGGATAAGGAAGCTACAACAACAACTACTACTCGACACTTGTTAGAGAAGGAAGTTAAGGTCCATTTCCATTTCTACGTATGAAGTGCTTTCTTTTTTATTTCTTCTCATGTCAAGTGTAGCTTTTTTCTCTATTTCCAGAACATAATGAAGAGAGGGATATCGCGGATTTTTAAGCATTTATAGCAATGCTGACTTGAGAAGGCAGTTCTAGGCTTATAATCGTTGGGCAAAAACTACTGAAGAAAGAGTCGGGAGGTACTAAAAAGCAGCTGTATAGTCAACTAGCCTTCCTTGTGGTGTGGAGTGCATCTCTGTTTTTAGATAAGTAATAAATAAAAATGAATTAAAAATATGAGAATAATTTTAACCCTAACCGTCTGGAAATTTTTCCAAATATAATTACCCGAACTGAAACCCGAGCATTTTGACAGTCATCTATTAACTTCTGCACCCTCTTCCTATTTTGCTGTTTCGTAAATAAATCCATCCATAAAAGCCTATTAGCAACCGGAGATCAACTATTCAGTGACAAACAAACAACAAACTTCTCTCAGGCCTGTAATTAAGGTAACTTGAGCTAATTTTCCACGAGACAAACAATTGTCCCCACGAACCCAGCAGATCCGCTCCAGGCAGACAGACAGGCAGGCAGGCAGGATGCTCAACCCCAATCCCCTCCAACAACCCTTTTTTGCCGCCGTTGACAAGCGCTGAAAAATATCAAATTTCATGCAATTTAATTGTGAAGTGGCAGACGAAGGGAATAAAGAAAAAAAAAAAAGAGAAAAATATGACGATGCGTTTGAGTGACAGTCGAGCCGGCAACACCTAATTCAATTTAACAATTCATTTATCATAATCAGGCATCAAGCCGTTGTCACTCACAATTACGATCAAGACGCAAAGAAACGTAGAAAGGAAAGGACTGATGATGGAAACTTCTGCTGTTGCTCCGGTGTCGCCTTTTTGGCCCAGCGCTACTCGTCTTACTCGTCCTTTGTCTCTCCGGCGTTTCCTGTCAGTTTGTTGTTGGCCATTCCCTGGGATTGTCTATGTGTCACTTGGCTGCCAGCGTTGCGGCACACAGCAGGCAACCCAAGCGAATGACGCTGCCAACTCATTGCCAGTTGAAATGTTAAAAGCTACTCATACAAATTGCCAACTGCGGCAGAATGGCAAAAGTTTACTTTATGGCAGGGCTGCACAACCGATTTTGAAGCGTACTTTAAGCCAAAAGCGGAATTGGATTCTCTTTTGAAGCCAAATTTTCTGTTTGGTTTAGGAACATTTATAGACAAGATGTGTTTAAATCATTTGCACTAGCTGCACCATTGATATTGCAATTTATGTTGCCATAGGCAGGATATAAGAATACACACCAAACCTGCACTAACTGTGTTTTTCCATAGCTTTAATGTGCATAATGTTGTTTAAGAAATGAGTCATATGTTTTGGTGACTGCACTATCATAAGCAACGCTTGGACACCTGCCTGACGACTTTTTTGTTATCTGGATGAAATTGCGCGATGGAAACTTATAGTCGGCCAGCAGGAGCAATGCCAATTTATTAAAAAAGTCTCTAACAACGTTAAGAATTTTGATAATTTTTAGGAATTACCATAATAGCCTCAAAATTACCCATAATAGCCTCAGTTTTAGTGGATCCTCTACACAATAGTTTATTGAACGGTTTTTATATATATGATGCCAAATAAGACATTGGAAAAAAAGTTTATAAACTATATGGCAGGTATTAAAATCAATGGAACTATTTTTTAACAACAAATTGTTTTGACTATGGTTATTTTTTTTATAGTAGTTTCGGTTACCGGTGTCGAGCCGGTTAGATAAAATTTTGTTTTACAAATAAAAACTATTTACGTTTCGGTTTAAATAATTTCGAATATATTTTGTCAAATTTTTGCAATAGATTATAGCCGTTCGACACTGCTTACACTACACTCGATAGCTCATACTATCCAGGGATTAAGCCTGAAATTTATTTCTGATCCAGTTCCATTTCCCGAAAAGGTTCCGGTACGTTCCAAAATAAGTGTTTCGTTCAATTGGTTCCATTTCTGCTTTCAATTCAATTTGGTTTTCGGTTCTCAAGATTTTTCCCATATTCAGACTAATTACTTAAAAATACGGATACGATTTTTTTGGACTATTTTGTGCAAAGGATATGCCGACGTCCATTAAGGCTTTGATTTGTGATTAAACTAGATCCAGTTAATAACTTTTTTATACACTTGAAAAGTGTATATTAATTTTGCCCAGAAGTTTGTAACGCATAGAAATATTCATTTCCGACCACATAAACTATATATATTCTTGATCAGGACGACGAGCTGAGTTCAATTCCGTCTGTCCGTCCGTCCGTCTGTCTGTTTCTACGCGAACTAGTCTCCAGTTTTAAAACTATCGAGCTGAAATTTTGCACAGAGTCTTCTTTTTACTGCACGCAACTAATATGTCGGAACCGGCCGGATCGGATGACTAGATCATATAGCTGCCATAGGAACGATCGGTCTAAGAACTAGTTCTAGTTAGAAAAACTTTGTTGTTTTCCATCGTAGCAGCACAAATCTTGGTGTATGTTAGTTTTATATGCTTCCACATAATTGTGAAAATATTTATCAAAATCGGGTGACTATATCATATAGCTGCCATAGGAACGAACGGTCGGATAATAAGTTTTAGTGAGAAAAACTTTTTTGTTTTTTATCGTAGCGTCCCTAATCTTGGTATATGATAGTTTTATATGATTTCACATAATTCTGGAAAAATGTATCAAAATCGGATCACTATAGCATATAGCTGCCATAGAAACGGTCGGTCAAAAAACAAGTTCTAGTGAGAAAAACTTTTTTGTTTTCCATCGTATCGTCACCAAACTTGGTAGATATTAGTTTTATATGCTTTTACAAATTTTTTAAAAAATTTATAAAAATCGGATGACTATAGCATATAGCTGCCATAGGACCGATCGGTCGAAAAATGTGTTTTACTAAGAAAAGTTTTTTTATGGTATCCTATTTTTATTATCAATGATTTAAAATTTTTTATTATCTGATATCTATATCCTATATATATTTTACTGGTTAAATCAGTTGGAGTAAAGTGTTTCAAGTGTATTAAAACTTCGGCACAGTCGAAGTTAGCTTTGCCTTCTCGTTTTTATATTTAAAGAGTTGACGTTAAGTCTTTCCTCTGGTAATATTCCAACAATGAAATGAACTTTACTTACAAAAAATTATGTCTCTAGCATGCATGGTTTGGAAGCCGTGGGCAATGAAAAACATACTTTAGAAGGTGTACTAATGTATCTTAATTTAATCACGGTCTTACCTAAATATAGGATGACATTTTTTTTCTGAGTGTATATGCAGTCTCTCCCCAAATCCGAGCTGTAAAATTGCCTCAACTTTTTCATGACTAATAAGTTTACAGTTAGCGCCATGTGCTAGTGAAGGTGACCGGATTTTTTTTATTAGATGTTCCGACCATATTAGGAGCTCACACTACATACTTAACCACAACCGGCCTTTTTACAGAGTATTATTTTTTTTTTCAGATGTTTGTAACTCATAGAAAAAATCGAATGGAAGCTCTATGAAAGAAAATTGGCACAGTGGTTTCTATTTCCATATGGGGCTAAATTGAAATTACAATAGGTTAGGTTAGGTTGCAATGGTTGAAATGGGATGAAATTCCATTATTTTACTTAGGCCAATTAAGGTTACCAAATAACCCTTTCAACGCTATGATCGAAGAGGGAGAGTATTCATTTATAAACCATTTTGACAGTAGCACATCAGTCTCACTGCCCAAGAGGTTTTCAAGAAGGTTTGCAACCTCCTTTATGGCTACAATATCGGCTTGGTAAGCACTATAATGGTCAGGAAGTCAAAATGAAGTTTAAATAACGAGGTCTGCACTAAATACTTTGTGGACTTAGATCCATCCGTGAAGAGGTTGATGGCATTTGGTTTCCGATGAGGCATAGAGTTTCAATCCAGATCACTTGAAATAATGACTTCATATAAGGTGGTAAACGTTGTGGTTGGTGTGCAGTAGTCAAGGTCAAGCGCTATTGCTACTTGATGACAAAGTATAGAGCAGTGGCCGGAATTACCATCTTATATGATTTCAGTGGTATAATATGATTTATTAACAAAAAGCCAAATAATTAAAAACTCTTATTTCTTATTAAATGTCAGCGATCATGGCCAGCCGAACCGCTACACTTATCGTCATTGCACAGATTACCCAGGTTGCTGGCAAGCAAAACTACAAAGAGTTAAATAAGTTTGTATGTTTCTATAGTGTTTGCAGCCCTGGTAAGTGGGATTTACAATTTGAGAATATTTTCTTTCTTTTAAGCTAACTTCAGCTATTTCTAAAAATATTTGCACAAGTTATACAAAACCATTTACTTGGGTTGCGGGGGAAAAGTGCAGCGCAGTAAAAATATATACACACAATATTTTCCTTCTAGTGAGTATGTAATCATTGCACAACAAACAGGAGCCCATATTGCTGTTGGTCACATAACACGCCCGCACAGCAACAGCAGCAACAACAGCAGCAGCAAACAAATCGAAGCAATTTACGAAAATGTAGAAAATGTCATTGGGCTGTCAGAATGCATGGTTGTTGTTGACATGTGCCGTACACTCTCCTTCTCTCTCCCTGTGTGTTGCAACAGAATTTTTTTTATAAAAATCTACAGCAACAACAGCAACGCATAACAAATTGCACAGCAGCAGCAGCAATGGCAGCAACTGCAACAGCAACAACATGGCTCTCTGTCTCTGACAGTGAAAGCATTGTTGGCTGACAGCTTCAAAAAGGGTAGAGAGACAGAGAGATAGTGGCCGAGTAAAACGTAAGGCTTGGGTGCTCGAAAATTAATGGCCAGTGGCAAGTGGCAGCTGAGCAACATGCAACAAACATACAAACATGTTCGCATATATTTTGGGAAATTTCACATTTTGTTGATGCTTGGCAACTCTGTTTGTTGCTGTCCTGCCACTTGCACTCGCACTCGCACTCTCTCTCTGTGTCTTTGTGTCATCTGTCTTTCTAATATATCGCTGGTTGACATTTGTTGCCAGCTTGCCACTGCCTTTTGGGCCCACAACCCATGACTTGTGAGTGGCGCCACCTATTGCCTTCAATTGCTTGCATTTTGCATGTCCTGATCCTGGGTCCAACGTCAGTCAACACACACACACACACACGCATGGACAGACAAGTGTGTCTTCTTGCGGTATGCAGTTTATCATCGTAGAGCTGTCATAAATGGTTTGTAATACAGAATGGAAATATTTTTTTCACTTTGGGAGTTTGCCAAAGGAAAGAAAGTAAAATGTGTGGAAGAGTTGGTTCTTGTGTAAGGATTACAGTGGCAACAAATTGGCAAAAACTGATATAATTTAATTGCAGAATTTGACAAAGGTTTTGAAATTTTACAAGTTAAACTAAAAGTTTTAATAATTTAAAATTTTTATTATGAAATTTGTTTAAATTAAATTAGGGAATTTGGAACCCTTTAAAATATAAATAATAAAATAAAATAAATAATTTGGAACCCTTTGCTTAACATTAAATTGGGTTCATAGCCTCAAAGAACTGATTACTCGCTTATTCCTATTACTGTGATACAATACGTAGATTGCTATATATATTTCTGGCCCAATAATGAAAACGCGAATATTTATGATCAAAAATGGCTTTATTGTTTTTCAAAGTATTCTCCAGTAAAATTTATACACTTTTGCATGCGCTCAAACCAATTGTCGAAGCACTTTTCCACACCGATTGAGACACCTCCAAAACATGGTTTTTGAACTCTTCAACAGCATCTTCTGGCGACGAAAATCGTTGACCACGCATTTTTCCCTTGATGTGCGGGAATAAAAAGAAGTCATTGGGTGGCAAGTTATTAATTCGACGTTTTGGGCGGTCAAAAAGGTGGCATGGTACACAATGATCTGTCTTCTCTTGTTCGTTTTACGCAAACAAATTGTGCTGTACCACTCAGAATTGACCGTCCTACGTTGCTTAAGTGGAACAGTGGTCGCCACATGACCAGTTTTACCGAAGAAACAGGCGACCATTTGCTTTGAAGTGCTTCTACCACGAACGACTTTCGTTGGATTTGGCTCGTCTTCGAAGACCCACACGGTCGATTGCTGTTTTGTTTCGGGGTCATAAGCATAGATCCATAATTCGTCACCTGTGACGATCTTATAAACGTCTTTGAAACACCGCGATTATATTTTTTCAAAATTTCTTTGCACCAATCCACACGAGTCTTTTTTTGAGCGAATGTCAAATTGTCCGGGAACCAACGAAAACAAACCTTTTTTACGCCCAGCTGTTCATGCAATATCGAATGTATGCTGGTAGAAGAAATGCCCAAGGATGCCTCTATCTCACGGTATGTCACATGACGATCTTGCATTATCAGTTCACGCACGGCATCAATGTTTTCTGGCACAACGACTGTTTTTGGACGACCTTCGTCTTCGAGCGAGCGTCGCCCGCGATTGATTTAAGTTCACTGCTGCACTCTTGTTGTGATAATCCACGTCGAAAGTTGTGAAAATTGATTGCACGAAAATTTTCACGAGTTAATTCCATTTTTCAGCCGAGGTAAGTTTTTGATTAATCGTTAATCGATATCAAACGTGGTCACACATAAAAGAGTTGTATGGAGCTTTTATCGATAAAAGTCCAAACTTTTTTTTGGGAAAAGGCCAATTGGTCCTAAAATGGCTAGAAGTGACCTAGGCCAGAAACTTAAATAACAACCCGCGTATTACTCCCTTAGACCCATTTTCCGAACAGTAGGTTCTTTGTAAGAAGTTTGATTCTTTTCAAGTTTCCATTTTAATAATGTTAGATAATGGATTTTTCTAAGTTATTCAGGTCTTATACTCAACTATTTACTAGATTTTGTACTTGAATTGCTTAAGTGAAATTCCATTGTATTTCGTAGAATAACAGATTTCTTTCTGATTCTGTAACCTCAAGCCCTCCACTCCATGCATATTTTTAGCATATCAACTACTTCCGTTTTTATTTAAATTTCTGTTATACTTTGAATTCTACATTTAAATAAATTTATTTGGTATACATTTCCGCAATTTATTTTCATGTTAATCTGATTTGACTTTGTTTTTTTGTTTGTTTTAAATTTGCATTTACTGCATTCTGTAATTTCCACACGCGCCCCACACATTAACCCATTTTTAATCTTTGGACGGCACTTAATTCCCAACGAAGCATTTGGCCGCCACTAAAATGTTGCCCAGCGAAATGCACAATTGTTTTTGTGCCAAATCCAACGAGTCATAAACCCAAGACACAATAAAAGCCAACGGGCGATTAGGAAGACAATTTTCAATCTTGAATGTTGGTGGAATTCACATTTAATAATAATATTTATGCATGGCCCGGCAGTCAGACTAATTGACTCATAAATTAACCGAAAATCTCCTTGTGATGGTGAATGTTTCGCTTTTAAGAAATCTTGACAAATTCACCCGCATGTCTGTGACACTTACACATCAAGGCGAAACACAACGAAGAGTGGGGTAAAATCATGATGCGAACTGCGACAGACAGTGACACAAAGTGCATTTGACAAATGACATTTCACAGACTGCCAGACACATTTCGAAGGGGGGTGGTGAAACGAATGGCTGGGAAAGGAGGGTGGCGGGGTGTCAGCAGAGTGTTCTCGAGGCCCATCAAAACCAAAGTGTTTTTAAGTGAATTAGTTTTGTTCGTTGGTTTCTTGAATACTCTTTTATACTTGTGAGTGTAAAGTACTGAGTATAAGAAATGTATTTTTTAAAAGAATCGAAATGATGAAAATTAGGGGCATCTAACAAAAATTAAGTATTTTGTACTTATATCAAGTACTAACGGTATCAATAATACAATTAATTCGAAAACTTAAGTACACATAATTTATAATAATTACAATTACTTAAATACCGAAAAACTGGATTTTAATCCAATTCTGGATATATCGAAACATTTTGGACCATTTTTAAACCCAACCGAACCGCTATTTCGTGCTCGTAAATCAAACCGGTATAAACTCCGGTGCATAACTATGACCACACCCTATTTTTTCAGTAAACGAGTACTCAGAGAGATGAGATCAACAATTGGTGAATACAGATAAAAAGAGAATCAATAAAATAAGCTAGCACGAAAAATTTGTGAACTAATTTTTTCTCGATGCGCGAATTATAATGGATTTATGTGAAGAAATTAATTGGATGGATCTTTCGTGGATCTTTTATAATTGCATTTTTTTTCTCATGTGAAAAGGGGTTAAGTCTCGTATGCTTTAGTAAATTAGGGATCAGTTTCAAAAAATTGTGTTGAACTTTTTTCCACACCACCGAATAGAGGTAAATTTTAAGGAAATCGCGGGATTTCCTAAATAAAAATTGTTGCCTCCGTCGCTGCTTTCATAGCAATCCATACCTCGTTTAAATTCAATTCCTTTATGGGATTGAATAAATGGCCAAGTCCCCCAATAACGGTACGACTATAGGAAAGACTCCAATCAATATTAACCTCCCTTAAAAAGCTTTTCCAGTCAACGACTGATTGCCGGGACCATTCCATTTTGGTCTCCATAAACTAAATTTCTCCCATCAATCAAAAAACATACCACATCAAAAATTTGCATTTTTATGGGATGGTTGCAACAATGTTTCTTCAGCAGTTAGAAGTAAATTGATTTCCACTGGCATCAACATAGGTTCCATTTTTGTGCTGTTAAGCGCAATAATACTTCTCAGCTCCGTATGAGCACAATGTAAAGGATGAAGGAATCACTATTTCTGCTTCTTCTTTCTAAAATTTTTGTATAAAAATTTTGCGTTACTACGGAGATCCGTATAGTAGAGTTGTGCCGATTTTTATGAACTAGTTCGAATGAACTATTTATTTAAATGAACTAATATATAATATAATATGAACTATAGTTCACAGAACAAACTATAGTTCCCAAAAATGAACTATAGTTCCTAAAAATGATCTATAGTTCAGAAAATGACCTTTATTTCAAAAATGAACAATAACTCGAAAGTGAATAGTTCATCAAAAATTGAACTAATGAACTAGGTCATTGAAATGAACTAGATTCTCCAACTCTACTCTCCTTAACCCCAAGAACGTGTAACTTTAAAGTCAGATAGTGACATGTTGAGTGATTGAACTAGTTTTAAGACCGCGCATCACCTACACACAATAAACAAACCTCCTATTATAGTTCTTTTAAACTCTCTATTTTCTTTATCAGACATTCCAGCAGCGAGCACAAAACAAAGAACTCCACAAGTCGCCACAAAACGCCCGTGGAGACTAGACTCGTTAAACAGTATGTTCTCCAACCGAAAGTCGCATCATTGAATTTTTTCCTTAAATAGAAGGTGCCACGATAACTCACCTAAGAGTAGGATGCACGACTGCAATACACTGCCTGTGGAAATAGTTCAAGATACCGTATTTTTTTGACTATTCTTCCATTTAGTCTTTTGATTGTCGGTATTTTTCTAAGTGTCCACCTCATCGATAGTGAACAGCTGATTTTGACATCGAATATCGATGATACAAGAACAATATAAAGAAAAAATACTAAAGAAAAATAGTGCTGGAATTAAAAACGCAGAATTACTGAAAACGGTATAAGAATTATTCCGATTATTTTAGAATTTTGACTGATTGTTTTTTCTGAGTGTAATAGTAAGGTAAAACTAGCATAAGAGAGTTAAATTATGTAAGGATGGGCAATGCTCGATTAATAATTTAAAAAGGGGCCATTTTCTAATAACTTTGAATTTTGGATTCCCTTTGAACTGTTGCTGCTTTTCTCTTGTGCAAAAATCAAAAAGTAGACAACCCTGGACTAAGAAAATCCCTGGCTTTTGGGACTGTAAATCCAGATATTAACTTTTTATATATTATAGGTTGCAAAGTGTCCTTCTGCCTGTTAAATATGTACATTTGCACAACTTCATCATTCAAATTGGAAAAATATATGGCCACATTCTAAACAAATAAAGCTGAATTTGAAGATAAATAAACCTCTAAAGTGTCTCAATTTGCCTGAAAATCACTTCTAATAGGGCATTAGTTTATTCGCTGTTCTTTCATATTTTATTTATGGTTTATTATAAGTGCCTTTGTGAGACCCTCAAACGTACATTTCTCATTTTTATTAAGTTTTGTTTTTTTTTGTTGTTTTCATCGTTCGTCGTTTGCCATTCGCATTCGCCGTCTTCTTTTGCCCGAAAAAGAAGATCTCAATTTCCACTTCAATTTGTCTGCTGTCACTGGTAATTGAGTTCAATTTACAATAATATGCCCTGACGTCTGTGCGGCTGAGCGCCAGCTGAGAGACAGCCAAGTGAGAGAGAGTGGACAGCATGGGGTCTGGGGGGTGGCGATGGTGCGGGTGTTCCGAGGCGTTTGTATAAATGTCTTGCGCGTGCAATTTGTGTCCGCTGACTCGATGATGTTTGGAGACCCCCAAGCATAACCCCAGTGCGACTTGGGGGTCAGCTGATATATACAAGGTTCAACAGATTCCAATTGTGGGGGCGTGACTGGTTTTAAGGGGAGATGGCAATTGTAATTGATGTGTAAGCGATGAGTAAAGTGGAAGTAGGAGTATTTGAAAAGTTTTAATAGTTTTTGGAGAATGAAAAGGGATTTTGATTTTTTACCCTTTGTCAAACTTATTAACTCATAACCAATTTTTCACCATTGACCACTTTCCAACACTTCGGTCTCCCTCATCTAAATGGCAACATAAATTGCCAAACACACAAATCTTTCTTCCGTAACGCCATGCACTCAGCTCTCAATATTTAACCGGCATTACATAAATTAAATGCCAAATCGTATGCATAATTTTAATAAATATTAAAACAACTGCAACTAAACATCCGGCGGAGGTCACAAAAATACAAAAAGCCCATAAATAACAGGCAGCTGACGCGCTGCAGGCGCAAAAAAAAAAAATAGTATTATTACAAATATTTTGTGTTGGCGATAAAAACCGGCAAGGGAAAAATCTGCTGCTGCTGCAACAACAATAATAAGTTATGAATTTGTAAATATTTCATAAATGGGACATAAATTAACACAGCTAATGCCATAAACTACACAAAAGCATAACAATAGCAAATGTTGCCATGATTTGTTGCATGATAATTGCAGCACTGGCCGCTGCCAGAGTCAAGCGAGTTGACATTTTCGCTTGCTTTATCTAAATGCACTAAATAAAACCCACACACACACACACACACACAGGCACAGTCACATGTGCATAATGTCATTTATTCTAAATTTATCGGTTATACAGAAAAACAAAAACAAAATCAACAACACAAAAAAAAACAGAAGAGAGCATAAATATTTTAATATGATTTACAAGCGGATGCAGTCAGAGCTTAGCGTCGAGTAGTCGCTAGGGATGGGCCCATATCTAATATATTTTACAAAATGCATTTTCCACAACAACAGGATGTTTTTGATAGTGCACACAAGTTGGCATGAAATATTAAAGAGTGGTAAGTGGCGAAACCTTTCGTCCTTTGAACTCACATTTTGGGATGGAGGAAAAGGTCCATAAGATCGAGTGATATATTTTAATAAATTTTAACTAAATTTGGCAGCAAGAAAACCAACCGAATTTCGGACTTAAAGTGCTTTTTGTGGTCGTTAAAATTAAAAAGTAAAAAAAAAAACTTTTGAACAACCAGTCACCTTCACCAGCTATTGCTATTTTAATATCTATTAAACAGCCTATGGCCAAAAATGCTATGGCATTCAAATTGGACACAATTTGTAATTGTGTCAAAATTTTCAAATAATAATTATATAACCTATTAAAAACCAAACAACAAAAACAATACATATAAATATTTCAACCAATCCAACCCGGAAAATACTTATATTTTCTTCTCTCATTTCGTAGGTAAGTTTAGGTTGTGATGGACCGGAGCAATAAGTAGTTCTAATAAATAGTCTAGAATATGACCCTTACGATGACATATATTCCCTATTTAAATCGGAGATAAACGTTAAGAAGAGACGGGTTCTCTTTCTCGGATACTTTTGAGAGGTGATATAGAAAGGGTTGTATGAATATTTTTAGTCTCCTTCTACTAGGGAGTAATCTTTAATTCACACTTGCAACTTCTGCAGAAGGCCTGCAGTTTGCTTACATTCAAAAAATATATATTCTAAATTTAAGTAAGTCCATGATTTAGTTAAGAACGTTTTTAAAATTTATAGATGCTTTTGTTCCATTTTTCTTGAATTACTCAAGAATTTTTCTTAAATTTTAAAGCATTTGAGTTGGAATAAACAATAATAATAACAATGTATATTATTCATATTTTTAAAAGTTAAAGTGTCTTTAATTTTTTAAAACGAACCTAAAATGAGAATTTTTTTTCTTAAATTTTAAAACATTTCAGTAAGAATAAACAATAATAATAATAATGTTAAAGAATACATTTAATTTTCGGTTAAAGGGTCTTTATAATTAAAAAACGAACCTAAAATGAGAAATTTTGTTCTCAAAATTAGCATTCCGAACTTAAGATCGTTTCTCATGATTCTGTTTTTGCAAATACTGGTGGATTTCGAAATCCACCGAGACTTAGCAACTAGATCGATTTTTACTGAAATGTGTTTTCTCATTTACATGGATTTTAAATTTCGACATTGTTTGATTTAAAGAATGGGGAAATTCATTTTTTAGATCTTTTAAGCATATTTTGGAGAAATAAAAAAATATTTAATTAAGATCAGTCAAGAATGATGCGTTCTTGAAATTTAAGGTACAAAACGGCTTTAATTTCATCCTGTTGATACAGGCGTTTTTTCTGAGTTCATATTGTAGTTTCAGATTGTCAGAATTCAATTTGTCAGAATTGGTAAGAAACTGAATAAAAATTGATTCTGACCAAGCTCGAAATTTTTTTTACCAGCTCGGACAAAATAAAGAATATATATTCTTGATCAGTATCTGTCTGTCTGTACGTATGAACAAAAAGATCTCAGAGATGGCCATGCTTACACTCGCAAGCAGATCATATTCTTGAAACGTACCTGGAATTTGAAAAACCTCATATCTTCTAGAATTTTGAGGATAGATTGTTTGAAACGTCTAGAGATTAATATTACTTATCATGATTTCTGGATCCACCTTACTTCGATTATCGATCATTTGATCGAAAGTCCAGTTATAAATAAAACGAGAAGGCAAAGCTAACTTCGACTGTGCCGAAGTTTTAACACACTTGAAAAACTTAACTCCAACTGATTTAACTGGGAAAATATATATTGGATATAGATATCAGATATTTAAAATTTTTAAATCATTGATAATAAAAATTTGATACCATAAAAAAAAAACTTTTCTTAGTAAAACACATTTTCCGACCGATCGGTCCTATGGCAGCTATATGCTATAATCATCCGATTTTGATAATTTTTTTCAAAATTATGTGAAAGCATATAAAACTAATATATACCAAGATTGGGGACGCTACAATAAAAAACAAAAAAGTTTTTCTCACTAGAAGTAGTTTTTTGACCGACCGTTTATATGGCAGCTATATGCTATAGTCATCCGATTTTCGAACATTTTTTCAGAATTGTGTGGAAACATATAAGATAAATATATACTACGATTGGAGACGCTACGATGGAAATCAAAAAAGTTTTTCTCACAAAGACTTATTTTTCGACCGATCGTTCCTATGGCAGCTATATGCTATAGTGATCCGATCTTGATAAATTTTTCCAGAATTATGTGGAAGCATATAAAACTAACCTATACCATGATTAGTGACGCTACGATGGAAAACAAAAAAGTTTTTCTAACTAGAACTAGTTCTTAGACAGATCGTTCCTATGGCAGCTATATGATATAGTCATCCGATCCGGCCGGTTCCGACATATTAGTTGCGTGCAGTAAAAAGAAGACTCTATGCAAAATTTCACCTCGATAGCTTTAAAACTGAGAGACTAGTTCGCGTAGAAACAGACAGACGGACAGACGGACAGACAGACGGACGGACGGACAAGCGGAAATGAGCTCAGCTCGTCGTCCTGATCAAGAATATATATAGTTTATGGGGTCGGAAATGAATATTTCTATGCGTTACAAACTTCTGGGCAAAATTAATATACACTTTTCAAGTGTATAAAAATTAAGTATGCTTGAAAGCACCGGCCGCAATCGTCATGGGCAGCACTTTTACAGTTATTGTGGCCCCACACTTAAAATTTATTTGTTATATGCAAACATTTCCAGGTAGAGAGGCTTGACCGACTTTCTTATTTGTTATTTGTCTCGATAAATATGGAAAAACAATAAAATCCAAATTTTGAATCGTTATCGTTACATATGATCAGAGGTATAAAGAGTTATTTATTTTGGAAGAATTAATAATCTTGATATATTTCTCCTAACCTTTACTCCATCAAGGCCCTAAATTTCCTGAACAAATAAATAGAGTCCTTTATGTACCTTAAACCTTTTGTTTGTTTTGCCAAGTCTATGAGTCGCTGGCACTCTTAAGTAAGTGGGAATATTTTCGTGCAAACTTTTCAAATAAAGTTCAACCACACTGGGGAACTGGGAACTGGTAACTGGAGGGTTGGGTTGCCATACAGCATAATAAATCTTTTTAACGAAAACAATAAATCGTATTTCACGCATACTTTTACACACAAAGAAGAGCCAAAATAATAAAGAGACCTAGAAAAAAAAGGAACCCTTCCCTGGCCAAAGAAGCACAGCAGAATTTATGCATAGGTAGAGAGACATGGCCCGGGCCCGGGCCCAGGCCCAAGTCAACGAGCTTCCCTTGAAAAACACTTAGTACAATTTTTTAAGCTTCTCATGTGTGTGTGTGTGTGTGTGTGTGTGTGTGTGAGTGAGTGTGATTACACCTACTTGAAGTCATATATCTTTCACTTTGCGCTTTCAACAGTTTGTGACGTCGTCGTCGTCGTCGTCTCCGTCACCGATGTCTACACATTTATCCGCCACTCGAGGGGGCGGCTTTTCGCAACGCTTTGATATACCGCCGCGACTTTCAAGACATGCTACTACCAACACTAGAGCCCTAACTCCTCCATTGCCACCTTCACCTCATTTGCTTTTGGCTTGTCTGCCAAAAAGCACAGAAGTGGGCATGTCAGCGAAAATCACCGTAAATTTTCCGCATTGTTTAAAATTTATTACACTTTCAGATTTTGCCAGGCAAAGGAAGTCGTTCTTGGCACGCCTTTTGTTTGCCAGCGTTTTCGCTGCTGTTGCTGTTGTTGTTGCTGTTGTTTTTGTATTCTTTGTGCGCTATCTCTGACATGTTGCTGTCTAATAAGTGTAACCAGTAATTTTCTTATCATGCCACCACCTGGGTCAAGGGCTGTAACAAGCAAATATTTGAAAGTAAAGTCAAAGGGGGTTAGACTATACATATACATTTTGCCAAGGAAACACCAAAAGAACACCCTGTATCATAGCTTATAATGTTAAGAGCGGTTAAATAATGAATTGAAATCTAATAAACAAAGGTGTGCTTATTGATTTGTTGGCTTGTTTTCATATTCAAATCGATTTTTGTTTAGTTTTTGCATCTAAGTGAATCAATCACAAATAAATTATAAAAAAAAACATAACTTATACAATCTAAACCTGGCTTAGACTTGCTAGTCTTATAATTAAAACATTAATTAAAAGTCTTTTTGGTCAAAAATGACCACACAATTTTACAACACGACAAAAAACGACTCAAAATGCAACCAAAATGTTCTTGGAAGTATTAGATATTTTCATATTGCGGAGGCGGGAGGGGGCGTGTCAAAAATTTAAAAAACAAACTTGATCTGCGTGCAGACGATACTAGTCTACACACTACAATGAATATCGATTCCGGTACTAGTTCCGATGCATACCGAAATGAGCTTTTCGGTTAAAGGTTCTATTTCGGTTTTCAGTTAATTTCGGTTATCGGCACGTACCGATGTAAGTACATATAATTATTTTTATATTCCAAAATTAAAACAGTTTCACGATATCCAAAAAATTAATGGATGTAACAGAATTCAAAAAATTTTATTCTAAGAATATGCCACACGAAACAATGTTTTTAAAAATATTCCGATTTTAATTCGTTTTTATTTTTGGACAAATAATTTTGCTAAACGCTTCTGTCCGCGCTTCCAGTGGTATCCCAACACTCAGAAAAAAAACTGCCCAGAATTTAGAAATTATCTATTCTTTTAATGTCCAGACAAGCTAGGCTAAGGTCCTATTCGTAATCTTCCACGTAGAACTATCTGTTAATTAATTTTACAAATAACAGAGTAAATTGTAAGTTTATCTTTCTTAGAGCCGATGTCTCATCTTCAAGATAGTAAATATGTTTCAGATAAACTTTAGCTTCTGATGTTTGTTAGTTTCTGTGACAGACTCTGCTTTCTAGGAGATTAGAATTTGGACCTAAACTTTTATAAAATTTTTCTAAAAAACAGAAAAATAATTCTTAATTATGGCTCCAAATAATAGGTCCTAAAATCTGCTGTATTCCTGCCATAAATAGAGATCTTTTGCCATTTGTACTACCATACTTTAAGACTAGGGTTCTTAATAGACCATAATACGCTGGTAAAAAACTTAAACTTGGAAACCTAAAATCGGTCTGAACTTTTACTTACATTACATTTTTCTAAATATTAAAACGAAACTTTCATAAAATAGGAAATTATATTACTAAATTTGAGAGCAGTATTTGATTTAAATTAAGAAAGTCCTTTTCTAAAATTCATTTTGTATTCTTAGAATACAGTTTTGTAATTCTATTACATCCATTAATTTTTGGATATCATGAAACAATATAAATTTTTGAATATTACAAAAAAATTATGCTTGTACCGGTACGTACCGATAACCGAAATTTACTGAAAACCGAAATAGAACCTTTATTTTTTGAAAATTTCTACATTTAAGGGAGGATTTTTTCTAAGACTAAGAAATGCTTTACATTTAAAAAGAGGGATTATATTTTCGAAAAAAAGTTTTTTTTAGATATTTATTTCTATATCTTAAAGATCATAGAAAATTATTTTGATCTTTGATAATGTAAAACAATTTTATTCTAAGTGTATATATTGCTGAAATAAATATTTAAAGTATTCATTAATCAATAAAATAAATAATTCCATGTGTTCCACAAATCACTTCCGACCCCAAATCGTATCGAAATAGGGTCGTTTTTGGGGTCGAATGCGATTTGTAGAACACATGGGATTAAGAAACCGAACTAGAACCCAGTATTACCGTTTCGGTATGGTTCCGGGTTTTTTGGTTCCTGTTTTAAAGGCATTCGATTTGTATATCGGTTCCGGTTCTTCGATAAAATCCCAAGAAAACTCCTAATGTACAAACTAAATTCGATGGGAGTTTCGACAAAATTCCTAAATGTATTGGAGAATATATAAGAACGTACAAATGTCTGGACAGGAGATATCAGGGTATTTCGAAAACAATATCGCAGTAAGGCAGGGCTGTTTTCTTTCACCACTTTTGTTAGCGCTCTTCCTAGATGATCTCCATGATTTCTTAGGTGGCGACTTGAGAGTGGGAAAAGAAAATATCCTGCTTTTATTATACGCTGATGACATAGTCATATTGGCTAATGAAGTCACAGTATTACAGCAAATGATTGATCGACTAGAAATATATTGTGAGACTTGGAACATGAAAGTTAATATGGCCAAATCGGAAATAATGATTTTCAGGAAAGGAGGGCGCCTTGCAAAGGCTAAAAATTGGGCACCATAAAGATTGTACCGGAGTACAAATATCTAGGAGTTATGTTGACCCACTTTAAAGTGCTACAAGCATGTTATGGCAAAGCATCAATATGACCTGGCAGAACCTTCACGACAAAAACAATGTCTCTACCGAAATGAAGTGAAAAATGTATGATGCTGTGTGTAGGGCAATACAATCATACGGAGCCCAAGTCTGGGGCTATAGCCGACAGGACGAAGTGTATAAGCTGGAAGCGTTTTTAATCAAGCGTATCTTTAACTTGCCGCAAAGAACGCCACACTATGCGCTTGCATTGGAAACAGGTAGATACGCTAGTAGATTTTACACGCTGGACCAGCACCTTCGATATATATACGAATGTGCTTGATTTCGTTCGATTTTGAACGATTTTATTTCTGAGTGTAGACATAACGATGACTTCGAAACTTCTTACCAAATCTTCTGCAGAATTTTAGAGGCCTTGAATTCTATTCATATGAAATATTGTGACAAAATAAATTTTTAAATTATCTGAGTGCACGACTTTAGTAAATAAAACTTATTAATAGCCAAATATTTTTCAATTTTTCAATTCAAAAATTTGTTGATTTTTTTTTATTAGTGAGTACTCTTACATTTTCATTTAAGTCAGAGTTCAGATAACTTAATTCTATGACTAAAGTGGCTCAATCAGAGTTGTTTAACATCTTAACGTACATTTTATTTATTTTTATTTCAAAAAAACCTTGCGTTAAATTGAATGCATTTCAATTGAGTGAACAATTACACTTTAGCAATGTCACAACAATTCTTAATTTAATTCCAACACAATTCCAGTTGATTAAGATGCAGGAGACTCTTCCCCCTATCTCTCTATCTCGTTGTCGCTTCCCCACTCTTAGCCAAGTCTCGCAATGTGCCTTGTGTAAATGTTTGTGTTATTGATTAATTACATTTACAACAATCAAAGTTCATTGAGTGATACCAATCAAAACAACGCCAACAACAACAACAACAACAGCGAATGCAAGTCCATGCAATGAATCTTCCAAGTTGAAGTGGAGGCCAAAAACGCGCACAGCGAGTGGACATGACTGACTGAATGACTAAGTGAGTGAGTGAGTGAAAGACTGAAGAACATGTCTAATGTGCCCCCAACCTTCCCCCACTATCCCACAATATGCTGGCTGATTGCTTGCATGTTCGGCTTGTCGTTGCTTGTAAGGCATTTGTCTGTTTTGGCTCCGCATTGCCTTTGATCTTATTTTTTTGATCTTCACTCGCTTTGATTGATCAATTAAATTCATTTGTAAACAACTTCGGACTGACGCGATGACGAGGCATAATGCGTTGGCAAAGAGGAAGAGAAGTATGAGTGGAGGGAGCCCAAGACGGCGTCCACAAAAGACACATTCAGAGGGAGATTTATTTGATTTACTATTTTTAGAAAATCATAACACAAACACACACTACCCGCTGATAATAATTAACACGTGATGAAGTTGGCCAGTGGAAAACCCCTTTATCAGGGATTGGAAATTTTTTAATTTCAAAATAAGAATATGTGGTATTTTGTTAATTGAAAAATGCGGCCACACTTTTTTTGTTAAGCTTTCCTAATACCATTTTGTAATCTTTTGACTGTGGTTAAGAGATAATCTAAGCTCTTAAATATTTTTTTAAAATGTTGAACTTTTTTTCAACATATCGAGATTTTTAAGATGAAATATCGAAATTCACAAAATCGATATTTTATAAATCGAATCCAAAAATATCGTAGTGCCCATTGTAATCGATTTTTCTGATAGATGTAAGACTGAATATCTTATTAAATATATTGAAAACCAGTTTTAACTGTAAAATCCTGATAGCCAAGCAATGTTACAACTTAGACGGGAATTACATGATGAAGCAATTTTCATGGAGTTTGCTTAGTAGGCGAGAAATTTTACTGTATTTCTTTACTATTCGTTTAAAAGGTCTGAAAGATTTCCCCTAAATTCCACGCCTACTAAGAAAACTTCATGAAGTTTGATTCATGGTGTAAATCCCGACTTAGACAGTAGTTGCTAAGTTTGATGCAATTGGTACCACAGAGCATTATTATTAGAGAAAAAAATTGCGACGCCTCTCAATTTGTGGCGCTGTTAAGAGATATCACGCATGTAGATACTTTTAAAATGTTGCCAGCGATTTCAAAATGTTGCTAAGGTCTTATCACACATATTGGAAAACACGGTGGTTAGAGCGAGACGGACATTGTCTTGACTGTACTCAGAGAGCGACAATAATAAAGAACAGCTGATTAGTTTGTGGCGACCGAGCAATCGTTATCTCTAACATTAATGCTCTGTGTTGGTACTAAGGAAAAATATCTTTATATATGCGATTTCAGGATTTCAGGGTATATTATAGTCGTGCTTGAACTGTTTTTTTTTTTTTTTTTTGAATGAAACTGTCAGTAATACTTTAAATATACAAATTTATCATTTTCTTTTATGCTTGTCATTAAACGCTATTTTTGTATTACCAACTTTCGCCCCACTGTGCTTGCACCCATTCCATGAACAGTTTATCGTTGCATTTTTATAGCTGTCAGTGCGTTGGCTGTCAAGTGTCAGAAACATTTGCAACTTGCAACGCGCAAAATGCAAATGCACTTACGACTCTTTGCAAAAATGCCTGACAATGACATGCCACCAGAAAAATATATACATATATGTAAGAGTATACTATATATGTACGATATAATACGATGTATGCGCTCACAATTGTTCGCCAGATATGTATTACACAAGTCACTCGCAGTCACCGTGGCAGTTGGCGGATTGTACAATAGTTTCTAATGTTATTCGAGGGGGCGCACACACAACTGACTGACTAGCTGACTAACTGACTGACTGACTGACGGGGCGACTGATAATGATGATGACGATGATGCTCTGACATTGCTTGACGCCTTGATTAAACTGTCATTTAACTTCATTTATTTTGACATAAAACTGACAAGCGGCCCCCATTTTAAATGGCAGCTGCGAAAAAAAGCGTTTTCAATTTGCAGTCAGCGTGAAAAAAATGGTTATAAAAATAATTAAACCAAAGCTTTAAGACTTAAATGTGGGACACTCCCTACCAAGTCAGTCCCACTGATGATTAATTGCACAAAAAAAGTATTAATGATTATGGCCCCATGAGCAACACTCCTATCTTCTAAACAAATTCCCATCTATTTTAAAATTATGTCATTTTCATATTTAAGAAGTTGCAGATGCCTGTCACTGTCGTATATAATAAAAGGTTTCTAATTATATAATTATTAGCTGGCCAACCTATTTGATATTGTTAATATAACTTGAAAAATATCAAGGAATCAAACATGCGAATTTCAGGCTTTAACTAAAACACATTTTCCAACCGAGCGGTCCTATGACAGCTATAGAATATAGTCATCCGATTTTAATCAAATTTTGTAGAGCTGTTTAAAAGCAGGGCTGCTAACAAATCATTTTTTTGAAGGTCCGGTTCGCGGGTTCGAACCAAAATGTACTAATAGTTATGGTTCAGAAATTTAAGATTCCAGGTTTTTGTGCTAATGTTTTGCTTCGATCCTTGGTTCGTCCCAAGTTTTTCCAAATTTGTATAGACGAGTAATTAATTAGTTAAAAATATAAAAAAATGTGCAGATTTTCTGAATTTTTGATTACTTGAATGTTCAACGAATTCAATTATTTTTAATTTAAATTTACAAGTATTATTTTTACGAGCAATTGTTGGTCTGTACTTCATCTTTCATCAATAAAATGTCCGCTTAACTAAGACTTGTAACTTTTGTTGAACCGAACCGAACGTTTTGGGTCGAAACAAGTTCAGGTTCAGGTAATTTTTTCACAAGAGGTTCGGTTCATGGTTAGGTTCACACTATAAGAAAAGTCGAAAAAGTTTGTCTCACAGAGATAAATTTTACGACCGATCGTTCCTAATTCAGCTATAAGATATAGTCATCCGATTTGGTCCAACTTTTTCAGAACTGTGGCATATAACATTCATAACTGCTGGGTTTAAGAACGGTTTCATTAAAAACAAAAATGTTTTCTCACTAAAACCAAGTGTTTAAGCAAGGCTCGAGTAGAGCAGACGTCTGTATGGCCAAGTCCCGATTTCACTGCCTTCGGCTTGGTGCGATCTGGCACCGTAATAGCATGTATTTTGTTTTTGTTATTCTTTTCGAAGCGACTCAATTGCCTGTTCGACTGTGTGGCGTCAAAATATCTTCTGGCTTATAGAATTAATGAAGTAGGCTGGCTGAACAAAAAGAACCTAAGGCTGCCCATCGTTTATATAAATGATGATCATATTGATTGAATACAGACATAACTATTTAGACTCAGATAGGATTGTCCAAGTCTCCCGACATTAAAATTGTATTCTGATATATCGTTGTTCAACCGATCGGATTGTGCGTTTCATTATATACTACGTTTGTGCTTATAAAAAATCATGCTTTTGCCCCTCAAAGTATGCAAGCTTTATTTTTTTCAATGATTATTTTTTTAACGAGATAAAGTCAGTTATGGCAGCATCTTTTATAATCCATATTGTGCATTCTCTCAGATTGTCGGACCAGTCAAAGGTATACAAAAATAATAAGTGCTGAGGCTACTAAAAAATAAATATTTTCCTTAATTATTAATATTCATAAACATAGCATACTTTGAAGGGCAAAAATTATAGAAAAAAAACATATTCCAAATTTGAAACATACCTGCAAACAAAAGCACGTGTCTGAGATCAACGTGTTCATACAGACAGACGTCCGTCTGGCTTGATGCTAATCAAGAATATATTTACTTTATTCCACAACTTCATGATACCCTTCTTAACTATTTTAATGGGTAGAGTGTATACAAATATTGATTCGATATTGAGAACCTTAGTTTCTACTAGACCCCTGAGTAACAAGTTTTAACCATTTTTTGTCTGTCAGTCCACCTGTCCGTATGAATGCACAGAGGTGGTCAGAGATAGATTAAGATGGAGATGTCAAGGATTTTAAAATTTTAAACTATATGGTACATGTTTCAAATCCCGCTGCACGGACGATGGATCTTCTTCCTACTTTTTTGAGTCAGCAGTTTATACAGGAATACTAAATTTTCATATGGATTTCGTAAGCTTGAAATTAATTAATTTTAATTAATTAATTTTTTACCAGAGCCGAAAAAGAACATATATTTTTTAATAATAGCTACTGCATAAACGGCGAGTTCAGGTTTTGCTTATTATTTCTATTTAAACACTGACGTTGTGAAACCGTACTAAACTTTAAACATTCTGACAAATAATATTATCCAACATATTGAACATATGTTTTGCAAACTGTCATAGGTGTACCCATATAATGGCTGTATCCATTAATGTGCCGCCCCAAACAACACTATGCTAAAACCTGAATCATTGACTTTTTATAGGGTTAACGTGCCGCAATAACGCCACAATAATAATAACCTCCATCTGCCAATAAAACATAAATAATGTGCAATGTCCATAGCCACACCACACCAACTAGTTGTACGTGTGCAGAAAAAAAAATAAAATAAACTTGCTACAAGCAATTCTCTCGAATGACAATTGTAAATTGTTTAAATAAAATTTATGAGTGCCCAAATGTGTCGCCATATAATTTCATGCACTTTAACATAAAATTTATCACAATTTGTGTGTCGCATATTTCTCGGTATGCCACGACACTTAAATAGTTTATAGTATGAGAGAGAGAGACTGGCTTTTTTTTTTTTATATATAAATTCTCTGTATTTTTTCTCTGTAATTGAAATTTATTGCACAATTTATCGTTGGGACATTCGTATGCGGTTCGTTTATTTCGCAGCTTTTGTACGCCGCATATTGAAATTTATGTCAATTTAAAAAGCAAAGTTGTCGTGTCAATCATAAAACTCAATTATCGCAGTGGTCGAGGTGTTGGATGAGGGGGGCGACAGCGCGCTTAACAACTCAATTGAAAAACCATTTTGAAAGCGTTTTTACGCGTGTCTATCTTAGGGGGGGAGGCACTCACAAAATTTCTATACAACATTTGATTGCCGGCAATCAGACGCGCTTGATGATCATCATCAAAACATGCCACTTCTGTTTTGTGCGCTAATCGCCTCTCAATCGAGTTGACTACAAGCCGAAAGCTTTTTTATTTTCGAAAGACCTCCGCATGCTCCCAGGCACTTAAGTGGTTTGGACTTTTTTGAGTGGCATGTCGTTGACGTTTGTGGTGGGTGCGAGTGCTGTTCGGGGGTATCCAACAAGTATCTGCGAATGCCCTATCATACAATTGACGATGAACCAGCTGAAGAGAGTGGCCGAGATATGTGTGCACTTGACGATCAAAGAGAATCCGACCATGGTCAAGGCAGGAAAGTGCAATTCAGGTTATGAAACTCATGTTTTTAAGCATTTGAGCTATGTGAACTAGTTGATAAAATGAATACTAGGGAGATATATTTTTAATATTTTCCACACTTTGGACAAACTATTGTATTTTTATACTATAGGTTTTGTTTTGATACGTTAGATCAGTGATGAGATCATCTGTTACAGAGTGAGTGTGAAATTGCATGCCCACCGCTGGTCTAGAGTCTCAGTTTTGTTTTTTCCTTCTGTTGTTATTGTTGGACTGCTCCCAAACTTAAACTTTGTGCCCAACGCTGGTATAAGGTTATATAACCTTTATTTCTCATATGATAAAGAGAGCCTTACGATGCTGATTTTCTAAAATTTTAAAATCCTTATTAAAACGAATTTTTAAATTTTTCCGACCCGATACCACTGCACACAATTTTTTTCCCCATAAGATTTTAGTTCCGATCACAATTACATAATGCTGGAGGTACCCAAAGGCTATACTTGCGGGGCTCTTTTGTTATTGCTTAGCTCGCGAGAATAGCGCACACAGACACGGAATACGCGGCATACAGAAAAAAATGATTCTCCCTCTTTCTTCTTTTGATGTGACTACTCGAATCCGACAACAAGTTTGTAGATTTTGTTGTAGTCGACGAGTAGTATATGTTAAGGGCTGATTTCTCCTATTCTTACATACATTTTGCTCTGTTATTTGTTAGTTATTAGGACAGATAGTCCTATGAATCAGATCAGAAATCGGCCCTAAATCTTTAAATAAAACCAATTTGGATTCCGCAGTATCCATGGAGCTCCAGAACATGTAGCGGATTACGCACTCAATTTTGCTTTGCTTTTAGATATGACAATCAATTGTTGAATGCTTTAGTCTAACATTTTTGATCAACATTCATGTGAATAAATTTTCAAACTCTTTCAAAAGTTGGTGTTTCATCTTCTAAATAAATTTTCGACTGATGCGGAAAATAAAATAAAATAAATTTAAATTTATTTTCAAAACGCACCGTTCCACTTCTTTATAATTATTTTGACTTTTTCATAAATAGAGAAAAACAGTTAAATTCAAAAAATAGATATTTTAGAGTAACATTTTAAACCAACACTTTTTCCTAAAAAAAGTGTAGTTCCAGTCGTATTCTGGTTCAGAAGATCAGTAGGTTCAGTAAGTAATTGACAATTGAAATCATATTTTGTTGGGCTTGAGAGTAATGGGATGACATGTGAGTTCGGAAGTATTTGGATCGGGAGTTGAATAAGTGGATACATACTGAAAGGATGTGATCCTCAGTAAGAATGACGTTGAAATGGCAGAGCGGCATTTGGGAGGAGTATTTTTGTCAAAAATGTGTTTGTGTGAGAGCTGTGTGTGTCTATACGAGTGAAGGATTCGTCAAAGTGAAGTTTAGCTAAAATAAAGACAAATTGTCAGCGCTTCCGACTTGGCATTATCATATGTTATTTCACCAGAAAGCTCGGTGCCACCGAAGCGCTTGGCTTCGATAAACAAAAGTGTGGTTTCCGACAACAGAATCCAAATAACCGAAGATCATACATATAACTCAACGCTTCTTCCCAAAATCTCTGTTTAACGATTATTGGTAAAAAAAAAGGTTCTTGCGTTTCTTTTTATGTTTTCTTTGTTTTTGATTCATGAATGAAATGAATGGTATGAATTATTGAAAAAGTTTATACATCTTAAAAATTAAATGCATATTTTTGTTTATCTTATAAAAATAAATTTTATCTATAGTTTTTGGGATTAGGAGCTCTGATCTGTAAAAGTTGATCGCAGAATGAATTTAGTTTTTAATATGTTTCGATAACCCCAAACGACCTCTTTATTCTTAAGAAAACGATTTTTTTTAGATATTTTTCAAATATTCGACATCCCTTAACGAGAGTGTAATGGAAAATAGAATCAACAACAATATAAACATACGATAATTTGCTTACGAACTAATGCTGGATAACAGCCGCTCTTTCTTATAGGGCAGTCACAGTGTTTTGTTTCTAAGACTCTCAGTTTGGTTTCTGGTTATTATCTCTGAGCTGTTCACACGAGAGTTTTGATATCTTTGACCAACAAGCAGAAGCTCAGGCCATTAATTCAAGCTGCAGTGAAATTTGTTCGTTTGACCAGGCTTTTTAAACGAAAGAGGGCAACAATCGCTCTCAATTGTTCTCATGAAAGTTCGATTGTTATGCTTTGACTCAAGCCACGTTGGCCCAGACAAATTTTGAAAGATTTGCTTTAAATGTGTAAGTTGTATAATATGTTCAATTTTTGTTATTTCCCATCAATAATTATAATCGATTATTTACATAATATATGATTTTTCATTAATCACTTAACACAACAACTTTGCTAATACAGCGCATCATTTTACACAGTAGCTTACAACTCTGACAGCTGGAAAATCTTACAGCATCTCAAGAAATCCATAAGCCCCACTCACGCTTGTATAGCGCATTCTGAAAACAAATCTCAATTAAAACTGTCACAGTCACTCAAAACAAACTGTCAACTTTATTATTAATTAAATGTCAGATTATAGTCGTGGCAGAGACATACACACACACACAAGCATGTTGTATGCGGGGAGTGAGCAAATCCATTTGCCGTCAAAGACGTCGCACACTCCTTTGAAGCGAACGCCAACTCTCTCGCATACGAACCGAATCCGAATCTGTCAGTCAGCGGAAACACACACACACACACACACTCTCGCCCGGTTTGAAGTCCAAAACCATCACAATCTCCAGCTCAGTGAGCTGGAAAGGCTAGTGGATTAAACGTAATCGCAATGGATTTTGAAAAATGATAAGGCGAAAAATAGAAATGACATTTAATTGGGGTGGCACTTCAGAATTGCACAAATCTCTCAATGTACACACAAGTGGTGCTCATTAGAACGATTAAGCATTAAGCACTTGTTTATGCCCGATCAACCAAGTGATTAAATCTATTTATGGACACCGGAGTGTGTTGTGTCAAATGCCGAAATAGCTTAGCTCAAAATGTATTTTAAAGTT
Organism: Lordiphosa mommai; assembly: GCA_018904225.1. NCBI lineage: Eukaryota > Metazoa > Arthropoda > Insecta > Diptera > Drosophilidae > Lordiphosa > Lordiphosa mommai. The sequence continues at coordinate 279,499 of JAEIFT010000078.1, forward strand.
TTACATATGATTTTAATGATTCTTCTGATTGTGGAGAGCTCAGCAGCTGTGGAGAAGCAGCTTCAAAATCCCTTGGATAAAAAACTTTCCGATGATTATATCAATGGCGTTTTAAGTATACAGGGACGTATGCTTTTCAATACGGTGGATCGACCTTCGCCCTTGCAGTTATATCGAAATGCTCGTTATGTGGAATTTCTGACGGATCGGCGTGCTCATTTGAGGAATTAGCTATGGTGCCAGCACATCCATCAACGGTGACAAACTTCTCGGTGAATTCTTAAATACCCACTACTTGCATTACAAAACCAACATATGTGCGTACGCATCCCCATCAACTCATACTCCTCGCCCCCCTTAATGTTCTCGAGCGATAAATAAAGTTGTGAACATTGGCTCGATTTGTTTTGTGGGAAGGTCCACCATTGCGCTTGCTTTATAACTGCCGACTGCAGGCCCAGGCTTTGGCCTGCCATGTTGTTGGTTCGTTTTTGTTCGTTCGTTCGTTGCACTGCGTCGGACACAAAAGATTTACGATTATGGCGCGACTATTAAAAAGTTTCGCCTCTCGCACACCTCTCAACTCACTCAAGCCCACATTCAAAGTCAAAATATTGTGGAAAAAAATGAAAAAAAGAAAAAAAAAACACAAGCACCCAAGTCTCTCTCCTCGGTTGCTCCAACGGATCGATTAATTATGTGCGGAATTTGGTTTATTGAGTACGAGCCGCCTTTAAATTGTCTAAAAGACCCAGAGAGCTGTCAGGGCGATCGCATCGGGGAACGGGTTTCAACGGCTGACTACGGTTGTAATTTATGAGTTTAACTATAATTTTTAACATTTACGCTGCGTCTGCGTGCGCTTGCAATATGACAATTTCTGGAACTGCTGCAGCTGGGGGCAGCAGGCGAGGCGGTGGCAGTTCTGGGCAGGTCACAGGACGGGTGGCGAGTGTATTTGGACTTTATGTGGACAGCTGGTCAATTGAGTTGGTCGGCAACCATTTTGTTGTTTTCGATTAGACTGTTAAGTTGTCAAGTTGCAATTGATTTGTAGCCGCTGCCTTTTTGTATTTTTAAGCGAAGTAGGTAGGTAGGTAGGTTTGGCAGGCAGGAAGGTAGACAGCGGACTTTTTAAATTGGTTTAAATAAATGCTACACAAGGTGTTGCTCGGGCATAACCGCAAAGCAAGATCATAAATCGATTTTGGGTCATGATTGTTAGAAATAAATTTGGCTTAGATGGTGTTATGACAATTAAAGGATTAGTTCAGCTGCAAATTTAAGCAAAGAATTTGAATTGGTTTATTGTTAGGAACTTACAAGAAATAACATTTTGTTCCCAAATGATAGAAGAGCGGATATTCGTTTATCGAAATGATTAACTTTCCCAGTGCTTTAAGCATAAACATTAATCTAATTCAGAGTCAATCCAAAAAAAATCAGCAAAAAATCAGAATCAGAACCGAACCCGACTTTTTAAATTTATTGAGAATCGGTAGTCCAGAACAAATATTTTTGGAACCGAATAAAATCGAATCTTTGTACTGTACGTTGTACTGTACTTCATGGGTCCAAAGAAAGCACGGAGATGTGGATTTCTACGTGACACAAATGCTAACGAGACATGGCTTCTTTAGTGCCTATTTACACAAGATGGGGAAAACTACGGCGGCTAGCTGCGTATACGGAGACGCCGTGATGGATAATGTAGAGCACACAATCTTCCGATGTGATCGATTTGCCTTAGAACGAAACCGACTTTCGGAAGCAATTGGACACATATCAACAGAGAACGTTATTGAAAAAATGACAAGTAGCAAAGATACGTGGACACAAGTGGCCAATTTTGTTGGAGAAATCCTTCGGCTGAAGAAGAAAGACCTGCACGTAAAGACTTAACAGGGGAGCCTGGACGCAGACAACGATAGGAGCGCATAGCGCGTAAATGGGCCCACTTTAAAGTAATGCGAAAGCTTTTCCGAAGTGGATAAAGGCCTGATGTGAGGGGGGGTTTTTAGTGGGTGCGAGTCCTATATACCCTACTGCGACGGCACAATAGGAAATGCATAAGGCATTTTCCCTCCTCAACCCAAAAACAAAAACCTTTGTACTGCAAATTCATTGTCAACCTTTAATGGTCTATAAATCCTCTGAAAAATGTTTCTCCCTAAATCGCCAATTGCCGAGGCGGCAACTCTATTGGTATTAAATGGTTCAGAGAGGTTCTTTACTAAATTGACGAAGCTTGCGTACTTTGCTGGTATACAAAAAGTAATCAGGACGTCAAAGATCTTTGACCTTATCGGCGTGTCGAAGGCAGCTTTGTAATCAACAAAAAGGTGTTGGGGGTTGATACCTGTCTCCTGGTGCTTCTCCAGGATTTGTCACAATGTGAAAATCTGGTCTATGGTGGATTTACCAAGTCTAAAGCCACACTGATAGTATCCAATCAGTTCGCTTGTTAACGGCTTTAGGCGTTCACATAGTATGCGTGACAGTATTTTATACGCAATGGGAAAACGACTAATCCCACGGAAGTTGGCGCAGATTGCATGCTCTCGTCGGACCATATTTGAAGAAGTAGGTGCATGTACCATATCAAATCCTCGATGCCAGTCTTGAACAATTCCGCAGGCAGCTCGTCAGCGACAGCACCTTTGTTGTTTTTTAGTTCATTAATGGCTGACAAGACTTCAGATTGATCCGGTGGGTCTGCCTTTATTTTATCATTGGTTGTTGGCAAAGCTTCTTTCCCCGAGGCGAGATTGTGTTCGTCATTGCCTCCCAGCCGATTAGAAAAGTTAATCCTCCACTCTAACGATCGAACTGAATTTTGTACTGTCGATTAAGAAGTCCTGACTTCATAAAAACTACTAAAAAAAAGTCCTGAATTCGCATATCTGCATATAAAAACGTCATATTCATCATATTTCAGTGAGCGCTTTCTTTGATAATTAAAATTATCGTGAATTTGGAAAAACTCATAAAATATTTCTTAGGAAAAAACAATATCAAGATTATATCTACAAATCTTCCAAGGTATAATAACTTCGGTAAACCGAACTGAACTTTCCTCCATTTTTATACCCTTGCAGAGGGTATATTTTATATTTTTAACGCATCTCCGACCGCATAAACTATATATATTCTTGATCAGCATGACGAGCTGAGTCGATATAGCCATGTCCGACCGTCCGTCTGTATCTATGCTATCTCCTCCCTCAGTTTTAATGCTATCCTGACCAAACTTTGCAAAAAGTCTTTAAATACACATAGGCTGCACATTTGTCGGAATCGGCCGGATCGGATGACTATATCATATAGCTGCCATAGAAACGATCGATCCAAAAACTAGTTCTAGTGGGAAAAACTTTTTTGTTTTCCATTGTAGCGTCACCAATCGTGGTATATATAAGTTTTATATGCTTCCACACAATTCAGGAAAAATTTATCAAAATCGGATCACTATAGCATATAGCTGCCATATAAACGGTCGGTCCAAATACTAGTTCTAGTGAGAAAAACTTTTTTGTTTTCCATCGTAGCATCACCAATCGTGGTATATATTAGTTTTATATGCTTCCACACAATTCTGTAAAAATTGATCGAAATCGGATGACTATAGCATATAGCTGCCATAGGAACGATCGGTCTAATAACTAATTCTAATGAGAATAACTTTTTTGTTATCAATAATAGCGCCTTTTAAAAACTGAAGGGTATTTTAAACATCGGCGCTGCCGATGTTAGCCTTCTATTTTTGTAGAATGAAATACTTAGATGACATCTGCCAAACCCAATTATTACCTTTTACTCTTTTGAATTTGGCTTAAAATTTCTGTAAGGCCTTGGATGTTGCTTTGCGATTAGGTTCACAAGCACAAATGAGCGGTTCGGTTAAGATCCGGTCAGCATCCCTGCAAACAGTGTCTTCTCCGTAAAAAACTAGTTTTAAATATATGCTAAAGTCATCTGGTTTTGATCGAACGTGACAAAAGGTTAGGTTCGTTGATTGGATTACAAAAGTAGTCCACCAAAAATTCTCGAACAGTGTTATAAAATAATCCAAAGAATACTCAATCACAGTTGAGCTTTATCGCATATATTCACAATAAATTCATTTAAGCACCAAGCAAGGTGCATTCTTCCGCCCATCAAGCTAAGCCACCAACAAGTCAATCCTTTCATTCCTCAAAAAAAAATAAAGCCCTTCACCCAAGTCAGGGCCGCCGGTTCGTTTAATCCCCACTCAAAGACAAACGCAAGTCATTCGAAAGAAGCAACTCATTTATGCTAAATAACAAGTGATTAAAATTCGTTTTCGCCGATATAAAGCTGTCACTAGACATAAATTACAATATGTCAGTTTCGAGAACCTTTGACTTTTATTAATGTAAACATGAAAAGCAACACGCAGGCTGAGCACACACACACACACACACACATACACACCGCCAAGACAGCGAGATAAGTTACCCAGGCCCAAACCCAGACCCAGAAACAGACCGACAACGGACCGACCGACCAAACCCAGCCCCGGCAGCTCCACTTGGGAGCTCGCTGACAGGCAAAAGTTTTGTATGTAGATGCAACACTTGAGCTTGATTATGGGTATGGTATAATTCTCATCTGGTGTAGAGGTTGTATCTGCTCCCTGGGTGCTGTGTTTGCGCTCACTTAGCGATCATATCATTTTGACATGCTCGTGTGTTTAAGCTGTCAAATTGCCTGCTGTCTGCGGCCCTCTTTCTCTCTCTCTCACTCTCTCGCTGTCTCCCTCCTCCTTTTTTCTTTCTTTCTTTCCTGTGCCGTGGCCTGTCTATTTGTATCTAGACAGGCACTTCGGCCTCATGCCTCCTTAAGTTGACGTGTTACGCTGTCAGCATGGAGAAAACCTCAATTTCAAACTGTCAGTTTGTGTGTCAGCTTCAACTGACAGTTCTCCATGTTGCTATGTTGCGTTGTCTCTTTCTCTCTCTTTTTTCGTGCGCTTTTTATGCTTTTGGCCAACTTGGCGTGCGCTTTGGCTTAGATGGGCATTTGAATAATGCGACTGCGCACTCGAGAGGTATTTATGGGTTAGCTTGTTGTTATATGGTCATACGATCCTAAGTCTACTTGATACTTGAGGCAGACAACTCATTTGTGTGTGCTGGGCAGGAATGAAGCAAACTGCCAGCCAGTTGAATGGGCAAACATTGATCAAGTGCAATTTAAGTGTACGTTTTTATGGTGGGATAAAGGATCATTGGTATACGAGAAGAAGAAAAAAGGTAGTGGAAGAGCTTAAATTTTGATATGGTCATTGTGAAGGCTGTAAATTGAGTTCAGCCTTTAAAATATGCTTCTAAATGATATTGTCTTTTTATCAACAATCAGGCCAGTTCCCGTTTCCGATTTTGAGGAAATTATACGAAATCGGAGTTATTATTCTCGAGTCGACATAGCCATTTCCGTCTGTCTGTCCGTGTGAACAAACAGATCTCAGAGTTGGTATGAGATAGACAAAATAATCCCCACAATTTTAGAGCTAGATTGTTCGGACCCTTCTAAGATTTCCCGCACTCATCAGTATTTATCGATCTACCATACATAATTTCCCTGATTGTTGTTAAAAACAATTTTTTTTTTTCATACTTAACATTATGCTAAACACGTCAACAACAATCAGCTGTCAAAACAGAACTAATGAATTGAAGAATAAATAATAATCGAGAAACTCGATTGTCAAAACAAAGCACAAAGCTTACATTTGAGTTGAAAATCAATTAAGGAAAATCATTTTAAAAAGCCTAAAAAACAATGAACCGAGAATACTGCCCTGCGAAATTCTAAAAGTAACCTGAAGGACTTCACACATTGCTGAAATAAATCGCTCTTTCTGGGAGCGATGTACTACAAAGGTATGATTTGATCCAGCAAATAGGTAATATAGGTATAAGTCGTGATTCACTTAATCAAAGTTGTGTAATGGGTTAGTATATTAGTAAATTTTCAACCTTCTTATGGGATTAAAGATTAAGCATCAGAATACTTTATCTCTCTACATATAAAAGAGTTTGTCCTCACTGATTCACTGACTGATTCATTGGCAATCAACGCAGAGCCTGAACGGTAAGAGATAAAAAGCTGAAATTTTCACAGAAGTTTCCATATGAGTTGAAAGTGAGCACTAAAGCGGGGTTTTGGAAAATCCCTCTAAGGGGTGGAAAACTCCCGGAAAAGCTACTATGGGGAAAATTTTTTTTTTCATCCGATTGACTTGAAATTTGGTTTGTAAGTAAAGTAAGTGAAATAATTGGACACTTGCTTACCAGATTTTGGAACATCCGCCCACAAGGAAAATGGACGAAAAATTTTTCATAGTAAAAACTATTTTTAATCCGATTGACTTCAAACTCGGTTTGTGAGGATGGTAGGCAGAATAATTAGACTTGAGATTTTCCGATGTTGGAAAATCCGCCCGAAATTCCCGGAAAATTCCCTTCCAAAAAAACTATTTTTCATCCGATTGGCTTCAAACTCGGTTTGTAAGGATAGTATGCTAAGTAATTGGACATGAGATTTTCAAATGTTGGAAAATCCGCCCACAAAGAAAATACCCGGAAAATTCTATACTGAAAAATTATTTTTGATCCGATTGACTTCAAACTCGGTTTGTAAGGATAGTATGCAAAATAATTAGACATGAGATTTTCCGATGTTGGAAAAATCCGCCCGAAAAGTCGGAAAATTCCCGGAAAATTCTATATGGAAAAACTATTTTTGATCCGATTGACTTCAAACTCGGTTTGTAAGATAGTATCAAAATAAGTTGACAGAAATTTTCATGTGGAAAACCACCCAGAAAATGGCGGAATTCATATGGAAATTTTTTTTCCGTTGACTTCAAATCGGTAGAATAGTATGCAAAATAATTAGACAGAGATACAATGTTGTAAAATCCCCCCCGGGGGAAAGCCTGGAAAATTTATATGGTAAACCCTATTTTTAATCCGATTGGCTTCAAATCGTAATTAGAAAATAATTAGACATTTGATTTCTCGGTGGTGGAATTTCCGCCCACAGGCAAGAATAATGGCGGGCGCATTTCGGTTCAGTGAAAATGGCTATCTGAATAAAATACGTTCTGTAAGCTCTAGGATCAAAATAAATGAAAACACGTATTTTTTTTCGGGAAGTTCACTGCAAAGGTCGGAATATAGGTGCGAGGGTGGGTTTTTAGCCGATATGTATTAAATTTGGTGTGAAAGCTCTATGGGCAAATTAAATAGGATAAAGTTTTTAGCTTTGCGCATACTCACCCTAAGATCGGATAATGGGTGCCGGGGGTGGTTTCAGCGTTGAAACGCTCAATGGGCCAAATAGGTGGAAAATAATTTTTTTCTGAAGGTCGGAAAATGGGGGACGAGGGTAGGATTATTGCCAAACGGTTTTTGATTCATCATTTTGGCGGCTATACTGATGGTGGCGAAGCGAAGCGCGCCGGGTTATATGCTAGTATATTTATATTTATTAAAGATAACATAGCGATTTTCTTTAAAACTTGCTGGAAGATCAGGAAGTAAAAGCGATATGAGCTTTTCTGATCTTGGATCGGCCAAATCAAAATCTAGATATGTAAAGGTAGCCTTGCTGAATAACTTCAAAATTTGAATGTTTATTTTAGAATTAGATGAACGTTCGAGGAATACATAAGATTTCGGAGATTTTCGCGTGGGTGGTAGAACCCATGGACTAACGAAAAAGTACCCATTTTATCTTGACCTTTATCTAGGTACTTGAAATTCCGAATACCCTTTACATTACCTAACTATGTTTTTAGTTATTGAACAATCCTTTTCAATCATTGCTCATAACCCAAATCAAAACTGGTCCATAGTCCTGTCATCAGCAGCCTTTGTTGTCTACTATCCACCTATTTACTTTGCTATATTTAAAAGATGCAAAAACCCGTCTCTATTCAACACTTCTTAGTCACAATCTTATTGATAAATTTCCATATTGGCCGTGTTCAGTAGAGGAACTTGCTCCCTGATCAATGATATATTTCTTGGTAATTTATGTAGCCTTCTTTTCCTCTTGTGTTTAATATGATATTCACATGAGGTTTTTCTAATGTCAATTTAACAAGACCCCCTAAATGTATACTAAATAATAAGGACAGTTTTTTAGGCTGATTAGTGATCAAGTGTCTCTGCTGAACGACAAAATTACATTTTTGTAGAAAATTTTAAAATCTTCGCTATTGTTTAACTTCATCTAAAAATCCAGCCAATGTTAACAAAATCTACTTATTAAACGGTTAAACTCATGCTATTAAGATGGAGAAAATGCGTAAATTTTAATGTATCATTGTTTTTGAAGCAGTGTAGCAATCTAATGGCAACTGTTCTTAACCCAAACCACCGCCACAAACTGTGTTCAACGTCGTATTTCGTAAATGCGAAATATGGTTGACTTATATATGTATGTTCTGCTACTTAACCCCTTCACAGGGCACAAGTCAATCAAATTACAACATCAAAGCCAAATGTCGTCTGCATATTCAACTCCCCAAACTGACTGAGAAGAAACCACTGCAAAAGTTTTCCGCAAACCATCGAGCTCCATCAGAAACCCACTCAACAGTTCCCTCTGCCCTGGCCAGACGCCATCGTGGTCTCGTTTGCGTTTTACGTTTTCTCTGCTGTCTGACAACTTACTTTGGCATTTGGCTGTCAACATGCTGTCAGACATTTAAACAATAAATGACCAAACACTTTTCATTATGTTGCTCTTTGCGGTTACGGCTGCTGCTGCTGCCTGCTGCCTGCAACCGACAGAATCGGAGTCCGAGTTGTTGCCTTTGATGCGGCCGCTCGGACAAACAATGTGGAAAATTCTTACATGCATCGAAAAAAAATACTCCAAGTTCGATTTCGACACACGCATGATTCGGACTTCCCACCCCAACCATGATGTGGGTCAAAATGGCAAACACAGAGGTCAAAGTTTTTGCGACTGCTGTTAATGTCATAAAAATGTTGCAAAATTGTACATGGGGAAAAGTTGCCTTCATCCGCCCCAGCATTTTGTGTCTGATACAAATGCGAACCCATTTCAAAAATGTTGACACTCAACATAGGGCAATTAAATTCATTTTTCATTCATTTGTTGTGTGTGTGTGTGTTTCGGAGTTTGTGTGCTGGACACAGTTGGCAGCATTGTTGAAAGTAATTGACATATTGCGTTGCTAAATTTGAAAGGTATTTTCCTTGGCCAAACAGCGCCAAGGGATATGGCAAAGGAATTGCTTTCAAGTTATGCGATATTTTTATTTACAAAATTGACTTTGATATTAGCGAATGCTTATAGGTAGGTTAAGGCTACAGAACCGACTCTCTAAGGTCTCTGGATCAACTTTGTATGCATAAGCCAAGCTTTGAAATCTTTAGGCTGATCTTTTCCAAAAGTTTGTCAATCCCTGAATATATGATTTAATGTTCCAAAGTTTTGCTCCATAGATTTATTTCCCATGTTCTTTGTTTTCACTTTTACCCATATCATTTCACCATTTCACCCATAAATATATCGTCTCCGCTCTACTTTGGGCATTAAGTGCCGCGAGCAGGAGACCATTAATGGACTCTAAACACGTTGTTGGAATTCTCGTTTTGTTTCAGCCACAAAAATACAGAACATAACAAACAAATTGCTTCACACACATTAAGAAATTTCCAAATGGCTTTTGCTTTGGTCGCCTCGCCAACGCCCACGACAAACCCCGAACAAAAACTTAGAGCCGAGGAAAGGTCTCTTCTGGCTGGGCTGTCACAGGGCTTGGCCATAAATTTTGTTTTATTTATGAGCATTTAATTTTTGTAACATTAATTTAAACATAACTGCCAAAACATAAATTAGCTTCCGTTTGAACTAATTATGCCGCCTGCTACACCGCTTCGTGCCTCGCTCCCTCGCGTCCCTTGTCTCCTCGGCAATCGCTCAAGCATGAAAATTGTTGACTGCACAAAAGGCAACGGCACAGACACCCTCACCCCCCACCACCATCACAACCGCACACATTTAAATAAATGCGTATCGTTGGCTCTCTCTCTTTCATTTTGGATTTTGTGAGCGCCACGTTTTATCTTTTATTTTGAAGAGCGGGGAGGGGAGAAGGATCCCTAAGTGCCGTTACACATGCATCGGGCTGCCCTGCATATAAATTTTATCTGTTTTGCCGCTGCTCTTTTGAACTGCCATCAAATTAGTTGCTCATCCAAGCAATTAACCAAATGCCAAAAGGAATAAAAAAAAACTAAAAGAGAAGTTGGAGAAGTTCCGACTTAAGATAGAGTATACCTTGTATATTTTTTATATGAAAAATCAAATACCTTATAGGTAGATTCAAAATATCATTTACTTAAAAAATTGTAAATGTTCTTGTAGAGATACGTTTCACAGGGTTCACAGTTTGGAGCGGATTTTTTTTATGATCTGTTGATATTTGGCTCTAACAAATGTCTTAGTTTTTCTTTTTTAATGCAGTCAATAAAGAAGTCGGAAAAGCGAAAAGAGAGAGAGTAGGGGGTTTAAAATTTTTTTTGCTGTGATCCGATTTGGTCTCGATTTAAAAATACTGAATCAATCTGAAAACCTTTTTGGAAATACGGTTCGGATAGAAAAGTTTGATGACGTAAAAGCACCTACCTAAAAGAGACATACTTTAAATTTCAACATATTCTTAAAAGAAAATATAATTATTGGTAATTCAGAGCTGGGAAAAGACCTGATAATACAGTATGAAAAAATAACTGAGCCGATCCGAAATCGCGGTTCGTTTAGTTACGAAAAGCATGTTGAGAATCGAACCTTATTAACTCTAATTAGGGACCAATTTTAATAGGGATCTAAAGGAATAGTTGGCGTGAAAATAAACATTTTACATGATACATTTTGTAAGTTTTTTTGGCGGCGTTTTTGTTGGTTACTTAGGGAGTTTAGACGCCTAGTGGTCAATATTTTGTTTTCTCATAAAGTGAGAGCGGATTTTAGGTAATATCATATTTTAAATTTGCGGTCCAGTCAAATTTCTAATTGCATACAAATTTTTTCATAAGAGTTAATTATTTTTTGTCTTAATTAGTTTTGCATATTTGGCTTATAAACATATCTTCGACCTAAAAACGATTTTATATTTATTTATAACTTACTTAAAAAATATGTTTTGAAGTCTCCAGCACTCAAACAACGCCATATTTATTTTCTTGATAAAGATACAAAAATGTTAAAAGCGGTGCCTTATTTAGTTTCTTGGAAAAGATACAAAAAATTGAAAGCGGTGCTACAGCAAGCTTTGTAAATAATTAAATAATGAGTCTTTGGCCGAATCATGGGCTGCATACAATTGTGGAGACTCTACGTTTTGCATATCCTGACATTCATAAATATCTGTTTATCGTAATGAGAGTATTTTCAAAAACTCCTATTCGAGCAAATAAATACAAAGAGGCATTAAACATAAAGAAACCATCCAAACCAGAGGTGCCCAATGCCTATACTCTAAGTGCTCTTTTGTTGTTGATTAACTCGCCGCATTAGCGAGAGCAAACGAGTTCAAAGACAGAGCTCGCGGCAAGTTTGTTGGCGAGTGCGTGTCAACTTAGACTTTGTTTTTGTTGCCGACTGATTGATAAAAATGAGATTCTTTGTATGTATTTGTGTCTGCTCTTCCATGTGCTTTCAGTGGGTACCACTAATCAAGCCAACCATCACACGATGGGGAGCTTTGTTTAAGACCGTAATCGTTCATGCTAAATCACAATTAACTTTACGAGCCACAAGTATATTTTCATAAACTTTTTATAATTATGATAGAAAAATTTCATGGAAAATATAAAACAATACAAACATATTACTTATTACTCTAAATTAACTCATGCACAAAATGGAGCAGGATGTTTATATCGCAACCTTTGCAGAAACTCACGGTCCTATTATCACTAGCCTTTTTCTGAATACAACAGATTTACCGAACGCCTCTTCTTGTAAAATGAACTAATAGGTAATCAAAGTAGAAAAGTACGACTAAAATCCAGTGATTCAAACCACCCGAGAACTAAGACTGTTTAGTGGTTCGTGGAAGTTTTAAACTACTAGTTCGGTTCATAGCATGGTGTTGGAAACAAAGCAAACCGCGGTTTCGGTTCGATTTAGTGGTTTACTCTCCGTTTTCTAGCATTATATTTTCTAATTTTCAAATTGTGAATTTTAGCTATTATTTTCATAATATAAGTCGGTAAAAAACATTTGAAGAACTTCAAAATATTAATAACTATACAAAGCTGAATATGAATATCTCGACGATCACGAATACAGCAGATATCGACAACGACACGCTCCAATATCTTTACAAACGGTTAATAGGGCAGTAAAAATACATTCATTGTTTATGTTACTAACTGAAGAATATTCAGAAAAAAAATGTCGTACTTGCAACAGGATACTCAGAAAAAAGAAACTCAATTTTAAATGCAAAAAGAGAGAGGAGGGTGATTATTTAAGGATTTGAAGAAGGCTTCGTGAGCTTCATATACACAGAAAAAAAAAGATCCATTTGGAATGGTATGGACTATCTTTTTTTTGATATTAAAATGCATATCCTTTTCAAATTTACATCCTTTTGATATTTTCTCAGCTCATTTCATGATATTTTTCAGCTCCATTATGAAAAACTAAGATCAATTTAACATTATTTAATCTCTGAAAATGGATGATAAAATTCCAGTCCAAATGGATATGGAAAATATCTAATGGATCATCAAAAAATTTTTTTTTTTCTGTGTAGGGCTGATGTTGGTACTGAGGATTATAGAATAGAAATTGCTATAAATTATTTTCGAGAGAAGCAACTCTATTACTGTACCTAAGACCATAACTTTTGAATAAGAATTTAAAAACTCTTGAAGTTCTGTGGCACCGATGATTTTTTTGAGAGACCTTCGTCAAAATCACTAGAGATTTCTGTGTATTTTTGCACTTGCACAGCCTCTTCGCCTCCCAAAAGATTGACGGTTTAACTTTTCAATTGCTTACATAAAAAATTAGTTCAACTTCGATGCTTTTAAAGTATATTTTAAATCTTTCTCCTTTGTTTTCCTTGGTGTCTTTGGTAGCTCTGCTCCACTAAACCCAAAACAAAAAACAAAAATCTAAAAACACGGCAACATAATAATCATAAATATATCAAGACAGCTAACTTTCGGCTTGGCATAATAAAATCCAATTAAAAACCAAAGAAAGCAATGTTTATGACCTGACAGCGGGAGAAGGGGGGGTGTGGTGGGGGGCCAAAGGGCTGTCTGAATGTCTGTGTGTCGACGATTGTGTTGAGTTATGTTAATGGGGCTGTCTGCGCCCCCGCAAAGTGGAACCAATGTAGTTTTTATATGTCGGAAGGCTCTTCTTCTCTTTTAATGACTGCAACCCGTTCAAATGCATGGCATAAGGGGAAGCGGAAGGGTTATTAAACTAATTACTCAATGCTGATTGAGGGGAAGTTGCCCGAAAACAACGACCATTTCCAACTAACACCACATAATTCACAAACAGCTGAGCTCCCTTACCAGCACCTCCTGCTCCTGCTGTCAGTTGTCAGCGTAAATCTTAAAATTCACGGAGCAGAAAGTGTTGCCAAAGCAAAAGTCTGACCAGACTTTGAGACCAAACCGAGATATATACCAGTTGGTGAGAGGGGGAGGTGGGCTTTGCACTTTATTATTTATGGCTGTCGGGTTGAGTACGAATTCATTTTATTTATGAAGCAAGTCAGCCAACCGACCAACCAAATAGCCAAAGAAAAACAACTGAAACCAATGGCTAACAGACAACTGTGGTTGTCGTAGTACGGGCTACCGAAAAACAAGTATGAAAATAATGTGCAGACCGGCGTGGGAACTACTACAGAGACATATGCTGTTCTGCATATTGGTAGTCCACAAATCGTTCCAATTGATCATGGACTTTATTTTTAAACTTATTTTGTAGGGTGTCCAATTTCATGGTTTTCTAAATCTAAAAGTGTAGAGTGCTTTATATAAAGTTTCGTGTTTCTCTTCCACTGTGCTCACTTTTCGTATTGTGTCCGCTTAAGCGCCCCAAAGTATGCAATACGATGCTTAACATTTACACTATGGCCCACACAACGCCCCCACTCACTCACTCACTCACTCCCTTTGGCTCTGTCTCTTTGGCTACATTCGTAGCAATTTTCGTGTCGGCTAATTAGCTTTGGGTGTATTGTTTATAAATTTATGACGCATGTTAAATGGGTTTAATTTATTTATGGCACTTTGACCGCACCGACACTCACACCGACTCCCGACTCCCAACTCGAACTCAGAGTGGAACTCAAGAGTGCTGCAGCTTTGGCCAATTGAATTTGCTTTCGGTGAATTATGTTTATGAGTTGTGGTCATTAAGCAGAACGGAGCGGTATGTTCTACACATTTCTCTGTGGTTAATTAGACTCGCTCTTGTGACGGACGCCACCACAAATACCAGACCAGATGGCCAATTAAAAAAAACAAAAAAACAACAACAACTTCAAACTGTTTGTCAGTTATCGCCACGGCATCAGCTGCTCACGCTGGGCCAGACAACTCTATTAAGTAGTTTGGGGTCGTGGAAATCAACCCCTGACAAGCCAAATGAATATGATAATGGAAATGCTTAAGATTATGATTATGATTATTTTATTCATGCTGGCTTAATTCTATGATATGCTTTTTGAAAATGACTCTATTGAATTTTCATACACTTTGAAATGGTATATTGGTTAAAGTAAGTCGTTGGTAAAAAGATTCTACACTTTGAAATATAATTGCAGCAAATACGATACGTTGACCTTTTAAGATGCCAGGCACCTGGTCTGATATTCTTTATATTGGGAACATAAAACAGTAAAATGATTGCTAATTTCGTGACACCTATGTAAATCCATCTAGACTCTTGAATAAAACTTGTGTTTTGTAGTGAAGACTTTGAGATTTAAAATGCGGGATCTTATAAATTTGAAAAAATTTTAAATGTAATGATGAAAAGCTTCCCACATATGCTTATGATTGTAATATGTACTTACGAAACGGAAAAAGTAACAGCTTGAAGCTCGAAAGGTATGGAACGTAGACTCCTTTACTTGCAGGAAGATCTAGTTTATTTTATAAAATAAATTTTATATCTCACACAATTTTATAGTTGTTCGGATTCGGATTTTAGATATAATATATATATCCAGAAAAAAATGGAGAACTGAATCCAATTCAAAAAAAAATAATTTGATCCCAACCTTCTGATTAAAGTTTTAAGCTCGAAAGACTTGTAACAATCCCAGAATTCTTGAATCAATCCGAAAAACGATCATATCAAGTTTTGTTCCTACCTAAAAAACAAATCCGATTGGTAAATTAGTACTCAATTCCATCGTTTCTTAATTGGTTCTGAGAAAATTAGGAATCGACCTACTTTTGACATCGTTTAGGATTAATTTTTGTCTAAATTCTCAATTTTTTTTTTTTTTAATTTAAAAAATTTTATTTCAATCAGTTAAAAAAAACGATACAAAGAATAAAATAAAAATGATCAGCGCCTCAATCATAAAATCTCCCCGGCCACGCAATGCGGCCACCCCCACAAGTTATATATAAAATTTTTTTTTAAAGGTATCAGCTAAATTCAATGGCAAGTGCGGACTCTAAAACACTTGTAAGGTGTATATAAATTTTACCCATAAGTTTGCCACGCTTAGAAAAAATTATTTGCGACCCTATAAAGTATATTTATTTTTGATGAGAACTACGATTACCTATTTCGCTTTGTCTAAACATAAATGTTTCTTATTTTTGAAGTTATAACGAAGTGTTGAAATTAAGCATAGAGTCTCTGTTTTTACTGCCCGCTGTTAATATTTCGAAACCTCCCGGATCGAATGACTATATCAAATAGCTGCCCTAGAACATTTATATTAAATAAATCTAATTAAAAATAAATTATTTCTTTTTATTTTCCTAATCATAACGTCACTAATCTTGGTATTATTTTAGTTTTAAAAATTAAACTTTCAATAATTTTGTGAACAATGTATCAAAACTCGATATTTTCCATCGTAACGTCACAAAAATTTGATTTATGATTTTATCTCAAAAAAGGCCTGTCAAAATGTGACACTATAAAATAAATTTTGCGACTAATATTTATATTTTATTAGCAATAATTTAAAAAACTTTTAAATATCTGATATCTATATCCTATATATATTTTCAGTCTCAAAAATCAATTGAAAGTAAAGTTTTCTAAAGTGTTGTATTAAAACTTCGGCACTTTTAATCGCTATTTTAGATAAAAAACCTTATTTATATATACTATGTGATTTGAGAAACTTTTTTTTTTCACCCCAAAAATATTTTTTTTTTTTTTAAGTCTGTTCCTGGCTTTAGCAGTATTTTTTCCATCAATGTGTCACAGAAATTTAATTTTTACTTTTCTCTCAAAAAAAGGCCCAAATGTAATAAATTTTGCCACTATTCTTTAAATTAGAGTTGGAGAATCTAGTTCATTTCATTGATCTAGTTCATTAGTTAATTTTTTGTTGAACTATTTACTTTTGAACAATAGTTTATTTTTAATATTGAGTTAATTTTCGAATGCTAAAACAGGGGGTTGTTTTTTTGCAGCGCTGTGAGCAGCATTTCGAAAATTTGCCAATTCACAATATCAATTCATAATTAATTATACAAAATATGAACTAAAGTTGAAAAATGAACGATAGCTCAAAAAAATCAACTTAACTTTAGTTCAAAAACACTATAACCTAGTTTATTAGTTTATTTTAATGACATTTTAATTAGGCACAACTCTACTTTAAATGAACTATACATTTATTAGAACTAGTTCCACTTGTGAGCGAAACCTTGGACTTTTTCAAATATATTTTTTAGTTTTAAATCTTTGACTTTTTTGACTATGAAAGTTTTTTGCTCTTAATGGAAGAACGTGAGAAATTTTCCAAATCTAAAACTGTGTATGGTATACTCCTTCCTTTATGCTAAAATTGGTGGCTCTAAATCTAATAGTTTCAGAGAACGACGGGGAGATTTAGGCAGATAGACAGATAGATGGTCATGGCTATTTCGATATGGCTGCTTAATAGTGTATCCCTTTTTTACCCCTTTTTAATTTCTACAGGGTATCAAAATGCCGTTCGACTTGTTTTTAGTGACCTAATAAGC
Organism: Lordiphosa mommai; assembly: GCA_018904225.1. NCBI lineage: Eukaryota > Metazoa > Arthropoda > Insecta > Diptera > Drosophilidae > Lordiphosa > Lordiphosa mommai. The sequence continues at coordinate 296,769 of JAEIFT010000078.1, forward strand.
CCCAAACAAACTAGTTTTAAGTGCTTTGACTTCGGAACAGCAATGGTTGGTAAGTCTTAACTTTGACCGTAAAGAGTATACGGTTCTTCGTTCATGAGTTGCTTATCTTATACTTATTTTTTTTTTGTGTTCGCTCCCAGTGCATTGGGTTGTCACACCCAGGCGCCAAGCCAAAATGATCAATGGCCGCTAATTAGTGTGTGTCCTCTCTTTTGGAAACTTTACACATGCTCGACCCTCGTCGGGGGTTTGCAGTTACAAGTGGGTCCCCAGTTACTGCTCCCCGCTGCCGGCTCACCCATCAATGATTTTGGGTTACCCGCTGTGGCCGCAGGTCATTTATTATTTGCTGCCGCTTGGGTGAGGCTTGAATTTCAATCATATTGTTGCTGCTGCTGCTGCTGTTGTTGCTTCTGCCTGAGCCTTCGATTAGAAATTGCGATAATGTCCAATGGCGACAAAGTTTACGAAGGCGCCTGACCATGTCCCCATACCCGGGACACGAATATGGGCGCCTGTCTGCAGTTTGTCAGAGCCGGCAGGCTTATCTGCACTTGGCTGCCACTAAATTATGTTTTATCTGCATCTGCGGGTCATCGGGCAGCCGGAGGAGGAAAGGGAGTTTGTCCGGGTCCCATGTTGCACATATTCAAGTCGGCTGCTTGCGGTCAGTTTGATTGATGAGCCCAGAGCGCTAATGAGCAGCAATTAATAAAGTCATGGACTTTGTTGACCACAACAATATCTAGAGACGGGAAAGAGAGAGGGGTGGGAGGGATAGAGGTGACCAACTGATTAATGCCAGGCACGATAATGAGGTTTTGACTTGCCTTTTGTTTGTTTATGGTCAAAGTAGGCCTGAGGTTTAGCTTAGATATTTTAATCCCAGTTGATCGATGAGCAGGCTGAGTGCATGATATTGATGCCTAATTGAAAGAAAATATTCAGGGGCAAGCAAAATCAAATTAAATACAAATATAATATAAGTTTATGTAAACTTTGGTAATTTACAGTCGAGCTTGAACTGTGCAATGGGCCACTAGTTGCCCCTTGCTGCACATTTTCATTTAATCAAAATATTTCGCCTGCCGTTTTGCATTTAAAATTCGCCCAACATGGCCAGGTCATTAATCATTTTCGCCAAGCGGCAGTCAAGCGCGAGTCTTGATTCATTTTTTCGGAGGAAAAAAAAAACAAAATGAATATTTTCTTTACTTCTTACGCAACGCTGGACACAAGATTGATGTGACATTTGTGTTGGCTCTCGAGAAATATGCCAGCGTCTCGATTCCCGCTGCTCCGCAAGCCTGCCAAGCAATTGGCAATGAAAAATTCTAGCGCCAGCCAAAACGACATTTCAATTCGAAAAGTGCTCGACACTCTCCATCTCCCTCTCTCTTTCGCACTGTTGACAGTGAGTGCGAAAAATATAGCGCCCGCAGCATATTTTGGATTTTGGGTTAACTTTCCTTCGACTTTGGCTTGGCAGGCTGGCATGGCAGACATTCTGGCACGCCATCTATCATTTCAGCTCTAAGGGTTGTTGATGGCCTCCATAAATTATATTTGCACGCGCTTCCACTTGCCACTTGCCATTTTTTTTTTGTGGACCACGACAAAACATTTTTGCGCAGTGTAGGAAATGGAGAGCCAGACCCCAAAGCCGAAAGCAATTGCAAAAGCGCATTTCATTTACATAACTTATTTTAGTTTTTTTTCCCTGTCTTGGCTGTTGCAGCTGCCCTCGGCCAAGGATAAGGCTATTAAGTGAAAAAGAAAGGCACAAACTTATAGTTTTTGGGTGCGAAATATTTTGTTATAATGATATTAGGCTAGTGGTCTATTTTATATAAGACGTTGGAGTGATTTTCGTGAATAAAAAGAGCCAGAAAAAAATTTCAGTCATCATATAATCAGTTATTTGGCCTGCATATTGTCATGTTCTTTGAATGTAAATAGGTTGTCAATTGACATGGTCGCAGCATGATAATATGTCAAGCGATTCTTTCAGTGTGAATACACATGAAGCATAAAGAAGTCTATCGGTGAGTATATACTTTATTCAGCCCGCCAGAGCGCCTGCTTTTTGACTTTAAAAATCTTAAAAATCTTTATAAGCACAGCCTACTACCCTTAGCAGCTGGCCCTATTTCCATTTATAGATGTTATTTTGCCGAAACAAAGCAAACCGATAACTTGAACTTTGTTTATTTGTTAAGTGTACTCATTAGAAAAACATTTTTTAATTGCATTAACATTACATTCAATATAAACGGTATCGTCCGCAATCAATTTCAAAACGATATTTTATTTATCGTCGTGGTTTATGCGTCGAACAGTTAAAACCCAGCCTAAGCATGATCTATTGGCAAAGTGGAGTTTCGAGTGCGGCTTCTGGGAAAGTGAATTTGGTAAATTCTAGAATCTTTACTCGTTTGTGTTCCTTGATCACTCCCGTTGGGAATTAATAACGTTTGTGTATTTGTCACTCATTCATCTTCTCTAGAGTTTCGAGTAAAGTTGGCAATTTGGATGCTTATCCCTTGCCCTGACCCACCCTTGATCCGTCTTCTGGACTTTGTAGGACACGACGCTCACTAGCCAGATGATCTAAAATCCTCAGTCACTGCCTTTCACCCATCTTCAGAGTTTAGTTGGTTTTTATCTTCTCCTGCAGTTCAGAAAAGTAGGAAGTTGAACCACGATTTCTAGGTATATCGGACTATCTTTCTTAGATTCGCAATAGAAATTCGATCCCGTCTCGAAACCGACCCTTGTCTAGCCAGAACAAAGACCTGCAACGTGCATACACGAGCCTGCTCGCACGCACTTTCCCGAAATGTGATACGAGCAAGCTTATAGATCAAAAGCTTAAACCCTTTTCAAGCGTACACACAAAGCTCAAATTATAAAACGAATTGTATATGAGCATGTGCAATCCATGAGCTCGTTGTGTGTAATAGTTCGTTTGGCTTGTCGATCGTTTAACACGAGTCACAGCGAGCTTGTTGCTCGTTGAACAGGAGTCGCAGCGAGCGATTATGAAATCACACAATCAGCTCGCCACGGCCAAAAAAAGAAACACCAAGAGCGCATAGCAAAAAAAAATCATGTTCAAGCAAAAGAGAAAGCACACTCAAAAAAAAAAACCAAGAACTTTGTTCTTGAATCAAGTACTAGCGATGTCAATAGTACGGTAAGTACGAAAATATTCAAGTACAAAGTTCTTATATCATTTACTTTTTTTTCAATATCGAAATTTTTTATTCTATACCGTTTCGAGAAATATCAAGTACATTTCAAACATATAAAGATCTTTTTAGCATACGTTTAGGTCGTAACAGTCTTGGGTCAATCCCGATTAAGGGGCACACCTAGTGTGAAATTAAAAAAATCGATTTTATTTTTTTCAGATTTCGATAGATTGCACCTTAAAAAATAACATTTTAAAATTTGCATTCGATATCTCAAATAGTTTTTGAGATATAGCCACTTAAAGAGAAGCCGCTCGGTAGCTGGAGAGTTTCATTAGCGTCTTTATACGCGTTTTTCTCGAAACAGCATTTTCCGAATTTGCTGGAGTGATTACTCAAAGACAAATGATCCGATCACTACCGAATTTTCATTGCATACTTTTTTGTTTTGAAATTTTAAGATTATTTCGTACTTAATCTAAGAAATTTTGCACTTAAATTAAGAATGGGTTTTCTAGGATTATACGTCTAACTGTAAGTAGACGTGTAACAAAATATATATTGAAATTTTTAGTAAAAAATTGGTATAAATTCTATAACGATCGTACTAGAATTCTGGCAGTCGATTTTTTCTGAGTATATGGTAGCTTTTAAATTTGTGGTTGTGGAAAGCGTGCGAGATTACTAGCGCCGCTCGCTCGGTTCTCGTTCTTGTAGCCGAAACTAAGCTAAATTGCTCATGTTGCTCACATGCTTAAATGAGCTTGAACTATTATTACTCGTGCTTGCCTAAGGCTTTCCTGAAGAATCCGTTTATTTTTAAACAAATATTTGTTTCGCACAATTATTGACATTTTTAATTAATTTAATCTTCCCCAAAAAAACCACACAAAAACCTTAAACAATTTACGCTAAAAAAAAACTCTTAAATACTTAATGCAGCTGCACGGATCCATCCACAAAACACAAGTTATCAAGTTATCAAGTCATCAAGTGTGGTTAACTCCCACCCACTAACACCTACATACATTTCGTACATACCTAGGAGCAGACCAGACCAGACCGACTAGACATGGCCGCAACGTCATTTGCGATGCTTAAAAGTTGATTCGAAAAGTTTTACACCGCAACCAGAAAGAGTGAGAGAGAACGTGAGGAAGGGAAGGAGCGAGTGAGAGGGAGAAAGAGTAAGGCGACTCGGGAAAGGAAGCCACGTAGTCCTTGAACGACGACTTCGCTTTGGCCCTGACATACACACAATTAAGCATAATCACCTACACACACAATTAAACAGGCTCACACACACACACACACTGATATAAGCCGCTTGTGTCGTCGCCATACAATTTCCGCAAGTCGTAAAAGTCGGTAATTTATACCTTTTGCCCCATATGCTCTGGCATGGTAATTTGTTAAGTAGAGTTAAAATAATTGCTCGTATTTATAATTTACACATTTTGGCTTGGAAATTTATCGTCGCGCTGAAAGTGCGCTAGATATTGCCCCTAAAGTCCCCACTACAGCTCTTCCTGTTGCCACACTGTGCCTTGCAGAGCTTGCCTTGCATTTTTCGGTATATTTTCCCCACTTGCTCGGCTGCAAATTTATGGCCTGAAGTTTGCCCCAGCGCAAAACTGAATAAATGAGTAAGTGAGGCGGCTGCTGCAATTGCCCCCAGCTGAAAGTTTTACTTGCTATTAATTTTGCCTCATTCTCTCAGAATAAGAGACAGAGAGAGAGAGAGATCGAAAGACTTTCCCTCTCTGTTTGGGGCACATTCATGGCTGAAAGTGGTTTAGGTTTGTGTTTTACCAAACAAAGTTTAGAAATTTTACCAAACAAAGACTCCTATATTGGAGTTCTTTTGGAACGTAATTTAAAAACGATCGCAATATTTCATATTTTCAATTCAATGAATTCATATTATTTTCAATTTTGTATTCTAAATATAAGTGAAAATTTTTATAGTTAAAGTTACAAATACTGAAGTCAACCACAAAACGATTTTGAAACAATTAGAGTACATAAAAAATAAGAAAATGTGACCAAGGTATATCCATTAAAGGTGTGGCGGTCATTCAAAAGCTTTCATTTCAGAGCTTACATATTGTCGTTTTGTTATTCAAGCAAACGTTGTCTGTCTCACTCTAGCGCATTTAGCAAAAAGCTTCGAGTTTACAAATTTTATTGTTCGCCACACCTGTAATAGATACGTCTTGAATGTGGCCACGAAATTTTTAAGCTATTCCCAATTATAGAGAGATATAAGAGAGCCACTTTCAAACGCCTTTCATTTTTGAGTGATGTGAAAGGATAATTATCATGTATATACTGCTGTACACTTTAAATCATCATAGAAAAAACTGTAAGAACGAGACAGACATAGTCAACAAACTGATAGAGCGATCAGCTGACTAATTTTAAGTAAAACCGTACACGGCGTCCCAAATTCTCATTCTATAATAACTTATCTCTGCCAATTTGTTCTTGAAACTGGGTATTTGTTTTGAATCAAATAAGGTATAACAGTAATCCAAAAATCAACGCAAATCCATAAGCAAATTGAATCAAAAAAATCATTGAACCAGTTAGGAACTTTAAGGATAGATTAGTGCCTAAGTCAATAAAAAAAATTCCATTGCATACTTTTAAGGTGAGTTATCTTAGAACCCATAAAATTCTTAAAATATTCCCAATGTGTTTTTGAAAAAAGGTCTTTATATTTCATTAAATAAGGCCTTAAAGATAAAACTGAATGTCAAAAATCAGCCATTACTCAAAAAAAGGGAGCTAGTTGGGAATTTTAAGGACAAATACGTTTTAAAATAATTCGCTTTTCCATTACATACTTTTTGGTCATGACATGGTAAGTCTATTTTGTACTCAATTTAAAAAACGTTGAAATTTTCGGCTTACTGTAGTTTAACGCTGTTTCGTTCTTACTTTATGTACACCCAAAAACAAAGTATACTTCATCTTTTTAATAAAAAACGTTTTAAATTCCTTCCCGATCATACTAAGAAGGGATTTACATGATGAAGCAAACTTCATGAAGTTTTCTTAGTAGGCGAGAAATTAAAATGTATTTCTTTACCATTCGTTTAGAAGTCTGAAAAATGTCCTCTAAATTCCACTCCTACTAAGAAATCTTCATGAAGTTTTCTTCATGGTGTAAATCCCGACTAAAACTCAGTAATTTGGTTGTTTACTCTGTACTGAAAAGAGAAAGGGGCGGAACGGGATTCCCGCGGGAGCGGAATAAAATTGCTTCCACTGGCAGGACAGAAACGTTTTAAAACTTTTGGGACGTCACAAGATGAATTTTCAAGTACTAAATTAAAATATTCCCATGTGATTTCCTACATAAAATACATATTTTAAGGTTCGTGAATCCTTAACACTTATCACGACTTAACAAGTCGTGTTAGTGTTGCAACATCCGATTTTATGCGTGCTCATGCGTGTCACTTTTTAGCCTATAAAACACGAACACGATCAGAAACATATTGCAGGTACAATGCGTATAAAAAGTCTGCTTTCAGATGGGTGCCGTGCTTTCAGGCTCAAGCTCAATATGCGAAGTAACAATTTTAAATAGAAATTTAATAAAATTAAATTCTGTTTTCCTGGTGTGCTGCAAATGTAAGATACCCTCCACACTCTTCATAAAAATTCCCCCCAACTGAATTCAAATTTGAAAGACATTAATTTGATTGTTTCAAGCCAAATTAGCAGTCATTTACATCCGTTTCTACATGGCCAGCAGGGGGAAGTGGTGCACAATGTCCGTTTTCTGGACATTTTACCGTCGGAAAATGGTTAAGAAACCACCGCAGCTGCACTTGTACATGCAAACTAATAAATTTTATTGATGTGTCTATTTTCAGTGCCCGCAACGGAAGCAATTTGTAGCTACAAGCTGTAATTTCTATATAGCGCCCCATATCCCCCACCACCCAAACCCCCAAAAAAAAAAAAAAAAGACGGCGCGAAAATCGAGCAAATAAAAGCGTGCAAATTTTCGCTGTCAGTGGTCGGGCCCGAAGACCCAGTTGGCTTTGCCAAGCAATTGCTGCACATTTTATTTAACCCTTTTTATGGCCTCATTATGGGCCCCCTTAGTAGTGGGGGGCAGGAGCACACACCCAAACAATATATCTTCGAGGCGAGGGTGCAAAATGTTGGCTTACAAATGCGGAAATGAGGCTAGGAATCAAGCAAATAAATGTTTTATAAAATGTTCGCAGCACACAAAGTAAGTACAAAAATTGTTACCCCAGCAAGCCATTAAAATGAAATTTATTGTTCACAATGTTTTATGGTATTCGAAATTTTTCGTGCTAAATGGAGTCTTAAAATGGGCACTTTGTCTGTTATCAGTCAGAAGGAGTTGCGAAAGTTCGTTTAAAATAAAAGTATATTTTTTTAATGATTTATTTTATTCAGAAACAAACTTTTGTTTCTTTAATAAGAATTTAGATAATTTATAAAAATACTTAAAAATATTAAGCATAAGTATAAGGCTGGCGTTTACTACAGATCCCATGGTCCATGGCCAAAGCCTCAAATGATGATCAGAAGTCACTCCTCTGATCGACACTTAAATCAAAGTCTTTGTATTATTCTCTGGCTTATACTTTAAAAGTTGTCACCTTCAATTTGCATTCGACCTCCATAAAGCAAATTTACCTTGACTTTAGCCCCGAAACTAATTCATTATTTGTATACACCCATATGTTATCAGTGTTTACACTGTCCAGAGTTCCTTGGAAGGTTGAAACCATATTCCACAATTGTAAACTGTCATAACAAATATTTCTAGGAATTCGTCAAGCCCATTTTACAGACGCATATGCCTACACATATACGCCCACAATTCCTTAAACTAAATATGTTTCCATTTACATGGTGAATGGTTCTTTTTCAGAGCTCCCCTTTGAAGTCATACCGCGGCACGTTGGCAGCCGTCTGTTCACCTAATTATCACACTATTTGAGGCATCATAAAGAGCGGTGTGTGTGTGTGTGTGTGTGTGGGCAGACAGCAAATAGAGTGTACTTCACGAAAACTGAAAATAGGCGAAATAAATAAATAATTGAAATAAACGGCAAATGTAAATGAAATGTTATGTCGTTATTATGGGGCGCATCATAAAGTCATAAAAGTGTGAAAAGGCGGCTAAGATCAAAGGGAAGGTAGGCATTTCACGCTAGTGATGACAGCCACACGAATATAGCTGCAATTTATGGTATTATATAATACGTACATATGAGTTGAGCGATATAAATATTTATATTTTACTTATTCATAGCCTCGCTTATTACTACAGGCATAATATTAAAATTAAATTAATGGGGTTCTTATAAGAATTTATTCGACTTAATAATTAGTAAAAAATAAATAAATAAAATATACAATAAATAAATAAATTACACTAACCAACAATTTTAAACTTTATTTTATTTCTGGGTAAAATCAGGATCCTTCAGGATTCCTTCTGTAAACATAAACTTAAGGTTTGATGCGTGCCTCTTCTCTGCCAGAAATTTCGGCAGCGAATTCGACTCTGCGTGTGTTTTGTATGAGTTTGCGTGTAGACTGTATGATGTTGGATACTAGTTTGTATTAAAAAAGTAAGCAACAGCTTAGCGAACTTAGAGTTTCAAACTATCGAACGTCAGCGAGGCAGAGCAAGTCTTAAGTCCATATTTCTCTCGTCTGTGTTTTAAATTACTACCGAACCGGGTTGGATCCGGAATTCCAATTATCGTTTGTCTGTTGACCGTATTTTAAGCCGAATCACTTGTGGAAAAATAATTGAAATCTTTTAAAATCAAACGTATAGGGAATTTCGCAGTTTCGCTATATTTTTATAAAATACAGCCACAAACTTATGTATGTTTCATATTTCCCATATTATTAACCATTTTTATCTGATATTTAAGCAAAGAATGATCTCAAATTTAAAATATATTCTTCTCAAACCATTGTAATATCAGATTTTCGTAAAGAGTTTCGCTCGTACCGGGTGTCCCACGAAACCCACTATTTTTGTGTACAGCAGCGAAACGAGCTTATACTATCGGTATGCTGACATCGCTGTCGCAGCTCATTTTCTTATGCACGCGTGATCCAAAAGTGCTAAACACTGTCTTAGAGCTTTTGATGGCATTAAAAGAACTCCATCTAAATCAACCATTTCAAAGGTTTTTTTTGAAACCATTATTTGGAAGGCCGATAACTTTCTGAAGAGCCCTCGAATTCCAAAATTAAAAATTCCCAAAAAAACCTGTTCAAAGGTAGAAGTCCCCCTTAAGTCAATAAAAACAAGTAAGAAAGTCAGTCAAGCCCGACTGTAATATACTCCGTACCTGTTTGTGTGTAACTGATTCCTTTAAAGTGAGGTTTTTTCAAAATCTGGGGGTGGCAACTCTGTCGGCTATCGTTCATCTGGTTGCAAAACGATGAATGGGGGCTCGATAAGTAATGTTAAGTAGAATTACCCTAGTACATAACTCGTAAAATTATAAAATTTGTATATATTTTCCTATTACCATAAACGTATCTATAATAGTCAAGCGGGAATCACGCGTGACTTCTGACCGCAGGCCATCTCAATTGCATCGATTCTCTCATACTTGGTCTTTGCCTCCTTACACAAATATCTATAAGAAAGAAGGGAGGGGGGGAAACTGAAAGCGGCAGTCCAATTAGATACTGCCGTCAAGCAAGGTCCAATTGGGAAATTGCAAGTTAGCTATTGCCCTTTCGCTCTCTCTTTCTCGTAAGTTCTACCAATCGCTGCGGTGTTGTTGTTGTCGTTGCTTTGAATTTTCTTTTACGTATAGCTCTAGTATCGTTCATCTAATCGAAAAATGATGTATGGCGGGTCGATAAATAATGAGTAGTAAAATATATATCTAGAATGTTCAAACTATCTATCTTCAAAATTGTGGGAGTTATTGCGTTTTTTTTAATTTCCGGGGAGGCAGGGGGCGTGGCAAAAATTAAAAATAAATTTGATCTGCCTGCAAGTATAAGAATTATATGTTCCATCCTCTTCAAACCTCTAGCTCTTACCATCTCTGAGATCTCTTCTTCATAAGGACAGACAGACGGACATGGATATGTCGACTCGGCTGTTGATGCTGATCAATAATATATATTGATCTGACCTTCGGTATAGAGTATAAAAATACAATTTCGAAATACTTTTTTTATATTCTCCATTTCTTAATATAATTTTGTGCTTTCATGTTTTCGAAAGTAGAGTCCTGGAGTCTGAATAATGCGTAGATATTTAAACTTATTCACAAAGTCTATTTGTTCACCTCTATATATCTTTTGTCTGGTCTACCTCCCTTTTTGAATGTCATTATTTTGAACTTAGCTTAACTTCCATTCCCCAGTCAAAGCAATATACCTCTAGTTTGATTTTCATTGATTGAAGCGTTTCTATTACGAACATTAATATCATCCAATATTAGCCCATCGCCAAAAGCTTGCAACTCATTAATGTATAATGCGAAAGAAGGGGAGATAACATATAGATATAGCCTTGACTCCGGTGTATGATCGGAAATATTATAATTGTTGATCTTCTGAGCATACTTTGTGCTTTTGTACACATTTACTATAAATCTTACAATTTTATACAATTTATAAATAAGAATATATGTGGGAATCATATCGTATGCAACTCGAAAGTCGACGAAAAAAGCATGTACTTTTCTTCTTTCACTCCAATTTATGTAAACTATTGATGAAAGATTTTAAATATTATTAGCGGTGTAGTAAGATTTTCTAAAACCAGCTTGGAACTCGTTTAAGTTTCCATAAATTTGTGAACAGTTTGCCAGCCGATCGTTGGCTATTCCCATTAGGATCTTTGCAACACAATTCATAAACGAGATCCCTCGATAGTTACTCGTTAAGTTCAGATCGCTTTTTTATGAATGGAAAATGCTCTTAGTAAAACTTCCGTTAACGGAGTCATAATTCATGATTTAACTAAAAGTATTAGCTAGCTCCATAATTATACTCATTGGTGCGTTTACAAAGTATTCGTTAGGAATCATCGTTTCCTGTTGGACGGCTACTTAATTATCTACACTTTATATGTAAATACACTATCGTTAGGACCCAACCATTGGGTCACAAGAATTGTTAACAAAATCGAAATAAACATCTGCCATTATGGTGAATCTTCCGAAAAGGTCAACTTCATTCATTTTGCTTAACCAACTCTCAAGTCTATACATCTCATACAAGGCATGTAAATGCTGTTGCATTGCCATCTTTGGTGCACATTTTTTTTTTGGTTCCACCTGCTGATTCTGTCTTGTGAAGGACTTGGCAGGCGGTCTTCTGGCACATTATAAAAATTTTGCAGGTCAAAGCATTGGCAAGCGACGTGACAGCAAACAGTTTCAAGTTGTTGTTGCTGGCGCTGTGGACACATGTTGCTGTCGTCCGTTGTCGTTGCATGCAGCGGCGGCGGCGGCTTGCCTTGTCGCTGATTAGCATCGCGCCATCTTGCCATCGTCATCGCCACTCGTGTCAGCTGTTAAAGATAAGACTGGCCAAGCTTTCAGCTGGCTTTGCCACGATGTCGATGCCACAAATCATGGCCAAACATGCGTTTTTTTTTATGAGCAAGGTGTGGTTTTTGCTTGACGTAAAATTGTGTAAGATTTTGTTTTATAATTTCTTAATATAAGATCCCCGCAAAGAACTTCCCACACACACACACACAAGCAGTTATTTCCATTTAATATTCAAACTAACGAGAAAGCTTCCCGCTGAGAATTGCCTACCCTCCCCCTCCCTCCGCCAGCCCAGACTCATTAGCCTGAAACAAGCCACTTAATTTAAATTTAAATGTTTACTTCTCGCTTTGCGTGTGGGTACAAGTATTTTGTCTTCTTTTTTTTCTGTCACGATGCTTGAAGATTTATTTTCGGTTTTCCATGGGCGACTAAAATGCGGCTGTCAGCGTAGCAGTTGCTGCCATATATCCCCAGCTCAGGCGCACAGTGGATTGATTTTCAAAAAGCTATTTGCAAAAATCGATATGTGAGTTGTTGAATTCAAAGCAGGCATCTAAGCTAAAATTTGCTTATAACAATTAGTTACAAAGCACACACAATACCGTTTGTTGTCTGTACAGCTGTTTCAAAATCCTTCCGGTTTTATCTTAAATAAGTTGGGCCGAAATTTTGAATAAAATACAGTGATTAATCCCGAGATGAATATCTGTTCCGGTACGTACCAAAATTAGAATTTCGGTTAAAGGTTATATTTCTGTTTTCAGATTATTACGGTTACATACTGGTACAAGTATAATTCTTGTTAATATTTCAGAATATCTAGAAAATGAATGAAGAACTACAAAATGGTGTTCGTAGAATATGCCACTTAAAAAAGTTTTTTAAATTAACAGATTTTTAGCCTTTTTTGTTTTTGGACGAACAATTTCCCTTAACTATTCCCTACACTCAGAAAAACAACCTAGAATTAAGAAATTCGGTATTCTTATATCGCCCAGACAAACGCTGGAAAAAAAATTTCTTAATAATGGTCCGCTCTAAAATCTGTCGTATTTCCATTAAAAATAGAGAAATCATAAGATTTCGGTCCAATATATCTCATAATACGCTGGTAAAACACTTAAAGGGGTATATCAGCTTTAAAAATCACTAAAACAGATTGCAACACAAAATCTGCCTTAGCTTTTCCTTTTTATTAATTTTTTCGAAAAATTTCGAAATTCGACTAAAATTCAGAAACTTTATTCCTACAATTTATATTATAATTTTTCCAACACTTTTATATATGAGGGAGGATTTTTTAAGACTTAGAAATCTTTTATATTTAATTATAGGGTTTATATTTACCAAAGAACCTGTGTATTATAGTATTTTTTATCTATCTATATATATAAAAGAGTTCAACCTGACTGACTGACAGCCCGAACCGTTAGACATAGCAAGCATAATTTTTTACTATAGTTTCATCTTATTCCGAAAGTGAGTACTAAGGCGAGGTTTTGGAAAATTTCCCCGGGAAAATTCACAAAATCACCCAAATCGTATGGGAATAGGGTCGTTTTTGGGATCAAAAGCGATTTGTAGAACACATTAAAGTGACTTTCAAAGTTAAAAAAATCATCCCCCAAAATACTAAAATTGTTGGAAACTTGTTGTATGAAGATTTTTTGTTTTTCATCTGGTCAACTCCGAACTTATTTTCACATTTTGAAAAATATGGAAAATTTGCAAAAAAAATCTTTAAAAAAAATATTTTTTTGTCTTCATTCGATCGGACCCAAATTCCTTTTTATAAATTTTATCTGGAAATTCCAATAACATTGCATTCACATTTGTTGGAAAATTCACCCATCCATATTTCAAGCTGCTTAAAAAAATGAATAACTTTACTTTGTAATTTTTACAATATTTCGGAAAATGGACGTAAAACTGTATGGTTTTTATCCGATTAGCTCCAAATTTATTTTTAAAGCTTTAAATAATATTAATATATCGGGATTTTCAAAATTTAAAAAGTCCGGAAAACTGGAGGAAAAAAATAAAAAAATTGGTTTTACAATTTGATCGGGTTCAAAATCATTTTGAAATCTACCCCTAAAGTCGGAAAATAGGCGGAAAATTTATGAATGAAACTCTCTTTATTTTCATTCGATTAGCTTCAATGTAGAGATTAGCTTTTGAGCTCTACATAACAAAATGTGACCAACGGGATTTTCCTATTTTGAAATAACACGGAAAATTGGCGGAAAATGTTTAGAAAAAATGTATTTTGTTATTCATGCTAATGTATAAACTCTTAGTTTTTTTACACAAGTGCGAGTGAAGTCGCGGGAAAAAGCTAGTATCTTATATATCTTAAAAAGAGAATTCGATTCTGGCTATTTTTTTAAGAGCTATATTTGAAAAAATCATAAATCAATCAAATAAATTGTAAGAAACCGAAACAATAACGGTATTGGCATTTCGGTATGGTTCCTGTTTTTTCGGTTCCTATTATAACGGTTTTAGGTTTCTCCAAAGATGAAAGGTTCAGACTCAAATTGTTCCTAACCATTTAATGTGAGCCTCTCTAGTGTTCTAAATTTAAGACTTAAAGCTTGAAAATATCCTTAGATATTTTTTTTCTAGTTTCTAAATTAATTAAGCTCAAAAATCCAGGCGATTTCTTGAATAATTGAATAGTCAATATTTTTGCCCAGAGTTATCAAAAAATGTTCCACTGTTTAGTTGTCTGTGATGGTGGTCCGCGCTTGGTGGGGGGACCCACGTGGAGAGAGAGTTCCCTCTCATTGCACTTGACACCCGAAATGGATGCTCAGTGCGAGCAACCCACATTAATTAGGCAAAATATTGACACGGTGATGTGTGGTGTTGGCTATTGATTAATGTATTTAATCTGCTTGTGTGTGTTCCATTTTTTTATTTTTTTTTTTTTATTATTTTTACTGGGGCATTCATTTTTTTCTTTCGTCAATACTTTTTGGGTAGGCAGTCATAAGATCTGGGTCGTTTTTTGGCTTTCTGGCAGTTTTGGAATGGACTGAGACGCCACATCAATTGGAGTAGCGGCCCCCAGAGTACATGATCGTTTCGACCTAGAATTAAGAGGAAGCTTGGATTTAGGCCATATAAAACTGTATGTTCGTGGAATAACTTAAAAATTTAATTCTCACCATAATTCCGTTTGCTGCCACCCCAATTAACTAGCTCCTCCTCATTGTGTTTAGTTCTTCGTCGATAGTTCGCATAGCCATTCGAGTCGAGCGATTGGGTGACACTCGGCACTGCCCTCAGATACTGACCACCCCACTGATGTGATATTTCTGGGGAAGAAGAAATTTTGGAAAGCATTGAGCTGGTTTTGCCCAATTGGTAATCATCTCTTTGGCTGAGACGCGCACAACTTTCCGTAGACTTCTTCAGTAGGTACCAGGATTGCTGCAACACACTGCCATCCTCAATGAGTCTCTCGTAGCCCTTGAGCAGCTTGCGCACATCGACACCAATTAGTTCCTCGGGCATGGGCAGATCGTGAAATTGTTGTGAAGTTTTGCGTAGATCCTCGAAGCGTTGTATCAGATGCTTGATATTGCCACTGCACTCGCATTCGCGCTCAAGTTGGCTGTCGTCCATTTGATTTGGGGACCACAGATCCGCGCTGCGGAGAGTTCGTCCTGGTTGATGGAGCTGCCGCCGCTGCTGCAATTTCAGCTGTTGCGGCTTCCATTAACCCCGATGAACTCATTCTGCCTAGCAGTTTGGCCGTTTGCACCATAAAGCTGGCCTGACGTTCGCGCAGCTCACGCAGACGCAATTTCAGCTCGTCGAGGTAGGCCAATTGGCGGGCGGTGGGCTGCTTGGATGACATTCTGTTGCTGTTGCTGGTTTATTTAGCGCTTGTTGAAACGTTAATTTTGTACCCCAGTTTGGTTTTTATTGAAACATTTGGATATTCGGGACTATTTTTATGGTTTTTTGTTGTTGATTGGGCAAAAGTCTGTTGATTGATTTACTGAGAAATCGGATATATTTCGACTCAGGGCAAATAGACTACTGTGTCTTGAAGAGGGAAGTTAAATTGTGTTTCGTAAAAGTAGATTGACCTAGCAGAAAACTTATAATTTTTATTATTAAAGTCCAGATTTAAGAGTTTTAATTAATAAAGTTTCAAATAACAGTTATTAGGGACTTTTATTTTTACCCACCTATCAGTTATTCAAAACTCCGTATACCGTTATTAAAAGCTTTTATTATATTACTCGTAAACAACTGTTGAATGACTTTAATTGAAATGTCAATAAATAACATTACTAAAGACTTTTATTTTATTACTCGAAATAAAATTAATTAAGACTTTTATTTTATTACTCAGAAATAAAAATTGATAAAGACTTTTATTTTATTACTCAGAAAATAAGAGTTATCGAAAGACTTTTATTTTATAACTCAGAAAATAAGAGTTATCCAAAGACTTTTATTTTATTCCTTTAGAAAATAAGAGTTATCAATAGACTTTTATTACTTAACTCAGTAAATAAAACTCAGTCAGTGATTATATGTTTAATATATGTTTAACAATATAAAAGTCTTTTTTATTTATCACTGTTATTAACATGAATGGATCATTTAAGCACAGAGCAAACCGCTTGAATAAATAAGAAAACTTTGAGTTAAAAATAAAAGTCTTTGAATGAGTTTTATTTACAGAATTTTATAATAAAAGTCTTTCGATAATTCTTTTTTCTGAGTAATAAAATAAAAGTCGTTAATAATAACAATATCCTGAGTAATAAAGTAAAAGTCTTTAGTAACTGTTATTTATTAGTCCTTCGATAACTCTTTTTCTGAGTAATAAAATAAAAGTCTTTTATAATAATTATGTTCTGAGTAATAAAATAAAAGTCTTTAGTAACTGTTACTTAGTAAGTCTTTCGATAACTATTTTTTCTGAGTAATAAAATAAAAGTCTTTTATAATAATTAGGTTCTGAGTAATAAAATTAAAGTCTTTAGTAACTGTTATTTATTAGTCCTTCGATAACTCATTTTCTGAGTAATTAAATAAAAGTCTTTCATAATAAAATAAAAGTCTTTAGTAACTGTTATTTATAAGTCTTTCGATAACTCATTTTTCTGAGTAATAAAATAAAAGTCTTTCAATAATTATGGTAATAAAATAAAAGTCTCTAGTAACTGTTATTTATAAGTCTTTCGATAACTATTTTTCTGGGTAAGAAAATAAAAGTATTTATAATAATTATGTTTTGAGTAATAAAATAAAAGTCTTTAGTTACTGTTATTTATTGGTCCTTCGATAACTCATTTTTCTGAGTAAATAAAATAAAAGTCTTTCATAATAATTATGTTGTGAGTAATACAATAAAAGTCTTTCATAATAGTTATGTTCTGAGTAATAAAATAAAAGTATTTAGCTACTGTTATTTATAAGTCTTTCGACTACTCTTTTTTCTGAATAATAATAATATAAAAGTCTTTCATAATAATTATGTTCTGAGTAATAAAATCAAAGTCTTTAGTAACTGTTATTTATAAGTCTTTCGATAACTCTATTTTCTTAGTAATAAAAAAAGTCTTTTATAAAAATTATGTTCTGAGTAATAAAACAAAAGTCTTCAGTAACTGTTATTTATTGTCTTTTTAATGAAAAAAACTGTCATTAGATGAGTTTAAATATACAAGTCTTCCAATAACTGTTTTTATAAGTTATCTATAAACTGAGTATTATTATAACGATGAAAAATAACTCTTATTTCGGACCATTAAAAAAAAAGTTTATTGTGGATATCGAAAGCGGAAAGGAAGGAACAAACGTTTTGGTGTATTTCGTATAATTTTAACAAATGAGCTTTATTGATTTATTTCTATAAGACTTTTATGAAAATAACTATTTTATTTCGTCCCTGATTTCTAGCCATAATCGATGGTATATGGGAAGAAATATTAATGGTAGCCCATGTATTATTTATTCTCAAGTGTTTTAAAAATTTAAGTAATGTTTTGGGCCTATGAAATGAGTAACTGGCAAACTTGATTTATTTGTCATAAATCTCTAGTTTTTTTGGGCATTATAATTCACAGCTTCCAACCCATTTTTGGTACCATTTCCATGAAATGCCCACGGTTATGCCATTTTTTACTTCAGGCCTATTGCTCGTTTTTTATGAGCTTCAAATTGAGATATCTCAGGCAGCTAAGTTGTTACCCCCCAACAACAACAACAACAACTGTCTGTATCGAATTGGCCGAACAATGGTGATTTTTCGTCGGCATTACACACACACACACACACAGATCAGTGAAAGAGAGGCTA
Organism: Lordiphosa mommai; assembly: GCA_018904225.1. Lineage (NCBI taxonomy): Eukaryota > Metazoa > Arthropoda > Insecta > Diptera > Drosophilidae > Lordiphosa > Lordiphosa mommai. The sequence goes on from JAEIFT010000078.1 coordinate 314,842, forward strand.
TGGCTATAATATCTTAGCCTTTTCCTTTTGGCTGCTGTGGGTGGGTGGGGTTAGTTAGGAATTTCACGAAGAAAAACGTGCCGCTGCCGTCGGCTGACGCCTACCTCCAACACAGAGTGCAACACAAAAAAGTAGGCGTGGCAGCTGTTGATTTCACCTGAGGTGAGTACGTCCCCCCCACCCCCACCCCCGCTCCATGCCCTTACAGTGAGCTGTGCAATTGTTGTTTCATATTTTAATGCCTTTTTGAGTTGGTGGGCGTGCCACGACACGATTCTTTTGGCCGATAAGCTGTTATTTTTATGGCCCCGCCGGATCGGAGTTTCTGGAGTGTGGTGTAGGCTGGCTGCCGACTTAAAGAAGTTAAAATTATTACACCGCAATTGTCTTGATCGTTGATTTATGTGCGCTTTTGTTGTCGGGTCTGGAAGTCGCCGCCTCCCGCCCTCAGGCAAATTTGTGCGGCTGTTGATATTTATTGAGCATGGTCCAGGCGAATGAATGGGCATCAATTGTGTATGCAATATGGGAAGTTGATTATGCTTCTCATTAGCCACCGTTTTTTCTCCCATGAAAAAGATATTGTGCTGTGAAAAAGCAAGCTGGCTTGTGAAAAGAAAAACTCGGTAATGATCTTAAAATTATTGGAGTATTGTAAAAATTAGTACATTTTTTTATTTTTATAGTTCAAATTTGAGGACTACCTAGCTATATACACAACTTATGATTTTTTTTTTGGGTTTTTTTAAAATAAAAAAAAAAAAAAATTTGGTCCAGCTGGATGCATAGGATATGGTCGCTATATGAACAATTACCAAGTAAATATGTTCTCGTTAACAAATCTTTATAACCCTTTTTGTTTTTTTGTATTTAAAATTTTTGAACTCAACAATCATTTTCTTCATGATTTTGATTTTATAAATAGCTGCCATCTATATTCAGTGTTACCTTTTACCTTACCTAGTTATTTCAAAATTCGAGTACATTCACCTTCTAAAAAGATAAGGGACTAGGTAGTTTAATTTCAATGAAAATTATGGTCTCAATAACACCAGCAAAAAGCTATGGACAAAGTTTGAACATTTTGTACAGAATAACAAATTCTACGGGGCAAAAGAGAAGCGTGATCAATCAAAAGGTAACTCTGCTCGTAAGGAGTAAGCTGCCTGCTGGTAGTTTAGGACTCTAAAGATAAAGATCAGGAACTTTTTCTGAACTAATTCAATATGATCCTGCTATATCTGATACTCCAAAGACCGGAGGCAGGATCAGGTCTGTTCTCGTTTCCGAATTCGACTAATAATCATGAAACGATTGGACAATTCGGCTTACATATTTTGCTATCAAGACAGTCGAAAGAAGATAAATAAGTTATAATAAGTTATTCGCCGAAAAAGACAATCGGATTATAATATCGAGAACACTTGCCAAATCCGATTCCACATGATTTGATCGAAGTCGGAAACGGGAATCATTAATGAAAAAGTTAAATAACAATGAATCAAAATTACTTTTTGCGGATCCATATAAGTTGCGCTTGTTGGGTTCCATGAACTAGGAATCTCATCTTAATCTTAATTAATCTTTAACCAACTGTAAATGGCAACTTGATTGACAGAACAAGCTTTAGGTTGTTGGATTTTTAAACTCATTTGAGAAAAATTAATATATAGTAGAAGAAATCGAATATAAATTAAACAAATAAAAAAAAAGGAATACATTAAATTTCTTATAAAAAATCCACTTCCTCTATATAAATCAATTCATTTTGAAAAAGGTTAAAAAGCAAATAAAACACGTTATTTTAAAGCTTTGGCCAATTTACACATACGCTGAGCAGGGAATAATACCGGATCCGGAATCGTTAACCGAAATAGACCTTTTTAAGGCACGTATCAGTATGGAAACCGAATGGAAAGGATTTCCAAGTCTTAGAAAATGGTCCCAAATATTCATATGTTTAATAAAAATATGTCTAAATTTTAGAAAGAAAATGTCTTATTTTTAATCGGAGTACGGCCTAAAATTCAGATATTTTTTGAATGTGTTGTCAAATATTATAAACAAGTAAAGTAAGTAGAACCCAATTATAATGAATCGTACAGTTTTGATGAAAAAAATAAAATGAATAATGGATTTTTAACTGCCATCAAATCATAAGAATCCAATAATATACTCATGAAAAATAATGATTATAATTTCTTCACTTTCCTTACTTTTTGGATCTGAAAATAATTTAATACTCAAACCTAAGGTTTAAGTTCGAGCCTTCGATAGTAGCTTTAAAGATCGCTCATACATTTTTGCTCTATTTTCGGTGAGTTTGAGCGATTCAGTTAAAGTAGAAGAGGACGAGTCCTCCTTTAATACGTCAAGCTATTTTCAAATGTACCATATGTATTACTGTTTTCCTTTAAAATGACCTTTTACGCGGCTACCCAAAGTGTCTATTCTTCCCTTCTCGAACTCGTAATATACCAAATTTAGATATGATATTCAAAACGCATATTTACTAAATAATTCACAAAAATATAAATCATCTGGGAAAAGTGTCTTAAGTCATTTTTTAAAACCGAACCTTTTTCCAGGTCCGGATAAGGTTCGGAAAGTCGTAAGTTTAGGTTCGAGGGACTTAAATAATAAAGGATGTTTTTTGATGATCAACTTAATATTGGCGTTATTTATTTTGACTGAATGTTTAATATTTTTTTTTTATCTATTTTATATTTAATAATATTTAAATAAATAGATTTTAGATTATCGTCTAATGGAGCAGCAAAACGACTAAAAGATATAGAAAATTAAAAGAAAATACTGCTTTTGCAATGTAATACTGCTTCTAGTTTAACTGTCAATGTCTTACTGATGTCATAACAGCAGCCCAGCCCAGTTCGGGTCCCGTCCAGCCCAATCCCACCAGACCCACCCATAGACTTCTTCGCCTTCTCTTGGCACGATTAAAATGAACCAAAAAAAAAAAACAGCCTTCAATTTGCCTGCAAACTTAATGATTTCATCTTTCATTGAATTCAAATTTGGCCTCCACGATATCCGACGACGACTTGCAGCTGTGCGGAGAGCACGATGTTCAGTTCGAGTGGAAGACGGTGGTGGGCGTGCCTTCATCATACGCCCCTTGAATTATTGTTGTTGTTTGGCTGTTGATAGCCGCCGCTCGTAGCTGCCCGTCGATATAACGAATTTATTATTTATTTCACCTGACAGCATAAGCAACAGACTCTATAAATTTCCCTAGCCACTCGCTGGACTCATATTTATGGCCCATCGCTCCTTTCCCCTCCCACCCACATGTTCGTATGTACATGCATGTATGAAAATGAAATTATTGATAAGGATTTTGTTGGTCTCCTCTGTGCTCGGTGTTGATTGAAATACCGCAACAGCTTCATTTGCCCAGAGAAATACGAAAAAAAGAAATAGGAGTCAGCAAACAAAAATAAACGCAAAAGAAAACCTTTACCCAATATCCTGCTCAGGGTCATAATTCTTATGCTGCTTCCTCGACCGCCTGGGCGCAGCTTATTGCAGTTTGGGCTCTCTGTCTGCTGCTCCGCCAACTCGGCGCATATTTTATTATGAATTGCTCTTAACGATGTTCCATTTTTCATGTGCGCATTCATAAACCTTTTTCTTATTTTCGACTTCGAAAGCGGATTGTTTGCATGTTGTGCGGTGGCTGGACCAGGATTCTTCTACATTCAGTCCCCTTTACCCCCTCTACGTCCATTGGGCAAGGTGAATAATTGCACCAAGGTGTTGTAAGCAGAACTAAGGGCACAGTGGTCGGAAGATGCTTAGCCCAAAGGGCCAAGACGATTTCAAATAAATATTCTACATATTTATGTCATTTGAGTATTCTTTCTTTTATCTCACCCATGAACTCTGAGTTCATCCCAAGTTTTGCTGTTTTTTTAGGGCTTCTCTATCAACAATACTTCTCCAAATCTCTTTAGGTCTGCGTGGTGACCGATAGCATCCATCGGGTTCCATTCTCAAGCCTATGTTTTGCGATTCTGTTGTCATTTTTTCGCAAAGTTTTCCAAATTCAGCCCCACTTCATCATTCGTTTTGTCGTACCAAGTCGCTGTTCCGAGTTCTCTTTGGCAAGAAAATGCTTAAAATAGGTCCCAAGCATCGGTTGATGAAGATTTGGAATTTCGACACGATGGAATTTGTAATTTTTAATGTTGAGGAACCGACATTTCGATTTACTGATCGATTTTCATGAACTTTTCGGTGATGTGATAATACCATTTTGTGCTCGATTTGGGAACGCGTTGGGGTCGTTTAACGACCATTTTGCGCACATTTTTAGAACAAATTTATATAGTTTTGATATTATTTTGGTTACATTTGTAGAACATTTTTTTTTGGACATTTTAAAAATTTATTGCCCATTTTAACATTTAGGGTCCAGGCAAAATTTACAATTTTTATTTAAAATGTATATTAATTTTGGACATAGTTTAGAAAATATATTTTTGCCACATTTCTTTCCGTTCTTTCTCTCGTTGTCCGTCTGTCTTTTCTAGATCTCCTCCCCAGTTTTAAAGCTATCGACAATTTTTGCAGAGTCTTCTTTTTCTACGCAACAATATTGAGCCGGATCGATGACTATATCTTATAGCTGCCTTGGAACGATCGGTCGGAATGTCTATGGAAACATTTTTTTTCGTAGCGTCCCAATCTTGGTTTTTTGTTTTAGATGATTCTACACATTCTGGAAAAATTTATCAAAATCGGATGACTATAGCATATAGCTGCCATATAAACGGTCGGTCAAAACTACTTCTAGTGGGAAAAACTTTTTTTCCATCGTAGCGTCACCAACGGATATATTAGTTTATATCTTCACACAATTCTGGAAGATTTTATGAAAATCGGATGACTATAGCATATAGCTGCCATAGGACCGATCGGTCGAAAAAGTTTTTACTAGAAATTTTTTTATATCAATTTTTTATCATGATTTAAAAATTTAAAATATCGATATCAATATCCCTATTTTATTAAATAGTAAATTCATATTAAAACTTCGGCGTCGAGTTAGCTTTGCCTTCTCGTTTTATAACTTATTTAAAAAAGGAAGCAAGCCCAACACCAAAGGGGAGGGAAGTCAACAGTCCCAAAGATTCCATGCCAACAACTGCCTTCTCATGTCAGCATTTTTATAACTGCTTGGAAATTTGAAAAACCAAATGCATTCGAGCTAAGCTTTGAACGGATGTGGTGTTTTTTTTGTGAACGAAAATTCACAAACAACATGATGAAAAAACGAGCCCGCTGGGCTTGGTTTTGGACGGTCGTTTTTTTCTTAGTGTATACACTGTTGTTTCAAGAACCTCCCGTTAATATGTTTATTAGATTTTGAACCATGACTGCAGGTCAACAACTGCCTTCTCCTTTTGGAACTAATAATACTCCTTGGGAACGCCCAGCGACCATTAAGGCAAAACCCGACGCCAAAGGCAGGAAGTGTCGCTTAAAACTCGCCGTTCTGATCAGTTTCGACTCATTTTCGAGTCGTATTTCGAATATTTTTGGAGTCTTTTTGACTCATTTTATATATTTCAGTCGCATTTCTAAACCTTTGCTTAAAAAAAGAAGATATATTAAATTAAAGAATATTATAGTTTCTAGTTTATTTACTTATAATATTATTTCTATATTAGCTTATGTAAGTAATATAAAGTAAACTTAAAAAAAATGCAGGTATCACATATATAATAGAAAATTCAATTATCAGCCGGGCTCCCATATTCACTTTCGCAAACATTTTGCGATTTGGAGACCAAATTTGCACCTAAAACCGGTTTGAAATCGCAAAATTGTTGCGAAAGTGAAAATGGGAGCATGGCTGTATATGAATTTGTCAAAATAAATAAAAAATTTATGTTACACGTTTCCTTTTTGTCACCCTATAAGACTTTGTATATGTCTGTGTGCCTTGCTTTGGCCTTAGACTGTATTAGTAAGAGATATTTTGTATCCTCCCTGCTAAAACACTGACTAAGTGCAGAATGCATTCAAACAGGGATAATCTTTATAGGATTGTCTTTAAACTCTTCCTCTGTGAATATTTTTATGGACCCCTAAATGGTTTAAGTTCACAATTTAACTCGGTGGGTGGCGTTGAAGTTTAGTGTGTAGATTGGTTATATGGAGTTTTATATTTTTCCGAATTAAAATCGTTTACGAACCAGATTGAATCAGTTTAAGCTATGAACTTGAAATTTCAAACCAGATTGCACCTGTTTAATAAAGTGGTTCCGAGCTATATGTCAAAAATTAACTAAGCTATAAACTTGCGAAATTCAAGTTCAAATTCGTTAAAATTTGCATCATATATGAGCAAGAGCAGGCAATCCAATGCTTGAAGCGCTTATTTATTAAGGTCCAAGTCATAGGCCTACAAACAATATTCTACATATAATCAATGCTTAGTAAGATTGAGTATTACGCCAATACTTTAACCAAATTTAAGACCCACAGTAAAAGTTAAAAACAAAATGTATTTGTAAGATAGTGTCTATATTTATTCGGACCATTTTTAGACATCGATTTTTTTTTTTTTTTTAATTTAAAAAATTGCTTAAAGTAATTGGTCTTCACCACTTTGTCCCCTAGGGACATCCCTTTCTCCTTTGGCTGTTTTTTTTTTTTTTTTGGCAAAGCCAAGCCATTCCCCATCTCTATATCCCAGGGTTCACGAAAGGGTTTGGTTTTGCAGTTTCGGTTCGGTTTCGGGCTGTCAAAGGCACAGCGGGTAGTCGTAAAATCGCGGCAAACACAATTGAAAAACGACCAACAGCAGGACCGGCAGATACTGGAGGAGATGGAGATGAGTGAAGGAGTGCGGCGGCAAACACTCCACACTTGTCAGCCGCGGAGCGTAGCGGCCTCTACTGATTGTGTGCCTCTGCCTCCTGCCTCCTGGCCCCTGCCCTTTCCGCTCTCTCGCTTATGCTCACAAATCATAAATTGCCGCCTTAAAATTTATCTTCAATTTTCGAGACCCCATGTGGTGCTTAGCGAATGGTGTTTTGAAATTTATTGCTGCATTTGCAATAAATATTGTCAGTTGAGCTCAGAGCGGGAGGGCCATAGTTTAGAGTGAGATGGCCAGAATGGCGGCGTTTGCTTGCTTTTTGCATGATTGCCGCTGTAACGCCTCTGTGTCGGGGTCCCCCGACCAACTCGCCGATATTGTTTATTGTTTTCGTGCATATTAATGTACGTTGATTGCGGGGAGTGGCGCGGGGCCGGGCGGTTAGCAGCTGCCGTTGTCCTGCCGTTGGTCGCTCTCTTTCACCATGATTGTTAATTTACAGCGCGAAAAATTGATGATGGTAGGAGTTAAGGGGAAGGACTTGTGCCTTAGATTTGGGGCTTATTAATTGTGGTTTTTTTTTTTTGTATTGTTAATTGAGATGGTGAAATGTGCAGCTGATATACCGACCCGAATATGTTGAGGAAGCTTCTGAAATACCGAGTATATATTTCTTCGGTCAAAAAAGAATTTCTTTCTCAATAAATTCTCCAGTTAGATCGATATATTTAGTTCAGAGTTTTTAAAAAAATTTGATTCCTTGGAAGTTCTTAGTTTTCTTTTGTTTCAAAGATGACCTCTTTATTCGACTCAACTCTTCAACTGCCTAGAATTTTCTTTACCGAAGGTTCAAATATCTATTAACTAATGCTAGTTGACAGAAACAGTTGAGCAATCAAAGTTTTTATACGAGAAATTCAAAGAGAGACTGACTTATTAAACTGCCCTCGAATGCAGATACAATATGGACATCAGACCACATAGCCAAAGCTATCAATCAATTTATACACACACACACACACCTCCGGCACTCGAAATGTAAAACCTCGTAACACCAACGGCCTATCGTCTCATGTTACGTTACGTTTCAACCAGAGAAAAAAATAAATAAACAACTACAACAACACCAAACTCTCTTCCTGTCGCCACAATTTGTTTGCACTGCTGTCAAGAGACGTAGCCCCCCCCCCCCTCCCCCACTCATTCTCTCATACATCGATTCGACCATGTGACAGGCATCGGGCAGAGCTCATCAATCTCCTGTCGGTCTAAACAAAATATGCAATATGTTCACAATGCGGCCGAGCGAGCATCGATAAACCCCACCCAGCAAAAAAACACACAACACAAACAAAAATTAGAACCCTTTTTGCGGCCTAACCACATACAGAAGTTTCGTACCAAAAAAAAAAAAAATTAGAAAATATGTGTTGACAGCAGTCATCAATCAAGCGACACAACTTTTGACATGTCAAATGAACGACGAGCCAGAGCATAAATTACAACCAACCCAAAAAAAAAACAGAAAAAAAAGAAGGTAGAGCGATATCTACTCGAACAGCAACAAAACGCTTTGCGTGCAGTAGCAATTGGAAAATCAATTTCATCAGTCGGGATGCGGCATGTTAAATGTCATTACACTTTTCGATAAGATTGATAAGAGTAAACGGTTTTGCGTGTTGTTTACGTGCCGCTCAGTTGCTCAAGTGAGTCAGGCGGCGGCCCCATTCATTTAATCACTCTATCAGTCAGTCACTCAGACAATCTGTCAAACAGTCACGCTGACAGGCATTTCCACTTAAAACACAAGCACAAATGGTCGAGAATATACCATAATTTATCCAAACGTAATAAACCAAAAATTAAGTAAGCTAAATACATATAATCTGGTACAATAATACAGCAAATTTATTTGAAATTAAATTAGAGGTGAAGTAAAACAATAAAAGCAAAGCGCTAATAACCTAGCCAAATCACAAAGTATTTTATTACAATGCTCATTTCAATTGGATTGACAGATTTTGATCAAATTAAATTATATAATTAGCAATTAAGTGGAAATGAAAAAAGGGACGTTCTATCACGCTATCTTTTAAGACAACTAAGTAAGTTTATTTTATTTTTAAAATAATCCCCTAACAACAATATATCTAAACAATATATTCTCTCAGCAGAGTAGATTGATCCCTGATCAATGACAACATTTTTGGCAATTTATTTGACTCCTTTTTTGTGTCTTATTGATATTCAATTTATCAGCGACTTTAGTAGTAGTTAGTATATTTCTTTATTTAAAATATTTAATTAATTATTATCATCTAATATCTTAACTTAGAATGTGAATTAAAAACTTATCTGTATCGACTTGGTGTATATCCTTGGTGTCTGTCGATCACCGTTTCTCAAATCCTTTTGCTACGTAGTCTAATACCCCTGACTTCCCAGGTCTTCCCCAGATATCAGATCGTTAGCGGTGTTGCCGGTTTCCAAAAACGACCTTCAACTATTTGCTTTTATTTCTTAAATACTGACTTAGAAATTTATAAAGTGCCAACCGGTTTTCGCCGAATAGAAGAGCTTTCACTTTGTGCTCTTTTACAAAATTCAATTCAGGAAGATAATCTAGGATATCATTGAGATATAGCGAAAAAAGGAGAGGAATTAAAAAGCTGTCTGTCTTGACTCCGGATTCAGTATCCATACTTCTACTTCGTTTCCGTCATACATGCTCTGAAGAGTATCCATAAATTTCTTAGCGAAGCCAATGTTACTCTACTTGGATATGAGTGCTCTTAAGTTAAGGGAATCAGCGACTTTAACTAATGGTCACAGTGGGTCAGGTTTTTAATGTAATGTCATTAAATAATGGGTTAAATCATGAATTTTCCTGTTTTTCAGAGTGGGCTGTATATGTTATCTGATCTGTTGCACGTGTTTAATAAGAACGTAATAAGGTCAAAAAGCCTTCATTATACACTTGAAAAGTGTATATTAATTTTGCCCAGAAGTTTGTAACGCATACAAATATTCATTTCCGACCCCATAAACTATATATATTCTTGATCAGGACGACGAGCTGAGTTCATTTCCGCTTGTCCGTCCGTCCGTCTGTCTGTCCGTCTGTCTGTTTCTACGCGAACTACACTCAGAGAAAAAATCGAGCAGATTGTGCTTGATATCAAGCAGATTTCGTGTCAGAAGTTCGGCAAGACAGAATTTTCTTGGATTCAAGAAGAAAATACTGAAATCAAGCATGAATTTTCAAGCCCGATTTTTTTGTCTCACCTCCCTTGCCACCAAACACACAAAGTTTTCTCGATTTCAAGCAGATTTCTTCTTGAAAATTCAAGACGAAAAAAAACTAAATTGAAGCCGATTTCAGTCTTGCCGAATCGTGCTAGATTTCTCTGGGTGTAGTCTCTCAGTTTTAAAGCTATCGAGCTGAAATTTTGCAGAGAGTCTTCTTTTTACTGCACGCAACTAATATGTCGGAACCGGCCGGATCGGATGACTATATCATATAGCTGCCATAGGAACGATCGGTCTAAGAACTAGTTCTAGTTAGAATAACTTTTTTGTTTTCCATCGTAGCATCACCAATCGTGGTATATATTAGTTTTATATGCTTCCACATAATTCTGGAAAAATGTATCAAAATCCGAATACTATAGCATATAGCTGCCATAGGAACGATCGGTCGAAAAATAAGTCTTTGTTAGAAAATCTTTTTTGATTCCCATCGTAGCGTCTCCAATCGTAGTAATTATTTGCTTTATATGTTTCCACACAATTTTGAAAAAATTGATCAAAATCGGATGACTATAGCATATAGCTGCCATAGGACCGATCGGTCGGAAAATGTGTTTTACTAAGAAAAGTTTTTTTTTATGGTATCAAATTTTTATTAGCAATGATTTAAAAATTTTAAATATCTGATATCTATATCCTATATATATTTTTGCAGTTAAATCAGTTGGAGTAAAGTTTTTCAAGTGTATTCAAAGTTCGGCACAGTCGAAGTTAGCTTTGCCTTCTCGTTTTTTATCGTAGCGTCCCCAATCTTGGTAAATATTAGTTTTATATGCTTTCACATAATTTTGAAAAAAATTATCAAAATCAGATGACTATAGCATATAGCGCCATAGGACCGATCGGTCGGAAAATGTGTTTTACTAAGAAAAGTTTTTTTTTATGGTATCAAATTTTTATTATCAATGATTAAATAATTTTAAATATCTGATATCTATATCCTATATTTTTTTCCAGTTAAATCAGTTGGAGTAAAGTTTTTCAAGTGTATTAAAACTTCGGCACAGTCGAAGTTAGCTTTGCCTTCTCGTTTTATGATTATATTGATGAAATATAGCTTTTGCATTTAACCGATATTTGCAGTAATTAAATAATTTAAAATTTAGATTTGTAGGTTTTATTAATTTTTGAATTTTTGTCAAAAACAGTTTATTTCCATTTTTTATTAACCATTTTCTGTGATCTGTTTGCTTTGTACTAATTAACTTTAATATGTATTGCCTAGTGTTTGGGGCAAAATACATATTCGAAGGAATTGCGAACAATAAATTTCATTGCCTACTTCTAGGCGACATTAGTCCAAAGGCATTCAGAACTGATCTTTGCATTGCCTACTGTTTGAGGCAGCCGAGGATAGTATTCACATAGAGAAGAAAAGAAAATGTCGACCATTACTAAAGGGTGATTTTTTATGAGTTATGTTTTTTCAGGTTGGCAGCACTGGTTGGTAATGGCGACCAAACGTCATCTGTCAAAGTGAAAAGTTTTCAGTATACTCTGCCATTTCATCATGGAAAGACTTACGATTACAAATTGTTGAAATTGTTTATCAAAATTCGTGATCGTCGCCGTGCTCAGCAATTGGGCATGTGTTACTCAACCACATGGAAAATTTGACGTGTCAATTTGGGTTTGAAAGCCTAGCGAATGACCTACCACAACTTCTAATTTTTGGTGAATGGGCCTTAGAACAGCTTCCGATATCTTAAGCCAGGGTGGATAAATCTTCCTTCAGAAGATTTTAATACCATACATATTTCGACAAGCCATTTCATTTTTGGTGACCTATCCAACTATTAAACCGGTTGGAGGTTAGGTTGAGTCAAAAATCAACAATTCATTTTTTGTTTTTGAGTTTTAGAGACGAAATGAATAGAAATATATTTCAAAAAATTGTGGAAAATCCACCCCAAGGTCGGAAATTTTGAGTTAAATCTAAATTTTTTTCTATTTTTCTATTGTAATTTGCTTTTTCATATATCGGAAAAAGTCAAACCTGTGAAATTCGGTTTGTGGACTGAATTTAAAAAATTGTTTTTAAATTTGGAAAATATTTATGGATCGGAAAGAAGAAAGGAGGGTGCGTGGGTGGTTTATAGTTTTAAACCGATGTTTTTCCCATTCTCTCAAATAACATAACAGTATTAATTTCTAATGATTGAAATTGATTATCAATTTGATTAGAAAATGTAAAATTATTCTACAATTATGCTCTACCCACTTTCCTCTCCCATATTTGTCTACTTTGGACTTCCAGTCCACAGTCAGTCCATTCGAGTAAGTAGCTCGAACCATTTTTGCCATGGCCAATACCTATAATGATCTCATTGTGTCGAAAGCATCTCTCAGTGTTGCTGTTTTTGCTTGTCACCTGGCTTATCACATGCCACATTCAGTGCCTGACAGCAACAACAACAAAATAACGATGCGCTCGTCGTGCAATTTATTGAGCACATCAATCAACGAACCATTGTGGTTGTTGTTGTTGCTGTTGTGATTCTTCACAAATAATTGCACATTGCACATGTCCGTCAATGGGTGTGGTCAGAGAGAAAGAACAAAAAAAACGGCCAATCATCGATCATGGTCATCATCATGTAGAGCCACATCCTTGTCGCCTCATTATTGATGAGCCAGCAGAGCCAGAGCCCGAGCTCCGACATCCTCCTCTCTCTCTCGCTGATAATATCTTTTGCAACAAATTTTTGACAGCTTCAATGCGGACCCCTCGGAGTGCCTGTGCTTGGACCTCTGGGCCTCAGGACCTGTCACATTTATCACAAATTCAATGAATAATAATTTTTGCACGCTGTGTGATGTGACGTGCTAATGTTATCTGATTGGAATCGCTGATGAAGAGGACTGCAAGAGCAGCTTTTAAATATTAATTATGCCTTCAGCTGGAATCCCACACTTCCACATCAGCCATTTTGTATAATAAATTGAGTTTACGATAAGCGGCGAATTATTGCTTGAAAAAAAAAAAACACAAAAAAAGAACGAAGATCGTTTCCAACTTGATTGATGGAGTGCATTCAATTGCATATCACTTGATTTACGGGGCTTATCAATATCAACTTTCATAATATGGAGTTGGTACAATGTTTACTCTTTCACCCGACTGGCGCCTACTGGTATTACACCTGGACAGTTTTATGTTAGTTCATCGATCACTCAAGGTGGAGAGAGTATGCCACAATCATTACATCAACAAATATTATGATAAGCAGCAGCACTTCAGTGGGGGTGGCCATAAAGTGAATACAATAAATAGAGTTAAAGCAAACACTCATAGATTATCCCTTGACAACTTCTGTAACTACTGTTGTCGATTTGTATCGAGATAGGAACAAGAAATGTTCACAAGGTTTTAAATGTATCAACTTAAGAAGTTGTAAATCACGGCTGCACCCGGCTTATACTTGAAAGTCTGGAAATCCAAATATTTATTATTAATATTACATTTGAAAATTAAGACTTTTCTAAAGAATTTTAACCCATTTTACGACGCGCTGGGTAAAATTTTTTTTTTAAGGAAAAACAACCTTTCTTGGAACACGAACACGAATCTGAAAAACTCTACCTATTATTCTTTTGCCAGGTGAGACTGTTCGACTAGTCGAACAACATCGTATATGGGTTTTTTTAAATTCTGAAAACAAAACCATAAGAGCTTTTTCAATTTGGTTTTTTATTTTGTGTTATTATTTAATTTAATCCCCCCCCCCCCCCCCCATAAAAAATTTTAAAAAAAAATGTTGGAGTTCGAGGGCGGCTTAACAAGTTGTCGGCCTGCCAATTAAGGTCTCAAAAAAAAGGTGAAGAGGTGGTAGCCATGATTCCGGGACTCCAGGCTATCGGAATTGAAAACGGTAAATGTGGTCTTGATCAGAATTAATGTTATTCTTATCCGTACCTCAATCATATTTTTCAATATATTTTTTAAAAATTGGCGGCAATTTAAAAAAATATAAATATTTTTCAAGTTTTTTTTTTTTGTAGTTTAGTGTGAAAAAAATAGTAAAAAAATGTTTTTCCTCTTGATTGAGGTACGGGCCAGAATGACATCAATTTTGCGTCGATTGTAACATGGCTAGTCAAAATCGGTTTAGTAGAACTGACGCAATCATGACTAACAGGTCAAAAAATTTAGTTTCGAAAAAAACGCGCATAAAGTTTTGGGCAACGTAAAAACTACTCACTTTAAGAAGAACATTGCTCCACTAAAATGGCTATATCTGCCAAACTATTTTGAATTTTTGAAAATGGGTGGAAGTGAATGAAAGGGGAATATCCAAGCTATAATAATAATGCAAAACAAAAAAAAACCTAAAAAAAATGGTTTCAAAGGTAGAAACCCCCCTTCAGTCATTAAAACTCGCTAAATAACATTGGAAAGGAAGCGAAATAAATTAAAAAAATTTCAGATCTTCAATTTTCAGAACTTTACATTGCCATTTGGGCACATTTAATTAGTCACACCAACCTTCAACTGCCCACACGATCTCTCATCAATTGACCATGGTGTTCACCGATCAGTCCCATCTAACCATCCATCCATCCATCAATCAATCACACACACGCCCTGAAATAAATAAAAAAAAAATCGCTCATTGTTCATTTAAATGATCTTCGCCCTCGTTCTCACAGATTTGTTCTCTCATTGAATTCGACATGCGGTGTCAGTGAATAACCCCTGGCTGGCTAATCAATTACTTACAAAGAGATGCCAACATGTCAGCCGGCAGACAGGCAACAAAACAGCCAACGCAAAAGAATGCAAAGCGAGCGCCAAATTACTTTCAACGCAGTAAATCAAATGACTGTTGAGAATTTGCAAAGAAATGGCAAAAATGTGGTATACACAAAGGACCGTTGACAGTGCTTAATTGGAAAGGAAGGCGAGTGCACTTTGCATGCGCACATTTGATAACCGTCGATATTTTGGCCAAAACTCCGCTGACAGGCTGTCAACACGATGACACGTCGCCTGAGCCGGAAACGAAATTTGTAAAGTACTCACGAGGTTTTTATTAAAAACAAATAAATACGCACAAAGAGAATCCACTAGAAGAAATATGATAGGGGCTCTTGCGGCCGTGTACGTGTGGAGACACGCATGTGTCGCTGCCTGTCAAAGTGTCAGGCATAAGCAAAATAACGGTAAAGGATTTGTCACTGCCAACAATACGGAAAAAAACGCAAAAATGAAACGGAAAACAAAAAATCAAAAGTGAAATCTGTCACAAAAGAAAACAAACAAAAGCTACTTTAAATTGTTGCCAAGTTTTCTTTTTTTTTTCTTCTGCTGTTGATCATTCGACAATCATTGAAAACATTTTATTTGTCTGCAATTTGTTTATTTGTGGTTAACAAAAAATAAACAATCGAAAAGGAAAGGCATTCAATTTATTATTTTTATTTTTATATGCAACAGGCGGAAGGAAGCATCTTCGACCCCATCAAGTTTTTTATATTCTTGATAAACATCAATAGACGAGTCGATTTAGCCCACTTCATCAGTCAAAATCATCAAAATTCTTGCTAGATTGCTAGATACCACTGAAAGCGAAATTGAAACGAATCTTTAACAATTTAATTTTTCGAAGATAAATGCGGGAGCTTCTTAAAACATCTGTATAGTCGAGTTGCCTGTTGTTGTTTTTCAGTTATGTGTTAACATAATATACAACATAGGTTGCTACACCCGAGAAATCTAGCACGATTCGGCAAGACTGAAATCTGCTTCAATTTAGTTTTTTCGTCTTGAATTTTCAGAAGAAATCTGCTTGAAATCGAGAAAACTTTGTGTGTTTGGTGGCAGGGAGGTGAGACAAAAAATAAGCTGAAAATTCATGCTTGATTTCAGTATTTTCTTCTTGAATCCAGAAAATTCTGTCTTGCCGAACTTCTGACACGAAATCTGCTTGATATCAAGCACGATCGCTCGATTTTTTCTCTGAGTGTATATATATTTCTGGCCTAATAATGAAAACGCGAATATTTATGATCAAAAATGGTTTTATAGTTTTTTAAAGTATTCTCCAGCAAGATTTATACACTTTTGCATGCGCTCAAACCAATTGTCGAAGCACTTTTTTCCACTCCAATTGAGGCACCTCCAAAACATGGTTTTTGAACTCTTCAACAGCATTTTCTGTGGACGAAAATCGTTGACCACGCATTTTTCCCTTGATGTGCGGCAATCAAAAGAAGTCATTGGGTGCCAAGTCAGGGCTGTACGGCGGATGACCCATCAATTCGACGTTTTGGGCGCTCAAAAAGGGGCTGATGTGCGCTGGTGTGTGCTGATATGTGCTGATGTGTTAGAGCTCGCATTGTCATGGTGCACAATGATCTGTCTTCTCTTGTTCGTTTTTCGAATTTCTCCGAAGACTTCAGGCAAACAAATTATGGAGTACCACTCAGAATTGACCGTCCTACGTTGCTCAAGCGAAACAGTCGCCACATGACCAGTTTTACCGAAGAAACAGGCGACCATTTGCTTTAAAGTGCTTCTTCCACGAACGACTTTCGTTGGATTTGGCTCGTCTTCGAAGACCCACACGGTCGATTGCTGTTTTGTTTCGGGCTCATAAGCATAGATCCATGATTCGTGACCTGTGACGATCTTATAAACGTCTTTTGAAACACGCGATTATATTTTTTCAAAATTTCTTTGCACTAATCCACACGAGCCTTTTTTTGATCGATTGTCAAATTGTGCGGGATCCAACGAGAACAAACCTTTTTTACGCCCGAATGTATGCTGGTGGAAGAAATGCCCAAGGATGCCTCTATATCACGGTATGTCACATGACGATCTTGCATTATCAGTTCACGCACGGCATCAATGTTTTCTGGCACAACGACTGTTTTTGGACGACCTTCACGACCTTCGTCTTCGAGCGAGCGTCGCCCGCGATTGAATTCATTAAACCAATTTTTCACAGTGCTATAGGATGGTGCTTCATCGCCATACAAAGATTTAAGTTCATCGTTGCACTCTTGTCGTGATAATCCACGTCGAAAGTTGTGAAAAATGATTGCACGAAAATGTTCACGAGTTAATTCCATTTTTCTGCCGAGGTAAGTTTTTGATTAATCGTTAATCGATATCAAACGTGGTCACACATGAAAGAGTTGTATGAAGCTTTTATAGATAAAAGTCCAAACTTTTTTTGGGAAAAGGCCAATTGGTCCTAAAATGGCTAGAAGTGACCTGAACCAGAAACTTAAATAGCAACCCACGTACTACAATACTTCTATAAGTTCAAAATACTTGACTTGTTGTCTAAGTATCACTTACCAGCCAACATACCACGCCTTTGTTAAACTTCCCAGCTTACCCAACTAAGCACTTAATTTTCTATTTAACAAATTCCATTTCAAATGTTTGTGTTTATTTTTCATTTAACTAATTCCATTTCAAATGTGTTTGTGTTTATATTAGGAATTATTGAAATAAAGCTGCTCAATCTAATAAATTTATACAAATCCTCAAAATCTTTCCCCATAATTATTTAAACACTTAATCATACATTAATTATGAGATTTATGCATGTTGAACGAGGGTATGTGAATTTCACACTCCACAACAACTTCATTTGAGCAAATCATTATAATCCCTCAACGACTTTGATGGCATATAACAAACTTCTGGCCCTTCCCCGTGCTGGGGAACAACTCTTTCGTACAGAACAAAAACCGAAAAACAAACAATCCTTGGGCCCAGGCATCTCGTCGTTTCGTTGTCTGGTTAATCCCACTCGTAAGCATTTTGTCACATTTCAAAATCATTTATCATAAGCTTTCACAACAGCCAGTAACAGCAACAGCAAACAGCCTCACGCCCTGTCATTGCAATGACAGTTGTGCACATTAATTTTTCAACACAGACTTTAGAAAATTTGTTCGACTAAGAAAATTGTATTCGGTATAGAAAATTATCACTAAAGCAATATGTATCTTTCCCCCGCTCTCCCTGTCTCTCTCGCTCTCTCTTTGTTGAGCAAAAGTAATTTTTCATATCATAAATTTTCAAGTCAGTTAATCCCACACGCGGCGTTCGTTTGCTCTTGTCTCTTATTTATGCCTTCCGCCAGCTCCGGCTCCATCTCCAGCTCTGCATCTCCAGCCAGCTGCTGTGACATTTTGACATTTCAGTGATAATTCATACTTTTGCATGTCATACTTAATTATGCCAACAGACTGTGTGGGTCTTTTATCATATTTAATTTCGCTCTCTTGCATTTCCCTTCAACTAATTACTCGACAGACATTTCTCAATCATTTCCAACTTAATTTATCACACGGTTCGTCCGAAACCCATTCCCCAATGAATGATTAATATTTTGCTGCCCAAAATGACATTCATCACATGAAATATGTTTTGAGTAACCGCCGCCGCAGCACAAAAAGGGTTTTTTTTTCATATGACCGAAAACACATCAATCATCGTCTAGACTAGAAACAGGCAGCCCATGGCAAAAATCAAAATTTGTACGAACAAAAAGAGCTTAGAGATCTTGAAATTAGTGACATGTCAACAGTCAGAAGAGGCGCATCACAGCGAGAATCTGCTTATTTGACGGGAATACACTTTGAATTTGGAAAAATATATTTCATTCTTAAAATAGAAGAATTAGTTAACAATTATAAATTTGAATCACCAACAAGACTTTTTTTTAAAATTGTCAAGCTACACAGAAAAAAGGTATTTTTGTTTTTTTTTTTGGGTTGTTTTTTTGAGTCTAAGAAAGGTAAAAATAAATTGATCTTAGTTATTCATCCAATGGAGCTGAAAAATATGTCCATATCCATTCAAATGGATCTTTTTTTTTCGTGTACGAGTCCACAGAACAACATTGGTTGCAAGTTTAGCTTTTCTTGAAGCTTTGTCTTCAAATGCTTTGGAATTTTATGGGAAACCTACTGAGAGAAAGGAAGACAAGAAATATTCACTAGATATAGCATACTTTTTTTTCAGAATACCACCTGTCGTCGAAGATACAAAGCGAAAGCGTAAGTTAATGTTGGCATTCCATGACATCGTTATACTTGTTACTCAGAGAGCGAAGTATTTTTTGGAGGATTATTCTCTTTGGTTTATGTTAAACAGTTGATTGCACAAGCAGTAAGTTAAGTTTAAAGAGCTGTACAGTTGAAATGCTGTTAAGCCGATTTCTCCGCCATATATTAACCGATCGTCTAGAAAATTGGTAGATTCAGATTATGCGCGTAAATACATTTGGGAAGAGTGAAACTGATTTGTTCCTTTTATTTGTGCAAAAATAAAATTTTTATGACTTTCAACAAATATTTTTGACTCTTGACAAAACGTTTTAACTCGCAAAACTTTTACGAAAGTGAATATGGTAAAGGAAAAATCGTTGTGATGTTTACAAAACCTCAACAATAGATGGTTCTTGAAAATAAAAGCGTTGCTATAGCTCAGAAGCTCAGTTGCATTTGCGAAACCCATTCTCAATTTTTTTAAACCAAAACTAAATTCAGGAAACTTCTAACTTAAATTAAATTAATATTTAGTATTTTGTTTAGGGAGCCAACCCGAATCGTATTTCAGTTCCGGTTTCTTCTACTTAGGTTCTAGTTCAGCGATGGCCAGCCCTTGACTCTATTGGCTCACCCAGCCCTCTCCATTATTACTTTTACATTAGTTTATTTAAGTATTCGGTTACGTATTGTGTCCCAGATTTTTTCGGTATACCGGTACATTTCGGTATCTACCGGTAAAATTTAAAAAAATTAAGACTTGACCCCAGAATAAAAAACTATCGAAGTAATGATGGGCGCGGGAGCTCTGTGTCACAACAACGAACTGAAATGCATTCTTAGGAAGGATGGAAAATATTTTTTACGGAAGGCGTCGCGCTTCTCATTATATAGCTTCTTAATGATCTTTCGCCTTTTAAATAAATTGGAACCCGTACTATAAAACTATGGAAATATATTCAAAGGATATAACAGACATTAAAACGCTGTAAAACAATTACAATCATAAAATCTGCGCACCTTCTCTTTATACTACATTTTTCTAAATATTAGTACAAAACTTTTAAAAAATTTAAAATATTTTAACTAATTGAAGCCGTCATTTAATAAAAATGAAACAAAATTTCTAAGACGTGCCAACTCATTGTGTATCCCAACTTCCGTATATTTAAGGTTTCTTCTACTCGTCCCATCTTTTTATATGTTTTCGCCATTTATTTTCTAAAAAAATTCCGTTTCTATATTTATTCTGCCTCATTATTTCGGGTTTCTTCTTCTGTTCTGTAAACAGCTTTAATGCGATCAAGTGAGGAAAGAAATAGTAAAACACTTAAAGACACATTCACTAAAAGATGGTCAAAACTGTACGCAAAAAACTATAAACAATAAACAACAAAAACAAACTAATCACATATGCAAGGACTTAAGAGAAATCACAGAATTAAGATTAATAGAAGTTATATTGACAATAAAGGTATTATTAACCAAATCTTGCACGTTATTCCTATGAGAAATTTATATTTTTCTTGTCAAACATCCTTAAGTATTTTTCAGGTTTAAGTTTTTGCTTTTATTACTGTACAAAAATTTATAGAATTATATTTCTTTTCTTTGCTATCATTCTATTTCGTTTTTTTTTTTTAAATTATAACTTCAAGCTTAAATTCATGACTGAAAAGCATGTAAGGAAAGCCATGTTTTTAGTACCAGTCCTTCCAAATCAAGGCTAATTTTTTGAACTAAATCAGATTAAGCCGAGCTGGAACGTCTTTTTGCTATATTTATTTTAATTTTCACTATTTTTTAAGATTTTTTAGCTTAACCCATTTTTATCTTCTTCTTTATTCAATTACTGACTTTTTCCGAAAAAAATGTTTTTTATGGTTTTTATTACTCGTTTTTTAATTTTCTTAGTTCATTAGTTTACTCCTTTATTTTCCATGTTCTGCCAACCGTATCTTCTTCCATTTTATTCCGCTTCAAGTTCATATGTGGTTGGCTGTGCGAAAATAGTACAGTGTTTGAGGAATCGATCTCCGCTTTCAAAAAATCTTTAAAAAAAACACTTCTAGTATAGATGAACTAGGAAAAGTTATCTTAATTTGTTCTGGGTTTCGGAAGTGTGTACCATCTTTTCCATAACCACAACATATTTTTCTTTTTGATTTTTTTTTCATCACTGCCTTCTCGTTGACTGATGTGCGGCCATCAATCTAAACTCATCATTTTGAAGGCGCGCTGTCAGCCATAATGACCGAGGCCAGAGCAAAAGCAAAATACAGAAAAATGTCAGACGAGTCTCATATGGCAGGGGATAGAGAGAGCGGGGGTGCGAGGATGAGGCCTAACTACTATGTGGGGTATTACGGGTCACACAATTCTGCACAAAGTCGTCAATCATAATTTATAAATTGTTGTGTGTGTTTGTGTGCGTGTGTGTGCCTCTATGGGTGCGCACACTCGACTCTATATATGCAGTCATTTCGCTTTTCTTTTTGTGTTTTATACAACTAATTATTCAACGTCTCATTAAACAAATAAATGTGTCAGGAAAACATTTGTTTGCCATACATCACAACGCCAAAGAATTTTCATTGAAAAAGGAAGGCCAAGAAATCACGTCATGTGAAAATGACAAATCAAATGAGATTAACACTTAATTTCATTTTTGAAATAGACAAACAGAAAGAATGTTTTTCTGGCTGTATTCCCAAAAGATTGTTGTTTGTTTGTACAATATATTTCCGTGGAAATCACCTGACAGTAAAGCATATGGGGCGTGAAATTAAAAACCATAATTAAAATGTTGCATGAAGATCGACCAAGTGGGAAATGTGTTGGGTTGAAATGATTCATGAGAATG
Source organism: Lordiphosa mommai (assembly GCA_018904225.1). Taxonomy (NCBI): domain Eukaryota; kingdom Metazoa; phylum Arthropoda; class Insecta; order Diptera; family Drosophilidae; genus Lordiphosa; species Lordiphosa mommai. The sequence goes on from JAEIFT010000078.1 coordinate 336,879, forward strand.
TTAGAAGTGGCGAGGAAAATTTCAATTATAAGTATTATAATGTTGGATGGGGGAACTGGGATTCTTTTTACTTGATGTAGAGATAGATCACAATGGTTGTAAGTTGGAGGAAGCTAGTTTGCTAATATTAATAAATTGCTCAAAACAAAAAAGTGATATAAAAAGAAAGTACCCAACTTAATATACTCTTTCGGATTTGTGAAAATAATTGCATTCTAGGATTTGAAAATTATTTCTAATTGACTAAGAAATATCAAAATAAAAACGGTTTACGAGAATGGAGGATTTTATGTCATTTTGATGGCCGCAACCAATTTTTTTCAATGTTCGAGTACTCAGAGAGGGGAGAGCAACAATTTGTGAATGCTGATAAAAAGAGAATATAAAATAAGAAAAGCAAGAAACAAAACTACAACACGGGCAATGAAAAATGTACCGTTAAGATTTAATTTTCGTTTGGTTAGTGATGCTTTCGGTTGTGCCAATATTTTTGATAATTAAAATTTATATTTTTTTGGTGGAATTAATTAATAGGTCAAGTGGAACTTTGCTTTCCGACGTCGAAAATGGTCAAATTATTGCCCCAAGACATAAAAATTGCTCATTTTGGCTATTGATAAAAAAATTGGTCGCTTTATTTTTGCAAGACAAACCGCACAAAGTTAATTTTCATTCGGAGAAATAAACAATCAGTGAACTGATGTGTTGAGAAACATTTATAATGGTGAGATTCCTAAAACTAATTTCCCATCGATTTTAATTTTCTATTGATTTTGCGGATCAGCTGTTCGCAGATGATAAAAAAAAATGGTTCAGTGTGGCCATGAAACCTGCAGGAAATTCGGTCATTTTCCTGAAGGATTCATGGCCACACTGCTCCGCTTATTTAAGCTCATAAACCGATCCAAGACCAGACCTGGTGACCTGGCGAAAATGCTGAACCGAAATCCGCCTATTAAAACGATTTGGTTCGGTTCAGTTCAGTTTATTGATGAAATTAATGATGTTAGAACTCCGATATTGTACCCCAAAATTTTGTAAATTTTCTGAGGTAGTTTTTGTGTTTCCTTGTTAATCTAATTTTTGCCTTTCAAGTTCTCTAGTGTTCGTTTTATAAAACTGCCGCCTACAAATGGTTTATATTTCATTTTCGCTCGTCAAGACAATTTTTGAACTTGTGGAAGGCGCTTTCAAATCTGTCATTATATTATATAATAAAAGTAAATAGTAGTTGTAATATAATAATAAGTAAATTTATAATAAGTTCAGCTCATCAAGGAAAATATGGATTTTTTTGGCGGTACCTGACTTCAGTCTTTATAATTTATATATTTCTATTCGGAATCAAACTTATTTAAATGCTTTTTAGAAATGAATTTCAAAAATAAATGCAAATTCGGAAATTTGGAAAAGGGATCAGGCATGATAATATCATAACCAAGAACCTCTGAATCGAACCAAAAATGGGGTTCGGATTGTTACAAAAACCATATTATGAACCGAACCGGGGTGTTTAAAGTTTTTATTTTCAATCGGCTTGGATTCCTGATTATAAATCCATTTAGTACATTTACATTTCAAACTACATTTTCATTGTTTCCCATTACCAAATATAAAGAGTTTGCCGAGACTGACGACGATTGCAATCAACGTAGAGCCTGAACGGAAGAGTAGAAAGCTGAAATTCACAGCCTAAGTTGAAGTGAGCACTAAGGCGGGGTTTTGGAAAATTCCATTCCTGGGGGGGAAAACCGGAAAAGCTTTGAAAAATTTTGGTTTTCACCGATGACTTGAAATTTGGTTTGTAAGCAAATAAAACGAATAATTGACACCTGTTTAGATTTTGGAAAACAGCCCACAAGAAGCGGAAATCTATGAAAAACTATTTTTCATCCGATTGACTTCAAACTCGGTTTGAGGATGGTAGCAGAATAATGACTTGAGATTTCCGAGATGGAAAATCCGCCCGAAAAGTCTGAAATTCCCGAAACCAGAAAACTATTTCTTTCGATTGGCTTCAAACTCGGTTTTAAGGATATAGCAAGTAATTGAAGAGATATTCAAATGTTGGAAAATCCGCCCACAAAGAAAATACCCGGAAAATTTATAGAAAACTATTTGATCCGATTGACTTCAAACTCGGTTTGTAAGGATAGTATGCAAAATAATAGACATAAGATTTTCAAATGTTGGAAAATGCGCCCGAAAAGTCGGGAAATTCCCGGAAAATTCCAATGGAAAACGTTTTCATCCGATTGGCTTCAAACTCGGTTTGTAAGGATAGTATGCAAATAATTAGACAAGGATTTTTGACTGTGGAAAATCACCAACAAGGAAATGCCCGGAAAATTTATATGGAAAACACTATTTTTCATCCGATTGACTTCAAACTCGGTTTGAGTAATAGTTTACAAAATAAGTTGACAGGATTTTACGATGTTGGAAAATTTGACCCAAGAGTGGAAAGCCTGAAAATTTATATGGTAAATCCTATTTTAACCGATTGGCTCAAAAGGGTTTGTGAACACATTATAGAAAACAATTACATTTAATTTCTGCGGTGGAATTTCCGCCCACAGGCAAGAATAAGGTGGGCGTATTTCGGTTCAGTGACAATGGCTATTGGAGCCGATCTGAAAAATTCGTTCTGTAAGCTCTAGGTCAGAATAAATGGAAACACGTGTTTTTATTTCGGGAAGTTCACTGAAAGGTCGGAATATGGGTGCGGGGGTGGGTTTTAGCCGAAGTATTAAATTTGGTTTGAAAGCTCTATGGGCCAATTAAATAGGATAAAGTTTTTAGCTTTGCATACTCACCCCCAAGGTCGATAATGGGTCGGGTGGTTTCAGCGTTTGTACGCTTAATGGGCCAACTAGGTGGAAAATAATTCCACATGTTGGAAATGGGGGGGGGTCCCCATTTTGTTTTTTTGTGGGGGACGGACGCGCCGGGGTTATTTGTCTTACCATATCCAAAGGGTTACAAAAATTGATTTCGCCATCATACTTCCCCCGGCTTTCAAAAAAGCACACACAAAACATTCCTTAGAGTTAATCTTTGTGCATTTTCAACAACTTCATTTTGTGGTTTTGTCGCCATTCCAAATGGCATTTGCTGCCGCCCGTCGTCCCTTCAACCCAAAAACCGAGTTATGCATGTACTTCAACTTTGCATATTCTCGGCTTGTGGCTAAAAGGGCAATAAAAACTATTTACAGTTCAATTTGCTATAATATTTGCAGCTCAAAACCACAAACGACAAATATGTATGAACCACCAACCCAACCAAACAACCGCAGACAGACCCGCACCCGGGCCCCCAACCCCTTGACAATAGAACGTACGCAAATAGCTTGAACTTTTTAGAATGCGTTGGCGCATTCGAAAAGGAATCAAAGTTTACACACACACACACACACACACACTAGTCGGGGTATCTGAAAATCTACAGACAATAATCCAGTGTACTAGCATGGCAGCAGCAACAAAAAAAAAAGGGTTATTTCCATTCCGGCCACTCGACACTTTCCAGAGTAACAACTGGCAAAGTTATGCAACCAATTTACATACAAAAACAACTCAATAAACGTGCGAAATGCTAACGATTTGTAAAAGTTGAATCCTTCTCCCACCCAAACTACTGTGCCCAGGCAATTTAGCAAAGTATTTCCTACTGGCTTGTTGGAAAAGTTGCCCACTTTTTGCTACACTTACACGAGACGTTTAGACGATGGGCGCCGGGCTCTGTCGTAAACTGTGGGCTTATTTTCATGGCCCAGGCCATGAAAGCGGAAATTGTGCATGAAAGCTACCCGCCCGCAACTGCCTCCACCAACCGCATGGCAAACGAGAGAACCTAACTCGATTATTATAATATGCAACTATATAATCCAATGAGAAAGTTTACTAATAAGCTGCTAGTTGAGTGCCGCCACTTGCCGGTTGCTGCAGGATTTGTGGATGAAATGTTGGTTGAGAATGTTGGAGGATGGGCGTTCATTCAGCTTAAGTTAACTATGCACTCTGGGGAAAAAATGTGTTATTTTGTACTTGAATCAAGTATTTTGTTTTAGTTTCAAATTTTGAGTTTATTTTGTACTTAATCCAAGATATTGTGTATTTAAGGTATGAATGTTTTCTAAAATTTGTTGAGTTATTTTAAGCTGGCATAATTCTTGTTTTAAATATTTTTGTACCTTTTTAAGTATACTTAAACTTCGATTGAATTTCCTGACCCGTCAGTCTGTCCCTATAAACGCCTCATAGAGTTGGTTAAAGCTAAACCTTGTTAGCACCAGCCGAAATAGTTTGTGTGGCGCCACATTTAAAAGTAAAAAAATGTATAAAACTTTGTCAGCTACAGAGTATACTACAGTCGGGCTTGGCCGACTTTCATACTTTATTTTAAGAACAAAACCTTACAAATAGCATCCTGTTAGTACTTGAACTCAGACTGGATTTTTTTATGAGTGTAGGCGCCCTCTTAGTGAACTGTCTAATTGTCACTAATCACACACGACTTTCACTCAGTCCCCATGAAAAATGACTCGAATGTCGAGTTGTCCACAAAAAAAAAAAAAAAACAACGCCAACGCCAGTCAGTTAAGCGAGCTAACGGTATTTAATGACACATAAAGTCGTCAATCACTCAGCAAAATCTCGACATGTCGCCCAATACCCCAACTCCAGCCAAAACCCAAACACCCAGGCAAGAGTGGAGTCTCACTTCTGCCGTCGAAGAACAACCGAACCAAAGCGGAGAGACAACAAGAAAATGAAAACGCTCCCGGTAGCTACACAATTTGACAGCTGCCTGACAGTTGAAATTAATTGATTTATATGCCACAAAGCTGCAGTTTAGCTTAGGGAGTGGCGGCGCTTTCCCCCAAACAAAAAAAAAAGAAAAAGAAAACTGATACCGATACGCACTTTCAATTAACCAAATGACCGAACTATCTCTGTTTACCATCTTGTCATATGTTAAGCCTCTTCGAGACACCTGCTAGCGCCGATCTTTGTCTAAGTGCCGTTTTATGGACAGTGTAATAACTTTGTCGATATATATTTAATTAGATGATGAATTGCCGCTGGCCGTGGGGCTAAATTCTCGAGTGTGTGTCTATGCGTATAAATCAACCGGCTGTCATAGTCAATTGACCCGACCAGGGACGCTGTCGCGCCATTTGACTGATGATGTCTTTTGGCTCATCAAAATCATCTTCAATGCACGATCGATCGATCGTTTCAGGGACAACAACGTGGCTACTTAAAAATGCGTCAAAACTAACAAGATTGATCGAATGGTATGCCAAAGGCGTCGATCCGCTGAACGTTGATCGTCGCGACGACTCAGTTTGAGATATTGGAAAATATCCAAAAAAAAAATGAAAACCACATGGCGATATGGATATTAGTGGGTGATGGATGAGATGTTAATGAGAGTAACGCACTGACCCATTATAAACGTCATCAAATCTAGAAATATCATTTATTATTTATATTTCTAATTGTTAAAGTCAGTTTGAGGATATTGATATTTAAGTTCTCTGCATTTATTTATATTTTCTTTAATTTTAAAAAAGAAAGTGTTGGTAGAAAATCACACTTCAAATTGAAAGAAGGCCGGTCGAGCCCCACTGAAATGTACTCTGTACCTGCCAAAGTTTGTATATAACTAATAAAAAAAAATCATTATAATAATAAATACTTAGCATAAACTAGGTTAGGTAAATTCGTACATTTGTATTTCATCATTTTATTTAAATGTTTCTTCTTTTCCCCCCTTGTTTTTGTGACCAATGCACTAATTTATAGTACTTATGAATTTGTAGCATTGGGATAATATAAATAAAATTACAAATTTCAAGTGTGGGGCCACTCAAACTATATAAGTGCTGCCCATCAAGGCTGCGGCCGGTGCTGTAAAGCGTTAATATTTCAATTACGTATAACTCTACTATCTACTTTTCCGATCGGGAAACGATGTATTGGGGATCAATAAGTAATGATGATAAGTATATATGACTTTAAGGTTCGAAAACTATATCTTAATTAGATATGTGTTTTTTTTTCCAAATAACGGGCGGGGCTGTTTTTGTTAAAATGCCGATAAATTAAATGCGAATAAATGAATGAAGAAATCAGATAAAATTTAAATAAATGAAAAAAAAGAAGAAAGAAATCTAAATACTTGTGGGAGTATTTTAATATCTTATAATCAGTCCTATAGTTTAAAGACAGTGGAAAACGAAAGTCAGAACTATTGTCCCCAAATATAAATATCACCATTACAATTCATCTCAAGATTCTTGCAGAAAACTACCAGGCGCTACTTTAACTTAAGATCAAGAATACTTCAAACCAAAAAAAGACCTGCTAGATTCCAAGACGCTTTCAGCTTCCTTTATAGAAGATTCGAAGGAACCACCAACCGAACTGTTTGGGTTTAGATCAAGATTGTTCTTTTTTTTGACACATTAAGAAATAACTAAATGTCCCTAAAAAAGGTGACTTAATAAATAAACAGGCAGCTGACTATTTGAAAGGTCTAAGGGGTCATCTGAAGAGGCGTCACTGTAAGAAAAGTTATAAAGAAGATACAACATTAAAGACTATAGCATTATTACCGACTTTCAATACAATCTTACAGTGGACCCGCACACAACTTATTGCCATATCTAGAATATCTAGAAATGAGGATAGGTTCGGTTCTGTGGTTGACAAATTTTAAACCACCGGTTCGGCTCATAATATAGTTTTTCTCAGCCATCCGAACCCCATTTTTGGTTCGGTTCAGATTTTCTCGGTTAAGATATTATCATGCGTTAAACCTTGCGACATTTGCATTTATTTTTCAAATCCATTTCTAAAAAAGCATTTAAATAAGTTCGATTTGAAATAGAAATATTTTATTATTATATGATGTCGGTACCTCCCATTAAATCCATTTTTGCCTTGAATTTTCTGATCTTATATAAAGACTATATACTACTTTTACTATTTACTATTAATTTTATAATATAATGTCAGATTTGAAAGCGCCGTCTATAAGTTAAAAAATTGTCGTGACGACCGAAAATTCAATATATACTAAAGCATTTCAAAAGGACGGGGCGTATCAGTAGGATAGAATAATATCTGAAGACTTTTAACTAGTCTAACTTATAGTTTTTTGTAAATTGGGGCTCTAAGAGGCCGGTAGAAAAAAAAGAAACGCAACGAAGGAGGGCAATTTTTTTTCAAAAGCAACAACTCGTAAAGAATCAACAGAAAATTTTAAATATATAACATATTTTGTAAATGTGAATTAGTGGATATTGAGAGAACGGAAAGCGATAGACCCGAATGACTAGCGCATTAATTATAAGTCATCTATATGTTCTTGTAGCGCTGGGATAGTTAAAATAAAAATTACTTTCATAAAAATTACTTTCAAAGATATGAATGAAAATTAACGGATCAAAAAGAAGAAGTCAGAAGCCATTGAAAATTATACATATTTATGCTCAGCTACCAATTGTAGAATTGAAATCAGAGTCTCAAGATGTGGATAAGGAATTACTGATGACTCCATTGCCATCCATGTGTAGCCCAAGAACAAAGTAAAAAATAGATTAAAATCGTATGATGATGGCGTGTAATATGCAAAGAATATGTGGAAAGAAATACCCTAAAACCAACAGCAGCACATTAAAATCTTCTAAGTTTTTTGATCCAGAAATTTTTTTAAAAATTTTATTATTTCTTTAATATAATAAACAATTAAACTGACATTTTTCCATTCTTTTTTATAAATTGACTCAGCTAATGCTTTTCTTTTTCCACTGCACGACTTTGGATTGGGTTAGGAAGATTGGACTTAAATATTTCTCCACACAGTTGAGCAGGACTCCTTTAAAATGTTGCACACACTTGCTTTTGACACACAAAATATGCAGCCAATAGTTCGGTACTCCGCGGAAGGCCCTAAAGTATAGAATTCTATGGCAATGCTGTAAATGTTCCGAAAACACAAATGAATAACCAGAAATCCTCTATTGTAGAAAATGAATATGTATTGTTTATTAATATATTTAAAATGTAGGTTAAATGCAAAATAAGAGTCGGTTTCAAATTTGTTTCTCGATCACTCCATCTAAATCACTACCTTTTCCTCATGGCAGTGTGACCGTCTCTTAATTCTCTAAAAATGGCAAACATTCAAACGACTCAGGGCCACCACAAAACATTTCCTGGCCGTTACAGTTTAAAATTAACTTAAAACTTTACAAATGCCTTTTTCCAGGGGACTGCCAGGCGTCAGATTGCGTCTTTTCTGGTCATTTGTGGTAGCTTCTCAAGAAAATTAAAAAAGATTTGTGCTTTATTTTGGGTGCTTCCTTCATTCAATAGCATGCGTGCCGTCGACTCTGCTTGTATACAGCTATTGCACGTTTATCCTCGTCGTTGGACACATACTGAATGCGTTCGATTAGGTTCTGGGCCTGAGCAATATTATTTTCATTTACACACATTTTATAAAAATGTGAAAACACACAATTGTAACTGTCAAAACTGAGTTACGGCACTTTTGTTTGTTGTGCTTAATGTAAACACTTTTTAGCCTTAGTTGGTGCAGTGCCTTACGGCTTCAGTGTAAAAACACTATTACTTGTAAGAAAATGTAAAAAATTTCTTTTAAATATCGTACTTTAATTTGTTATTAATAGAAATTTTTTTTAGACCATCTTTGTGTTGGGAACGGGAATGGTGAAATCGAGGCGAGCTTCGCAGCTGTGTGTATTACCGACATAAAGATGGGATGAAGATAAAATGCCTCCTTTTGGCTATTACATACATTTGCACATATACTCTTTTTACTCTAAGAGAATCGGAAACAAAAAAAGTTACAAAAAATCATAATTTTAAAATGAAAAAAAATTTAATAGTTTTTTTTATTTAATTATTATATGAAATGTAACAAGCTCATTTATAACGACATTTCAAGATCAAAGATTATTTTGAAACAATCTTTGCGAATACATTCGAGGTAAGCCAAAACATTTCACAGTGGCGCAGTCGTTCTGCGTTTGCCATCCCTAATATTTAGATATCATAATTCGAGTATCCATTAATTTTCTAAATAATGTGGCTTACAAGAAATGTCTGCGCTTGAATTATTTATTGCCAAGGCCGATTACTTGGCACTCTCTTTTTATGTTATAGCTCCTTTTACCACTTATCGCCTATTTTGCACACCTGTCATCGCCTCGCCTTTACGGCAGAAATGCCCCAACTGCAGTTTCAATCAATCAAAGGCGAAACAAAACGGATATGGACATGGCACTTCATTCCAGACAGGCCCGACACAAAGGGGCAGCAACAGCACCCCGGGTCATGTCAAATAAGGTGCGATGAAGGCGTGCCACGGCAACAACTGCTCCAACGCTGCGGCAATGTGTTTCCTTTTCATTACAATTCCCAGTGAAAGGCAATTTAATTGAGGGACTTTCTTGGCCTGGTCTGGTTGATTAAGCTGCAAATTGGTCAACATGGCGAGAGGCTTCAGCAAAATGAGTTTGCCCAACCAATTTATCATTTCATTTAAAACGTGAAACGCGCAAAAATGCAACCGCATTTGGCTAACATTAATCATACGACATGTTGACAGCTGTCAACGCGATGCTCGTTGTTTGTTGTTGCTGCTGCTGCTTTAGCTGAAGGCACAGCAAATTGCCAGCTCAGCTGCTATACAACATTTTAATCCACTTCCAAGCACCGACACAAGAAGCGAGAGTGTGGAAACTGGAAGAAGGAGGAGGAGGAGAAGGCGTGTAAAGGAAAATAAATTGCAAGTGTCATGGATTTCATCAAGTCAGCGTTAAAGTAGAAGCCAAATAAATCCTAGACAGACCAACAGAATGAGATTGAATAATCGTTTGAAACAGGAAGTGGAAAAGCTCAGGAAAATGGGGGAATATAGGGAAGAAATTAGACAGATAAAGGATAACTACATACTTAGGAACGATGCTTTTTCCTTTGCTTCTGTTTAATTCTTCCTGATTCTTCTGATCTCTGAGCTTTTAAGAAATACGGTCACTCTATTTTTTATGCCTGGCCACAAGGAATTCAATCGTAATCGTCGTTCGATCAAAATTTTGCAAATGGAGCAAAATATTTTACTGGGAATACAGCAGCGGTGCATCAAGCGGTGTATCAAGCGGTGCATCAAGCGGTATATCAAGCGGTGCATCAAGCAGTGCATCAAGCGATTCATCAAGCGGTGCATGAAGCGGTGAATCAAGCGGTGCATCAAGCGGTATATCAAGCGGTGCATCAAGCGGTGAATCAAGCGGTGCATCAAGCGGTATATGAAGCGGTGCATCAAGCAGTGCATCAAACGATGCATCAAGCGGTGCATTAAGCGGTGCATTAAACGGTGCATAAAGCGGTGCATTAAGCGGTCAAGCGAGCGAGTTGAACACCTCTTTTTTCGTATAGCTCATATGGATGAAGTTTTTTTTATAATACTATCATAACTGATTCGTCTGATACATACACTGTAACTAACTAATATCCATTTCTAATATCAACCACATTTTAAATTAGATCATAATGCACCTATTCAATCGTTAGCATCCTTCGTTTTTTACCACTCACCATAGCGGTGCATCAAGCGGTGCATCAAGCGGTGCATCAAGCGGTGCATCGAGCGGTGCATCAAACAATCGAGTTTTCAACCCTTTTTTCATAAAGCTTATATGAATTAAGTTTTTTAATAAAACTATCATAGCTGGAGCGTCTGATACATACACCCTTAATACCCTATTTCTAATATCAACCACATTTTAACTGATATCATAATGCATCTTTTGGCGCCACACGTCGTCAAAAGAACAATGAAGAATAATGAGACTTTTGCCAAAAAAAAAAATATATAAAAATGAAGAAGTTCTTCTTGCTTACATCAGTAGAAAAGTGCCAAAGTACATAATAAGCTCATTAATCATAAGCAACACACACACACGCACATATACATATGTCTATCTATACTAATATAAAGAGAGAGGGAGACAGTGTGTCATTTCGCTTGTCACTCAGATTTTTGTTTTTGGTTTTTCTTTTTTCCCAGCTCAAATCGTGCGTCAAGTGGGCGTGCCTCATCAAACTGTGTTCCAAATGTTTCATCATTAATTAGAGCTGTGGCATTTAATAGAATGCAACTCAGAATCATTAATCTCGTTTGAGATGCGAACAAATTGAAGTTGAAAGCGGTTCACTTCCTGGCCTGGAACAAATCTAATAAACTTTTCCGCTATTTCCGCTACGAACACTTTTCCGATTATGAATTGTTCAAGAATTTAACACATTTTTCAAACATCCGACTGGGGGTTGTACATCATCATCGAGTCATTTATAAAATAAGAAGAGAAAAAAATAACCAAAACTTTACAACTGGACAAAGGAAAGACCGTAATCTCGTCTCTGTCGTCTCTGTCTGGAAATGTCCAATGAGATTTTTTGATTGATGTCGAGTGCCACGTTGCAGTGTGCTCTGAAATTTATTTTTATATAAATTATAATTTTCCATCTTCGGCTGGCAAACATATTTTTCATGTCATGTCCATGTCCCGCTTCAAACGAATTGATTGATGAAAATGCCAAGCGTGTACGGAAAATAAAGAGAGAGAGAGAAAAAAATCATCATAATAATGATATATCTATGCAAATTATGGCACAGAAATTATTAGTTTCATGTTGACGATGACGGCGACGACGAAGTCAGGCGGAATTTTGATATTAATTTGCCAATCATTTATCATTTTTTTTTTTTTTTGTATATTGCTTCGGGGGCGTTTGGACGTTTTTGGGTAGGTGTCAAAGGTGGAGAAGGGCGTGTGTCCAACTAGACAAGTTTAAGTGAAAAAAATTATGAAATATTTAAGAGGGTGGATTTATAAGTACTTAAATTGTTAGTTTGATACACTCCTCAGAGAGTGGCGGGCAAACAAATGGGCAAATAATATCGCTGATATTTAATTTAAGGAAGAAGTATAAATCGCCGACAGTCAGGGCCGGACAGTACTGTGGTGGAAGCTTTTACTACTCTTTACAAGACTAGTTTGAGCGTAGAAACAGACAGACAGACGGACAAAACTCAAACGAGTCAGCTCGTCTTCCTGATCCATAATATATATTGTTTATGGAGTCGGAAATGAATATTAAATTATTATAGATTATTTAGATTATTTAGATTTTTTTGATTATTTAGATATTTTTATTTAATTTTTAATTTTTGATTATTTAGATTATTTAGATTATTTAGATTATTTAGATTATTTAGATTATTTAGATTATTTAGATTATTTAGATTATTTAGATTATTTAGATTATTTAGATTATTTAGATTATTTAGATTATTTAGATTATTTATTTAGATTATTTAGATTATTTAGATTATTTAGATTATTTAGATTATTTAGATTATTTAGATTATTTAGATTATTTAGATTATTTAGATTATTTAGATTATTTAGATTATTTAGATTATTTAGATTTTTATTAGTTGTTTAGTATAGTTTGATTATTGTTTTAGTTTTTGATTATTTAGATTATTTAGATTATTTAGATTATTTAGATTATTTGTTATTAGATTATTTAGATTATTTAGATTATTTAGATTATTTAGATTATTTTAGATTATTTAGATTATTTAGATTATTTAGATTATTTAGATTATTTAGATTATTTAGATTATTTAGATTATTTAGATTATTTAGATTATTTAGATTTAGATTATTTAGATTATTTAGATTATTTAGATTATTTAGATTATTTAGATTATTTAGATTATTTAGATTATTTAGATTATTTAGATTATTTAGATTATTTAGATTATTTAGATTTTTAGATTATTTAGATTATTTAGATTATTTAGATTATTTATTTTTAGATTTTTGATTATTTCGATTATTTAGATTATTTGATTTTTGATTATTTGATTATTGATTTTTTTTGATTATTTAGTTTTTATTAGATTATTTAGATTATTTAGATTATTTAGATTATTTAGATTATTTAGATTATTTAGATTATTTAGATTATTTAGATTATTTAGATTATTTAGATTATTTAGATTATTTAGATTATTTAGTTATTTAGATTATTTAGATTATTTAGATTATTTAGATTATTTAGATTATTTAGATTATTTAGATTATTTAGATTATTTAGATTATTATTTAGATTATTTAGATTATTTAGATTATTTAGATTATTTAGATTATTTAGATTATTTAGATTATTTAGATTATTTAGATTATTTATATTATTTAGATTATTTAGATTATTTAGATTATTTAGATTATTTAGATTATTTAGATTATTTAGATTATTTAGATTATTTAGATTATTTAGATTATTTAGATTATTTAGATTATTTAGATTATTTAGATTATTTAGATTATTTAGATTATTTAGATTATTTAGATTATTTATTATTTAGATTATTTAGATTATTTAGATTATTTAAATTATTTAGATTATTTAGATTATTTATAATATTCAGAATATTTAGATACTCATATCTCATACATCGAACCGTTTTAATCCAGCCTAACTGTAATTGACAAACATCAATTTAATCTTTGACTGCATATTTAAATTAATTGTTCTGTTTTTTTGTTTAATTTTCGGAGTGACCGTACATACAAAAATTCTAAGAATCGGTAGATATAATTATTTTTTCCAGGAATGTATGTGCATATGTACTGACGAGTTCAAAAATAGATTCTGTGTTTGAAGTTTTGAAGGGTTCGGTTCCTGATCGCTTTGCAGCCCTGGGTATAATATTTTGAAATTTTCAGGAAATTTTTAAATTGGTACAAAACTTTCAAAAAAAGTTTTCTATAATACCATTGTGGTGCAGTTCGATTCCTACACTCAGAAAAAAACCAAGAACTTTATACTTTAATCAAATAAAAAAATACTTGATACAAGTACAAATACACCAAAATCTGTTTTACACAGTCTTTTTTTACATGGTTTTAATTTATCACGGTATACATCAAATTTATATTAGTAATACTTTTACTTAAAAAAATGAATTCTCTTCTATTTTCATGTAATAATCTGTGCATTAATGCATTAATGTATCTTGTACTTTAATTTTTAATTGAAGCTTGAAGAATTTGGAACCAATCCCCTTTTCTTCTATGTACTACTCCATGTCTTTTTTTTACACGGTTTTTTCTGGAACGTATCTACCGTGTTAAATCAGAATTAGGTGTATTTGGTTCAAGTATGATTTTTTCAATCCCGAAATACTTGATTTTAAACCGTTTCTGGATACCTTAAGTACATTTTGGGCTTTTTTTAAGTTTTTTAAACCTTATTCTTCGAGCGAAATGGACTTGATCCCGATTCGTTCCTATTTGATGGATTCGTACTTAGTATAAATACACCCATAATATTTTAAGTACAAAACGTTATAAGTTATATCCCGTTCGTACAAGAATGAGTGAGTACAAAAAATTCTTGACTTAAGTATTTCTTACTTGATTTAAGAATTTTGTTCTCATTTTAGGAACATTTTTGTTAAATTAGTTAAATTAGTAGTACAACCAAGTATGAATTGTACTAGAAATTTTAAGTGCAAACGGTATAAGTTCTATTGTGTTCGTTCTAGAACTCAGGCAGCCGTTTTTTTCTGAGTGTAGGACCCAAAATAGGGTAGTAAATAAATACAACATGAGTAGTAAATAGTGTGGCCGTGTGTGACTCAGTCGTATTCGGCGTTAAACTGTAGATCCCTTTCTTTTGAGCGAAAATGAGGTATTAGAGCGAAATAAATCAGGGCTGCAAAACCAAATGATTATTTTGGAGGTCCGATACGTGGGTTCGAAACAAAATTTACCAATAGTTAAGATTCAGAAATTTAATGTTCAAGGTTTTTGTGATAAGGTTTTGGTTAGAGCCTTGGTTCGTCCCAAGAATTTCCAAATTTGTATAAAAGAGTGATTAATTTGTTAAAAATATAAAATTTTTTTTTACCGATTTCTGAATTTTGTGTTTACTTGAACATACGAGTTCAATTATTATCAAATTAAATTTATTAGTATTATTTCTTCAAGCAATTGTTGGTCTATGCTACTTCTTTTATTAATAAAAAATGACCGCTTAACTAAGACTTGTAAATTTTGTTGAACCGAACAGGTAGTTTTGGTTCGGAATAGGTTCAGGTTCTTATATTTTTTTACAAGAGGTTCGGTTCAAGGTTCGGTTCAACGTTCGGTTCAACGTTCGGTTCAACGTTCGGTTCAACGTTCGGTTCAATGTAAAAAGAAAAGTCGGAATTCCGGGTTCGAACCGGTTTTGTTCAAAACCGGTTTGCAGCCCTGAATTAAATTTTAATGTCATCAGGAAAGAGGCCTTCACTCAAAGTAAATTAGTCTGCTCCTTTTCAGGTTCTCCCAACCGAACCGGTTAGCAGTCTTGATTAATTTTACATTTCACCAAAAAAAATATTTATAAAATAAAAAAACGGTTTTATTTATTTAAGTGAACTTTCCTTCTGTTATGCATTTCCCTTGCCAACTATTCTACATACAATCCAGAGCCATAAATACCACAACACATTCACAGTGCGAGTCACGAGTGCAACTTGTCTTGGTGGCTGATGGCCATGACCAATGGCTACAGAGGGGGGAAAAAGGCTCAACAAGGCAGGCGTCAACTCTGGCGCGCCAGAATTGGCATTAATGAGCAGACAAAAGAGCCAAACAACAACAACAACAACAAACTCAAGTCAAACAGCAACAGGCCACTTAGCAGCCCCCAAAGCAGTGCAGAAAATGCGTCGATCAAATTAACAATTTAATTTCTAAGAAAACTAATTAAAAATCACGCAGCGCGCCAATCTGAAGAGCGCTCACTTCGCTGAGCTGTCTAAGCAAAAGACTTGACTTGACTCCCTCCATTCCCGGGTCCGTGTCTGGGCTGAGTGGCTGCAACATGCGTCAAGCATTCGCAATTAGCAGAGTTGCAGCAACAGCAGCCATCAGTCCAGGCCATTAAAAGCTGGCAAACAGGCGGCAAACATGCTCAGCGCCCAACGCTGCACCACACACACACACACACATGCTTGATTTTCCAATCAGAACAGAGTTGGAGTATCCATTCCCCACCTCCCTCAAGTTGAAGTCAAAGTCAGCCAAGTTGGCTAGTCAGCAACGTCAGCAACATTTGTGGCAGCGTCTTTAGAACGATGTAACAACAAACGACTGGAATTATGGACGATTGCTGAGGGAAAAAGGCCACGAATTATAAATACACTTATATAATAATAATAAAAAGAAGAATAAGCTAAATGAGAGGTAGATTAGTTATTAAGAGTTTATTTATATCAAAGAGAGATTGACCAAAAAGACCTTCAAAATTTTAGCAAAAATATCTTATAATTATATAAGCATCCCTGCAAACCTAATGGCAAAATTGAAGAAAATCTCTCCACTTTGCTGTTAGGGTACAACATCAAATATCTACAACGTGCCACGTACAACGTGCAACTTGCAATTGCTGTCTGCCAGCGGCTGATGGATGGATTGCCTGTTTGACTGGCTCGGCCCGTAGCCTCGACTCGACTCGATTTGACTTGACTTTGCCTCGCCTTTCCGCGATGCCACACATGCTAAACTATCTTCACTGCAGTTAGGTTGCCTCCCTCCCCGCGTGCCACGCCCCTTTGTTTGTTCGCGCTCGTGTGCGCCTTGTCAAGAGTGGGCGAAGGAGAAGGAGGGAATGCCGGTTCAGTTCTGTGGTACGTCGTCAACGTTGACTGCTAATAGAGGCTCACGCTCACGACTTTATGCCACACATCACTCCACATTGATGGTGGCACAAGAGAGGGGGTTGGCAGGGGGGGGGAAGGGCAGGCCTGTTGCTGATGTTGCATATAATTAATTTATTATGTTGTTGCCGCTTGCAGCCTTTGGCCATATCCCCGCCACCCTGCCGTGTCTTCCATGTTTATGACGCATTTATGGCTGCATTTATAATGTTTACCTCGTCATGTTATTAGTTTTGCATTTGAAGCCGCATAACAGGAAATCGACTCAAGCTGAAGAGTTTCAGTTGGCAGTTGAAGATGCCAGATGGAAACTAAGCAAGTGGGCAGCAGCTCCAATTGGGATGTTGTTGGGCAATTTGTACACATTAGATTAGACTGAGCTTAATATATATTAAATTTGACAGTTGATGCCGGAGAAGAGTGGAGAAAGATTGTTAATATCTGAGGCCATCAATAGATATTAGAGAAATTACAGGGAGAATTGTAAATACATAGAGACAGTTTTACTTCAGGTTTTAATTGGTAAATGATTAAAGTCGATAGCAAATACTGATGATAGTATCTAGCATTTCTAAATGCGTTAAATTAAAATGATAAATCAAATTTAAAATTATAAATCAAAATTATAACTAAGAACTCAATAAACCAAACAAAAGTAAATTCATTCAAAATATTTGGACATCTTTAAAAAAATATAAAATTTTTTGCAAAGAAAACTGGTTCGATTTAAGACACTACGAATGGTTCCCTACTCGAATTAGGACAAACAAAAAAGCAAGGATTCCAAAAAAAAAAAAAAAAAAAATGGGAATAAAAAATTAAGTAACTAATTATATACAAAAAAAAATTTAGGAAAAAACATAATGAGGAAATCCAATATATGGAAAGCAAAATTAGGATATCAAAAATTGGGAAAATAGACAAAAATTCGGAAATTTAAAACAAGGAAAAAAATAATTAGAAAATATATAAAATCATAAATAAAGAAATTGAAAATTCAAAATAATAATAACGTAGTAATTAATGGCCGTGTTCAGCAGAAAGATGGAGCGCTGAGCATGTATCAGAACAAAATGATAGATCAAAAAGTTTCTGCTAACCGAAGTGCTACATTTTTGGCAAACGCCTTTAGATACGGAACTATGTATCTTTTTAAATGGCGCATGCAAATAGCATTCTGTGGTAACACTAGGAAATTGCATAGAAATTGGCCAAATGAGGTTTATATTATATTTGATTATTTTTTATAATTATTTACAGCAGACTGAAAAGCTCATAATTGCAATCAGTGCACAAGATTCTGCTAATGCTATCGATAACACGCCTATCGATATGCAATTACAGGTGGTGGTATCAGTATCACTTGAAAGGAGCATACTATTTCTTTGATACATGCTCCGCTATCATGATACCTCAAATTGGCTATCATGATACCGGATCAGTCGCGTTCAGCAGAAAGATCATTGAAAATGTATGATTGATCAGAGAGCAAGTTCTGCTGCTGAACACGGACAATTAGAACCTACAGATCGCGATATGCGTCATCAAGGTGAATGGCAAAAGTAGCGGAAAGCCTTAAGACGGCTTTCATTTGCCTGGAAGAAGGAGCTAAAATCGGCTGACACCACCAAAGTTGCTACGTACCAACCGAGATGATCGTCAGGTTGGTTTCGCTACCAACATTCTCCACAAAGAGAACCAAACTCTTCTTCTTTTTCTTATTTGATAAACCAATTAGCCGACTGTCAATCCTTTGATATTTTGATTGTTTTTTCTGGTCTCTCTTCTGCAATGATTTGAATAATTGATTTGCGTACATTTGGGTAGTATTCGTTGCACCCTGAAATTATTAGGAACTTAGACCCTAAGAAAATCTCGACATTTGTGCAGGAATAGGGCTGTTAGGTGAGTTGTAAGCAATAGATCAAAAATGGTCGCAGTGCACTATTCTCCCCAAACACAAATACAATATAAACAATAGAAAGATCGCTAAACGCATTTAACAAGCTTTACTCTTATAATGACTGTAAAAATGATAACTAGAAAGTTTTAGCCGGCTCGAGGTTATATTACAAAATGTTGTCAAGTGAAGCTTACTACTAAAAACAGTTTACGAGAATTAAAGCAATGCCATATTTTTGACCGATTGGAGTACTAGGCTAAACTATCAATACAGTTCTCACACAATACCTTAAATAATATTGGTAGACTATTCTCCTGCAAAGGGACTTAAACTCTTTTCATGAGTGGTGTTTGATAAATAGACTTAACCTGTCATCGAAATAAGCCTTATCTTTGGGACTATAAAATTGATGATAAATCTCTTGAACGCCTCTATAAAGTACCGGGGAGTTCAATGTGTGCCCAAGCTAAGCTTCAACAGTCATATATCTGTCACTTCAAACAAAGCTATGGGAGTGCTTGGCTTTATCAAAATATGGTCAAGAGAATTTAATGACCCTTATGTCACCAAACAACTATATATCTCCTTGTTCAGGCCTATTATTGAGTATGGATCATGTGTCCCCACACTACTATCAAGACCAACTCGAATCAGTTCAAAAACAATTTCTTATTTTCGCACTTAGTAAGTAAAACTGGGATTCAAATAGGCACCTACCTCCATATGAGCATAGATTACGCTTATTGGATTTACCATCCCTTAATAATCGCAGGATTTATCTTAGTATGCTTTTCCGTCAAAAGCTACTGTCAGGTGAAGTTGACTCAAGCGCTCTGCTTAGCCTGATAAGTTCTGCGGTTCCGCCACGTGTAACGAGGAATTATGTCCCGATTTATTTATATCATTGTCTCACAAATTATGCGCATAATGAACCCTTTCGTAACGTCTGCCTTAATTATAATAGGTACTACCATATTTTCTAATAAAACTCTTCTTTGTTAGATGTAAGGAATAATCTGTTATCTAATCTTAATTCTTAACTATTCACTGTAAAGTTTGACTGCACTTTGTTGAATTATAAACAAACAAACAATAAATACAGCTGTTTTAAAAATTACCTCCATTATCTTCATTCTGTAATTTGATCCGTAAATTACTTAAAGTGGATATTTCGAACATTTTGTAGGCAACCTGTAGATTTATCTTGACTTTCCCTAATATTATCGTAAAGTAATATTCCATAGCATTAAAATACATATTCCCAAACAATTCTAATAATTTTTTGGACGAAGATATACCTTTTTAAATACAGAACCGGTTTGGATCCCTCGAACCAGACCATTAAAGGAACCTTCTAAATTTATGTCCTCTCGAAGCTGAACACGAACCGGATCCCCTTTGTTTAGATAAAAGTTCGGTTCACAAAATCACATGTCACTTTTTTAAGATATTCGATTAATATCTTCGTTGTTCATTGTTTCAACGATCCATGGTTGGAACCAAAACCATAGTTTTGATACGTTAAGAAATCGGTCTGCAAACCAAAATTTACACCGGATTCGAACCTACGCGAAACCACCGAAGCTCCGGACACAATCTTTTGCAGAATTTTGGAGGGTTGAAGCCTTAGTCTAACAGCAGACTACCAATAATGCATCCAAAATTTGGTCAAAGAGTTTACTTCCTTTTAAAAATCTTCCCCCTTTTTGTTTAACAACTTTCGCTGCTTCAATCAATCGATCAATCAAATTGACAACCTCAATTCTTAATCTCTCACTTGCGTTCCGCCCAGTTTTAACTTCGGGGGGTTTGGGTTATGCGTTGCATGTGCATGTGCCACTCAATGGCAATTAAGCCAAAATGTAAAAACGAAAATGCCAATTAACCTTTGAATGCCATGCATGGCCACGTAACTCACTCTGCTGGCCTACTCCGCCTCCTCATCCTTCGGGTGCACTGTGTTTTTTGAGGGGGCCAAAAGATAAAATAATTACCCAGACGCATAACTCGTAAGTAAAATATAAATTTAATTTATGCATGCACACAACAGGCAGCAGGGCCGAAGGCAGGCTATCAGGGCAGGCAGGGCAGGAGCGAGGCCAGTGCAATTTATCTCACGCGGATCGGAGCTTTCTATCTCTTTCGATGGCGAGCCCTAAATATGAAATAATTTATGATGCGACATTTTCATCAGCAATTCGTTAAAATTCATGCATGCATGCATTTTTTAGCTGCACTGCACACCCCCCCTGCCCACTGCCCCCTGCCCTTTGGGTGTTCGCCCCTTTTGGCGCTGTTTTTATAAATTTATTAAGCCGCGTGTGTTGAAGGGGTCTCCCTCAGACAAAGGCAGGCGACGACAACACGAATCGCATGTACAATTCTTATTTTAATCGATGCAAATATGCAACAACAGCAACAACAACATCAAATGATGATGACGGTGGTGCAGGCAGCCACTCCAATTTTTTATGACAGGAGGAAAGAGAATTGGCCATGTGTGTGTGTGTGTGTGTCGTTGGGGAGGCCTGAACAAAAAAAAACCCGGCCATCGCGATAATAAATCAATTTTCACAATAAACAGTTGGTTGGTGGCAGCAGACGACGGCGAGGACGATGAAGCCGGTGCTCTGAAACTTGGCACAGTGGTAACAGTGTGCAAAATAAGAACATAAAAGCCTGATTGCTTGCTCAAGTAGAGACCCAATCCCATCTGCAGCTCATGCTCCAAAGAAAAAGTTGTGACTGTAAATTAAACTATTAAATTTATTTTGAATTAAATTATCTAAGATAATAGGATTAATGCCGCCGCTTCTAAAGCCACCTATTTGCTAACTGCATCCCTTTTTTCCAGCCTACGTTCCCGCTTCCTGCTGATGATTCTTGGTCATAATGGTTAAATAGAATATGGTAAGTTCTAGCAGCTGGTACTCTTCCTAGTCGGTCGTTGTGTTCCTATCGAGCCACTTTATGTCCTTGTTGTACTTCGCCAGCTGATCCTTTAGATCCCCGAACAAGAAACATTGGCACACCTGATAGTCCCCCCTAAGTACTGGGAAGATTTTTGGCTTTACTTATCTGAAAGAGAAATATTCTGGTATAAGAAAAAAACAGTTGATAGTGCTTACCTGAAAAAATCAGTTTTTATAAATTTTGACACTTGGCTATTTGATAAAATATTTTAATTAAGGGCGAATTGTAAATGTTGAAGATAGATTTTTTCCAGGGAACCTGCAATTCACTCTCTTTTATATAAAAAGTAGAAAAATATTAAAGTAATAGTTATTATAAATTTATATTAATTAGTTTCGTTTGTAACCATCATTGTGAACGATTTTATTCATATACATAAATCTAAAATATAAGTTACATGTCGAGTTTTTTTTTTGTAAAATCGTTAATGGTGTTTTATTCCGTGTGTTTTATTTTATCATTTAAGGGTTTTTTTTTTTAATTTCTGGAAAGAAAACTATAAGAGCTTTTTCAATTTGGTTTTTTGTTTTGTGTTATTTATTAAATAAATTAAAAAATACAAAAAAAAGGTTGTTATTCGAGGGCTGTTCAAAAAGTTATCGGCCTGCCAATTAAGGTCACAAAAAAAAAGGTGTAGAGGTGTAGCCATGATTCCGGGACTCCAGGTTATCGAAATTGAAAACGGTAAATGGGGTTATGATCAAAGTTAATGTAATTCTGGCCCGTACCTCAATCATAATTTTTAATATTTTTTGAAAAACTGGCGGCCATTTAATAATAAATTTCGATTTCCTTTCAAGTTTTTCTTTTGGAGTTTAGTGTAAAAAAAAATAGTCAAAAAATTTGTTATCTTCATAATTGAGGTACGGGCCAGAATTACATCAATTCTGCGTCGATTGCAACATGGCTAATCAAAATCGGTTCAATAAAACTGGCCCAATCATGGCTACCAGGTCAAAAAATATACTCACGTTAGCAGGAACATTGCTCCACTAAAATGGATATATCTGCTAAACTATTTCGAATATTTGAAAATGGTTTAAAGGGGATGGAAAGGAAATGTCCAAGATATAATAATAAGGCAAAACAAAAAAATTAAAAAAAAAAAATTAAAAAAGGTAGAAGACCCCCTTAGGCATTATGATTATTCCGGATTCTCTTTTCAAAGTATGAGTTTTAAGTAGTAAGCCACGATATTGTTGTAAGCATCTTAATAATTATGAATGAATAAAATATTATCTTCCAATTGTGCATTTGATATGCACTGCTTTAAGACTCAATAACTTTAAAAAACTAGAGCTTAAGTTAAAGTTGGCTCTGCCCGACTCAGTAATTCACGATACTCAGGGAATGGATTACAGTAGCGTGTGTCTCTACTGTGCATTTCTATCTATTGGCGCCAGCTGTGCTTAAAAACCTTGCCGTTGGGATTCTTCGTTAATCTTGAGACACACAAACCAAGGGCCCAAGGGTTTGAGATAAGCTTGGTTTAGCCCTTTGGGGCTGTAAAGCCAGATATTTATTATATATTTATCTTGTTGGCAAATATTGTAAGTATACAAAAATTGAAAGTTTTATCGCATTATGCAAATTAATTTATTCAAATTAAAAAAAAAAAAATTATTAAGTTCTTATTTCTTGTGCGTCACAGAGATGACAGTCTCTATAAACTGATCTTTTCCATTTATTTGATAAGAAGATAAAGGTCAAAAAGCGCTATAATCACCTAGAGATTTACCGATTATATGGATGTAATTCCTCTTTACGAATTTTGTTAAGCGTTGGTCTAAGGAGCTTACATAAGGATCATTACATAAACATACTTATATTTACTATTAAGACTCTCACCTTACCTATCTAGGCTTAAACTTCTAAATTTACCAACACTTGAGCATAGACATACCATGATGGGATTAATGCGCAAACTTATTGAAGGTAATATCGATGCATCAAACGTACTTGTTCAAGTTAAATTTAATGTTCCTTCGAGACAAACTCGGAACTATATTTCCTTAAGACTTTCTATTGCCTCTTCATTGTATGCTTCGTATTGTCCATTTCAAGTTGTTTTGTAGGGATTACAACAATTACTCTTTCCTTCTCAGTGGTTACAGTTCCGACGAGGCGTTCGGTATCTCAGTAATTCGTAGCGACTTCTGCTACCTTTGAGGCTACCCTTCTGATTACCTTTGCTGCGAGCAGGGGCGTAGCACGTCATTATACTAACTAAACTTCCCCGATCAAATCAGAAGGGAAACTTTTTTTACCTTATCTACTTATAAAATACCCAAATGTAACTGTTTCAAAATGATGAAGTTGCTAATAACTAAATAAATAAATAAATAATTTAGCATTTGCTTAAAACCGATATTTGCAGTAAAAAATTTTTTTTAAGATATTTAGATTTCATTTATTATTGAATTTTAGTCAAATACGGTTTGTTTCCATTTTTATTAACCATTTTCTGTGATTTGTTTGATTTGGAATAATTAACTTTAATATGTATAGCCTAGTTTTATGGGCTATGCTAAGGAACTGCGAACTATAAATTTAAGTGCATACTTCCAGGGGTCAGATTTTCAATGCCGAACTGGCATTTGCGTTGCCTACTTTTTTGGGCAGACTTATGAAGTATCCGCCCAGAGAGGAGAGGAAGGTGTGGCTGGCGGTGATAGTTGTTAATTGAAAAGACTAATTCATTAAATATCGGTCATAAGACGAACCGCTTGAATTGCTTTATATATATAAAAATGAAATATGTATTTGCATGAACTTAGTATACCCTTAAAGTCTACCAATAAAGGGTATAAACATGGTTTAAATTTTATATTAATATGTGAGAGTCCAACCGAATAGATACTTAAAGTTTCAGCTTAAAGTCTGGCTTATGGCTGTGAAAATTGGCTTGTTAAAATTAATTTTTAATTTTCCCCATAATTTTTCCTCACATCTTGTCACACTGTGCCCATGTTTCGACAACTTAGTTCGCTCCTTCAACGAGGTTTTTTGAGGGGGGGGAGGGGTTAACACATCTCACACCATTTCATGTCTTGCCAGCGACATAATAAATTAACTGCTCTGCAATTATTTTCACATTTTGCGCAAAGTGAATTAAAATTATAAAATTATATGGAAACCATGAAAATGTGGGGCAGGGGAAGGGGGAGAAAAACATGACATGCCACGAAAGTGAGAGCTTAAATATGGGATTAGCTGGGGGCCCAACACAGCTGACGCTTGACCCCTGGCGCTCTTGTATACCTCGTAAATACATGAAATTCAGTTCAGGCTGCGCTGCAGTTAATCAAAATATCAAATTAACTGTCGTGTCTGTGGCAAATAAATCAAAATAAAACCCCCAAGCCGCAACCGGCTCGACTCTACCCTCCTCAATCAAGTCCAACTGATGACGCTGCCTGGTGAAAATTTCATATGCAGACCTACGACGCGTCGTGTTGCCGGCTGATGAGAAGTCAGTGAGTTGAATTTATGATAGGCGCAGAAATTCGCGCGATTTTATGAATGAGCAGGGGGGCGTGTACACTCACATGGATGCTGCATAGTAAGTACACATGCGACTTGGCTGGGTGATTATTCAATGTCAAAACTTAATGTCCCCAAATTGCTGTTGTTGTCAGCGACCAGCCATGAAATTGAATGTCAGAGACGGCTTCCCCCAGCTGTTGTTGCATAGTTTTGGGCAAACCCAATCAAACACAACTTTCCTTGGCTTAGCCCAAAAACAAAAAAAAAAAAAAAAAAAATTGCAGCCGGCAATTTTGTACTCCAACTTCAACTCATTTGCCAGCAGCTGCCAGGGGGCATGTCCAGTTAGGCAAAAAAAAAGAGAGGTACGAGAAGCTTGTTACCATAAAATTGGTGTAAACGAATTGCAGTCATCGTCGCCGCCGCCGCTCTGGCGGCATGGCAAAGCCCAAATCGGTGGAGATTGAAAGAGAGAGAGAGAGAGAGGGGGCTACAGGGTAGACGTCCCCACTCGCGTCATTGTGAAATGTCTGTAATTTGGACAATTTGATGAATGGTTATTTGCCACGAGATGGCAAAGTGGTCATTATTCTTTATCTCCTCCACTCTGACTTCGCTTTTTTTTACTTTTATTTCCTTCTCTCTCTCTCTCTCTCTTGATCGCTGCAACGTTTTACTTACTTTTCATTGCACATTTGGCAAGCTTTTGGCTTTTTTTTGGACACTTCAGCTGGGTTGAGTGGTGATATGGGTAAGCATATTGTTTTTATGGGTCTACATGGGGAACGGGTATGATGAGCTAAAGATTGGACTGAAAGCTAATAAAGATATCAAACTAAGCAATAAAGCGAATTCTGCAATAAATATGGTACACTTTTATGTGAGGCAGTTAAAAAAAATCATTTTTATTTTTTCAAACTCCAAAAAGTATGCAATGATTAAAATCGTGTTTTTATTTAATGGCTACTAGGAGTCGTTATCGCATACGTTGGAAACTTACTTAAAAAATTTATAGAAAATATAAAAAAAAACTAGGTAAGGTTTTGAGTAAAAATTATAGAAATAATTGTTTTCAAAAAAAAAACTGCATTTCTATTATGTCAAACGTGACCGTCGAACACTTTTAAGAAGAAAAAATTTGTCAGATTAAAACGAGTTTTTATAGCGAAGGTCTTTAAAGGACGTTCGGCTGGGGGACTAAAACGAGAAAAATTTTGACTTTGATTTCTTTGCGACAGCTATTTTGCATGTGATTTGAGCTTATATACGTATGCATTGAATAAGCCCTAGAGGTGGAGAACTATCGATTGCACGATCGGCACTATCGATAGTTGGGTGCTATCGAGTCGCCATCGATATTACCCCGGCACTATCGATAGTTTTAGATAGTTTTTTGAAAGCTATAGGACCCCAAATGACCTTTTAGTTGATAGCAAGACGGCACAACAAGGTGAAAATGTTTATATTTTATGATTAAAAGAATATTGAAAACAGATGATGCAATATCTTATGCTCTACTAGGCACTACAAACGCTGCGATTTCCTTTCACTGCCGACGAAATGCATACACTCAGAGAAAAAAACGAGCAGATCGTGCTTGATATCAAGCAGATTTCGTGTCAGAAGACAGAATATTCTTGGATCCAAAAAGAAAATACTGAAATTAAGCATGAATTTTGAAGCTCGATCTGCTCGGTTTTAAATTTAGTCGGCTTCATTTCAAGCACGATTTATTCTCGAATTCAAGAATAGATCTACTTGAATGTAAGCATTTTAGAACAAAGTTGCCAGAGAGCGAGAGAACGAAATGCTCTCGTTTTGAACGCCTCACCTCTCTTGCTACCAAACTCAAATCGAGCGCACAAGTCTTCTCGATTTCAAGCAGATTTCTTCTTGAAAATTCAAAACGAAAAAAACTAAATTAAAGCCGATTTCAGTCTTACCTAATCGTGCTAGATTTCTCTGGAAGTATACTTATATTTAAGATCATTTATAAAAAAAAATGTTGCACCTTATTTTACTGGGGTCAATAAAAATCCGGTTTTATCTCTGAGCAAAAAACAGTCACAAGAATGGCCCCTATTTTTGGACCTTACGTTGAAAAAAATTCAATTTTCAGAATTATTCGAATATGGAATATGGTATATATATCCGATTGGTACCGAAATCACAATATTAATGCCAAAGTTGATACCAAAAGTGTCGGAAACAATTATTAAGATTGTTTTTAAATTTAAACTTTATAACTTTTGTATACTATCGAAAACCATCGTTGACTATCGATGGTTTTCTAACAACTATCGTTGACTATCGATGGTGCCGACTATCGATAGTTATGGTGCCGACTATCTAGATGGGTTCAGGGAACTGGGATCTGGGATCAGGTATCTTGGATCTGGGACTGGTACAGGAACTCTAATTTTTACTTTTCAAGATAATTGCAAAATACCTACACATTCGCACTGGACTAAAACTGAAGTTTACAACCAACAGTTGTAAAGCCGATTTCAGTGAAACCTGAGGCAATATTTCCATGTGTTAAATTTGAGAATGTTGTGCATTAATGTCCCTTAAAAATGGTTTTGATTTTACCCAAATAAAAACCCAATACATTTTTATAAATTAAATTTTAAGCACATTCGCACGGGACAAGTCGCACGGGAAATTTTTTTGATTATTATGTTATTTCACTTACTCTCTTGACAAAATTTTATATGAACAAGCTTAATAAAACTGATTTTAATGTATTTATTTTGACATATAACAAAAAAACAACAAATTTTTCAAAAATATTGGATCGTCCTTCATCTTTTCTTCAGCTGTCTTTTAGTTTTTTCCTGGTCGTTTATGCTCATTTAGATATATACTAAGTTTATGCTTATAAAAAAAATCATCATCAAAAAATAAGGGTTTTTGGAATCGAATAGTCCAAAGCATTTTTTTATGATTCTTTGTACCCTTGGAAAGATTTAAGAAAGCAAAAGTAACTTTTATCAAAACAAAAAATGCCATAAAAATATCAAAATGAGAAAAGTTGCGCTTGCGCAAAGAATTTAGAATTGCAAAGTCTAAATTTTTTTGGTATTGGATGACCTTTTGCTGAAAATGCGCTTTAAATGATCCTGTTTTACCTTCGCTGTTAATATATAGCTCAAATAAATATTTCTCTCTCTCTCCCTTTTCCAAATCCCCGAATTCATTTATTGAACAGGGTATCTGCCTAGTCCTTTTACAACGTTGAGTTTGGGCATTTTAATGACTTGCTTTATGGGCAAATAAACTGCAATTGCTTTTTACCTTCTGCTCGTTGACTTCGTAAGCGCAGCGGTTGCCATAACTCAATGCATTTTGCGAGGCATTCCACCTGGGCCATAATATTGTCATTATATAGCGGGGAGCAGTGCTATATTCCGTGACCCGTTATCATTTTGGCTCACAATTGCAGTCCACAATAATTCCACCAACTGTGTGCGGTCAACTAGAAGCCATCTGTTAGACTGAGTCTTCTCTGCTCCACGATCTTGATGCCCATTCCCTTTGGGCAAAATGCGTTCCACATGGCAGCAGGCCTAATTACATTTCTCTGGCAAATGGCAAATGGCGAATGGCGTGATTGCACACGCAAATGCTCTCGGTTCTCCCTTCCGCTCCCCCACCACCACCCCTTTGGCTGTGTTGTTTATATGCGTAGCAAATAGATTTATGCGCTCGTATTTTACACGCTTAATTCCTAAAAGCAAAACCCCCAAGCAGCAGCCGCAGCAGCTGAAACACTTGCCGGCTGCACTCGGAGCTCCTGCATCAACGGACGCTTTACCCTGCTTTGCGTACTTCCTGTGTGCAGGTCTCGTCTCCGTTTCGAACTCGGAGAGTACGTGAGAGTCGCGACCAACGACCAGCTCGTGCAAGTACTTAAATTACAAAATGAGTTATGCCCTCGCAAATATTTAACAAATGTCGAGAAAAAAAAAACGAGGCATAAAACAAAAGCAATAAGAGATTCAAGAAGGGAGAAGAAGCTGTGAGTACCCTGTATAAGTGCAGGGCTATAATTTACTATGGAGAACGAGATATAGAACGAGGGTCTATTAGACCTAATATACTGATAAATTATATACCAGAAATTCCAGCCCCTCTGGGAAGGGGCTAATAATTTTTTATTTTATTACTAAATTGCTAAACAATGAAATGACAATAAATGGTATAGATCGTTAAAGTTATAACACAGAACACCGAAGGACTCGGAAGGACACGGAGGTGACTAAATGCAAGAGTAATATTCTAAAGATGGGCGAACAAGGGACACATAAAGAAGCTTGGTGGTGTTAGGGTCATCAAACTCATGATCTGCAAACATTAGGACTTTAGCTGACTTAAGATCATTAATAAAGAACCCAAATTATAAATGTCCAAGATGACCTTGAGGTACACCCGAGCTTACTGTCTCGGAAGAGAAATTATTAAAAATTATTTGTTGTGTTCGGTTCGAAAGATAAGAGGTTATCTACATTAATTAAGTTGAAGGATAGACCAAAAAATACATGTTATGGATAAGAAGCCTATAATTTACCAAATCAAAAGTTTTACTGAAATCGGTAAAGTTGTCGTCAGTCTGTAATTGATTAAGTAATCCACGATTTATTGTGTTAGTGTGAGATTCGTCGTATTAGACCAGATTTTTTCCAAAATTTCAAAACCAAAGTTAATTTGCTGAAACAAATGTAAAACTTCTGCAATGAAGTATTTTTTATTCTTTCAGTAAGTGATGGAATTGTAGAAAGCAAGTTCTAAACCCAAGTACACATTTTCTCGAATTGAGTAGATAATAGTTTTGCAATAACTCGAAAAATTCAAATACAGTATCCAACTAGTTCTGTCATTTTTCTTTTGAAGTAAAGTAAGATGTACCGGAGGTCCTTTAAATAGAAACAAGTACTTCTTGTTGTTATTTGTTATATATTTTTTTAAATATCCAACTTGTCTTTCTAAGTTTCGCAGAAAAAATCAGAGAAACGAAATACCCAGGCCAGCCGTACACTAAATTGTATTTTTAGTCTTTTTTAACTGCAAACAAAAATAGTTTTTACTACACAAAAAAAAATTCCGTAATATTTTAATGAAAATAAACGATGTCAGAAGTAGGTCGATACCCGAACTTCTCAAACCGAAAGGATTGCCTTGAGTACGAATTTACCATCTCCCAAATTCTGAGACTTGATTTTAGAGTAGGATCCTCATTTTAAATGAGCCTTTTCGGATTAACCTAAGAATTCTGGGTTTGTTAAAGTTTTTCCTCCGAGAAACTTTAATCGGGATCAAATTAATTTTTTAAAACTTGAATATTATTATTTCTTTCTGCAGTTTTGATGATTCTGTACTCTCCTGATGTGGTTTTTCATAAGTTGTACCTGCCACCTGCCAGTATTCCTTCCTTGGAAGTTGTAGATTGAATTATGCGAGATTCCTATTCCTTAAGGTCTTATACGCAGTTGCAGGGTCAAAAAAAGAAATGTTTTCAATTATTTTGTTTAAAAAGTGATTTTATTGTACATTAATAAATATTCAGATAGTAACTTATTTTCAGTTTTTAATGGCACTTAAATCATGTCAGAATATTGAAGGATACGGCTTCTGTAAACAATCTCCAGAGGGTCCTCTTAAAAAAGGCGTTAGGCGGGGATCACTCTATCTCTTGTTTGGCTTATCAGAACTAAAAAAACCTGATCGATTTTTTTAGGGGACAGATGAATGCTGGGATTGATCGAAGGACGAGTTGAAATTTCAATATTTGACATCTTAAAAAAAAAAGTATATTTTTGATCAAAATTTTTCACAAAACTATTTTCAAAAAATATAAATAATTATCGGATATCTTAATCCTTCGATGAATCCCAGTAGAATATATCTAAGTCGGTTGTGTACATTTTTCAGATCGATCGCTTCAGACGTTTTTTGAGATATGGTGATCACCACTTTGAAAACATAGTTTTGATAAAAACGTGTTTAAAGTTTAAAAACTTACATGTTGTCTCCTATTCCCATCAATTGATACCGTCAGCCGCATCAGCATCTTCTTATAGGTCGAATTGACGTTTTCGACGAGCTATTCTAACTTCGCGAAATGATTTCCGGAGCTATTTTCCATATAACCTGACTTAAATATCTGTCGGATGCGTCTTAAGTACTGTTGCTTTATTCTTCTCTGAAGCCTTTAAAAAAATCATTGGATAACCACAAATATTTATATTTGGAACTGGGCGAATTTATTTCTTATAATTCATTACAACTTCTTATATCTCAATAAAGTTTTTTTTTTTTATTTTTGAAAATGTGAACTATTATTATTATGAATTATTATGACAAGTAGCCTAAAAAAAATCATACAGTTCAAAAAAATTCAATAAAAAGTGAATTATAAAATACATAATCATTTGGTATTGGTAAATATTTTTCCATATCCATTATAAAGTAGATGAACCATCAAAGCCAATTTTTAAAATAATATATTCAATTTAAATTTAAACAGAAAGTTTTTTTTAGGTAAGATTAAGGTGGACCTTCCTGACCAAAAAGTGCAAAACTATTTACAAACAGTATTATAGAAAGGTGCATTCTTTTCATATGCAGTTTGGCATTCATTTATTTGTACTTGGATTATTTTGAAATGCAAGTCATAAAGAGTTGCATATCGAATTTCTGACTGCGTTAGTGGTGGCATATTTTCTGATCCGTCTGTTTTTTTACCTTTTTCTTATAGCCATTTAGATCGAGGTTTTTAAGCATACATATAATTAATATCCTATCCTTAGATATTTCAGATGAAAATCCTATCTTTGAATATTTTATAATCGATTTCAGATGTTCCAACTAATCTATATTTTGTTAGTACCCTCGTATCCTAAAGGAAAGGTTATTTAAACGAAGTTGGTTAGATCAATCTCCCTTAAAATTATATTCATATATTCCTTGATTTTATAGTAATAACATTTTTCAATACTAATAATAATTTAAGCCTGAACCATGGCTGGCACTTAATCTCTAGTGCCATGTCCTACCCCACCATACCCCAAACTGGCTGAACCACCACCCTGCGCTTTGCTGTTTAATTTTCAGCCTCGCTCATTAATCAAATGTTTGCTTTATTTGCATTTGCTTTTTACTCATTCTTCTCATACGATTCACCAGTTTTATAAATGGGCTTCGAAATGGCCTAGGCAAGCGCGCTGCCCCACTCGTCGCCGACGTCGAGCCCCCTCCTTGCCGCCGTCACTCTTTGCCGGGTGCTTAATTTATTTGTAAATACTAACGCATAAATTGCTTATGGCAATCGTAACTCATTGTTGTATTTTTTTTCTCGGCATTTTTGTGGGCGCTCAGGCATTTATCAATATTTTATTGCCCCGCAATAAGTTTATTAATTGCCTGGGTTACCTTCTGGGTTGCAATACAAATTCAATATTTGGCGAGTTGGCGTGGTAATTAATTAGCTGACGTTGGCAGTGTAATGGCGTTTCAATGGAGATCTCTGAAGTTTGTGGTATATATGCAAAACTTGAGGCACAACAAAAAGAGCAATGATGACGTCTGCAACTGACAAGTGTACACGAATGAGTTTCATAGTGTACGGTCAGTGGGCAAAGTCCGAGATTGGTGGGTGCAAGAGAAACTGTTGATGGCCAAATGCTCTTTAAAATGGGACAGCAAAAGTTAATGACTTAAGTCAGCCTTAGGATGATTGCCTGAAAGTATGCTACATTTTTTAATGAGCCTGCAACTTAACCCTAAAACTGTGGGAAAGGTTCGATTGTAACTCTGGGGTTAGAATTAGAAATTAAAAAATTGTACCAAATTCAACTACTTAAAGCTTTCTTACATCCTTATATTATTTTATTAGATTTATCAAAAATTATGCCCAATAAAATTAAGATATTTTAATTTTATAAAATAAATCTAGTTCATTCCCACTCACTCTTTCCTGTGTTGACTTTCTAGTATAAAAGAACTTACACCAAAACAAGTGTAAATGTTTCTTTAAATATTTAGCAGCTCGTTTAAAACTCATAATTTTGAATACTTCAAGGAATACATTGATTCAGAGCAAGCTCATCTTGTAATGTTTTAAATTGATCTTCAATTTGGATGTTAACTAAATAAATAATAATCAAATAACCTAACATTTTCTTTACTAACCAAACTGTTTCCCCAAGTTCCTAGAGCATTCAGATTCTACTTTCTTCTCGTGCAACTGTATGACAGCTGCTTGATAGTCGGACATTATGTGTGTGTGTGTGTGTGTGTGAGTGGCTCAGCTTTCCATTCGTTCACTTCGTACCACCTCCTCCACTTTGGACACATGAAAATGACAGGATGCTCTTCTCTGTCTCTCTCTCTCTACTCTAAGCGCCGGCTACCAACTCATGCTGAAAAATCCTGTTGACGAGGATAAAATGCAAAAACTGTCTGAGGAGTCGGAGTTAAGTGAAGTGTAGACACACTGTCAGGCCATTGTATCTAGGCTTTGGGTTTAGGCCAAGTTTACTTCTTGCATCTGCCTCACGAATTGTTTTCTGGTCAAATCTGTCACTCGGCCTGTCCAACTGTCACTGGACTGAAAGTCTGGCACACAAAAGGAAAGGACATGACATTTCAGTCCTTCGGTGCACCCCCGGGCCCAGTTGAACTTTAAACCCAGCAGATGGAGAAGTTTTCTGGAATAGATTAATGATTGCTGTATTCTGAGTATGAAATGTGTCGGATGTGGGTGAAGAATTATGAACATATCACAAGAGCATAAAGTTACAAAAAGGCTCAAGTGGAAATTTTGAATAATGTCACAACACACAATAAATAAATAAATACAACAAAAAATGCACCTCTAAAATTAATTAAAATTTTGATTAATATTAACTTTTTAAAACTAAGTTATCAGATTGAAACTTGGAGAAACTGGACCCTAGATGGACTTCTATCGTAAATCTGGTTGGTTAGATCAGTTAAATTAACCACTAGACTGAATTAAAGCTCAGATTTCGGCTAGTTCATATAGATCAATAATTAATCAATAATTCATGGTTCAATAGTTTATCGCTCAATAGTTCTTAGTTTCATAGCTGTGTTAAGCTTGAAGACATTTTTTCTCATATTTTTAGTGCCTGCTTTGTTGGGTTAGGTACGTTAGGAGCAGCCTTCGTTAAACACATATTTAAATCTGCTTTCAAAAGCATACTTTGTATATTCACTAACAGATAGAGCTTTGGCAAATTGATTTCCAAAACAATCTATATCCAAATACACCAATTTATATCAAAATTAATCCCCCAATTTTTCCAAATTCTTAGAGCATTGCACATTTTGAATTCTCTTATAAGTTCGAAGCGGTTGGACTTAGAACAATTGGATGAAAGTCTTTACATCTTTGTAGTGTTCAACTGTAAGTATGTTAGTCGATTTCTGAGAGATTTGCTAAACTCGATGCATTGGTACTAAGCCCATTTTGAACAAACGCTGCTGTGCTGCTGCTGCCTCGTTTAGATACTAAATTAGTTGGTTTTGCTCCCAAACTAATTGCTTTTAAAATAATTATTGTCGTGATACTTAAAAAAATTATTCTTTACAAACCGCATTTTCCGCCACGAACGATTTTTTATAACTGTAAAGAGCGGCTCATGAATTTTAACCAAAATCCCATTAAAAAATCATCAGCCAAAGCTGCAAAACGAATTCAACATAAATTAAAGAGAAGAAAGCTACAAATAAAAATAAAAAATCCCAATAAATCGAACAATAGAAAATGCATTTTGTGCTGTCAAAGCATGATTGACATGTTGTGGCAACCGGAAAGCGTAAACGATATATATATATATGGAATGAAAAGCTGTGGGGGATGGGTGGAAGGGGAAGTGGATACCAAGTGTAGCAAAAGTCAAACGCTCACGCGCGCAACAAATTGGATTTATTTACGCCCCGTCAGCGCTGATCGATGCCAATGATCATGCATCATTTATGAATGCTCTGCGCCACAAATGAACTCAATTCACTTGAAAGCAGGAACTGAATTCTGAAATTGGAGTACTGAGTTATGCCAAATCGCCTGTGACAGTTTGAGTTGAGAGAGAGAGAGTTCCAGCTGCGCTCAAGTCAACCCTAATGACACTCAGTGCGATCGACAGCCCAGCATGGCTACTGAATTCCATTCAGCGTGTTCATACATTAATCATTAGCGTTTGGCTTGGCCTGTGTGTGTGTGTGTGTGTGTTGTTCACACATTTCAACTTGAATTAGTCGACGGTTTTCCATGAATGAACTGAAATCATACATTTCGTCTTTTCGACCACATGCGGTCGGATAATAAAGAAATCGCCGACAAAAGTCTCTCAAGAAATGCGCAAAAGTTAGGCCCCAGAGCCAGTCATCATTATTATTTTGTAGCGTTTCATGTTGCGTACGAGAAATTGAAATCAGCATGAGGCATGAGGAAAAGGAGATCTCCCGACATAGCCGTCGGCAAATATCTTTGTGTGTAATCGGCTATAAGCAGAAGCCGCAGGGGTTTTATTTTCTCAGCCGCAGAAAAATGTTGAGAAATTTTGAACGAAACCTTAAGCTCGTTTTTTTTTTTTTTTGAAGTCATTCAAAGTGGTTTCATTTACAAAGAGTATTATGATATAAATGGAATGCACCCAGAAGAGGTAAGGGATCGAAAATACTGCAATTAAAATAATAATATTTAATAGTTTTAATTGGTTTACTTTATCCAATGATCCAATGATCAAGTTTCAGATCACTTAAGTAAAATTTATGAAAGGGAAAATAAACTTTAAACCATTTAACATACCAAGTATACAAAAGTATTATAGGTTCGGTTAAGCTACCTTTCTCCTCTTCCCCCGTTTTCAACAGCCTCACATAAGCGCCCCCTAGCGTGCGGTTAGCATAGTGTCTGTGTGCCTGTTGCCTCATTGGGGACTCATTTTGATATATAATATTTTAATTAAAATGTAAATCGAAATGATTAAGTGTTTCCAATTTATATATAATTTTTCATAAAGCACTGAAAATTGTCGGTAGAATACAAAAGGAGCATAATTAATTGCACAGCCCCGAGCAAACGGGCAAACGGCAAGAGGCAGAGGGCGGGCAGATAGCTAATGACAAACGAAGGGGAGCAGCGACTGATTAATGATGGGCAGAGAAAGAGACCTGAGACACACTGACGAAATGAGCACAACATGGTCATCATCATGATAAATTCAACGATAATAATGAGGAAGCGGGCATAACGAACGCTCTGTTGAAATTTCTGTGGCACAATAATAAATTAATATAAATGATACTTAATTTTATGATTAATGATATTGATGAGTTTACTTACCCAGTGCCCAGTTCTCGGGCCAGTTTTGGCCGCTGGCCACGAAAAAATTTTCATAAATTTATCAACGATAAATCAGTAGAAATTGCTGCGGCCCTCTCGCTGTGCATAATGCACAATAAATAAAAAATAAATAATACATAATTACAACGTTTTGATTATTGATGAGTTGCGCCCTGGTTTCACTGACGCCATTGACGCCTTTCGTTGCTCAAAGATGAAGCTAAGGGAGCGCTCGGTCGGTTGGCTGACAAATGATGCGCCCAATTGGCATGTGAAGGAGAGATACATTTCAAAATGATTGAAATGTGTAATTAATTTACTTTTGTTTTTTCTTTTGTTCTTTAAAATGATTTTCTGGAGCCAGAAGCATTTTTCTAAACCATTTTGATGAGAACAATTTGTCATAATTAGGTAGAGATATGGCGGCAATGCTTTGATAGTGGGTTTGATAAGGCAAAGGAAAAAGCAAAAGAAATGAGAAAATTAAATTAATTATCTTATCATTATAACATGAAATAGACTGGTCAAACTAAATCTAGAAATTGTAATAATCAGGCCTGTTACAAATTTTGATTTTTATCAAAATATGCGAAATCGGAATTAGCAAATGTTCCCTATTTCATAAACTGATTGAGTGATTCCGATCTTATCTTCCAATTTCCATTTATCTCTATTCAACTGTCTTGACGGGAATTAGCTTTGAACCGAATTATATAATCCTTTCTTGGAAATCAGATCTCTTACCAATTCCCATCGATCGGATTCTGAAACGAGAACAGGTCTGAATAACTTTTTTGTTTTGACTTACAGAAAACTTCCGCTGAGAGCTCTCACATGCTCTTAAAAGATAATGGGAATAATTTTTATTCAGAAACAACACGACAGTTTTATTTTCGATGCTTTAAAAGTGCTGAAGTGGAACGCCCAGGAAAACCATTTGGTGGGATCAATATGCGCTGCCCATTATGACAGCTCCATAATCCACGTTTTTTGACCTGTTAGCCATAATTGCGCCAATTCAACTGAACCGATTTTGATCACCCGTGCAATCGTTGCAGAATTGATTTAATTCAGGCCTGTGCCTTAATCAAGGGGACAAAATTTTTTAAAAATTTTTTTACACGAAACTTCTGAAAAAAAACTTGAAAAATCGATTCTTTTTTTTAAATAGCTGCCAATTTAAAAAAAAAATATTTAAAAAAATGAGTGACAGAATTAAATGAATTATTTCCATAACCTCATTTACCGTTTTCATTTCCGATAACCTGGAGTCCCGGAATCATGGCCACCACCTCTACACCTTTTTTTTGGGGACATAATTGACAGGCCAATAACTTGTTAAACTGCCCTCGAATTCTAACATTTTTTTGGGCGGAAATCTAGTTTCTTAAGTTTATAGCGGTTTTTTGCATCTGTCTTAATATGTTATAATTTAACTATTATTCCATTCAGTCAAATGTACATACATATATGTGTCAATGGAATTAGGCTATTACTTCTTACATAGAAAATCCTAATATTAATGCATTTATACTTTTTTGTCCTTTTTCTCATGGAAATTTTTTCCTTCCTTTCACTTTTCCCTTAGAATTTCAGAAGATTTTCTATAGCATACTTCTCAATCTCAATTATTATTAGCCTATCCATTCATAATTTTTGGCCCCAAAAATGTTTTGCAAGTCCATTTCGATTCTCGTATTGTTCTTCCATTCATTAAGGCGCCATTTTAATCTACAACATTGGGTGTCAAAGTGCAGGCCAATGAAAAATAATAAGAGAATCCTTTTGTCCCGCTCCAAACAAGCAAACGGAAGCCATGCCGGCCAGGAGTCATTACAACAAACGTTCAACGAGCAAAAGCCAAAAGGGACACCGAGCTAAAAAATTAAAACAAAATGCAATGCCGAACCCAAAAGCAGACAAATCGAAAGGCCAACTGTGAATTCACAATTTAACAAACTAATAAATATTTTCCTTTCGCCTTCCGGTGTTTTGCGAGTCTAAGGGACATGGATATGCCTGCTGAAAATAGAGCAATTCCTTTGGCAGCTGCGAAATGAGAAGGGAAGAGAAAGAGAAAGAGGGGGGGGGGGGGGCAAAAGGAGAGAAATATAAATCAAAGGTTGCACTAAACTTTGGCCTGCTCGATGTCGTTGCCAGGATAACAACAAGAACGATGAGCATGCTCGAAGCTGGCACTAGAGATGCAAGTGAGCGCGTGAGCACGACAGTCGTGAGAGAAGGAAAGAAAATTTGAAGAAAAAAAAATTGAAAATTGAATTCTCTTTGAAATGTACTTAATTCCTTGCCTTTTTTTCAGGGCCTTAAAAAAGGAGAGCTGGTTGGTATAAAACTTAAAAAAGGATTAAAAGTAAGTCGATATTTTGCTATGACCTAGAATTGTTTTAAGGGAATTGAGAAAGATAAAATCAATGCTAGAAATAGGGAACCTTTTTTTGGGTTTAATTTCGGTTCATCATCCGTTTCGAGGGACCAATTCTGCTGGGCTTATTTGTCACCTCTAGCCCGGCCAGCTAAGCTGCAGTGGGAAGCCAACTTTTGCTCGCTTGATAACTTGATAGGTGCAGGAGCCTCGTTGCTGTTGTTGTTGTTGTTGTTATTGTTGTGCTGCTGCCAACAAGGACACTTGGGTGTTGGGTTTTAAGGAGGAGATCCGCACATGGCTTGCAACTGCCAGGCTGTCGGATATGCACTGACATAAATTGCTTCAACTGACAACGGCAGAGGATGGGGTGGGAGGGGTGTGGGGCTTGTGGAAGATACTGCAGTCGCCAGGACCTTGCCCCATGATTACTGCTTCTGCCTCTCGCAGGCAATAACTTTTCACTGTCCGGGGCCCCGTCTGCTGCTTTGGGGTAAAATTAATATTAAAATGGAAGCATCGCCTTCGTCCAATGTCCGTCGAGGCACTACGACGCATTGCAATGCAAGGACCTTCGCACTCTCTCTCTCCCTCTCACCGGATACAAGCGAAGCTAGAGCAAGGCTAACGCCAGTCAGTGCCAGGGCAAAGGACATTTCCAATTTATTTACGCTCAGAGGCACTTTGTCTGCTTTGCTTTTGCCTCCTTTTCTTCTTTTCTTTTCGTTTTATTCCTTCCACTGCATATGACAGTATTTGTGTAGCCTGTCAGAGCATCGTGGATGAGAGGGGCAGGGGGGAGGGGCCGGGGTCGGACCTCTAGTTTTTGCTTTTTATTTTTGACAGCAAAATGTTCCTTCTGGTTGTGTTAGCGTGAAAAGTGTTGAAAGGTGTGAAAATGAAAATTTACTACTTGCCGCTAAGATTTATGCTAGCCAATATATATTTTTTTTTTCTTAGTTTTGAGTGAGAAAGAGGAGAGTGGGTATGATGGTGGTAGCCATGACATGACCATGGAGTCTTATGACAAGTCATGCTGATGAAAGTGGAAATAAACTGGAGTTGCTTCAAAGTTTATAGTCAACTGGGTTTTTTTTGCAGAGTATTTTTTTCAGGGATTATACAATAGTTGATTTTCTGACTAACATTTGGTAAACGTCAGTAAGGGCAAGAATAAATCATCATTACTTAATATAAGGCTTAAAATAAAGCTTATCACACTGAGCAACATCTAATATCCAACATCAAAGCAAAATGTTCATCGTAGCACATAGAACAAAGTTATCTCAGAGAAACTTGTCAAATATTGTTATATTTATTTTTAAATTTAATCAGCATTAAAACCAATTGACACCGACTCGCAAGATGGCCGATATGTGGAACTTAGTAGACATGAGACAATACTTTGCGGGTGGTTGTGAGCTCGATTCCGCTTACATATAATAATGCCTACACGAATTAAAACTGAAATCTATCAGATGTTTAGCTTTAGTTCATGATTGGTATTTGTTTTTTTTGTTTTTTTTTTAATTTATTTTAAAACTCGGAAAATACGTCAAAACTTTTATAAAAATGCTATATAACTGTTTATTTATATTTTACCTGTTACCAGTAACTGTTATATCCGGTCCCTGCTAAAAACATCTAACATAAATACATCCAATTATATTTCGGATTTAAATTGGGAGTTGCCTGATCCGACTGGTAGACATTTAAATATTGGTTTTAAAATAATTTTGCAACACATTTATGAAAATGTGGCGTATGCGCAAGTGCCCTAATTTTGGGGAATATGGCGTACCTGCATTCCCCCACAAAGTAGGCAACGTACTTCTTGCTATTGCTCGGTCTATAGCTCGCCGGATTGGTCGGGGTTCTTCCTCACCCTTTTGCACGACACCATTAACACATTAAAATAAGTGCGCTTTCAGAAAAACAAACAAAAATCAAATATCAAAACCAAAAATGATCACTCTCAACGAAAGATCAATTAGCCCATGATAAAACTATTGAACAGGAAAAGTATCTATTCCGACCGGACAACAAACTAAACTTTTTCTCAGATTTACTTAAGTGAGAGAACTAAGGTGTTGGTAGTCTCTCGTCTCTACCCGTCCCAACCATGACAAGCGAAGGAATGTTGTTGCTCGTCCCTAAACCAAGGTTCTATAAACCTTCAATTACATTTGCAAGCAGCTAACATGGGTACTTGACAGACCAATTAGAAAACTAAATCTTCATTTCAAATAACATAATACAAAAATTCATTTATTTACAAGATCATGACTTGTCGACATCTTCAGAGTTTTCTTTCCTTACGTTTAAGGCAATTCAAGCAAACAAATAAAATATAGGGAAAATTTATAATTAATGCAAAAAGTCTTATTAACCTACAAATTTAATCTATATGATTAATAATAATATTTAAAAGCGATATTCATATTTTTCAACAAAACTCAAAGGATTCTTTTCAATTCAACTTCATGTTAACCTCTTTAAGGTTCAGGGGTCTGCATAGATATATATATATATGGGTTTCAATAAACTCACTCTGGGTTATAAAATATAATTCACGCATACCAAAAATTCTCCATCGAAGCGGACGTTGGGCCCAATGTACACGACGAGGCTGGATAATGTTGCTAAATGTTGTTAAATAAAATAAAATTATAAGTATATATATATATATGCAGGGTCAAATAACTTCATTTGAGAATCTCAATCGCTTTGCTTATTTATACATAATTAAGAGACTAGGAAATTAATATTTACTTAAGGTTAAGGAAAATTGATCAAACTCGTACTTCAACCGTAAAGCGGTGTGTTTTCTTGGCACATGTTGTCTCGCAACCGCGTTTTAAACAAACTATTAATTGAAATTTACTTTAAATATTCACAAATCTGATCGACTTGGCAACATAAGCAAGCAATGGCGATATAAGAAAGGGTATACAAACGGCGACTTTGTGAACTGGCAACACGAGGCTACGTAACCTCAACACACAGGGATGCACATGGGGTTTCACAAAAGCGTATTTCCACGATCAGTGGCAGGTTATGGGGACACGGACATCAGGCCACGCCTAGCACGTGATGGCTGTATGTATCCGAGGCTATCCAGCAATATCTAAGCTTCTAGATGATTCCAATATCTTGCGGATCCTGTCTCACCCAAGAGAGAAGTCACGTGCACCGACACAAAAGCGGAGTCCGACTGGCTATACGGCTATCAGCCGTGTTGTCCAGGGATGATGAAACGTTATGGACGCCGGCGTGCTTCTCGCTGGCAAGTTATGCAAATGCGCAACTGCGTCAGGAACGATTCGTAGCGGTTCCAGCAGCGATGCGTCTGAGCTGCCTGCCGGCACCGATGGGGCACAACTGCTCTAAACGCTGTATATAAAAAACCTAATTAAAAATCGCGAACCACTCACACTTGTATAATTACCTTCGGGAGCACCCTGGCAACACAACTATTATACGGAGAATTCGCTCAAATCTCTAATTTCCCAGATATTGAGATTAGGATTAGATTTTGGCAGACACTGGGCACTTATATAAGGATTTGAATAAATCTTTAAGGCCGGACTGTACTTGAGATTATAAACTGAACCACTTTCGCAAGAATTTAGGCTGTCCTCTTCCACGTTTTATTTGCAAGTGAAAGCTTCTTTTCTAACCCATCTGTATTTAATGCTTCGAGCGGAGCTTTTAAAAAGTTCTAGACCACGCGTTTTGTAACTTTAACGGGACAATGGTCTGATCTAATTGCAGTTTTGCTTCACTCGTTTCTCCTCTCTTGCCTACGCATACATACAAACTTCTCACTGGAATGTGGCTGATTCCCGCGCTCAAAAGGAACGACAGTATGACTACAAGAGAGAACGAAATAGACCGATCTGCTTGATCAAGCAGTGCAACTAACATGCAGTTAAACAAGCAGTCGGTTAGGCGCTAAAATTTGAACTTAGTAGGAAACAATAACAATAATTTCAGAAAACATTTGGTGTTTGTTCGCTAGCCACTACAGCACAGTTTATGCAGCGCGAGTCTTAGTTGCGGGACATAAACTGAAAAAGGCTATTCCTTGTTTTTAACCTGGATGTCTTTTAAATGGAAAATTCCTAGGCTTTTACCTTGTTCATTAGCTAATTGATAGTACGCTGGACTAACTTTGCGTATGACAACAGCTGGATTGAACACAGGTGCGAGCTTCGAACTAAATTTCTTCAGAGCGTTACTCTGACAAAAGTTACGGGCAAAAACTTGGTCTCCTACTTTTAGATTTACATTTCGACTACGAAGATTGTATACTCTTGCATTCCTATCATGTGATTGAGATATATTTTCTTTAGCTATTTGACGAATTACTTGTAATGCAGTGGGTCTATCGATGTTTGTATCATCAGACAACAAATGTAAACGTTTCAGTAGTTCATAATCTTTCCCATGCAGCATCATATTTTGGCCAAAAGCAAGAAAATATGGAGAATAACCTGTGCTTTGGTGGACGCTAGCTCTTAAAGCAGCACTAATTGAGTACAGTTTATTATCCCAATTCGAATGATCTTTGCCAATATATGCTCGTATAGCTGCTAACACAGATCTATTTACTCTCTCACTGGCGTTAGCTTGTGGGGAGTAAATGGCCGTGCAGATATGGGTAATTCCATACTGAGTAAGGAACGCTTTAAATGCACCAGATATAAACTGTGAGCCGTTGTCGGTCAAAACAGTTTCTGGTACGCCAAAAGTACTAAACAACGTGTTTTCCAGATAATCGATAATTTTGTTCGAAGTAAACTTCTTGAGAGGATACATGAAATGGAACTTTGTGTTGTGATCAACCACAATCAAGAGTCCTATATTGCCATTCTTTGACCGAGGATATGGCCCTAGAAGGTCCATGTAAAGTCTCTGAAAAGGCCGTTCTGACGTCATAGGTTTGCCCATTGGAGGTCTTAACACAGAGTTGGGGCTTTTCGTTTGACGACAAACATCACAACTGACTACATATTTCCGAATTTGGGCAGTCATTTGAGGCCAAAACAAATATCTTTTAATCTTCTCTATAGTTTTACCGATGCCGCAGTGAGCTGCGTTTGGAGGATCATGTGCTCTCGCAATTATTTCCGTGGTGAGAGTGGAGGGTATCCAAAGCTTCCACGATAATTTCTCCTGAACGGAATTCCCTATCGCTACTTCGGTTCTTTTATACGCAAAATCGTCTATTATCTGCAAGTCAGGTAACTTAGATTGATTCAAACGAATTTTCTCTAAGAGTTCACAATATTCTTGGGACTTAAACTCCGGTGAGGACAAGTCCACTATGGGTCCCTGTTCATCGAATTCCTCAACCTCTGTCTCGTTTTGCCTTGACAGCGCGTCGGCAACAACATTTTGTGTACCTTTGCGATGTGAAACTCGAAAGTTAAAACCCTGCAGTTTGATCACCCATCTTCCTTGCCGTCCTCTGAGATCTTTTTGTCTCATAAGCCATTGCAACGAAGCATGGTCCGTAATGACTTCGAAATCTTGTCCTTCTATATATGCCCTGAACTTGTAAATGCCTCTAAGAACAGCTAAACATTCCAAATCAGTAACACAGTAATTCCTCTGTGCCTTCGAGAGCTTCTCTGACATATATGCTATAGGAGCCTCATCCCCTTGTTCGTTAAGCTGTGCTAGAACACAGCCTATCCCGGTGGTGCTCGCATCACATATAAGCAAAAAGGTTTTAGAAAAGTCTGGTGTGGCCAGAACTGGAGCTGAAGTTAAACGAGATTTCAAGTCCTCAAAAGCCAAATTAGCGTCAGCATTCCAATTGAGTCCTTTCTGTTTCTTTAATAGCTCGGTGAGCGGAAAACTGACTGTCGCATAATTGTTTACAAAACGTCTGTACCATCCTGAAAGTCCAAGAAAGCGCCTCAATTGCTTTACGCTTTTCGGTACAGGAAAATCGTTAATAGCTTGGATTTTGCTTTGGTCGGTTTTTAATTGTCCATATCCAATAACAAAACCAAGATATTTGATCTCTCTCATGCAAAATTTTGATT
The DNA here is from genome assembly GCA_018904225.1 of Lordiphosa mommai. Lineage (NCBI taxonomy): Eukaryota > Metazoa > Arthropoda > Insecta > Diptera > Drosophilidae > Lordiphosa > Lordiphosa mommai. Next base: position 381,875 of record JAEIFT010000078.1, read on the forward strand.
TTGCAATGTTGATTGTAAGATTTGCTTTCTGTAACAGCAAAGCTACCTCTTGCAAAAGCAACATGTGCGAATCAAAATCTTCTGAAAGCAAAAGCAAATCGTCTAAGTAGACAAACACACGGGTCCGCAAATATGCTGGTATCACGTGTTCCATCAGTCTACAAAGAGTTTGAGGTGCATTACACAGTCCAAACGGCATTACTTTGTACTGAAATAATGGCCGATTTGGGACTGTGAAAGCGGTATACTGTCGAGATTTCTCTTCCAGTGGTATTTGCCAGAATGCGTGCTTCATATCGAGACCTGTGATATATTTAGCCGGTGGTAAACGGCTGAGTATACCATCGATATGAGGTAAAGGGTACGCATCTTTGCGAGTATATTTATTTACAACACGAGAATCTAGACACAACCTATTTTTATCACCCTTACGCACGAGAACGCAATTGCTGCTCCAAGGGCTGTTGGATTCTTCGATAATGTCCATCTCCAACATCTTTTCTACCTCGTCGAACATCAATTTCTCGATGGCCGGCGAGACAGGCCAATGTCTCTGTTTGACTGGAGTCACATTATCGATCTCTATACGGTGTTCGATTAAATTCGTACGTCCTAATCCAACTCGTTCATATGAAGGGAAATTAGCAACGACTGAATTCAAACGAAACTTCTCCTCAGCACTAAGCTCATGCATTTTCGCATTTTCCTGGTAATTATTGTCACCTGTGTCTAATTCGTTCACAATAGGATTTGGATTTATCAGATTTGATAACAGACCAAAATCCTTCCAAAAGTCTACTCCTAAATAAGCATCCTGTTTCAAGTCTGGTATGATGAAAAATTCAACGTTGTTTGTTTGACCGCGAAATTTTACGTTCAATGATAGTTTGCCTAAGACTGGGCAAGATGCGTTATTAGCTGTGCGGACCATCCCTGAACACTTGCGCGTTTTCGGATGTCGCAAAAACGTCTTAGCTGCTGCATTTCCGAGACAACTAATCGTTGCGCCTGAGTCTAGCAAGGCTACATAATGTTGACCTTCCAAATTCAATTCTGTGTACAAGCGGTTATCAGAGCTCATGAAAACTGATTGTACGAGTTTGTTGCGAATACTTCTAATATTCTTCCAAAATTTCCTAATTCTAATTGTGGAGCGCTTGGGCTTGTATATACATTCCAAAGACTCAACGCTGCCAAAAATTCGCTTACGAGTTTCTAAATATTGTTTTAATCTAATATGTACGGGTGCTAATCTATCTATAAAGTCTGTTTGAGTTTCAGCCTCAACTGAAGACTTATTATAAATCTTATCTGCTAAAATCTTAGTAGGATAATTTGTCTGATCCGAGTTGTCATTCAAGTTAGTTGTCGACTTGGCGTTTAATCGTTTGAGGGATGCGTCGAAGTGGTGTTGGTTTGCGCATCCCGCTTCTGGTTTCCCGAAGGGTTGCATTTGTTACATTTGGGCTTAAATACATCTTTAGCACCACATCCGTAACAGAATATGCGCCTTTCTCCTAAACATTCGTCAAATCGGTGACCCGACTTATCGCAGTTCCAACACACAATTCGTTTCTTCTGTAACTCAGAGATACTCTCATCTAATACTTCATCCTCTAAAATCTCACTGATTCTACCACGACCGAAGTTTGAACGAGCTACGAACGCTTTAGTTTCCTTGCAGAAACTTTCATGTTTCTTCACCTCTTCTCTTAATTCGGATCGCGTTTCCAACTTAAAATGCAGAAGTTCATATCTAAGCGCTGTGTTCGCATTGCGCTTCAAAATGTCCACAAGCTTAGCCTCACTAACTTCATGGGATAGTTGACTAACCAAGCTTTCGATCGATGATTGAAAATCATCAAAAGTCTCCTGATCTTTCTGTCGTCGTTTCCTAATTAATTCCCACAAATCAAAGTCATCTTTGACGTCATCGAATCTGTTCCGAAACTCTGTACAAAAAGTCTGCCAGTTATAAAGGGGGTTTTTTCTATGGAAATTCCAAAACCAATCGTTGGCTTTTCCAGAGAAAAGTAAATGTAAATTGTCACAAAGAAGTCGATATTCGCCATTTAGGTTTTGCACCGTCAATGAACGTATACGATAAAGAAATTCTTCTATATTCATAGAATCTTTCGAGCCGTCATATTTAAGTCGCCAGCTTTGCATGATGCTAGCTGCTTTTTCCGAAGACAAACCAGAATTCGACTGACTACTGCCTCTAGGACTGTTTGATACAAAGTCAAGTAAATTGTCAGGGTTCTGAATCCGATTTTGAGTATTATTGGCACTTGGGCCTCTTGGATGTTGTGTGGATCTAGCTGGTTCTGATTCAGCTTGATTCCGACCGATATTTATTGAAGACAACTGCTCTCGCAGAGATTGTTCAATGGATGTTTTAATAAAAGTATTAAGTTCTGATACTAAGACTCTCTGATGTGTCTGTAATGCATCATTAATAAAGTTGACCATTTCCACACTTGGACCGTTATCTATAGAGTTATTAACACTACCAAGAGATTGTCGACTACCTGCGAAATCTATATGATGCATGGATCTAGTTTGCATTCCTCGTTTGGGTGTTGCACCTCGGCCTTTGCCAGGTCTTCTACCTCTTTGGTGGCCTGATGAAGCTGGACGCTCTTGATACAGTGGAACCTCACGAGATTGGGTTTCTTCAGCTGCAAGATTGCTAGCTGATTGTAATTCTGCTGCCAGTGTATTATTTCCAAATATAAGCATGCCAGGATTACAGTTTACTTTGCATACAGGACAAGATGTAGTAGTTTTTAATAAATCACTAATGCAAGTATTGTGGAATCGATGGTTACAAGGTGTAGTTGCAATTAGTTGTTCTTGTCGCAACTGTTCATGGCAAATGCCACAAAAAGGGTCTTGTGCGTTAATCGCTTCAACTAAGCTCTCCGTGCTTCGTCTCACTGCCATTGTGAATGATTACGGATAATAGTTATGTATATTCAATACTAATAAATTTTATATATTTTTATAAGTTGTTATCTCATAAATAAATTGTCTGTCATTTTCCCACATGTTATCGCTTACAAATCTTAAAGTAAATCTGAGTTGTTTTAGTCTGTACTATTGCAATTTAATGGAACTATTGCCGATTTGGTTGGTCATGCTCAAGGACGACTGGACAATAACCGAAACTTTTCCAGTATATTGTAATTCCAAGCAGTTCATAGAACATAAAAGCCAAATTTTGATCATTATTATTTTATATTTTTAGAGATACTCGCTGTCTAGAGCACCAGAATCACTTGTGGTCGACTAATCCAGAAATAACTAAATTACAATCGCATATTCCAACACTTGACTACAGCCTCCAATACAACGGTGTCCAAAAATAAAAATAATAAGGGGTGTAACAAATAAAATGAATAAGTAATATAAAAATTGATAGAGCTTATAATGGGACAAAATTATGCACTCGATGTTATGTGCTTAAGCAAACCAGAAATCTTTGGTTATGCTGGCTTTGCCCCACGTGTTGGGCGCCAAATGTGTAATGTCGTGGGTATTTTATTTCTCTTTACGGCAATTTCGGCTATTACTGACTATCAGAGTAGCAGCAGATGGTATTTTAGCCAACCGTAGTGCATTGGGATCGGGAGTGCGCACTTCTTGCTATTGCTCGGTCTATAGCTCGCCGGATTGGTCGGGGTTCTTCCTCACCCTTTTGCACGACACCATTAACACATTAAAATAAGTGCGCTTTCAGAAAAACAAACAAAAATCAAATATCAAAACCAAAAATGATCACTCTCAACGAAAGATCAATTAGCCCATGATAAAACTATTGAACAGGAAAAGTATCTATTCCGACCGGACAACAAACTAAACTTTTTCTCAGATTTACTTAAGTGAGAGAACTAAGGTGTTGGTAGTCTCTCGTCTCTACCCGTCCCAACCATGACAAGCGAAGGAATGTTGTTGCTCGTCCCTAAACCAAGGTTCTATAAACCTTCAATTACATTTGCAAGCAGCTAACATGGGTACTTGACAGACCAATTAGAAAACTAAATCTTCATTTCAAATAACATAATACAAAAATTCATTTATTTACAAGATCATGACTTGTCGACATCTTCAGAGTTTTCTTTCCTTACGTTTAAGGCAATTCAAGCAAACAAATAAAATATAGGGAAAATTTATAATTAATGCAAAAAGTCTTATTAACCTACAAATTTAATCTATATGATTAATAATAATATTTAAAAGCGATATTCATATTTTTCAACAAAACTCAAAGGATTCTTTTCAATTCAACTTCATGTTAACCTCTTTAAGGTTCAGGGGTCTGCATAGATATATATATATGGGTTTCAATAAACTCACTCTGGGTTATAAAATATAATTCACGCATACCAAAAATTCTCCATCGAAGCGGACGTTGGGCCCAATGTACACGACGAGGCTGGATAATGTTGCTAAATGTTGTTAAATAAAATAAAATTATAAGTATATATATATATATGCAGGGTCAAATAACTTCATTTGAGAATCTCAATCGCTTTGCTTATTTATACATAATTAAGAGACTAGGAAATTAATATTTACTTAAGGTTAAGGAAAATTGATCAAACTCGTACTTCAACCGTAAAGCGGTGTGTTTTCTTGGCACATGTTGTCTCGCAACCGCGTTTTAAACAAACTATTAATTGAAATTTACTTTAAATATTCACAAATCTGATCGACTTGGCAACATAAGCAAGCAATGGCGATATAAGAAAGGGTATACAAACGGCGACTTTGTGAACTGGCAACACGAGGCTACGTAACCTCAACACACAGGGATGCACATGGGGTTTCACAAAAGCGTATTTCCACGATCAGTGGCAGGTTATGGGGACACGGACATCAGGCCACGCCTAGCACGTGATGGCTGTATGTATCCGAGGCTATCCAGCAATATCTAAGCTTCTAGATGATTCCAATATCTTGCGGATCCTGTCTCACCCAAGAGAGAAGTCACGTGCACCGACACAAAAGCGGAGTCCGACTGGCTATACGGCTATCAGCCGTGTTGTCCAGGGATGATGAAACGTTATGGACGCCGGCGTGCTTCTCGCTGGCAAGTTATGCCAATGCGCAACTGCGTCAGAAACGATTCGTAGCGGTTCCAGCAGCGATGCGTCTGAGCTGCCTGCCGGCACCGATGGGGCACAACTGCTCTAAACGCTGTATATAAAAAAAAACCTAATTAAAAATCGCGAACCACTCACACTTGTATAATTACCTTCGGGAGCACCCTGGCAACACAACTATTATACAGGCGAATTCGCTCAAATCTCTGATTTCCCAGATATAGAGATTAGGATTAGATTTTGGCAGACACTGGGCACTTATATAAGGATTTGCATAAATCTTTAAGGCCGGACTGTACTTGAGATTATAAACTGAACCACTTTCGCAAGAATTTAGGCTGTCCTCTTCCACGTTTTATTTGCAAGTGAAAGCTTCTTTTCTAACCCATCTGTATTTAATGCTTCGAGCGGAGCTTTTAAAAAGTTCTAGACCACGCGTTTTGTAACTTTAACGGGACAATGGTCTGATCTAATTGCAGTTTTGCTTCACTCGTTTCTCCTCTCTTGCCTACGCATACATACAAACTTCTCACTGGAATGTGGCTGATTCCCGCGCTCAAAAGGAACGACAGTATGACTACAAGAGAGAACGAAATAGACCGATCTGCTTGATCAAGCAGTGCAACTAACATGCAGTTAAACAAGCAGTCGGTTAGGCGCTAAAATTTGAACTTAGTAGGAAACAATTTAATTTCAGAAAACGAAAATTAAAAGGCACACGAACCAAGAGATTGAGAAAGCTTGGCCTCTGGGATGTAAAGCCAGCTATTTTTAGTTGCATGAAATACTAGTGACAACACGATCAAGAACAGATAACCAAGATAAGCTAGTAAGTTAAGCATGGTAGAAACTGGGATAGTAGAAGTCGTAAAAAAAACCCCCAAAACCCCACACCATTCCCCCCCGGCTTCTTTGTCCCTTTTTTTTTGCGTCTATATAAACAAAAATAAATAATTTTGGTGGCAATTAAATGTTTGGATAATTTTTAATATAACACATTTTTGAGAGCTTTGACTGACAGATGTTAGATGTTGCCAGTGTGAATCGCAGTTTCACATTTAACATCAATTCCACGTGCTACTCTTAAATGTAGTCAGTGTGATTAACTGACTTTAAATTATCTAGTAAAAAATATATTAATTGAAAAAAAAAAGTTTGCATATTTTGAGGAGCAAAACCATGATTTTTTATAAGCATAATTATTGTATATCTTTCATTATTTAAATTTTTTTTTTTTCTTTGAGTGATTTAAGCACCACATTTTCAGTATTGATTTGAATTTGGTGCCCCCCTGCACCTCCCTGCGTACGGCCTTGGCGCCAAGCCAATCTCTTCAGATTCCTTGTCTTTTCGAAATTAAAACTGCAGGTTGATTCTGACTAGGAAGCTTTCCCAAAAGCTATCAAGAGCATGCGATGACTTTCAGGGTGAGTATTCTTAAAAAAAAAAAATGAAAGCTTCCTGCGAATTGAGTCGTTGGCACAAAGGCTGAGTATGTTGTTTAAACCTTAATACATTGTTAAGACCGATTTTTAAAGGGAAATAATAAAGGTTTAGCATAAACAGAGTGACCAGATGGTCTAAAGCAATTTAATGCTAATTTTGACAACTTTTGTAAATCCTTTAAAACTTATTTACTCATCCAATATCTAAGCCTGTATGTATTTCGGTATAAACCACTTTTGCATTTATAAAAGATACAAGAAGTTAAATGGGTCCAAAAATTTCTAAGACAATTCGGCTCGGCTTGCTAATCGTAGGAGTAGCAAAAATTTAAAATTTGAGACCGATTACCTCAATCGCTGTATCAAAGTCGCTTCTTTAAATAAGGCGTCGAACAAGTTGATTTCAATATTAACAAGAGATCAGCTAAAAACCAATCTCAGACAAATCTCGAAACATCTGCAGCCGGATAAACAGACAACTGACAGGCTCCAACTGCAACTGCTGGAAATACTAATTTCAAGATGGCATAAGTCGCATAAGTCAAACTGTCAGCGGCAGACAGGAACAACAACAACAACAAAAGCTTTGCATCTCTGGGATGAGTTGGAAAAGTGAAAAGTTAAGCGAAACGAAAAGGAAGGTCCTGCCTTAGCTCTTCCTCCCCCAAACGACAAGCAGATCCACATGTGTTGTAGAAAAATGTTTTGCTTCTGGCATTGTTTTCTCGCATTTTGTTCTAACAAAAGTGCAATTTGCACCCAAAACAGCCGCAAAATAAGAAGGGAAAAGCAGAGTACGACGACGACACAACGTCGAGTGTTGACAATGGAACCGAAAAGGGGATAGAAACAAAAGGAGCACATGACAAAAGCAAAAGAAAAATCTCTTTTGTATGTCTAAAAAAAAAAAAACAAGCATCCAAAACTTTTTCAAAACCTTACAAACTTGAAATCGGCAAAGTGCACTGAAAAAAATTGAATTTTTTGAAATAAAATAAAACGCAATTTCTTAAAGAAATATTTATTAATCAAATCTTTTTTATTTTCTAAAATTACTTTTTTTTATATAATATATTTTTTTGAGTGTGCTAGTGGGAGTGTGTGGGCATATGCTGAAGTTTGCCTGTACGTTCAAAGATAAAACCCAAAACAGGCAGCCAAAACAACCGAAACAACAGAAGTGAAAAGAAAACTGCAAAAAATTGCAGCAAACAGCAACAGCCTCCAGCCACGCCCCCCAATGTCACACGAAACCAGTTGGCCTGGAACAAATGCGTACGTGACACTTTGGTGGCGCAGAGATATAAGAATGTCACATAACTCAACGTGATTAACGTCTTTTTGTCGGCGGTGGCGTCGTCTACTCCTTCTTCTCCACCTCCTACTCCTTAACCTCATCCTTAACTCTCTCTGTCTCTGTCTCTGTGTCCCGTCTCTCCCTGTCTAGATGCAAAAATATTGCTGGCTATAAAACAAGTGGTTCTCGCTTGGGTTCTGTGTAGATTTTTCTCATTTATCCATTGGGTGTGCTTGGCATTTAGCGCAATTTTCTATTATGCCATGACATCCACGCCCCGGCCCTATCCCACTTCTTTTCTTTTTTTGGTTATTTATGGATATCTAGAGATTGGATTGACTGGGCTGGAGTTGAGAAATATGATGGTGTTAGTATTTGGAGGAATATATGTGAAGTATACATATTAGATGATGATAGTCTCTAGTTACTTAGGCAACTGAATGATAGAAAGTCTTTCAAAACAGACTTCAAAAATATCCTTATTAATAATATACATGTACACTCATGAAAAAAACACTTACATTTTAGAAAATTGGCCTACAAATATTTGTTCTTCAAAAAAATACAAAAAATTTTTTGGAAAAAAAAAAAAAAATTTGGAAAAAATAAAAAAAAAATTTGGAAAAAATAAAAAAAAATTTCCGGAAAAAATAAAAAAATTTTATAAGCGGATTAGTTATTTTCAAATCGGAAACAAACTTGATCTGTGTATGGTATACATCCACTTAATTGCTAAAACTGATGTTTCTAATGTTCATAGTCTCTGAGATCGACGTGTTTATGCAGATAGACGGACAGGTGGAGACTATTGACGCTGATCAAGAATATATTATAATATACTTTATTGGGTAAGAGATGCCTCCTTCTGTCTGTTTTATACATTTCCTCAAACTCTTTATACTTTATGTACTTATATTTGGAACAGAGTAACAAAAATACCCTAACAATTAGAGTTTGTCTAAATAAATAAGGAAATTGGTTTTAGTAAGAACGAGTTTTCCAACTTTGCGATGGGCAATTTAATTTGAATTAAAATATATGTATATGGAAAGTTTGATTTAAAACTACAGTTCTAAGTTGGTTTTATATATGGAAAATCTCACAACACTTCAAGTGCGAAATCAATTGGCACATTTTAGATGAGAATAGTTCGATAATCTAAATCACAATTAATAAGTGTGATGTTGTATCATTATTTATATTTAATTAATTATTCCACAAACAGGACATCTCCCCTACTGCCATCCAACATTATTCTCTCCCTCCAAAGTCGCACACATTTTGAGCTTTGCCATTCGCATTCGCCCAGCCTTCCCCCCGATTTGAGTTCTGGCTTACTTGATAGATTGTCTAAATGTGCTGCGTATGAATGAATGACTGAATGAATGAGCCAGAATGCTGGGCGATGTGCTGCCTGATGCTTCCTCTGAGATTGATGGCCAAAATGGCTGTTGAAACAACGTGGACGACGACGAGGAGGAGGCAGCCGCTCAATGAAGAAAAATAATCACCAACATCATTTATTTTCCGTTTTGCCTGCCTGCCGCCGCCGTACAACACACATCAATCTTTGGCAACAGCAACAACAACAGCAGCAAGAACAGCAAGAACCAACCAACTATCGACCATGACCATGGCTGGGCTTGGTGATGTATACTTTCTGAGCTTGACAGCTTCTGACATGGACATGGACGAGAGAAGCTTTGGCGCAGCTGACAGACGACTTTTGACGTTTGCCTGCAATTAACGAGGCTCAGTGTTGAAAAATGACTGCAGCTGCAGGTGAAAATGGCACAACAGAGTGTTGGTTAATGACATGACAACAGTTGGACTTGCGTCTGCTTGCGACCCATCATCCCCACCCCCACCCCACCCACTCAGCGCTCAAGTCATTTAAATCATTAATTTCAATGGCGACGACCCCACACACACGCAGCACATCACTCACTCGCCCCGAACAGAGAGGCTCGTCCTCGTTTGCTAAGACTAATTTGTGGCTCTCAGCTAGGACGCCCACCATGTCGGGATACACTGGAAAAAAAAAGGAAATGCACCAAGTGGAATGGCTAATATTCCAAGCATATGAATGTCCCCGCAAGGATGCCACTATTTTGGGAGATATTCTTAATGACCAAACAGCAGTTGATATGTATATGGATTTATGTATATGTATATGCCATATACATGTAGAACTAAATCCTAGTAGGCCAGGGTGAATGTGTTGACGAGACAGAAAAAAAACACAAAATATCTGGTTAAATTACTAAAAAGGTTCTTTATACCTTCATTTACCTTGGCCTACTAGAATAACATTCAATCTGAATATATGCAAAATCCGCTGTACGATATATGGGACATTAGAAACTAAATGAACAAAGCAACTTTTTCAGAGCCGAAGCTAAAAGATTGAATTTTGAACTCGTTCCTATGTTATTTAAAAGTATGATATACTTAAATATAAAAATGATAAAATTTGAATGAAATGTTAAAGACAAATATAGAATTTGATGAGAACTAGTAAAAATAAAAAGTTTTTCTCACTTAAACGAATTTTCAGACCACACGATTCTATGCCCAGAAAAAATGATATTTTTTGATTGCCATGAAATTTGAATATCCGAGATTTCCCGATTTCTAAAGACAAACAAAAAAGGGGATATGGCGGTCACTCTCAAAGCAGTTTTTTGAACTGATTAAGCGATATTACTTACTATGTATTTTTGAGTCGTTGATGAAACCTGGATTCAGTTTTTTGGTATTAATATAACTTTTTATTCCTTACTTGAGTGTCTCTTACTCTTACTTAGCTTAAAAATACTTTGAATGTTGTAGAATAATGAAAAAAAAATCTAAGGCTAACATCGGCTTCGATTGTGGGAACTATCTGATATATTTATTCGATTTGGATTAAATCCGGCAAAATTGTGTTGTAGCAAATAATATTTACGATAAAGAAGATGAAGACGCTACGATTGATAACTAAAAAGTTTTTCTTACTATAACTTGTTTTTGGACCGATCGTTCCGATGTCAGCTATATGCAGTAGTCATTCGATTTTGATAATTTTTTCCAGAATTGTGTGGAAGCACACAAAACTAATAAATAATAAGTTTGCTGCAAGGATATAAAAAAACTTAAATTGGTTTCTTTAAAATTTCAAATTTTTTAACCGAGATCACCGGGTATTGGGGAAGTAAGTACGTACCTCTTGGGTTTCTAACATTTCGGAGAATATTGCCCTATTTATAAATACATACAAAATGTAGCATGATAAATGCCCTTCAAAGTATGCAAACTTTAGTTTCCATTAATTATTTTCAATATTATAGCACTAATTGATACTCAGTTATGGCAGCATCATACAGTATCCCAGCAAACATTTTTTGTCGCGGAAAATAAGATTCTTCCAGTATTTATTACTTCAATCTAGCGTTATTGCATTCCTATCGCATTTTTGTGCCACTCTGGGATACTTCTGGGAGGTGAGAAAGCGTTTCCACTGGGAGATGGGAAAAAGTCTTATCTTAGAGATAAGAAAGCGTTTCATTTTGGGCTTAAGAAAAAAGAAACTTCTTTGAGAAAAGAAATAGTGCCTTCTGAGGAATAAGAAAGCGTTTCTTTCTGGAGATAAGAAAAAAGTCTCTTTTTGGGATAAGAAAGCGTTTCTGTCTAAGTATACGAAGAAGTCTCTTCACCGATATTATAAAAAAGTTTCCTGGAGGTAGGAAAAGTTTTTTATTCGGGATAAGATAAAGTCTCTTTATATGGATAAAGTCTCATTTTGAAAATAAGGACAATGTCTTCCAACTCTCTTTATAAAAAAACTTATTTAGATTTTCTTAATAATTTTTAAGCGATGTTTCGTCAATTTTTAGATTGGATGATAAAAAGGCGAGTAGTTGACTTCAAAAAGAATCGCAATTATGTCTCCTAGGCGAATAATAAGGGATATATCTCCAATTTACCGATTGGATGTTATAATAGCGATTAAACATATTGCTAATTAATTCCTTTTAAGTATCAAATGCGATAGCTAATGTATTTTGTTAGTGTAAGTCGACAAAGGATTTCCAAACTCTCAAATCAAATTATCGCCAAACTCTCCTTTAAAAGGAGAGATAGGAAACACGACAAAATGTTTGCAGGGATCCACAATGCACATTCATTCAGATTACAAAATTGAAAATTATTAACATAGCATACTTTTAAGGGCATTTATCATGATTTTTTGTTTATTTTTCATACGCGGCAAAGCATTTTCGAGGAGAAATAATATTAAACACGTTATTGAATCGATTTTACTGTATGCAATTTCAACGATGGATTGGCCAAAATATTGTACTCAACAATATTAACAACTATTTCTCAATTTTCTAAAAATATACACCAAAATTTTTGTGCCGTGCAATTTCCTCTTCGAACATAGTGATCCTTGCTGTGAGCGGGGTCGTTATGCGACTGTGACTTGGTTTTTGTAGCCAAGTCACTTGAAAAGTCATTAATCATTTTGGGGAAATTTCGCTTTTTGCCGCATTTTGGGGCGGAGACGCGCGCGCTCGATGCTCTGTCCCGAGTTGGATTTGGAACTCGCAGAGCTGCAAAAATCCATCACGCACTCTAAACGATGGTGGTGGAGCTGGTCAGGGGGTGGGCCAACCACTCACATCAACAATCAGCAAACAGGCAACATCAATGTCAACGTCAGGACGCGGACAAGGCGATGTCTGACAGGCGGAAGAAAAGCCACCCATCAAGTGTGGATGTGGATGGCAAGTTGAGTGAGTCGACTGAATGGAAAGTGCTGGGTGATTAGCAGGCAAAAGCATATGCTTTTTAATTTCCATGTCAAGATGAGCTAGATGGTCAGCTGGGATTAGGGAAAGAAGGAATTTGTGGCATGCCACATATCACAGTGGGTTTTGTCATTCGATTGGCATCCTAACCTGACGCATTGCCACCCAACAAACAAATCTTGTGCCAAGCATCCCGACACGCACATGATAAATTGTTATGTGGAAACTTGGCGTTGAAAGGCAATGAAGTTGAACTCTCTCTCTCACTCTACCGACTTCACATTGGTGCCCTGTGCACTTTGCACTTTGGCACAATTTATATTTAAAAGGCGCAAGGACAAGCAAAGGCTGCGCATTGCAATGGGCGGACAGCATCGAGAAGAAGAAAAATGTCCGACTGTTTTCAAGTGCGACGCGTAAGTGGAGCGGTAAACAAGTGACCCAACCACCATGAGACTGTCACGCCCATTCACCACTCTCCGCCCCCCATATGGATGAAGCTGAAAATGCTTGCTGCAGTTGCTCAGCAGGCGGGCGCCATTTACCAAGTGTCAAAAGCAAAGCTAAAGCTATTGTCGACATGACTTTGGACAACAACAACATCACGGAGAACGAACACACCCAAAAGTGAAATGCTTTGTTGGCAATTGCTGAGGAGTTGCCCGCACCGAGCAGAAACTTGGAGGAGTCGGAAGAGTCCGTGCCTTGGTGCCGGCAAACAGCATGTGTCAACTTCTTTGGGATTTTACTCTCCAGCGAGGCGATAGAAAAGTGGGTGACAAGTAACCGGAAAATGTATTTTATTGTTTGCATCCGGACATTTCGTTTTTCCGACCTCTGCTTCGCCGGTCGCCTGGCACTAAATTTGTCGAGTAATTGATGATATTGCACTTTTTTCTCAACGAATTGATTCGAGTTTTTTTTTTGGAAGGAGTTGGGGGAAGATGGCATCATTGTGCTGGTCGAGAGACTGGACTTGACAGCATGCAATGAAGTTAAAATAGTATGGAACTAGCTTATGTATTTGATAAGATATTCGAGAGATGCTCGATTCTCTATTGGAATTGTAAGAATTGTTTATAAAATACAACAAATTTTCGGTCCATGCGGGTCAAAGAATGAAAATTGGTTCAAAAAGTTGGACAGGGTTTTTAATATTCTGAAATAATGTTCAAACCCTAAAGGCCTCATTCCAGATGGCATAAATATTTTTTTTTTTGGCACTGTACTTTATATTAATAAGACAGCTTTTCAAAAGCATTCAGCTTTTAGAGCTTTTCAAAAGTGTTTCTATTCATATGAAGTCTTGTGCCGAAATAAGTTTTAATGTCATCTGGAAAAAGGCCTTTAAGAATAATCAGCTAAATTGCATGTTATTGTGATGTAGTGTGACCAGAGAATGGAGACTAAATTTGTTATAAAAATACCAAACAATTTTTATTATGTCCAACTAAGTCTCTACATCACAACAAAATGCAATTTAGCTAATCATTCCTATATTTCGAAATGAGCCGAATCCAGCCGCAAGATAAATCGATTATATGAGATAACATCTGAATTACCGAACCAATAAAAATGGAATTTAAATAAAATAAGGTCTGCAGTCCCTGGCAATTTCTACGAGGCTTCGGTCCTTCATATTGAGAAGCTATTCAGTTTTGCCGGAGTCTGCACTTACAGTTATTTTTAAAATATTTTTTGTCATTTTTTAGTATTTTGGATCAGACATTTCTATGCCTTTTTAGCCATTTTACGGCATCAATAGTTGACATCTCTGTAAGGGAGTAGTTATTTCCGTATAATTTACACTGTTAATTTGAATTATAATATAAAATTATAAAATTTGTATATAGTTTTCTATTAACATAAACGTATCTATATTAGTCACGCGGGAATCACGCGTGATTTCTGACCGCAGGCCATCTCAATTGCATCGCTCCTCTCATAGTTGGTCTTTGCCTCCTTACACAAATATCTATTGGAAAAAAGGGGGAAACTGAAAGCGGCAGTCCAGTTAGCTAATGCCGTCAAGCCAATTCCAATTGGGAACTTAAGTAACTCAATTCCATTTATATTAAGTCGTAGTTCAAAAGATGGATATTTTAAAAAAATTTATTTTATTAATGTTTTTTTTTTGCATTAATTTATTTATCATTTGGATTAAAATCAACCAAATAACGTATGACCCGAAATTATTCAAAATGTAAGAAATGTATAAGGAAATTGGATATTTTTTATTTTTTTTAATTTTTATTTTTATTTCCTAAACTTGAAATTTACATATCCCCTGCTTTATCCAAAAATTCAAAAATTCGTTTTATAAAGTTTTACCGTTAATTAACATGGCCATAACAGACACACTCTAGCGCCCTCTGTATCTCATTCTCAATTGAAGCGCCATCTGATGAAAAGTTAGCGCACATTTACTTTAGTTCGCTTGATGGGCACCAAAACGCTTTGTTGTTTCCACACTCAGGGCAATAGATGGCTCCACTGAAATAAAGCTAAGCATTTTGAAGTCAAAAGATAATTATAAGGCGGCGGAGGCAGAAGGCTTGATCGGTTACTTATACTTATATACTTCTGCCTTTTATATAAATTTGCACGAACTTAGTATATAGTTTTTATTCTTCAAGTTTATAAAGCAGCGGCAGATTAGTTTATGGCATTTAATATTGATCGAAATGCATAGGTTGATCTACTACGCTGGTAAATAATAAAAAACTTTAAAAATGTTACAAGCAAAGTGCCCCAAATAAGTGATTCGGCTAAAGCGAATATTTCGGTCCAAAATTGTTTGCTGTTTTAATTTATATTTCGGTATACCAGTACATACCAGAACGATAACATAATTATCGGAATTTCGATCAACATAATGACGATGGATGCAAATTGGTTCTGAACCTAACCGAACCGCTAATACCTATATTGAATCGGGGTCCTTTTGAAAATGCTGAGCCGAAAGTAAAGGGTCTACATTGTACATTCAGGGTAAAATTTATGAAAATTTGAAATCACTTTCAAAAGCTTGAGCTTCTAACCTGCATATCGAGATTCGTAGAACATATAAATTCAGATTTTGAAGTTATTTAAATATATCTTAAACAAGCTAAATACCCAGAGTCGCTTGGGTATGACATGATATGTTTTTTTTCACAAAATTCGGAACATTTGTTGATTCCATAACAAGGCTGAGTTTACATTGAATTATTTTGTGTAATTTTGAGGAAAATTCCTGTCATTTTCAAAGCAAATAATTTGTAATTTTCTGTCATTGACATCTTATGACCCCATGTAAACCTAGAATAGGAGATTTTTTAATCACTTCTACATTTGAACTGTCACAATATGATTCTTAACCAGTTATAACATGGAAAAATATCTAACTCAAAATTTTGGAACAATTGGATTCCATCTTTCCAACACAAACACCAAATTTTACGATCAAAACTTTATTAATTTCTGAGATATGTCCTTAAGTCATTTTTGAACCGAATCAAACTGGATCAAAACCGGCTTTGATTCGAGAAAATATGTAACACCGAATGACCAACACACACTCTTAATTTTAAGATCTTAAATAAGTTTGAACTGGTTTACTCTGTTTGGGAACTGGATTTGAAGGAGTCAAATTATTAACTTCATTTTACCAAACCATTTCTGGTTTAAGACGAACAAATCAAGAAAAATATCCAATTTGGTCGATCCATTCTCGAATTTTTGGGAAAGTAACGCTTACCAATAGAATTTTATAGAGAGATTTTCTAAATTTTTGTTTTGAAAAATCGTAAAGAATATTTTATTTAAAATTTTAAAATGAACGATTTAAAATGATTAATAAACCAGAGCTTAAAGTTTGACTTTAAATACCTGATACTCAAATTCATTAACAGAGCATTTACAGTTTGTAAAGTTAACAGAGCTGGCAGCAAAACATGCTGTTATATGCCAGTATTTGATCTGACCAAGGGACCAAATACAAAATTTGGTTGCTCCATCTCTTATAGTCCCAAAGATCTAGGTGTTCTTTTTGACAGACGTCCAGATGGACAGAGCTATGTCGACTCGGCTGTTGATGCCGATTAAAATATATATAATATAAGTTTATAATAGTTAAAATATTATTTTATTCCAATTTGTATGGTTACAATTTGTAATGATCGGAAGCCACATCCAAACTTATCTATGATTCCTGTTTCTCTCAGCAAACCACAAGACCAAGTTAACGCATTCCTCTGTCAATCCTCTCCACTTAATGGCCTACACTTAATCAATATTCCCACCAATTAGCTACGGCTAATTAAAAACCAGCAATTAAATTAGCCTAGCGAAACGGGGCGAGCAATTGACAAATTGTCAACCAGACCACAACTTTGGATAGAAAAAAAAAATCGAAAAAAAACTAAAGCGAAACTCGTCACATCGATCACTTTGCTTATTGCCATTTGGCCAGCTGCGCCTTGGACGTTATGCGTCTCGGCTTCTTGGCTATAAAATGCCGTTAAATGGACACGCGCACTTCCCAACAAGTTCTCTGCGTCTGCCAAAGATGCTTCCTGTTTGATAAATTCGAAAATCAATTGAAAATGCCCGAAAGGCCGACGCGTCATGGTGGGAGAGTCAAGAGAGAGATTCGCAGAAAACGCAGCTGGAAGCTGTTGAGTGCAGCAAATGGAGATGCTTTAAATGTTGTGACTAGCGGTGACATGACAGGTGGAGTAGTAGGAAATAAAGTGATTTTTTTTTTGCTTTAAAGAATTGGCACTTAATCATAATTGATACCTTTGGATAAAATCCTTAGAAAAATAGAGTGCTTGAAGCTAACAGTGAGTGTTGTGATTAATTTATGTGTTCTTTATCAGGGGTTGGTAATGTGAGCAGAGAGACGTCGCTGAGAAAGTATTTGTGAGTTAGCAGATAATAGTTGTTTAATGGACGCGTTCAGCAGAGGCACTTGATCAGTGATCAGCTTATTCAAACTGATCTTATTATTTAGCATACTTCAAGGGGAAGTAAATATCATCTTAAATACAAGAGGAAAAGTAGGCTACGTGAATTACTAGGAAATATATCATTGATCAGGAAGCAAGTTCTTCTGCTGAACACGTCCAATGTATAAAGCATATTTAAACAACAAGCTTTTAAGCTCTTTATTTTGTAGTAGAAAACTCAAAGGTAAAGTGAAGCTTTTAAAGGCTTTCTGACCTTTTATTGTATATGTGTACGAATATTTTCTCAGCTGCCAGTGGCAACTTCTCTGCTCACATTGCCGACCTCTGCTTTATATACATAATTTGAGTAGCGAGTTTATAATGGCTGAAGAAACTGTATATAGAAAAATAATGTTTGTGCAGATTGACGCAGAAATCTTATCAAAATGCTTCATACCCAACCAGTTACTTTCTTATGGTAACGCACTGCCGATGCCAACTCTAATGCTATCCATAACCTAGAATATTTATTTTTTTATTGATATTTTCTGTCCATCTCTTGATCCCCTTTCCCCCGCGCCCCATCGATGCAAATAAATCACTATGGAAAATGCAGTCGATGAAAAAAAAGCGACGCGTAAGTGCCGCCAAATAAATTTTGCAATTTATTTATTGCACAGTCCACATTGGCTGCCGCTGCTGCTCGCTGAGAGCTGTGTGTGTGCCGGTCAGGTTTTTGGCTATGGGCAAAAGCCAGAAAAAATGTATTTTATTTCATTGGCAGCAAATTGGCAATAAGTGAAATTTGTTGGCCCCGCTCGGCAGGTGTTTTGGCCATTGGCCATTGAAGGAAAAGGAAATTCGATTCGCACGCATTTTACCAACGGATTTGGGTTAGCAAGGCGGAGGCGGAGGGAGCCTCCTTTTTAGCAGCTACTAAAGAGCAAATTTTAATTTACTGATAATGCCACTCGGCACCTGCATTTGATTCCCCATCTTAATTCCAGCGAAGCGACCCATTTGGCATTCATAATTTATGGTTCTTCATTTTTGCATAAATAAATCAGCGGTCGAGCAAAGTGCAAATGAATTAGCATTTATTCTCATACGCATCATTAGCCTAAAAGACCAGCATCAAGTGTAATTTAACCGTTAACAAAAGCCCATTGTGAGCTAACAATGCATTGTGTGGAAAGCCTTTTACTTTGCTGGCAGCCAAAGACGCAAATTGATTGAACGCAGCGAAGGAGTCGAAGAAGTCGGCAGAAGTCGAGAGTCCCACAAACAGAGAAAAAAAAAAAAGAAAAGAACTTGGCTAATGACCGCAAATTAACACTGACCAAGGAGCAACAGCCAGACGAGGAGTGTCATTAGCTCAAGTGTTTGCCAGCGAGCGGGGAGCAGGGAGCCGCAGAGAGGAGCCACTCACTTTGGCCTGGGCTTTTAGCATATCTTCTAATAGATCGCCAACTTGGCATACTTTACTTACGTACTCTCTTACTTACCAAAAGGCTAAGTTGAGCCATAAATCGGTAGTTAGGATGGGACAAAAGGTGACCACCGGACAGGCATTTATAATTCGATGATTAAAAGGGCGCATAGCGGAGAATTTAGAAAATGGAAGATTAACTTTTACGAAATATCTAAATCACAAAACTTGTAAATTTAAATTTTGCGATAAACGAAGAAATTTTGCATTAACAAATACTAATCTCGGAAAGCTACGCCGATAACCATCGTTTAATATTTTCATACTTATTTATAAATAAATATTACATATATAAAAAGAGAAGAAAGAAAAGAGGATTATAAAGAGAAAACAAATAGAGGAACCCCTTCCAATCCGATGGGGGTAATTTAGTTAGTCTGAATGACCAGCTATGCCCCTATTTTTTCTGGAAAAGCAGTTAAGAAAGGTTATAATTCTTAAAGCCCGCATCCAAAATACTACCATTGAGAAGAGGAAAGAACTTATTGTAGTCCCTACACAGAATGCAAAAGAGAGAGTTAAAAGCATATACGGTGGAAGAAATAGGAAGCCATAAGAGAGTATAATTCCGTGTTGGAACATTAATGTTAACTCGACCAAGTAAGTTTGCTGAGTCAATATTACCATTCATGAGCTTATGTTAGAAATGTCTAAAAGTTGAAGTCTGTAAATGTAGGAAGTGAGTCTCATTACTGGATCCCAACCCAGGTTGCCTAAAGCAAATAAAAGAAATTGATTCTGCACAGACTCATCCCGTTTACTAAACGTAGATGATTGTGTGTTCCAAATTCAATAATCAAATTCCAATATCGACCTGACGAGGGATGTGAATAAGAGCTTAGCTGTGAATGGATTATTAAACTCCTAGTAACAGCGTTTAATAAATCCTGCTGCTGTTCAAGTGCTACAAATTGTTGGAACACCTCAAATATATTTCATTCAAGTCAGCTTGAAGCAATGTTGAATCGTAGGGTGAATTATGGCTCAAGAATATTTTCAAATCATCATTTGGCATTAATAAAAAGCACAAGCAGAAGAGGGCCGAGATGGCTGCACTGATGAACTCCAGAGACCGGACTAGAAGTGCAATTATTAAAGACGACTTTTAGAGTACTATTTAGGAGATAAAAAGAAATCCATTTCAGAAGCCCTAGTTGCTATTTTAGGACTCTGAAGCTATCAAAATCTATCATCTTTATTTAAACGATTGTTGATCAGTTTGAGCCAGCCTTTGCAAGTGTATTAAAATTTTGGCACAGAAGTCTTTTGCTTTGTTATCTCTTTTTCATAAAGTTGATTAAGCAATGTATTGTATAAGTGATTAATCTAGATCGAGTTTCCTAGTAGATAACATAACAGAGTATTCTGAGAAAGGGGAGGATTCTTTGAATACGCAAATAGAAACAATAAATTGCACACAAAGAAAAATATGTTATTGTATGTAGTTTCCATCCTGTTTCCCGCTTTTGTTGTTTCTTAAATACACACAAATACTTTCTGTCGCTGAGACGCGGCGCGACTCTCTTTTGCTTCATAAGACAAAACACAAAAGAGTAAATGCTTTTGAATGCTTCTTGAGCCGAATAAAGAGCTGTTATCATTAGGGACTAGTAAAGTAAGCAAATGTTATATATTTACTAAGTTTTATTAAAGTAAGTAAATGAAAATAAATTGGCATAAATAAACATAAAAAAAAAAAAACGGGCTGTTTTTAATTCAAGGTTGTTGAGTAATGCCTTTGAAAAATGTCAGTCAATTTAATGTACGTTAACATTTTATCATTTTTAGAAAAATGTAGAAATTCACAGCATACTATGACCCCAAAATTCTAATAAAAATTTCATACATTTGTCATAAGAAATCGCAAACG
Source organism: Lordiphosa mommai (assembly GCA_018904225.1). Classification (NCBI taxonomy): domain Eukaryota; kingdom Metazoa; phylum Arthropoda; class Insecta; order Diptera; family Drosophilidae; genus Lordiphosa; species Lordiphosa mommai. Next base: position 402,808 of record JAEIFT010000078.1, read on the forward strand.
TATATATCCTTACCGATGATTCGGATATGTTTTGGTTTATGCGGTGTGTCTTTGGTAGCTACTAAATAAATTTAATGAGGGAAATTTGTCTAATAAAATGTAGAGTATTCTAACTAAAAGCAATCAAGGCTAAAAACCTCCTAAATTATGGAAGAGGTTCGGTTCGGAGGTCCGAACCAGTGAGGAACCTTTGGAATTGGTTCGTTAACCGGCTCCTGGATCCTCTAAACCTCAGGGTTTGGTTCGAACCTCGGTTCACTTAAACAAAAAATAATATCAAGCTTGTTTTTACGATTCATTTTTATGATTCAATTGGTACATTAGGCGACATAAGTCATGCCTTGTTTAAGATAATTCTAGACCCCACCTTCGAGGTGGAAATTTTAAAATATAATCCAAGTAAATCTACGGCTACTAGATTAGGTTGGAGAAAACTCGGAATTGTTTTAGCATTGTTCTATGTCTGGTTTCAATTCGACGAAACAAGGACGACCGGATCTAGTAATTTATATTTTTTTAAGGTCCGATAGAAAAATATAAATAGAAGTTAATTTGTTTTTTTCTTTTTTAAGAATTAGCACGTCAGCCTAAAAGTATATTCTAATATACTTACTTGCCGTTTTCTGATCTATAAATAGAATTACACGCTTGACTAAGTCCTAGGTCTTTTTTTTGACATTGACATTCTTTATTTACAGCGTAATAAAGAATCCTGCGTTGTGTGAAGATCACCGAATTTAGTTCAATGGGAGGTAAGATTATCTGGAAACAGTGATTTACTATAACCAATACCTACTTTCTATTAAGCATCTGTGTGTGATTTGCTCTTGGTCTTTTGATGCCTCAACTCTTAAAACATCAGCTCACTTCTTAATGGTTTCTTCATATGTATACAATCTCACTCTAGCCAATATCTCGGCCCAATTATCTATAGTTGTTAATACTTTATTGCCCTCGATCTTTCTCTCCATCTCTCTCTCTCACTCAATTTGCAAAATTTCGTTTGCAAATTGCTTGTGTGTAGGCTTTAGACAACTATGTTTTTGCCTCTATTCCTATAATTACCACAAAAATCGCATAACAAGCCAACTGGGGAGGGTAAAAAAAAAAAATGGGAAACTGGGTCAACTCTCTGGCATTATTGGTTTAGTGGATCAAATCCGAGTACGACTACGCAAAAGGCAATTTGAGTTGCAGATGTAAGGCAGAAGAAAACGAAATACCACCAGCAACATTTATTAGATCAATGTCTTGGCAACAGCACAGCCCACGAGAAGCCTGCAGAATAAATTGCAGAGGCTGTGCCGGCCTACTCACAAAAAAAAAAAAAAAAACAAAAACGAATGACTAGCATGAGGCCAATATATAATAATGGTTAAACGCCCAGGCAACCACCGAACACCGCAGCAACATCTAATAACAGCAGCAACAAGCACAAGTTTTCAAATAAGCAACAAACTGCCCATTAGGTGGAAGACTCCAAAGAATCCTCCTTGCAACAATTTAAATAGAATTCGCCAGCATCAATAAGGAAATCGAATTGAATATGTTGTTGCTGGTCATGTTGCTGCCGGTTCACAAAAAACTGCTAACCGAACTTTTATATACCCTAAAAATTATATTTTTTTATATTTTCTTTTCTAATTGCAGTTCACTTTTTTTCCACACCGAATTCCACCTCGATCAGAGTGTATTAAAAATATCATCAACAATTTATTGCCCATGCATGGACACACACTTGTCAGAAATTTTCTATTAGAAAATTGTCTAAGCGAAGCTTTGGGCTAACATGTTGCTTATGTTGCTCATGTTGCTGCCAGCTAACCACATGAGCAACAGCAGCAACATCAATAAACTTGGCCCGGCTACTGGCCTTGCCTTGCAGTTGTTCCGCCTATTGCTGTTTGCTGTTACCTGCCTGCATATTAATTTATGTTTCGACATTTTCCTATGGCTTGAAGAATTTCTACAACCGCCCCAACCGACCAACCAACCGACCAACCGACCGACCGACCACACCCAACTGGCCTAAAATTCAATTAAAATTGTTATGGCAGCGGCTACTGCTTATTAAAATCTTTGGGTTTACTTTGTTTATGGCATTTGATTTGCAGGTTCCTAGAGAAGTTCCAAAAATTTGCCAAGGGGGCGCCATAACATTTTGAACTAGGCTATGGGGAAATAGTGTTTAACTGAATGGTTTTGGCTACTGATCAATGTTTTGTGTTCTTAGCTTAGGGCAGGATGTTGTGTTAATTCAAGCAAAACTTCTTAATGAAAACGTGCTCTCAACTGTGAATTATTACTGATGATCAAGATAAAGGCATAGGACGGTGAGATCTTTAGAAATTATCATTCTGTTCGTTGAACTTCAAAGAAGCTTGTTAATGAGAAGATAGTTGAATCTTTTAATCTTTAAGAAGTGCAGGTGATCACTTAAAAAATGGACGTTAATAAGAAGAATATACTAACTATTGGTCTGGCGGAAAATGGTTTTTGTTGTAATAAGGCAATAAAAAATGGAATTTAAAACTTAATTTGTCGTCAACTCAAAAAGAATTTCGGTTGTACATAGGTTGCTGTATATATTTCTGGACTAATAATGAAAACGCGAATATTTATGATCAAAAAGGGTTTTATTGTTTTTCAAAGTATTCTCCAGCAATATTTATACACTTTTGCATGCGCTGAAACCAATTGTCGAAGCACTTTTTCCACTCCGATTGACACACCTCCAAAACAAGGTTTTTTGAACTCTTCAACAGCATCTTCTGGCGAAGAAAATCGTGGACCACGCATTTTTCCCTTGATGTGCGGGAATAAAAAGAAGTCATTGGGTGCCAAGTCAGGGCTGTACGGCGGATGACGCATCAATTCGACGTTTTGGCCGGTCAAAAAGGCGCTGGTGTGAGCTGATGTGTGAGAGCTCGCATTGTCATGGTGCACAATGATCTGTCTTCTCTTGTTCGTTTTTCGAATTTCTCCGAAGACTTCAGGCAAACAAATTGTGGTGTACCACTCAGAATAGACCGTCCTACGTTGCTCAAGCAGAACAGTCGCCACATGACCAGTTTTACCGAAGAAACAGGCGACCATTTGCTTCGAAGTGCTTCTTCCACGAACGACTTTCGTTGGATTTGGCTCGTCTTCCAAGACCCACACGGTCAATTGCTGTTTTGTTTAGGGCTCATAAGCATAGATCCATGCTTCGTTACCTGTGACGATCTTATAAACGTCTTTTGAAACACCACGATTATATTTTTTCAAAATTTCATTGCACCAATCCACACGAGCCTTTGTTTTGAGCGATTGTCAATTTGTGCGGGATCCAACGAGAACAAACCTTTTTCACGCCCAGGTGTTCATGCAACATCGAATGTATGCTGGTGGAAGAAATGCCCAAGGATGCCTATATCTCACGGTATGTCACATGACGATCTTGCATTATCAGTTCACGCACGGCATCAATGTTTTCTGGCACAACGACTGTTTTTGGACGACCTTCGTCTTCAAGCGAGCGTCGCCCGCGATTGAATTCATTAAACCAATTTTTTACAGTGCTATAGGATGGTGCTTTATCGCCATACAAATCATCGTTGCACTCTTGTCGTGATAATCCACGTCGAAAGTTGTAGAAACTGGACTGCACGAAAATTTTCAAGAATTAATTCCATTTTTCTGCGGAGGTAAGTTTTTGATTAATCGTGAATCGATATCAAAACGTGGTCACACAAGAAAGAGTTGTATGGAGATTTTATTAATAAAAGTCCAAACTTTTTTCGGGAAAAGGCCAATTGGTCCTAAATTGGCGAGTTGTGACCTAGGCCAGAAACTTAAATAGAAACCCACGTATCTTGCGTGTGTGTAACAAGTGTGTGCGATGGTGCACTCGAAAGTCTCGAGTTCGATCTCCGCGTGTTTTTTTAAGTTAAGTATCTACATGCGTACTATCGCTTAACATCAATCGAGATTGAAAGGCAGCGCAAATTTTCTAATACGCATAATCATGCAGTTGCACACTGAAGCTATGTCAACTGAGAAAAGAGCGCCTTACCATGCTTGTTTACACCATAGTTCAAAAGCTTCACTTCTTCATTGTTTCGGACAATGTCAAAAATCAGCGCTCTCATGGATTGTAAAGCTCATGACAGGATTTTTTGTTGTGCGAGCTCTAATATTCTTCTTGCCACGCCCTATATTGCATTTTCCTTGACAAAACCGCTATCTCTGCCATTCTTAACCCTGACCAATTCCCCAGCGTGTGACACACACACACACACACACAGATATCTCCCCAAAAAGCAGACAATGCCAAACTTCAGATGATCTTGACCATGTTAACTCCCTTGGGGCGTGCGCTCTTACGTTAACGTTATGCTACGTTAGCTTAAAAGAAACGCCAAAAATAAGAGTGGACAAATTTATGACTTCACAGTTGCCTCCGCCTCGCCTCGGAGGACCTTTTTGATTGTATTGTGCGCAACTACCGCACAATTTACGATCAGTTCATTTAGGTGGCCCATTGTCCCGTCGTTTCCGTCGCATGTTTATGCAATGTTTTTGTGATTTCATATCAACCCAGCTGGGAATTTGTAGCGGCAACGCCTTCGCCTTTCTTTGTGGGCGTCGAATCTGGCCCTCTTCTGCAGAGTCGATGTTTTTTTTTTTTGTTTCTCATCCTAGCCAAATAAAGAAAACGTGAGGCTTACAAATTGTTATAGCCTTAAATAGAAAAACAGATTTTTTTTTTTTTTTTTTCGGCTGCGTATTACGGCAGCATCTTCTCGTCGTCGCATTCGTATTCCCAGAGGGTTGCGCTTGGGTCAACTCCTTGCTAGAGGTCCCCAAGAGCATTTAAAAATCAATTTAGGAGCATTTATGTTTCACACGACCGGCACCAGAGCCAGATGATTATCTCCTTGGGGTTCTGTGTGACTTTCGGTTTCCACATGTTGGGGCACCAAATGTGTGTCACCGGGTCTCGGTGTGAGCCCAAACCGAATCACAATTGCCAATTGTTTATTTGTTCTTACAACTACTTGCTGCCTGGTGGTCGTCGCCCCCTCCTAGTTGCTCCGCTAGGCTGAATGCATCAATTGCTTGTTATCTGGTTTGGGATCTCGGTTGTGCTAGAAAACTTTCCTTCCTTCCCCACATTGACAGACGGCACTTTTCCTCTAATGACAATTGATGATCGTACACGTTTATGAAAATGGAAAATCTAATGAAATTGAATGTTGCATTGGCAGTTTGTTTGTCAATGTGCATAATCCATCAGCGATAATGTTGGAGGGGTAGGCGAATTGGAGGAGGAGCAATAAAATAAATAAAAATATATTGATTAGAAAATACAAAAACTTAAACTCTGCTTTACAAGTATAAAGGATTATACTCAGATGAGATACAAATTTAGTTTGGCACAATACTTCATATTAATAGAAGCACTTTCAAGCAGCTTTGAAAGCTGAATGCTTTTGAAATGCTTCCTTAATTATATGAAGTAGTGTGCCGAACTAAAGTACCCAAGAAAATGCCAAAAAATTCATTTCTGATCTTAAATCTCACTTAGCTCAATCAAATTTCTACACAGATTCAAAAAAGTAGCTATGATGGATTCTTTAAGTATTACATGCCAACTTTTATTATCTTCTTGATTTGTTGTTGTGTCCCGGTTTTTTTAATGATCGCAGACATTAAAAAAAAACATTTTTATTGTCTCTTAATATTTCAGAGCGGGACGGGGTGGTATTTAATATTAGAATTGGTATCCGGACGAAATGGTTGTGGATTAGGAACTCGATCGAATTTCCAATCTGTTGCTTGTAAAACATTTTGTTAGAATATCCTTTAATAAAATCTTAACCAAAATATATCTATCAGCCAAAGCAGATACGTTGACCGAAACCGAAATTCGTTTCGGTCATATTCCCATGTTAGAACTTATCGTATTATACCTAATCAAATATTATTGTTTTATGCACATAGGAAAACACGCATAATTGTCTAAACTTTAAGTAAGAATAAATAGATGAGCTGGGAGATTTTTAATAATAAAATTGGTAAAGAAGCACGTTGATTCTATCAGATTATCAACTAGAATTTAAAAGAATTATGTTTTCTAATAACTATAAAACCACTAATGCATTACACATCAAAAAGAATCCATAAATTACCCATGGACCATAGATTATAGCCTAATCACACTGAGTACATTTTAGAGGAACGCGTGGAATTGATGGTAGATGTAAAACTGCGATTCACACTGGCAACATCTAAAATTTTACACTCAGAGATAAAAGCGATAAGATCGTGCTTGATATCAAGCAGATTTCGGGTCAGAAGTTCGGCAAGACAGAATCTTTTTGGATTCAAAAAGAAAATACTGAAATCAAGCATGAATTTTTAAGCTCGATCTGCTTAGTCGGCTTCATATCAAGCATAAATTATTCTTGAATTCAAGAATAGATCTTCTTGAAAGTAAGCATTTTAGAACAAAGTTGCCAGAGAGCGAGAGAACGAAATGCTCTCGTTTTTTCGTTCGCTCTCCGCAATGCGAACGCCTCACCTCCCTTGCTACCAACTTTTACAAGCAGCAGATTGGAAATTCGATCCAGTTCCTAATTAGTAGGCGTCGAATTTAGAGCAAATCTTTCAGATCTTTAAAACGAATAGTATAGAAATTCATATAAATCTCTTGCCTACTTAGAAAACTTCATGAAGTTTGCTTTATCATGTAAATCCCGTCTTCGTTTTGATTACAAGGATGGGAGGTTGGCCAACCAGTAGTCCTCAGATAGGCGATTGCCAACTGTTGATTGATAAATGTTTCTCATCACATTTTTTTAATTAAATAGAACTGGTATTGATTTTTTTTTAGAGTTCTCTGTTTGACTTTTAAACTATCTATTAGTGTCTTTTGAGAAATTCTTTAGGGATATATAACAAGTCTAATGGGAGCTAAAGCTCACATATTTTCTAAGAAAACAGTAATATAACTTTTTTTTAATAGGTTTATTATTTCTTGACAATTATTTACCTACTTTAATAGTTACGAATTTGCTGCGGTTTCTGCTAGAACGTATTGAATGTATATAAGTTCTTTTGCAAAACTATAAAAGCAACCACTTTTTTCAGTGTGCAGAAAGGTAAAACCGGATCAGCGAAAAGGTGTTAAAGAGGTGTGAAAGAGAATCAAAAATGCTATTAATTAGATTAACAAATGTTGTTATGCAAAATAACTCCCACTCACTCAAATCATCTTTTTGCTCTGAAACGCTATTTTACTTTGTATTTTCAGCATTGATGTATGTTTAGAGGTGCACGCGTGAGCCATTTTTCCTTCACGTAACGCACGATTCACGAAATTATAATCTATTGACGCACGATTCACGCACGCAATTTTTTAAGTGTTTTGCTTCACGCACAATTCATGCACGATTAAAGGAGAGGTCACGAATGATCACGAACGATCAACCACCCCTGAATTTTTGCGTGGAGAGAACTTACTACTATCATGAGTGTCATGGCCACTCTACGACTTTTGTATAGAGCAGCTGCGAGCAGCGTATTCACGAAATCAAAAGCAAATCAGTTTTAGGAATAATATTATTAATCCAATACAATACAATAGTAAAAAAAGTTCGTGAAAACAGCGAGACATATTTACAGCACGCACGAATCACGCACGGATCACGAATGCACACGCACGAAGTCTGTGTTTTCTCACGATCATGTCGTGAAACTTTGTGTCACTCCGTGCCACGTTTAAATTCACTTCACGCACGCACCTCTAGTATGTATATAGGTAGGTAGGTAGATAGGCACAGCGTCTCTTCCTGCGGAGAAATTAAAGTAATTTCAGCCGCCTGATCTTAGTGTACTTAGATGTACTTTGCAACGGACTGTAAACTAAAAAAGATTTTGGTGATAGAATAATCAGCATAAGAGAAATATAGCTTAGAAATCGGTTCTAAACTTAAAAAAGATTCGAGGGTGTCCTGGAAGTCTCTGGTGATTTTTGTATAAACGATTGCACATCGAACTAATATTGTTTGCCTGCATATGGAAAGTGACACAAATATGCCCGGTTACTAAATTAGCTGACGAAAGTTAAGCGATTTGAAACCGGCTGCTCAATGCCAAGTAGATGTAATTCGTACGGTTTTTCTTACACTAAATCTAGTAAGCGGTATCAATTCCTGCCGTTTCACATAAAAAGTTATTCATGTTTGGTTTGAAATGCATTAGTTTATACAAAAATCTGTAGAGATTTCCAGGATAAAGTTGATTACTTTTGGTAGTCGAGAAAGGAGAGAATTAAGGCTAAGAGACGGGCAACACATACACTATAAAAATTTTGTGCAAGTTGAAACAGCAAGCTGACAGCTCACGTCCAGCGTAGTAGGCCACGACAACGCTGGAAGCAGCATCCTACACAAGTGAGGATTGATTGCACAAATCTACTGTTAAATAGAGAATGAAAAGTCTATAAAATCGTCTAAGAACTAATTTATATTTTATGTTTCATATAATTTTATCATCATTTTTTTTTTGTATAATTAGAAATCTTCACCTTAAGCCCTAATTGCAGTCACGAAATGTCTATCCACTCAAATCAACCAATTTAAGCAGCTGCTTCCCCCGCCTTGAGGCAAACTAATTAAACACAGGCTCGTAAATTGTTATGATAAACCATAAACGGACGACGACCCAGTAAATCTTTCACCAACTTCAAAGGGGGATTTCTTTTTTTTTTTCTTTCTCTCGGTTCTTAACAAGCGCCAAAAACAAAATCACCGCAAATTAGAACAAACCCATCACGATCGATTACATTAAATAATGCCAAGCCAGGGCCATGTGCAGTTCTTGCAGCAGATTCTAACAAAAACAGCGACAACATCAAAGGCAACTGGGAGCAGAACCACGACCCACTTGGCAGAGATGCAAGCTCTCGCGGGCTTCATTGAGGCATAACGTACGGGTTACGGGGCCTGTTATAACGGCCACGAAATCGCGCGCCCCAAAACAATGCCAATGTGGCAGAAACGGTAGGCAGCAGCCGCCTTCAGTCTGGCTGCTTTCTGGCAGCATGTTGAAAAGGGAAAATTGTTTCGTTTTCGCTTTGCTTCTGGACTCTCTCAAGGGGATATTATGTTTGCTGGCTGTTAACATAAATTTATACGGCCTTTCAGCTAATTGACGATGACAACTTCGGTGCAACTGCAGCAGCGGCAGCAGTGGCAGTTGCAGTTGCAGCAGTGGCATCAGCAACTGGCATACTTTTCTAGCCTGCGCTGTCAGTTGTGGGCTGTGGTCGCCCGTAATGTTTACGAGTGCTAAAACTCTTTTTTTATACACGGAAAAATAAATATGCTTATACCTAATATCTATTTATTTTAAAAATCTTAAAAAGATCAGACAAAAAACACGGAAGTTATACTCAAAACTATTTTTCAAGTTCTTTTTAGCTTCTTGAGTGAAGGTTACAGGGTATTTTGGTAGTCTTTGCCCTCGACTTTAGCACTCTTACTTGTTTTCTCTAACAATTGTACAATTTAAATGCTACTTACCCGTCCGCTAGTTACTTCCTAATGATTGCTCATTATTCTCCACTGAAATTGTCTAATCAGAGTAAGCGTAATCTACATATGAGATTCCTTTTTTTTTGTATGCATTTCCACCTCGTAAATTGCATATTCTCAACGAGCTTGTAATTGTAGTTGCTTGATGTCTAGGCCAGGTAACTTGCAATTGCTTGGAGAGAGGATGTACGAAAGGCGTATTTTCCACCCGCCCCTGATTACAGTAGAATTTCTAACCAAAAATTAACCCACATTCTAGGCATTCACTTTCTGGGCTCATTGACCTTTACCTTCCGCTCACCTGCTCCGGATTAACCCCATTTGATCCTCAAATTAAGTAATTTCAATTTCAATTCCAATTCAATCCTCACGTCACACACACAACACAAAATCAAATAAAATGGCCTTACTGGTAATTTCCAAGTTGAAAGAAAAGCGCCTCCACAAATATTTATCTAGGGTCAGGGACACGAGCGAGTGAGTGAGTGAGAGGGAGAACACACAAAAAAAAAAAAAAACAAACCAAAACCACAAAATTGTATCGATTGTATTGCCAATGAAGTGGAAATCGTGATGGAAAAGTCAAACAGCGGCCTGTAATTTTCACTAATTTCGGCAACGTTTTTGGTTCGTCAACATTTTGTCGAATTTGCTTCCCAAGTAGCCAACAAAACATTTAGGCAATGGAAGGGAAAACGACAAGCAATTTCATTGCTCAGTTGACTTACAGAAATCGCAAAGCCGAAGAAAACTTAGACACGGGACAAAGGAGATATGTACCATAGAATAGTTGATAATATTGATGTAGATTATTTGATTTTGTTTATTGATTAAGGGCAGAGATGGGCAATCATTTAGCAGTGAACTTGCTTGAAAACTACACACAGAAGTAAGCGTTACGAAAACTCTACTTTGTTTTATCAAGCTCCAAAGCCTTAAGGGGTCTTCTAGCTTTGAAAAATATTTTTTTTTTCGATTTTTTTGTTTTGCATTATTATTATAGCTTGGACATTCCTCTTTTCCCCCTCAAATCATTTTTAAACATTCAAAATAGTTTGGGAGATACATAACTTGAAAAATCAAAATTTTTATTTAAATGGCCACCAATTTAAAAAAAAAAAAAAATTTTAAAATATGATATGATTAACCTTATTTAACGTATTCAATTCTGATAACCTATAGTCCCGGAATCATGAATTTTTTCAAGCCAACAATCTTTGTCGTTTTGGGGTTGCGAGAAAAGGAATCAATTTCACTTGTAGAAGGTCACAAAATAAAATTATGGAAATCATTAGAGCAGACTATCATGTAAGCACTGTTTCGTTGGCACAGAAACTGAAAATTGCACTAGAGGACCGAATATCTATCTGTTAATCGCTACTGAATCGCAACAAAATAGATCCATTTTTGAAGCGGATGATATCTGGAGATTAAAAATGGATCACTTACGACAACATGAAGCGAAAACGGTAGTGGTCGAATGGCAATCAGCAGACGCAAACTGTGACCAATCCAGAATTGACTGCCAGGAAGGTTTTGCTCTGCGTTTGGTGAAATTGGCAGGGAATCATCTACTACTACATCTATAGCTACTCCCCTACCTCCAAACTCTTAATTCGGTCGTATACTGTCAACAATTAGACCGTCTGAAGGAAGCAATTGCACAGAAGCGGCCGGTAATCAGTATAACGCCTGGCAACACACTTCGTTAGTTACTCGTCTGAAGCTTCGGTAGGTCGGTTGGGAGGTTCTTATGCATCCACCATACAGTCCGGACTCAGCACCAAGTGATTACGTACTACTGGTCTTAGCACCAATACCAATACCAAACTGTAAGTGTATACCAACTCTTTATGTGACTTCTTATCGACTTCTCTGAAAATTTAGAATCCAGTCTTCATTGTGTTGCTTCTGCATTTTGCATTTTAAAAACAGCTGTTCTTTGTTTTCAATTTACTAGCAACAAAGAGAAAACATTTTTTAGTTTTTTATAAATTGGAATTTATTTCGCTATTAGGAACCGAACATTTAAGGCTCCTTGTCAAATTATTCACTGTAATATTATACAATTATGCGGGAGCCACGGAATTAATATGTGTTGGCCAGAGGTCCAACAGGCCGCTTCAGTCGAAACGCATCGTCGCACAGTGGGGCCATTTGAGTTGATTCGTTGCAATAATAAATATTAACTTTTGAAGCAAATGAGATAATCGAAATATTGCCTTGTTCAGCATAAAGTTTGTTTAGCGACTTCTGTGCTTCTTCGGAATGCTCTTCAATTGCCAAAGACTGGTATTTAATTATAACTTTCCTATGCGCCAATATTTTATGGACTGTCGGGGTCAATTTCTTCTGTGTATACATTTCCGCCAAAAGTGATGAATTTTTTTTAAAGAATATTTTCCATATTTTGTACAATTAACATTTTCCTTGCAGTTTAAAATATCAAGATCGTTCCCAATTGTTTAATGATATGATTGTTAATTCCAGTGATTGGTGTCACTGCCTCATCAATTGCAAAAAATTTCGATCGTTTGAGTTCCCGTATCCGTTTTTGGGGCAGTCCACTTTTAGTCCAACTTCTTTGAAACATGATACATTGTTTTGATATGCATTATTTATTGGGGATTTGCGGCGCATACAAATTGCATGCTTCAAAGTTGATACAAAAAAAAAATAAAAAATTTAATCAGGCGACCCTGAGGTGGCCGTCCATTTATGCAGAGGTCTGACGGATGAAACCTTTTTAGCCTTCGATTTCAGCGTGGCCTATCCACCCCAGTGGCCAGTCGAATAGTGTGAGAAACTGTTTGAATATTCCTCAACACTTTCACATACTAAAGGTGTCCCCAAGACCCGGAAAATTGTCGAATTGCAGACATACTGGTGCGCATTTAAAATTCGGCGCAAGGCCTTGCTCATGCACACCTCAACTCTTTCACTGTAGTGTTGTAGGTTGTTCCAAAACACGTTTTGCCCCACTTTAGATTAGGGAGAACAAAAGACTTAAAAAGTCTGATTTCGGCTTTTAGAGATAGGCCGCTCTCCGACCAGAGAAGCCAGTTAATCTTTCTAAGTCTTTAGCAAGCCACAGACTCGGTTATCATGGGACCTCCTTAATATGTCACTGTGTCTTTACTTAAACTCTGGACCCCTTCCAGGGTGAGTCGATAGGTTTTGCCCCTGCGAAGTGAAAAAGTAGCATGCTGTGACTTTTCCACATTAACACCAATATTCCAGCAAAAGGACTTATATTAAAATTCATCAGGAAATGTTTGACTACACTGGGAAACTTAACAGCCCCTCCCCCATGCTGGTGATACTTAATCCATTGTTTTAACAATTATAGCGGAAGGCACAGGCTCGTACCTGCGGCAGTGTTCTTAAGATGGAGAAAGTTTTGTATCCCTTTAGGCTGTACTTAGATTATTTAGATTATTTAAATTATTTAGATTATCTAATCAGAATTGATCGACAGCCAGGTATGCCAACTGCATCGCACATAACATCCGTTCGACGTAAGGAAATGCCCAATAAATGCAAAAATAATCCATTTATCCTCTCTAATGCAAATATATATATGGAATATTTTTACTGTTCATAATCAATTTTTCAAAACCTGTCGAAGCAAGAATGCAAGTATATAGATTTATTGAAAGCTCATTTCTAAACCAGTTTGCTATTTTTAAGATTTTTTGTTTAAAGATATGATAGTATATTTATAATAATTTTCTTGTCAAAATAATTGCCTAATTATTCATTTTTTTTGTCGACCTTTTTTCGAAAGCATTCAAATGTTTGTAATGCTTCTCAATTCAATATTTGTCCAACGCCAACCAATTCCTTAACTGTTTGTAGCATTACATAATGCAAGTACTTTTAATTGTCATACAAAAAATGATGTCACAGCTGCCAATCAAATCGAAATCAGCCTCAACTCCTTACCTGGTCCAGCTCTTTGCCACTCAAAGATCTCAAAGAGTTCTCAGGAAAAACTCCATAACAGCAAATGCATTTCTGCATTTTAAAATAGGTAAAAGGGACTTTTGCCTCCACTACGGCTCCAACTCCAACTCAATCGCATCTCTCAAGGGAACGTTAGTTGGACATTTATGGCATGGAAGTTCTACGAATGTATTTTTCCAGCGGCAGACAGCATGGAACCAAAGCGAACTTATTTATGCAGTTGATCTTTTTGCTCGCAAATGGCAAAAGTGGCCTGAAATGGTATGTAATGAGTTGGAAGGTAGGAGGCGGGGCTAAGCTTTCTTTAGAAAAGCTTTTTTCTTTTTTTTTTGTTTATCATTTTTTATTTTTTGTTGCACAAATAACGACTTAAGGGTAAATAATATTAACATTTGTTTGCGTTCCCCTCTAATTTAGTTAGATTAGGTAAAATATTTGATTAATACCAAAATGGTTAACAAAACAAATATTCTGATAGATGTACATATGTGTGTGTGTGTATGTATATAACTATAATTATAATGCATTTACATGTTGATGTATGTTGAAAACGAATTTCGGACTTTGAAACAAAAAAAGTAGACCTAAAAAACTACATAAACATAAATAAATGACACATTTTGTGGACATAGAAAATTGGGCATAACATACACATACAAAAAGATAGAATAGCTGATAAATACATAAATTGTGGATTTTGTTTTGATTTGTTTGTTGGGTTTAGTCCAGCGTTGTTTGCTCGACGTCCCCTCCAGTTCGATCCTGGAGGGGGGTGAACAGTCGTTGTGGTTAGTGGTTAATCCAGAAGGAAAGCCGATACATCACCAACATCATCATGATCATCTTTTTGTTTTAGGTTATGAAATGTTATTCGCATATTTACATGATATCCGTGTTTGAAATTTTTCATTTGGTTTTTGTTTTTTTGTTATGTTTAAATATTTATATTAATTTATATATTATTAGCACTAATTATTCTTTGGTTGTTCCACTGGTTCTGGTTTTTTTTTTTTTATATTTTTGTTTTTGCTTGTCTATTATTTGTTCATTGTGCTTTTTCTTCTTGGATTTGCGGTGATTGTAGGTTAATGACGGCAGCCGTTTTAAACATTTGCTTGTGACTGGGCTTATTTGGATTAGTTATTGTGGTTGTTGTTGTTGTTGTTGCTGTTATTGCTGATGATGCTGGTGATGCTGGCGCCGAGGATTTTCTCAAACTTTTGCCAAATGTGGAGTTTTCCTTTAAACCTGCAATGGTAAGAGAGAGAGAGAAGGAAATTGTAAAGAGATTGAAATTAGTTTTGCGGTTGGAAAAAAATTCGTAGGATTAGTTTTTGGTTTGATAAGCTGTAAACAGAAATGTGCTAAAGCAACGTGACACGAAAAATATACAGAAAATGCCAGATGGGTGCCGCCTTTGCTCTCAGTTGTAGGAAGAAGCTTATGATGATTTTCGTGTCCCGCTGTTTACTTAAATTTTAACATAACACCGCTAAGAGACGCTTACAAAAAGCCTTAAGATACCAAAGAAAAAAGCACAGTAATATACGAGGGCAGTTTTATAAGTTTGATGACAAATTTTCGGTTTTATTTCTTACTTTGAAATAAAAGAAATATAGTTTATAGTTCAAACTGCATTCGTACAAAACGATAGAGAGAGAGAGAGAGAGCGACAGTTGTGTGTACAGTGTGTGTGTGTGTGTGACAGAGAGGTCGAGCGAAAGTCTTGCTACTTTTACTCATTTGTTGTTGAGAATTGGTGCGCTGCCCGAAAAGAGTGAAATGTGAAATGCATTTCGTGTGTTTACCTTGAAAATTCAAACGATTCTGATAGATAGCAAATATATCAAATGTCTTATAGCAAGGCTCATAGCCATCTCCAAATACATTGATATTTTCTAGCCCATCAGAAATGTTTGCGTCAGGTTGCGCTTGGTTGGTAGTACAATTTAGCATATGGGAGGGTATCACAAAAAGGCTTTGCTCCATTTTCGCGGGCGCTGCTACGGTAACACTTGAGTGGGCTGTTGTTTCTGGTGCAGTCTGTACAAGTACAGGCTGTGTTGTGTAGTGTTTTGGGTAGTGGAAAATGGTATTTAGTGTTAGTTACGTATATTTGGTATTTGTACAATTACAGTTTTATCTCGAAATATTTTAATCTTACCTCGCTATCGTCCTCCCTGGAGTCGGTTGTTAGATCCTGCACAAAATGCATATCATTTGAGGGATCATCGGAGGCTAAATGGGCACGAAATTGCTTATTTCTGTAAGGGATTTAGAGTTGAGTTTTTGAATATATATATTTGTTGTTCATATAAGCCAGACTTACCTCAGCTCCAGTTGTTGCATTTGCTGAAAATGTCTTAATTTGCCATTGGCCAAATGCAGTTTTTCCTCCAGGGCTGCATTTTCCACACACTTAATAGAGTATTTTTCGGAAAATGAAAGAATTTCTAGACGCAGCTCATCAAGTTCCTCTCTGAAAAAGAAGTGGGAAATAAAATTATGCAACACTGAATAAATGACTTTGGTATTATTTGGCGATTCGCACTATTCGCATTGGAGTTGAAACGATCTTTTTGTTGCCTCGGGATACGGTCACACTTTTTTATTTGAGCAGTTTATTAACATAAAAACGAGCTTATAGGCTGTTTACATTAGGGGTTGCGTCTTGCGTCTTGGGCAAGACGTAGCGTTTTTCCTATATAAAATGTATGGGGGCTTAGTAGTGACAAAAACTTACGTCTTGGTTGGACTCATCTGAGTTTATTCGATAATTTGGAGTACATTCGATTATTTTTGCTCATTTCTGTCTATCGTTTATTTATCGTGTTGAACTATAACCACTTGCAGAACATAAATAAGCTGTCAAACTTTTGCCGGGAATAAATTAAACCTGCACAAGATCCAGCTGGCCCAGGATGGGGTCATAGTTATTGATCATAGACGCCATTTTAACATTGCTCTTCTTGGATAACCTGTATATCAAATTGGCGGAGAACACTATCACAGGATACGGTCACACTCTGATATTTAAGCAGTTTATTTTTGAATGTGCAGGTTTGCGCCGAGAACGTATTCTATTTCATCGACTATCGGGGAAATGCTGCGTTCACGCGAAGTCTTCATGTTTTTTTAAGAAGTATTAAAATGACCTCCAAAATATATTCTAATATAAACACTGTGACGTAGTCCCCCCCCGCTCTAGTAGTTAGCCGCTAAGAGACTAGGATCCCTTCCTGCTCTGACGTACTCTTTTCTCTTCTTGGAGAGGCGGATTCGTTCCCATTTCCATAAACCATTTCCCTACCATTCTTCTTCGAAAACGAGTATACTTTCTCGTTTCGATAGCCAGGGGTAGAATAGACAGATATTTCGGAGATGAGGATCCCTTCCCGATTCGATAGTTTAGGCTCCGGAGTCGAGGATACCCTCCCGCACGCAGATATAGTACCTATCAACATTTCTTGACAATTTCTACGCAAGATCCTTTATCCTCAGCTGTCTCAGATCATCTTTACAAATTTCTTGTAAAAGACCCTAGATGTGATTGAGATCTATACCCGGGCCTAGGAGCTTCCTTACAACACATATACCAAAATAACATGTTTTTTCAAAATATGTTGGTCAGCTATAGAAACCTTTTTTATTAACCTTTTTAAGAAGTGGAGGTCTATTTATCTTTTCATAAGCAGACGTCGCTATAACTAATTGGGAATCGCAAAGTGCCAGCGGTTTTAAATCGAAAAGCAAGCAATGCAAATGCTATATGACATATGCTCTTCATCGACTCAGCTGCGAACAAATATATGTATTCTGATCTATATAAAAGAAAGTGTTTTCTGATGAACCTTCCTATGAAATATTTAATTACTGATTTGAGAGAACTTTCATGGAATTGTCTAGGACTCATTCACTTTAAAATTTATATTGGATTTCAACTTACTCCTTAAGCTTGGGGCCATCACCGCTCATATGTTCTCCTCGCTGAACCTGTCGCAAAAACTCTGCTTTGAAGCGTGCCACCTCGCGTTGTACTTCGCTCTGATGAGCCTTACGCATGGCATCCAAAGCGGCAAGGGTGGCCTAAAAGTGACAAAAAAAGAAAGCAAAATTTTGATCAATTTATTTCATCTCTATAACCACTCTCTAACTTCTTATCTCACCTGTGTCTCTTCAGCTAGGGCGGTTTCTTTATCGGCCAGCAGGCGTTCAATTTCCATTTTATGTTTTTGCTCTAGATCGCAGGTAAGTCGTCGATGCGAACTCTCCATGGCACTCAAACCCTTCTCGCAAAGAGTCTAGGTAAAAAAAAAACTGAATATATTCTTCTTACAAAAGTTGAGTTTAGGTACTTACCCTCAGTTGTTCAATTTCCAGTTGATAACGCTTACGGAAACTCTGCTCATCCGTCACAGTGGCATGTTCATTGTGGTACACCTCCCTTAGACACTCCAGCTGCTTGCCATGCTCACGCTCTAACAATTCCAGGCGTTTCTCTAGTCTCTTGCTGCGCTCTTGCTGTTTGCTTAACTCATCACCCAATTCCTGGCGCTGTTGCAAAAGCAACTCCTGTTCCTGCTCTTGGCTGGAGCATTTTTCCAAGGCCTTGGCCAAATCGGATTCACGCTGCTCCAGCAGTTGTTCGCTGCGCTGAAGATCAGTTTCGGTTTGCTGCTGTAAAGCAGATAACTTCTCCACACGTTGTCTCAAGTCACAGCACTTGTGACACGAATCTTGTAGGCAGGTTAATTCCATTTGCTCACTCACCAAGACACAGATCTCGGCTAGAGCACGCTCCAGTTGCCTAAGGCCATCCTTACGCTCGGTCATGGGTGAGACAGAACGACGACTGCGCATTTGCTGCAGTTGACTGAGACTCTGCTCGAGACGTTCCTTACTGCCCAGGAGCACATGCTCCAGACTGTGCAGACGTTGTAAGAGATGAGCATTTAGAGGACTCTGACTGGGCGAATCGCTGGTGCTAGACGACTCGGTGCTGGGTGTACTACGCTCCAAGGCGGTCTCTCGCTGTAGTTCACTCAGCTTGAGCTCCAGTTGCTCCTTGCCCTTGAGCGAGAGCGAGCGACGTCTTTCCGATTTGGCCAGCTTTTGCTTCAAGGCTCTCACCTGACGCTCTGAGCTGCTGTATTTTAGGGTTAGGTCCTGTATGCGTGCTGCCATAAGCTGCAGTTGGGCACCATCCTCGAGCTGGCAACGTTCTAGCTTCTGCTGTAGAGCAGCCTGAGCCAATTCCAAGGCATCATATTGATTCTGACTTTGCTTCAGCTCACGCTTCATGGCTCTTATTTCATTTACGGCCTTTTCGAAGCGCGAACGTAGCTCGTTGTACTCCTCAGCCAGCGAATCTCTTTGCAGGCAATAGGGATCAATGTCGCTTATGGTGGTTAGATCACTCAATGAGTCCATACGCTTCATTTTGTGACGCTGTAGATTACTCAGACTTGACACCTGATTGCCTTCCGCCTGCAACTCTCTCAACTTCTTGTACAGACTCTCGTTCTCCTCGATGCCCTGAGCCAAACGATCCTCCAGCTGCTTGATTTTGCTATGACTCTCCGCCAGTTGAAGGCTCAGTGAGTGCATTAGTTCCGAGGCATTTTGCTTGGCATTGGCCAGCTCACCGTTCAACTGTTGCTGCTGCTCCTGCAGACGTGCGGTCAACTGTTGTTCGGTACGCTGTAGGGTTGTCAAAAGCTCGGACATGCGAGCCTCGCGTAGGGTGGCCTCGGCACGCAGGGTTTCGCATTGTAGCTTCAACTCACGATCTGGCTGAAGTTCTTCGGGTACCACCAAAAGAGGTAACTCATCGCTGGTCACACTGTCCACAGTGCTGCGACGCGAACTAGGTGGGGAGCTGCGCGAACGCTTGTGTAGACTGGCCAGACTGCGATTACGCAGACAACTGCGTAGCACAGGCGGCGAGGGAGACAAAGGAGAGCCCCAATCCAGGCTATCGCGTCGTCCCCCCTCCGAGGCTGTGCGGTATTCTTCATCAGAAGAAAAGTGGGGTCCTGTGACTGGAGTACCCGGCGTTACGGGGCTAGTGAGCGCCGTTGTGGTGGTTTGCATTTGAGCCTTGATAAAGTCCTGTTCTATGTCCGTGCTCTGCTTGACTGGCGTCGTGGTGGTGGCCGCAGTTGTTATCTCCATTTGTTGGGGTAGTCCAGCTGCACTTCTTAAGACGGCCAGCCAACTGTTTCTTGAGCTGGGCGATAAACTGGCCAGCAGTAAACGCTGTTTGTCCCAGGTAATCAACTGGAAGGCATGCTGCTTGCTGGCATTAGTGTCGGCCAGGACATTGGTTAAGCTATTCACATCCAGGACACCATCTAGTACACCCCTTTCCTCGCACAGTGGATCGCGATAGTAGAACAAAGCTGCTCCACTTAGGGTAAACCAATGCTTGGACCATTCACCCGTACGATTGTCCAGCTTCATTAGCCAACCCTTCTTGGCATTCAGCGAATCTTCGGCATTGCTTTTACTGGCAGGTTTATTGGTGGTAGGGGCCTTGCCCTTACTGCCCACCGATCTTAGCTCATCGGTTTTGGCCATATAGTTGGCACAAAGTTCATCTAGATTACAACCGCCATCGGGATCACCTCGTTCATGTTGATAGTGCTTCAAATGGAGCTGCAGACGTGGACTGGACTTACTCTTGGCCTCCACCTGTTGTTGCTGCTGGGATACCATTACCGTGGGTATCTTCTTGACTATGGCGGATACTATGGCCGGCGTGGACTGAGCGGCCAATGGTAAGGACTTTGGTCTTTCGCTACCTGATGAGGACACTTGAAAATCGGTTTCATCTCGCGAAGTCTGATAGGTCTGGCCGTGTGTATGGTAATGATGCTGATTGTTTAGAGCATTATTGACAGCCGTGGACCAACGTTTGTTCTGCTGTTGACTTAGGTTCGTAATGGTATTGGCAATATCTTTAATGGTCTTCTCATCCCGGCGTATGTCCTCGATAAGAAGACAGGTGTTGGGTTGCGAAACTGTAAGCAGAAAGAGAGAGAAAAATGGGTTAAAATGTGGAGCAATGAAAACTAAAAGAAATTATTTGAAAAAAAAAATATTTTTATTTTGTCCTTACAGAGACTTTAATACGGTTCAAAACCAAATAACAGAGAACTAAATGAACTTAGATTAATACGGTTCGAAACCAAATAACAGAGAACTAAATGAAATAGGATTAATACGGTTCAAAACCAAATAACAATGAACTAAATGTACTTGGATTAAATCGGTTCGAAAACAAGTAACAGAGAACAAAATGAACGAGGGTTATGCGATCACATCCTGAACCGAAAGAATGTCCTAAGGATATATGGAGTTTAACAAAAAATAGGAAATATCAGGAAATATCGTAAATTATAGAATACTGTGTAAAAGATGAAGTTCTGGGTATTGCCTTGAATCATAAGAATCTTATTCAGAGGCATCAGTGTGAAACATTCGGTAATCGAATATCGTAATCAGGGTTCGTTAAATGCACCAAAATTATTTTCACGACATGATAAAAAACATCAATGTAAAAAATAATTATTTTCAGTCATGAAAATTAAAAAATTTACATATGGAAAAAATGATTTTTTTCATGTAACTAACACGAGCATTTTTGACACAATTGTTTTTTACAGGCATGTCAATAATTTGAGCTGCCTTTTTGACGCCTGTAAAGAACAGTCGTGTCAAAAATGCTCGTGTTAGTTACATAAAAAAAATAAAACAAAATTTTTTTTTATTTTTATGTCTGAAAATAATAACTTTTTACAGTTTTTTTTTTTTATTTTGTGTTAATATCTTGCGTATAATATAAAAGGTGTGTTATTTTACGAACCCTGATCCTAATAAAACGTTCAGAAAAGATTCAAAATATATTATTTTTTTTTTATTATTTTCATATATATTTTTATATTTTTATTTTTTTATTTTTATTATTTTATTACCCCACCCAAAAAATCTTCCTACTGTATAAAATATTTTAGTAAAAAGTTGTTATATTGTAAATTTCTTAATAACCATAAATTGACAGACAAAGAAGCAACCCAAGGGTCAGAAGGGTCTCCCACATCATTAAAAGACCAACTTAATCTGGTGTTCCAGCTCAAAAACCTTTTCTCATAAATTGCATTTGCTTATCCGCCTTCATTCTGCAACTGAAACTAAGCAAACCTTTTCCTTCCTCATAATTGCCAAACGTCTTCATTAAATGCATTAAGAAATGAGCATGTTTTCTTTTTGCCACATAAGCAAACCATATCAATGCCATTGACTAACGCACACACCCCTAACAATATTTATGCCGGCCATAAAACCATAAAATGCGTAGAGATTTCCAAGTTATAAAAATTATTAAAACGGGCGAGAAATTTTTGTAAGTGGATCCTTTCGAGGAAGAGATTTTAGATAAGGACCAAACATGTCTTAGGGAGAGCCATAATTTTATTAACACCCAAGTCAAGCTTGCAGTTGTCCCATAAAATATATGATTACAAAAAATATATATTTAGACTTCAGTTTAGGTTCATTATGATTATGACGGGCGACGACTCCCTGACTGCTGAGTGTGCGCATCAATTCGGTCAGTCGAACAGGTTGGGGCCAGCTTTTTGGTCGGCGTTTATCTTGATTATTGAGCTGTTGCAAAAGCGAAAGGAGGCCTGGTCTGGTGAACCCTCTCCGATTCTGACAGCAGCGAAGTGACTGACTCACCAAGCAGGTTCAAGGTTACTGTGTTAAATGTACACTGGGGCCGCGTCTGCGAAGAGAGGGGGGATATGCCTTTAATTGGTCGACTTGTCGGCGACGCTTCGTCGATTACGTCTTGAGAGCGGCCTATGAGACTATGTCAGCAATGGAATTTATAATGCTTATGATATTACACAGAGAACAGGCGGCAAAGCATCAGGGAACAAGCAGGAGTTTATTATATGACTACCACGCCAAACAATAAGGTACATTAGTTTAAGGGGGCAGCAGAACATTGTCAGAAGAGTGGTTTCTTAAAGTAAAAGACATACTTTTTTAGGGCCACAAAGAATTGGCCTTATTTTAGTTAAGTGAAAAAATTTTAAATTTTTGCTTTTTTCCATGCTTGGGACTTGAGATTCTCAAGAACGCATATCGGACAATATGCATATACAAAGTGAATGCAAATTACTTGGAGTCTGCTGATGACAGGACTGGGAGGAAATAATAAAAAATGCTTCCATATAAAGAAAAAATATTACTTATATTGAGTTACTTTCAACAAATTAATTTCTTTTCTAATTGAATTGGGTAAAAACCGAACCAATGTTCGAACCGAAACCATAGCACGAAAATCATCAACCTCAAATGTTAACCTTTAACCATTGGTAAAATTTGATTTGAACCAGCGACCTCCGCAAAAATAATTCGGGCTTGCATCCCTGTTTAATAAATATTTTAAAAAATGTTTAATTATTAGGCGGAATCGGAATTGTTAAATGTTCTTGCTTCTACTCGTGGTGTTGTTCAGCTTTTAACTTAAAATATTTTTTATCTTTATTGTTGTTTTTTGAGAGTTGTCTCTTGATAGCAAATATTTTTATCCGAATTTTTCAGTCGTTTCTCGAAAATCAAAACTCTTATCAATTCCGATCGATCGAATTCGAAAATAAGAATGAATTAACTGACCAGATTTTTTTTTATTTTTTTCAAGTTTTTCGTGAAAAATTATACAGTTCAATCATAAATTTTCATTTTTTTCCATATCCATTTACTTCGTCATAAAAATAAAGGATTAATTTGTTGGCGTGTTTTTTACAGGTTTTTGCAAATCGGCTAAGACGTCCGAAAGTTGTGGTGAAATATAGCTAACACCACAAAAAAAAAATTGTTTTTCATTTAAAAAATTTAAAAAAACTTGTTTTACAGATATTTTGTAAAATTTGTTTGTCATTATTAAATTTTTGCCCAATTAATCTGAAAACATTTATGTTAGACTGGAAGATAGACTTGGGCGCTTGTCGTGTTTTTCTTCGTGTCACAAACACGACGTGTTCGAGTTGCATTATCAGATTTCGTGCTTGCCCGTGCGTGTAAGTTTTTTACCCTTAAAAACGCGAACACGGTCCAACAAGATTTAACATGACGAACAGGACACAAGCCGATATTACTTGACCCAAAATACTAAGTCAATAAGTTAACAGAACACAATACACTGGATAAATATTTACATTTTTGTTTTGTCACCTATTGGTCACACTTGCTTAAAATCGACAAATTCGCAAGGCGATTCGTCAGAATATTTTTCACTATTTAGGAAGTCGAGCTTGTCGTGACGTGAGTTGAGAGCGTTTTTCTTCGTGTCACATATAAGCACGACTTAACACGACGTGATCGTGCTGCATCTTCAGGTTTCGAGCGTGTACGTGAGTGTCAGCTTTGAGCCCTTAGAACACGAACACGTGCGTCGTATAGTGTTTACAAAATTTGTGGAGTGCGTGCTTGAAATATGCCATTCGTGTTACACTCGTGTCGTGTTTAAAATATTTGAAACTCGCCCATCTCTACTGGAAACATGAAAAATAAATATTTCGTGACATAGTGTAACACTTGGCAGCAGCAAAAAAGCTCATTACTTAAAGCTAAAAGTATTTTTTGAATTTGTGGTTTATTTTACACAATTTTTGATTAAAAAACTAACAAAAAAACGAAATGAAAAAGAAGAGGATAATATTTTCCTTTAATCAGGTATCGTTTGATCAAATCTATGTATTAACGACAAAGTTACAGCAATTCTAGCATTTGCTCGAAGTCTGTCTGCCTGTCCGATGGCAGGGTTGCTTAATTGTCTGTATCTTGGCCGTCTATCTACAGATTTTCCTGAGTTTATAAATAAAACAAATATGCAAATAAAGCTATAAAATTACACCGGTCAGCAGTCTTTTTGGAGCAGCCCTATCTTTAACTGATTATATAAATATGGAGTGCATTGAACAAAATGGCATAACAGGATTCCATCAGCTCTTGTTTCCAAGACATGGCGAAAAAACGAATTTCTTATACTTCAAAAAATAGTCAAGAAATTATTGTGGTCACATAAGGCACAAATTTTCTGAATTCATATGTCCTTTTTGACAGAGCACATGCCAATCCTTCTGTAAAAAATCAAACGCGCATTATTCGTGCGGGCGAAAGTGTCCAAATTGGCCTCTGAAGTCAGACATGTATCGATTTATTGCAAATTTTACAAAATTAATCTCACTCAAGTCTATTAGAAACATAATGCGAAAATATGTTGCATATTAGAAAGTCAAATGGCCAAATAAGTATGGTCAGAATTTTGTTGTAAAAAAAGGTTTTAATAAATCTTTCCGTCAACTAGGAAATATTATTGAGGGGGTTATTGGTAGATTGGTACTATAAACGTCTGCATATGTCTAGATTAGGGTTCCCTTCCACCAAATCTGAAATTAAGTTGGGGTTTTCTTTCATGACTGAAGCCGGCACAAATCAGCACAACATGTTTGTGCGTTCCTTTATTCAAATCATAAAAGACAATTAAATATTATACAGTATGCACAACAAGATTAACGCTTCTTCGTTCGGTCAAAATTCTTAGCAATTAATACAATTTAACGCCGAATCCGAATAGTAATATTTTTAGAAGCTTTACCAAGGCAGCAATTGGTGAAGTTGAACGGCTATGAAGATATTCCTCCTACGGAATATCTTAATAAAAGCAGTCAGGGCATAGAGCTTGGGGTAACTCTGACCTAAGGTCTGGGCTATAACCTTAAAGAAACACAACAAAATTATAATATTAAGGGCCGATTTCTCATCTTCTACATAGAGCTATCTGTCACATAAACACTCAAAAAACAGAGTGAAACTTAAGATTATCTAATACATATCCTATCTAAATGTTTAGAAAATGAAAGATCGGCCTTTAGTCATCAATTTAAAACTTTTGGGAATAATTAATAATATTAATATAATCATAAATTTCCTTAATCTTTCAAATTGATACTTTTATGTATAAGATTAAAAGTTAATGGATCTTACTATTCTCTGACTATTCATCATCAAATTTGTAATGAAATGAACTTCAAAATATCAAGTTGATATTTTCCAAAATTATTTTAATACCAAAAATATGTCAACGCTTTCAGTTTCAATTTGAATTTTTATAGCCCTTTTTCTATCTGCCAAACTGCCTTCCTGACTTTTTACAGGTCATCGCTTATTCGTCCATTTTCTTTACCGTCTTTTGTCCTGCTTTATTATCTTGTTCTTTGTTTCGCTTTTGTTGCTGCTGCTGCTGCTGCCCTTGATGTGTTTTGCACCATTTAATATTTATTGTGGCTTTTACTACGCGCTTTCAAGTTCCAGATCAAATCTCCTCTCACAAAGGCAAAAAACAAAAAAAAAAGGAGCAAAGAAGAGAAAAAAAAAGACCCGCGTAAGGTGCTAAGTGTAATTAAGTTGATAAAAACTGTGTTTTCTGATATATAGACGCGTCGAGCTCTATAATTATATGGGGTGGGCCCTGCAGTTGAATGTATATAAAAATTTGTTTTCGTGTACTGCATTTTTCATTTCTTTAATTAACAACATTTGATTAATTATTGCTACAATTAAGCGCGCTCAGAACAACCCACTCAATCATGGGTTGGCTTCCTGCAAAAAAAAACAACCTTAAAACTCCGCCTTAACCATAATAAATAATCAAATTGCCAACGAAAGCGAAAATTGCCTTTAAGTCGCTGCCTGCCAGTTGCTTGCCGCTTGCCTTAGGGCCCCCTCACACGATGACTTTGAATAATTTCTAACTGGGAGTTGGGGGGGGTTCTTGGTCATGTTGCATAAATTTTGCCTGCAAGTCGTTACACTTATGAATATTGATTGGTTATTGGTGGTAGAGGTGGCGGTTATGTTGCAAAAGGGGAGGGGGCGGGTAGACTCGTAAATTGTACAACTTGCATCGTTAGCTGTGCCAAAGACGCCTTCTAGTTGTACTCATCTGCACTTGTAGATTTGTATATGTACATTTATTGCAGCTGTCATTTCATATTTGCACATTTTCAAATGGAAAAGGTATCAAAGGATTTGGAAGGGGTTTGGTTAATGAGTGATATTAGTTACACTGAAAAGAAATAATATTAAACTCTGAATTTATATGATGTGATGTTCTATTTAAACTGTTTGCCTATTAATAATTAGTTTTTATTTGGCCTACCTTTCACATCTCCCCCTCACTCCCAGCTCCTTCCAACCCCAGATCAATTACCCAGCGTAGTACTTTAGGGCATTTTTCCTCCTAGTGCTGACACAAACTAATCGCATTCCATCAATAAGCAAAATTGTGCGCACCCAAATGAGGCAATTCATTTGGCCTCTGTGCACTTTCTGAATGGAAGTTGGAGAAAAGCTCCTTTTAGAAAAAAAAAAAAAATGCCCAACGACATAGATTATAAACTGTCTACACCTTATAGCCCCCGGGCACTAACCCATGTCAGACGTTGCCAGTTGAAATATATATTATTTTAGTTTTTACATAGATAGTTGCCTCTGGACAACTTGTGTGTGTGTGAGTGTGAGTGTGTGTAATGGGCATAGTTTCACAGCAAAGTGAATAATTACAGTGCAAATAAATCTTTGGCTTGGTGTGGTTTGACTTAGAAATTTCAGCAACTGAAAGGTGACGAAATGCAGTACCCAAAAAAAAAACTTACAAAAAAAAAAAATACTTCCAGCAGAATGAATCTCACTTTGAGTAGCATCAAGCACTACAATCAAAACTTCAGCCAGAGGGCCATTACATACGAAACGAGAAGTTGCGCAAAGGGAGGGAACAAATTGCTTGTTGAAAACGCAAAATTAAGTACACGATTGTGTTACAAAGACAAATTATAGGAGATTAACAAGTTGTGGAAGATTTCAATAATGAACAAAGCAAGGTTTTAAATGCACTTTTATGAAGAAAAAAATTTCCAAAATAATTTACACTGGAATTGTATAAAATACTAAATGGAAATCTCTTTCAGTCGAACATCAAATCGAAAAAATATTGGGAGGTGGGGTCAGATTTAAAGCAGTAAAAAAAATAGAAGGCTAACATTGATAACAAAAAAGTTTTTCTCAATAGAATAAGTTTTTTGACCGATCGTTCCTATGGCAGCTATATGCTATAGTCATCCGATTTCGATAAATTTTTCCAGAATTGTGTGGAAGTATATGAAACTAATATATACCACGATTGGTGATGCTACGATTTAAAACAAAAAAGTTTTTCTCACTAAAACTAGTTTTTGAACCGACCGTTATATGGCAGCTATATGCAATAGTCATCCGATTTCGATAAATTTTTCCAGAATTGTGTGGAAGTATATGAAACTAATATATACCACGATTGGTGATGCTACGATTTAAAACAAAAAAGTTTTTCTCACTAAAACTAGTTTTTGAACCGACCGTTTATATGGCAGCTATATGCAATAGTCATCCGATTTTGATAAATTTTTCCAGAATTGTGTGGAATCATATAAAATTTATATATACCACGGTTGGTGACGTTACAATGAAAACAAAAAACTTTTTCCCACTAGAACTATTTTTTGGACCAACCGTTTATATGGCAGCTATATGCAATAGTCATCCGATTTTGATAAATTTTTCCAGAATTGTGTGGAAGCATATAAAACTAATATATATTACGATTGGTGATGCTACGATGGAAAACAAAAAAATTTTTCTTATTAAAACTAGTTTTTGGACCGATCGTTCCTATGGCAGCTATATGATATAGTCATCCGATCCGGCCGATTCCGACAAATGTGCAGCGTATTTGTATTTAAAGACTTTTTGCAAAGTTTGGTCAAGATAGCTTTAAAACTGAGGGAGGAGATAGCATAGAAACAGACGGACAGACAGTCGGACAGACGGACAGACGGAAATGAAATCAGCTCGTCATGCTGATCAAGAATATATATACTTTATGTGGTCGGAAATGCGTATAAAAACTTCCAGAGATTAAACATATGCAAGAATGTAAAGATAAGTAACTGTCTTGCTCTAAAAAATGCTGCTGATAAGCAATAAGTATAAAAATAAAATTTTTTTAAAGCTGTTAACATTTAATATATTTAGTTTATCCTAAAAATTGTGTAAATACTTCTAGAAATAAAGCCATGAGATAGTTCTAAGACTCACTACTTTAACGTGGGTTTATAGTATATTTTCTCATCTTATCTAAATTGATTAAGATATTTAATTATATATATTATTAAATATTGATAAGGCTGCAAACTAATACGGAACATAACTCTCCAGAACCAGAACTTTTGGGTCACTCAAACCGTAGAAATAGCCTAATCTTTTCAAACAAAAACCAGAACTGGACCTTCTATTTTAAAAAAATAATTGTCTTAAGAGAAACTTTAAATATTTTATTTGATTAATTCATAAAACATTTTAGGCTTATTTTTACCTGGAAAAATTATAATTTAAATTAATAAGGATTATTGAGAATATCTTTTGGTTCTTATATTTATTTTCGAGAAAGGTTGTGATG
The DNA here is from genome assembly GCA_018904225.1 of Lordiphosa mommai. Classification (NCBI taxonomy): domain Eukaryota; kingdom Metazoa; phylum Arthropoda; class Insecta; order Diptera; family Drosophilidae; genus Lordiphosa; species Lordiphosa mommai. The sequence goes on from JAEIFT010000078.1 coordinate 431,923, forward strand.
CAGCAATCATTTCCCGCTCGCATCGAATTATTTGGTAATAGAACATTTAGCAATAGAAAAACATGTACGCAGATTTAAAATTAATACAATAAGGGATAATCTAGGCTTAAGTCCCGTGTCTTTGTCCCGAATATTACACAATGATCAGTTGTACACAAAAATTTTAAGATTCAAATTAATTGATCTGTGTGTAGACAATATAAGTCTTTTCCTGGGAGATATTAGAAGACCCCCTGTCTACTACCTTTGAACAGGGTTTTATGAGTGTTTTTTAAAAAAAACTTTGGAGGGAAAACCATGAGTTTTTTCAATTTGGTGTTTTGTTTTGTGTTATTTATTAATTAAATAATAAAATTTTAAAAAATTTTGGATTTTGAGGGCTGTTCAAAAAGTTTTTGGCCTGCCAGTTAAGGTCTCAAAAATAGGTGTAGAGGTGGTAGCCACGATTCCGGGTCTCCAGATTATCGAAATCGAAAACGGTAAGTGAGGTTATGATCAGAATTGATGTAATTCTGCCCTGTACCTCAATTATATTTTTCAATATTTTTTGAAAAATTGGTGGCTATTAAAAAAAATATATAGATTTTTTAAGTATTTTTTTTGTAGTCTAGTGTAAAGAAAAAATTTATTTTTTCTAGATTCTATATTCTATTAAAATAATAAAACAGTTCCGGGGAGGTCCTGGGTTGAATATTCCATTGAAGGCTCGGTTGAGCAAGCTTCAAGCTTAATTTCCAAGTTAAGCCCATTTTGTTCTCGTAATGTTTGCAATGATGATAAAGTGACTTTTACTTTTCGCCCCATAGCATTTATTTAAACAATCTCGTCGTATCTCTGCTCTGTATTTTTGTACGCTTGACAGCCATATTTTAGTTGTGGTTGTTTGTTCCTTTGCTCTTGTTGTATCGGCTGCTATAATTTTTATGATCATTTATGGCTTGCAGCAATCAAAATTATCAACTTCGGCCCAGACAGGCAGTGAGACAGACAAACGGAGGGACGGAGTTGAAGGATTGCAAGGGCGAGGAGTGCGTGCAGCTAGTTAAAGTCCCAGCCACGAAATTAACCTTGAATTCACACACACACACACAAACGTGCTTCTTAACATCTTATAATGGTAGGCTTCATAAATTTTCTTTAGCTCCCCGAGAACAGCAGACACACACAATGCCTCAGTTGGAGTTGGAAGGCGAGAGCGCTTCCCTGCTCTTTGGTAATTGCAGTTACTGTGAATGTTCTCACATACATTGCTGCAGGATACTTGTTCATGGAAAAATGATATTCACGCTTAAATTATAGTGTGTCTGCCCTCAGATTCAGTTGAAGGCGGCGGGCAGGGGCAAAAAAATCGAGACACACACATAGTTGTGTGTAGGAAGAAGTGGGGTTTCTGCTGGGTTTGTAAATTTAAGGCTCAGCCTATACATCAAATGGCATTATTCAGTTGATAAATCGCCAGTTAAGCACATGAACCAGTTTTCAGTGCCGTCTCCCCTCGCCCAATTAACCTTGACAAAGGAAAGTAAGTCTAATGGGGATTACTAAAGAATTTAAATCTAAATGAAATTGGGTATAAAGAAGGGAAAGGAATGGTGAGTAAAAGTAAAAGGCATTTGGCTAGAAAACATTACAGTTGGCATAATTTCTTTTATATGTGTTCTTTGTAGTTGTATCTTGTTCCTAATTTTAACTTGTCAGAAAATGACGAGGCTTAAGCTAAGGGCAAATAATTTGTCAAATTTTTTTATGATAATTTCGGCACTATTTGAGCAACTTATTTGCGTGCGGATCCATAGCATTAAGTTTTAAGTGCTGAAAAATCTGAAATAATGGCTATATTGACAAAATTTCATCATAAGTTTGGCAAATTATTCGCTTTAGAGTTATAGTACGATCTGAATGGAATTTTTAAGTGTGCTACTTTCTTTTTTGGGTACAAAAATTCAGAAATCAATCATCTTTTTACACTTAAAGAAAGTCAATAGAATCTAGAGGAAAATGTTCTTTATTGAATTACAAAATATTTTGCATTAAGTTGGAAATAGACTTACAGTTCCAAGCTAATAAAGTATGCATCAAAAAACACGAATCCTGCTGATACAATTCCCAACTGGTTCTATCACTTTGCTATTGAGTGAAAGTAGATGTCTGATTTCTATAGTTATGCCTTCTTGATCTTTATGAGCTTTCATATTTTCTTTATATTTTTCTTAAAAATTAAACTACAAAACAGGATTAATTTAACACTTTTGCGTACTTAAACCAGGATTATTTTGGATTATTTAAATAAAAAAGGTTACTATCCCCAATCTATAGGATTATTTTGTTCATATTTTATGTAATCACGTTTTTGCTTCAAGAATATATTAATATTAACCTAAGACCTAATGGACTTTAATGAAGATTATTTAGTACTTCTCTAAAGTAACAAATTTTTTGTTTCTAGAGTCAAAAGGAATTGATTGAAGACAATTTTAGCCAAAATGGCATCCTAAATAAACTCCGGTGCAAAACTATGGGGAGAGCAACAATTAGTAAATGCAGATAAAAAGAGAATCAAAAATAACATAAAATAGAAACAAAACAATAAAACTAGCAATGCAAAATTTAGAACTAAGATTTAATTTTCGTTATAAACAAACGGTAGACAAATGATTAGGAAAGAATTTTGTTTATTTAATTTAGTAATTAGCTCTCTGAGTACTCGTACACTAAAAAAATTGGGTGAGGCCATAGTTATGCACCAGAGATTAAAAGTAAGATCAAATCTTTTTTATATAAAACAATTTTAAATTAAAAACAACAGAGTAAAGCTGAGTTCACAATGTTCGAAGCAAGAGATAAGACAATCTATCAGGTCCTTATGTTTCCTGGTTTTCATTGTGAATAGATTGTTATTTGTCATTCAAATCAATACAACATGAAGGTTTACTAGATTATCATGTCTCATGCGTCGAACAATGTGAACTCAGCCTAAGAATAATCATATTGATATATCCGAAAAATTTAATTTTATGTTTCCAGTGAATTTATTATCCCAAAAGGAACTTTAAATGAGAATTTTATGCTCAGATTTGGAAATTTCGAAATTAGTCAGCGCTTGAAATCGTTTTTTAATGGGATTTCCTCTGTGTTAGAACGGATTTCTTTATTTTAAGGTCTAACATAATTCAGAATTGTTGAAACTTAACATAATCAGCCACTGAAGTTTTGTGATTTTGAGACCAAATCTGGTCCAAAACCCTAAATCACAAAATATTTATAGAAATTGTCTTTCAGAACATGCCCGAATATATTCCGGTACGGTATAAAATCAAGTAATTGGTTTCTACAAAAAATACTTAAAATAGTATTTTGTCCTAGGATTAAGTATTTTCATTCTTAGCGTACTATTAACAACGTTTGCAGATTATTCAAATATAAACAAGCACTTACCTCTATTTTTGATCTCATTGCCGGCATTTCGATTATTCTCATCCTGTCCACCCATACAGCTTGATGTCGTTGTGGCCTTTGCCTTTCTTGTTGTCGGCTTGTCCTCTTCATCTGCATCCTCATCATCGTCCTCACCCGTCTCCACACCATCATCTTCCTCATCATCGTCAGCTTGATTTGTTGTGACTGTTGTGGAACTTCCCGTTGGACCATCCAAATTGCTCAACAAATTAACAGCCGACTGTGAAGACGTCAAAGTGTCCTTGTGATACGAACTATGACGATTGCCCAGTTTTGTGGAAATATCTGAATTGTTCGACTGTCGCAGGCTGGTAACAACTTGGCCACCCGGTAAGGTGGCGCTACGCTTGTGACGTCCTTTGGATTTGGGGAAGGCGGCCAAAATGTTTAGCCACCATTGTGATTCCTCTGAACTGGTGCCCTTGACAAAGGTCACACGTTCGGGTGCGGTTATGGCAATGGAATTGAGATGACCGGTAACCTCTACAGCGCTGGTTACCTCCAGGACTTTGGTCATGTCAATGCAGGCCTGCGGCACGGTTTCGGGCTGGAAATATAAGGGAAAATAGTTAGGGAAATTTACATAAGACAAAAAACCACAAATATTATAAGTGAAAATATTCAGCTTAGATTTCGTTTAATTAATTTGTATTGTTTTGCCTTTCAAAAAATTTCAAGCCTGCGATACATTTCTTTGCAAGAAAAGACCGCAAAATCTAGGGAATGGTCGTAAAATGGTTTAACTTTGGAATAAGCTCGCTACCTTTTGGGATCATAAAGTCTTTGTTCCTTTTAACCACAAAGCCATTAAATGAACTCATAAAGATCGTGATACTCTAAGTAGAGCGATGAACACTGTTGCTCCTGAATAGAAATAAGTGTAATTTAATTTTTATTTATTTTTTATCTGAATTTTGTGAGAATTTTGCTAAAAGAAATTGTCTTAAAAAATCGCCTCATGCTCTGGAAAAAACCCACAATAAATAAACTTACTTAAGGGGGTCTTTTACCTTTGAAAAAAATTGTTTTTCCTATTTTTTTTTTTGCATTATTATTATAGCTTGGACATTCCCCTTTCATCCCCTTTAAACAAACATTTTACAAAATGGCAAATAGTTTCGCAGATATAGCCATTTTGGTGGAGCAATATTCTTGCTAAAGTGAGTATATTTTACATTGCTCAAAACTTTAAGTGCATTTTTCTCGAAACCACGTTTTCTGACCTGGTAGCCATGATTGCGCTAGTTCTACTGAACCGATTTGTATCACCCGTATTGCAATCGACGCAGAATTGATGTATTTCTGGCCCGTACCTCAATCATGAGGAAAAACATTTTTTTAATATTTTTTTTACACTAAACTACAAAAAAAACTTTACAAATCCCTTTTTTTTTGTTAAATTGCCGTTAATTTAAAAAAAAAAATATTTAAAAATATGATTAAGGTACGGGCCAGAATTACATCAATTCTGATTATAATCTTATTTACCATTTTTATTTTCGATAACCTGGAGTCCCGGAATCATGGCTACCACCTCTACACTTTTTTTTTTGAGCTCTTAATTCCAAAACATTTTTTTGTATTTTTTTATTTAATTAATAAATAACAGAAAACAAGAAACCAAATTGAAAAAGTTTTTATGGTTTTCTCTCCAGAATTTTTTTTAAAAAGACTCAAAAAACTCTGTTCAAAGGAAGAAGTCCCCCTTAAGAGGGTCTTTTCAAGAATTCTTTGTGGAAGGCAATAGTGAAAAGAACCAGGAAGGATGCACTACCTCTGATGTTCAACATGAAGCTAACAATGGCTGTGTTCAGCAGAAGAACTTGCTTCCTGATCAATGATATATTTCTCAGTAATTCACTTAGCCCAGTTTTTCTCTTGTATTTAATATGATATTTACAAGGAGCTTTTCCAAATGTCAATTTAACAAGACCAAAAGTATATTTAGAGCAGTTTTGTTTAACTGATCAGTGACCAAGTGTCTCTGCTGAACGTGCCCATTAAATTCGCATGAAATGGCTTTAATTCCAATGCATCCTTTTACGGTTCTGGTAAGTAGCCAATGAAAGTAAGAATGAATAAGAGCTTAACACTAGTTATAAATCACAAAAGTTGCTCCTATACAAAACAATTTAAAAGGCGCTTACTATTATACCAAAACATATTTAAATGATTTTTGTTTCAATTTATTTTAAGCTATTTTTCTCTACTCTTTATAAAATACTCACATAATCATCCACCGAATATGTCAGCTCACCATCGTCATAGAGTACAAACCAACGTCTTTGCCAGCGCTGAAAATAAAAATTAAGAATATTGATGAGAAATTTCAATTATAATTCCTTAAGTGTTTAAATTGATTAATATTTAGTTTGCTCTCACATTAACAACCTCTCACACACCCAAGAAATTATCCGATCCGATCACATCAGTTACAGATCTGTTCAGCCAAACAAACAATAACCCTAACACCCCATTTGGTATAGATTTTTTGCTTTAAGATATTTGCAATTTGCGAATGTGTAAGAAATTATTTACGCCCCCCTCCGCAACACAGAAATCATAATTCTTTTGCCGTTGTCATTCTCCATGAAAAGGCAACGCCTTCGCACTGAATCCGAATCTGATTCTGATTGTTATTGTTGTTGCATAAAATCATAACATCGTAGAGTCTGTCTGCGCGATCTACGGGATATTTATGCAAATTGCTAAAAGTCAAAGCAAATTAAGCTCAAGCTTCAAGCAACGAAAGAAGATGACGTTGAAATGTTGCACCCAGCCCAATGTGTTGGCAAGTCCCTAAAGTTGATTTCGTTCTTGGAAAGCGGAGAGGAAGGTGATGTGTGGGAATTGTAAGTGGTGTGCGAGGTGTGTCGAGCATTTTATTTATAAGGGACAGAATAATTTAGAGTCGGGTTTGAAAATATTTTATACTTTATGCTCTAGTTCTGATCAAGTGAAGGGTAAATACTTATACTTAAAATAGATTTTTTCTTAATTGGCAGAGCTTTCTCTGCAAATATATATGTCAAAAAGGAATGTATGAATATTGATTTGATTAGCTATAAAAAACTTAAGCTTATCCAATGCAGAATTCATTTAATATTTTAGAGAATTAAGAGATAACATTAATCAGAAATTAAATTGTTGTACTGAATGACTGATTGCTTTACAACAACAATTGTACAGTAAATGTACACATAGGGCTTGGGCACCTCTGCACGAAATATTATCCCCATATAAGCTAATATCTTTATTAAGAAGAATTTTCCTAATGGAAAGATTAAAAGTCAATTTTTCAAGACAATCATGCTCAGCTGATTACGCGTGACGTGACGATAAAGCTTAAGGGCCGATTTCTCACTTTCTACATAGCACTTTCTATCACATAAACTTACAAATAACATTATCTGACATATAGCCCCTTTATAGTAGATAAGAAATCGGACCTTAAATCCTGATCTCTGATAACATAAATTTTATTTTCGGTACAATACTTCATATAAATAAGACAGCTGTTTAAAAGCATTCCGATTTTAAAACCCTACATAAGTGCTTCTATTCATATGAACCATTGTGCCGAAAATAATTTTTATGTCATCTGAGAATAGGCCTTTAGTAAAACATTTATAACTATACGTCAGCAAAACATTTGTTGATTTATCCCCGACTTGAGCTGATATTTGTTATGAAATTATTATGCGGTAAGCAAACTCAAGCGTAAATTAACTAACAAAACCACAATTGAAATACAATATCTTACAACAATAGGAGGGGGAGCCTCCTACGTCAATTACCCTTTTTGTATGTTTCCCTTCCTCGATCTAGATCAAAAGTCAAATAGGTCACACCGCGAGCTACACAAATAAGATTATGTATAAAATGGCCTAAAAAAGACGTTCCCTAGACGCTCTCATTATCTACTTCTCTATGTATTGCAGTACGTAAGCCGCTTAGGCAGCGTTGTCATTTAGAAGCCCCAGTTTCGTTTCAATAGACACATTAGACTGACAATGCCAAAGTATTTGTGTGGGGGGAAATCACTTTGGACAGGTGCATTATTTGGCGTCATTCGCTTGGGGGGTTGAATGTCAGCAGAATCAAAGTGCCCAGCGACCAGTCATGGGGGTCAAACACTAGAATTCCTACATACAAATGCTGATAAAGCACTGTACTTGTGTGTTCCTTAGCCGAATCTGCTGATTAGAAACACCTCAAGTGATCATGCGTTTTTAATTATTTGTTATTGTTTAGAATTTGTTTTGTACAATTTTTTGTTCGAAAAAAATTTGAGAATACAGTACGAATATTCTAAAGAAGTATATAGAACGAATATAAATTATTAAATTTACAAACCGCAAGACCATTTAAGTCAACGCACGTCTGCGTTTTATAGCACACATCAGACCCACATTCTTTACGATCTGTATAAATAAATTCAATTATGCATTTGATATGCAAATTGAAAAGCTCTCATTTCCCCACTCTTTTTCACTCGCAGCTTTGTACGTGCCTACTAATGATATAATGTTTTAACCCTCTAGTTGTAAATGTATTTAAAAATGTTCACTGAAAAATTCCCATTTGAATTGAATTAGTAATTAATAATTGAAATAGTATAAATAATTTTTTAGAGGATTGAACTAAAAACATTCAAAGCTAACAAGATGCGTAATGGCCTTAGAACTGAATTGTCATGGACATTTTATAAGTGGACCTTCGATTTAAAATGTGTTTGCGTCTGTGTGCTCATTTGTTTCCGGTCGGTGTTTCCTGAACACACACTGAATACACAAAATAAATCTCAAATAATTGTTTATACTTGAAAAGTATATGTATCATCGATTTTTATGTATTATCTTCAAGGAACTGAAAGTCTTTTTTAAATCGGTGGTCATTTATTTAAGTTATAACAATTCACGCTAACCTCGAAAAAAACTACAAAAAAAACAGATAATCTACAGCCTATAGCAGGTAAAGCTAGATATGAAAGTACTTTAAAAGCAGATAAGGACAAAATTGAATAAGAAAAGCAGAACACCCAGAAACAAATGCCATTCTAAAATTAAGTATATCCGTGATTGAATTAAGACCGTTTTTATCTTAAAATGTTATGTGTTCTATCTGCATCTATCTGTTCGTTTTTCTTGAATTACGCATGAATCCATCTTAAATTTTTAATATAAAAGTAATAATTATAACAATATATCAGAATACATCTTATTTCAAGGTACTTTTTAATCAAAATTCGAACTTAATATAAGAATTTCGTTCACAGACGTGGAAACTTCGAACTAAGTCAGGTTTTGAGATCGTTTGTACTTGAATTTCCCATGTTTAAGAACGAAATTTTTTATATTTTTTCTGAGTATAGGGGAGTAGTCTCCTAAATAGTGGAAAAATTTAAATGGAAAGAGGCTCAAAGAAAAAGTGAATTTTATCAAAATATATTAAATGGTATTATTCCGTGGCTGTTATAGATACACTCAGAATAAAAAATGGCGTTTTAAAAGGCAGCACATAATTCTTACTTTTATACACAATTCATTATCATTTCTTCAGTTCTTAAAATAAGCACGAATTCTTTCTTCTAGGGGTCAGCAATAAACAGTTTATCATTTCAAGAACAAGACCGGATGGTTCTTAACTTAACCCCACCGTTCTCGGTATAAGAAACAATAGACTAACCCTGCTATTGAGAACAAGGGCGTAGGCAGCTTTAAATGTGAAGGATTTCAATGTCTTAGAAAACTCCTTGCTAAAAAATAGAATCGTTAGAAAAATTATAATATAAATTTTAGAAACATTGTTTCTGGATTTTATACAAATTTCGCTCTACAAAAAAAATCTGGTTTAATAATTCGGAAAATTTTAAGTCAGGTAAAGCTACGGCAGATTTTATGTTTCCAACTGCTCTTGCGTTTTTTAGAGCTAATATAACTGATATTAAATTATTTTACCAGCCTTTTATGATTGGATTCAAATCTATCCAAATCACTAAAGATCTCTATTTTTGGCGGAGATACGGCAGATTTTACGGCGACATAAGAATAGAGAATTCCTTAATTCTAGGTTGCAGGGATCCCACTAAAAGCCTAAAGCATTTAACGAAATTGTTCGTCCAAAAATAAAAAAGGCTAGAAATCTGTATATTTCAAAAGAACGTGTTTTATGTGTGTTATTCTTAGAACCCTTTAGTTGTTCTATTACATCGATTATTTTTTTGAATATTAAAAAAAATTATACTGGAACGTACCGGTATACCGAAATACAAATCTGGGTACCTTATCGGAACCGTAAACCGAAATAAAACCTATAACCGAAATTTTCATTTCGGTACGTACCGGAACCGGTACCAGAACCAATATTCGTTTCGGGAATAATCCCTGAATGAAGATTGAAAATTAAAATGTAAAGCAAGTGTAATGCGTAGAACTGTAAAAATTGTATGCTGAAGAAAATTAACTAAAACAAAATAGTTTTTTCAGCTCAAAGTTTGTCACGTTACTTTATTGTTCTTTGTTGATTTGCAAAGCCAAATGTTCATATTATAATTTTCTATTCCCTATCCTTTATCGGTTGAGAAACTCGCTTGAAATATGTCATATATGCCTGAACCACCCATGAACGACATCTAAACTGTATTTGAAAGGGGTTAACTGTTAAAAGTAACTTATTTGTATGCCCCAATTAGCTGGCATCTCATGAAGTGGGCTCGGTTTCATTAAGCTTATATGTATTGCATATACTAATAAGTCTGGTAATAAGTTGCTACTTTTTAGGGGCGCGCCAAGCAGCCTTATTTTAGAACGTGTTAAATAGCTAATAGAAATCACACGCTTACTACTACTTGCACTCTTTTCCCTTAGGATCTCCTGTCTCCCATCTATGCCCATGTGTAAATGCAAATTAAGCCGAAGTTCAATGAGTGAGATCGTTTGCAGCTCGTATTGCTTTGACTTTCATTGAAGGTTAAAGCTCGCTCTTGTTGGCTCTCCAGCATTTACTAAGTAGACACGTTTTCCTTATATTCTTTGCAGATCATTTGTTTGTCTACACTTTACATTATTACAAATTATTGCCAGCGTCGATGTCAACGTCGCTGCTGCCGGCCGCCCCCAAAGCGATAGAGAATAGAATCGGGCAATCGGCGCGTATTTAAAGCCCTGCGCATGCTGAGGACAAGCGATTATTGTCTCAGTGCAGTTGTCAGAGTTGCAATCGGCGACATTCAGACCGGCTTAAGCAATTCACATCTTCATCAAGTAACGTGAGGTATTTTTCAAATAGAAAATAGAAAGTGTAAGTGTAAAGAAATTTACTGTGAAACAAAAATAGTTTAACAAAAGATTGTGAATTATGGAAATATAATAAAAAAAAAAAATTTATCCTGGCCTACTAGGATTAAATTTGAAAATACATTAAAGTTCTAATTAGAAAGCTTAGTTGGATTGAAATTTTTCCAATATGTTTCCATAACTATAGCTGGTTGTCTATACAGTCAAGAACCGCCCTATACTAAATATGAATTATTTATTTTATCAATTACAAATTTGCTGAAAATCTAAATTAAATCTAACTGTCTAAATAAATGATTGTCTTTTTTCTTGATTTGAATGCTCATCAATTAAAATTTGTTCCCTATTGCATCGCTATGACAATTTTAACGTAATATTGTGCTATAAGCTTAGCAAAATTTATATAAAATGCCGAAACAAAGCGATTTATTGTTTAATATAAGAGATAAGAAAAATCTTGCGTATAAATACGAAACCGCCTGAGAAAATAACTAACAAACACTTGTGCCCTCTCGCCAAACAAACAGCTAAACCATGGCTCTCACCAACAAGAACATCATCTTCGTAGCCGGTCTGGGTGGCATTGGACTGGATACTAGTCGCGAGCTGGTCAAAAGGAATCTAAAGGTATGTGAACTGAATGCTTCTTCAGTAAAAAATTAAATTTCTGATTATTCCTCCACCAGAACCTGGTGATCCTGGACCGTATTGACAACCCGGCAGCCATTGCTGAACTGAAGACAATCAATCCCAAGGTGTCTGTTAGCTTTTATCCCTACGATGTGACCACTTCCGTGACCGAGACCAAGAAATTGCTAAAGACCATTTTCGATAAGCTCAAGACTGTTGATATTTTGATCAATGGTGCTGGCATTTTGGATGATCATCAGATTGAGCGTACCATTGCTGTCAACTTTACGGGCTTGGTTAATACCACCACAGCCATAATGGACTTTTGGGATAAGCGTAAGGGTGGACCAGGTGGTGTGGTTTGTAATATTGGCTCTGTGACAGGATTCAATGCCATCTATCAGGTGCCTGTGTACTCTGCCTCCAAGGCGGCTGTGGTCAGCTTTACGCAGTCTATTGCGGTGAGTTGAAAGAAAAATCGGTTTTACTTTTTTAATTTTAAGATTTATTGGCGAAACAATCAGAAGCTAATTTAAAACTAAAAGGATTTCATTCATTTTAGTTTTAAATCATCAAGATTTTAATCTGTTTCTTTCTTCAAAGATTGCTTTAAGGTGATTTCTAAATCATTTTGATGCAATCAGACTGTTTTACTTAAGTAATTTATTTAATTTAAATCATAAGTGATTTGATATAATTATATATTTATATATTTCAATCTTTTATTTAAGCCATGAAATATTATAATCTTTGATTTAAATCATCGAATATTTTTATCTTTGACTTAAATTATTAAATATTTCAATCTATGATTTAAATCATTATATATTTCAATCTTTGATTTGTATCATTGAATATTTTAATCCTTGATTTAAATCATAAAATATTTCAATCATTGATTTAAATCATTAAATATTTCAATCTTTGATTTTAATTTTTAAATATTTTAATCTATGATTTAAATCATCAATCTTTAAAATTAAATCATAAAATATTTCAATCTTTGATGTAAACATTAAATATTTCAATCTTTGACTTAAATCATTTAATATTTCAATCTTTGATTTAAATCATTAAATGTTTTAATATTTTATTTAAATCATTAAATATTTCAATCTTTAATTGAAATCATTAAATTTTTCAATGTTTGATTTAAATTATTAAATATTTCAATCTTTGATTTAAACTAATTTTTAATTTTTGATTTAAATCATTAAATATTTCAATCTTTGATTTAAATCTTAAATATTCATCTTTGTTTGATTTAATTTATCTTTGTTTAAGTCATTAAATTCAGTTTGTTTAAAATCATTATATCAATCTTTGTTTAAATCAAAATATTTCAATCTTTGATTTAAATCATTAAATATTTCAATCTTTGATTTAAATCATTAAATTTAATCTTTATTTAAATCTTATTTACCAGCTTTGATTTAAAATCATTATATTTCAATCTTTGATTTAAATCTAAATTTCATCTTAATTAACTAAATTCATCTTGATTCAAATCTATCTTGTTAATTTTAAATAATTCAATCTTTGATTTTAATCATTAAATATTTCAATCTTTGATTTAAATCATTAAATATTTCATTTTTGAATTAAATCATTAAATATTTCAATCTATGATTCAAGTCATAAAATATTTCAATCTTTGATTTAAATCATTAAATATTTCAATTTTTGATTTAAATCATTAAATATTCAATCTTTGATTTAAATCATTAAATATTTCAATCAATGATTTAAATCGTTCAATATTTCAATCTTTGATTTAAATCATTAAATATTTCAATCTTTGATTTAAATCATTCAATATTTCCTTCTTTGATTTAAGTCAATAAATATTTCAATCTTTGATTTAAATCATTAAAGAATTATTCATTTGATTTTGATTAAATTTTTAATGATTTGTTAAATAAGAAAATGATTTAAATCTATTAAGAATTAAGTCAAAAATGATTTAAGTCAAAGACTGAAAATAATAAAAATTTAAATCGAATGATTCCAATCTATTATGAGTTGTAAATCTTTAAAGATTAAATCTGATTTCTACAAAATGATTTTTAAATCAATTTGAAGCAATCTGCAATGATTGACTTAGTTTTAAATCTTGATGATTTAAAGCTAAAATGAATAAAATCAAGATGCAAGTAAATCACCCTGATTTAAAATTCCAAATGATATTAATCTTTTATAGCTCTGACTAAAAGTCGTTCGAAATCGTTGAAAAATGTTAATTTTAAATGAATTTTAAAAGAATTTGCATTGCAACAGAATATTTAAAAACGAGCTTCAAAAACGTTCTAATCTAAATATTAGCAAACTTTATTTTGCTTGCAAGAACCGAACTCTTATACCAAAATATTAATATTTCCATTTACTGCGCTTATGCTATAAAAGTCACGCTTTCTTCTTTTGGACCAAAACCTTTTTAAGAATTTCAGGGTATTACGGCCTTGATTGAGAGAAGCTCGGCTTGGCCCTTTGGAGTTGTAATCGTCAGATTTACTTTACACTACGGCTCGATTGTTTCGTTCTAACATCAACATTTCGCTTCAAGATCCAAAACTGGCTCACAATTTCCTATAAAAAAAGTATAAATCTACCAAAACAAGTCGTTTTCTTTCGTGCCACCCGATAAAAATACATAAGTGTTTATATCAGCGGTGGGCACGTCTTGGGTCCCATTTGCTATCATTGCTCTGAGAGTTATTTTTGTTTACTGGCGCCACCGTGTCGCACAAGCAATTGCTTCAATTTTGAGTGAATTATAAAAAAATTTATGTATCGCTGCTCGCCTCGAGCCTCGCTTATAAGGGTTGTTTTTTCCCTTCTTTTGGTAATCTGCTTCCAAACTTACATTTCTTGCTCCTCTTATATCTATTTTTTGTTGTTTTCTTCCAGAAATTGGCCCAAATCACTGGTGTTACCGCCTTTACTGTCAATCCCGGCATTACCAAAACCACTTTGGTGCATAAATTCAACTCCTGGCTGGATGTGGAGCCACGTGTGGCTGAGCTCTTGAGTGAGCATCCCACTCAAACTACCTTGGCCTGTGCCCAGAACTTTGTTAAGGCCATTGAATTGAACCAGAATGGTGGCATCTGGAAATTGGATTTGGGCAAATTGGATCCCGTTCAGTGGACCAAGCACTGGGATTCGGGCATCTAAATCATCTCTAATCCTCCGATCGCTATACTCGTTTGTTATAAATTGAAGGCTGTATTAATGCACCACTCACATACACTCATGTACATTAATTTTTTATCAATTTCTATGAACAATTTTCTTGAACTAAAAATATATATAAAAATATTAAAGATAAATACTTTTTTAATTAAAATGAAAAATAGATAAACAATATTTTTAGGTTTAACTTTAGTTCGGTCAGTGGCCTACTTTAGTCATACTTTGGCGTTCGAAGCAAGAGAAAATGTTCGATTTGACGGGCAAGCATGTTTGCTATGTGGCAGATTGCGGTGGCATTGCGCTGGAGACCTGTAAAGTTCTCATGACCAAGAACATAGCGGTGAGTGTTTAAGGCGGAGTAGAAGGGGCAACAACTGCTTGGTATGCTGGAACTAGCCCAACAAGGTCCACCGACAGCTTTCGTAACTAATTAAGTTAATGAGTTTTTCATGTTGTTCTGGGCTGCTACAAATTGGGCTGAAGTCAGTTTAAAAGTCGATTTTATAAAATTTAAAAATAAATAAAATACGGATTTTGTTTTGCCAATAGGACAAGTAAAAGCCTTGAGATTACAAGTTTACAAAGGCCACAAATGGCTGGCAATGGAAACTAATTCTGCTTAAGCGATAAGATTATAAAAAAGACAGCGGGTAAAGTCAAATTTTCCTTAATATATACCAACATTCATAAGGCTAAATTCCATAAAAAACAATTCCTTCATTTCCTAATTCCCAACCAGAAACTCGCCATCCTCTACAGCGTGGAAAATCCACAGGCCATTGCCCAATTGCAGTCCATAAAACCCAGCACACAAATCTTTTTCTGGACCTACGATGTGACCATGGCACGCGAAGAAATGAAAAAATACTTTGATGAGGTCATTGTACAAATGGATTACATTGATGTGCTCATCAATGGTGCCACACTCTGTGATGAGAGAAATATTGATGCCACCATTAATACAAATCTAACGGGCATGATGAACACCTGTGCCACCGTCTTACCCTACATGGATCGACAGCAAAATGGCAGAGGTGGTTTGATAGTCAATGTGACTTCGGTTATAGGATTGGATCCTTCGCCCGTTTTCTGTGCTTATAGCGCCTCGAAATTTGGTGTCATTGGTTTCACTAGAAGTCTGGCTGTAAGTCATTGTAAAAGAGCCCTTCAAATATTTCAATTAATTTAACATTTTTTTCAGGATCCTTTATACTACAGCCAAAATGGTGTCGCTGTCATGGCCGTGTGTTGTGGCCCCACCAAAGTGTTTGTGGATCGTGAACTAAGCGCCTTTCTGGCCTATGGCCAAACGTTTGCGGATCGTCTGCGTCGTGCTCCCTGCCAATCGACTGCCATTTGTGGCCAGAATATTGTTAATGCCTTGGAAAGGGGTGAGAATGGTCAGATATGGATAGCCGACAAGGGTGGCCTGGAATTGGTGAAATTGCATTGGTATTGGCATATGGCCGATCAGTTTGTTCATTATATGCAAAGTGCCGATGAAGAGGAGGAGGAGAATTGAATAACATTCTGTTTTTTTTAAAATGTAACAAAAAGTAGGCAACTAATATTGAAATGAATAATTACTATAAAATGTGCGAGCGAGCAAAAGTGTATGAATAAATAATGACAAATATGAGGGTGCCTAAAAGTATGCACTGAAATTTTATATTTTTAATTTTCAACAATATGAACAATGTACAGAAATACAAATATGTTTGGTCTTTTGCCAAGGCAGTTGATTGTTTTAATGAACTCTCAATTTTTGCTAAAGTTGAACAATAAAGGTCAACTTCTGAAAAAAGTCTCTTAACGGAAGTCTTAAACAACTGAGTTAGGTTAGATTGAGACTGAGGAAAAAGGTTGATCAAATTTAGACATAAGTCATCTTCTACTGAGAGCGAGTTGGTTCCTGCCAAAAGTTCCAAAACTCTTATCTTAAGAGTAAGTGCTAAAACTAACTAACGATACTTTTAAGAATTTTAATACATTTTGCATAGTGACATTATAAAATGGTAAAATTGTTTGTATCCCATCTGCTTCTTATCTCTCTCGTCAAAAAGAGTTTGGCGATAGTTTAAGGGTGGAGTTTGGTAATAGCGATATCTCTATTAAATTTAAAAAGAAAAATAAAACTTGCAAACACTATTTTGTATGTTAATCTTAAGGATATTTTTTATAGCTAAGTTTGATCAAATCAGTTTTGGTGTGAAAAAGACTAATTTATTTTTTTGGTAACTTGGTCAACAACTTTTAGAAAAAAATCAAGAATTTCATACTTAAGCAGTGTAAATTCAATTATAAACGATCTCTAAAAGCTGTCTAAGTTCGGAATTTCCAAATCTTAGAACAATATTTTCATTTCTAATTAGATTTTTTAATTATAAAGTCCCTTCAACTTAAAATTAAATGTATTCTGTTGCATTACTTTTTTTTCTTACTCTTTTGTTTTAAAATATAAGTTTGACGCAGTCTTAATTAAAAAATACAAAACAATCCTAAAATTTTAAGTACAACGCGGACTAAAATTCAAGCACGGACATACTTAAATTTATAACGGCTTTTTTCTGAATGTACGTATTTAAAAGTAAAGATCCCAGGTAACTGAAGTGCGGAACCCCCGAAGATACCCTGAATAGATTAGAAAAGTGCAAAATTGAAACGGACTCGCTGGACACGATCTTTCAAATAAGCCTTTATCCAATTTGGAGGAAACCCAAGCAAATACAGTTTTTGCAAGAGGAGTTTGTAATTGACAGAGTTAAAAACTTTGCTATCCACACAAGAAGTAAACTAGAACAAGTATTGTCAAAACTGAGCGCTTTTTTTTAAAGCCATGTTGTGGTTGGGCTATAGTTTTCAGATCGACAGAAGTGCTGTGAAGTTTAGGAATATCATAAAGTTTAGAGATATACCTGTAATTGGAAATTGTTGATTAAGATCCCTTTTTGGGGATAGGAATGTCAAACGATTCCTTCCAGTAACTGGAAAACTCACCCAGCTCTAGAGATAAAGTGAACAGTTTAAAAAGCGGGTCGCATAAGGAACTAGCACAATGAGTACTTTCGTAAGCAGCTGGGGACATTATCTAGTTCGGGACTAAATGATTTAATAAGAGATCGTTAGCCGAAAAGCAGTCTCTCTGAGTCCAAGACCGGTGGAAAATGCTATTGGAGTGGTAGTAGGATAAGTATAAGGAATCAAGCAACGCTGAAAATAATATGCATGATTATTAGCAATCTAACGAAAGTGCAGGTGGAAACTGAGAAGATTTGAGTTTGGAGTTCACAGTATAATAGAACGTTTTAGGGTCACGCTGAAAGCTTAATTTGTAGTTAAGCAAGTATTTTGTGTAGCTCTCGGTATTAAACAGGATAAATTTAAAGCAAGCAACAGAATATTTGGAATAATCCATCTAGGAGCCAGATTTCTTAAACAGACTAGACGACATTTTTAAGATTAGATAATCTTCTTGTAGACCATGGAGAAAAGGAAAAAAAAACACACGCGGTCATGATCTTTTAAAACGTCATAAATAACATCATAGAATGACTGGGTAGCTTCCTCAACATTTTGAGATGTATAAAGGAAGTCCCAATCCGACAAAGACAGCGCCTCATTAAGGGATATGAAATTTACTTTTTGAAAGCAATATGATTGAAAATTTAAAAGATAAACATATCTGGGAATAATAGGGGTAGGACTCTTGTGACAATTGTGTAAGAAATGACACGAACCAAAACCAGGTCAAGGATAATGCTTAAACTATTTTTAATAAAATTAATCTGTACTAGCCACAACTCAGCCATAGGATCTGCAAAATTATGTCAAATTGACAGATAAAATTTGTTGGAATTATCATAAGGTGACCAGGATATGTGTGGGATATTCTTTGTAGTACATACGATGCAAACATGCTTAACAAAAACAATGGAACAATAAACGCATTGACCTTAGGCACTTCTGGTGTATAAAAATATATTTTATAAAAATCTTTAGGCTGAAATGAGATTTATTACTTTTAGGGACTATTTAAGTCACAATTTGTCTTCTATGGAGAAATGTCGTTGGTATCAGCGAGTCAGAGAAAACTTTAATGGGAAAAAATGCCTTTGATGAGACAGAGATACCACAAACCAAGAACTTTAATCTATGAACGAAAAAATGTTAAAATAATTGATTCTAAAAATTGAAAGTGTTATTCCAGCCTTAATAACATATATCTCTCATATATGTTTTGCTTTTTATAAAGGTCAATTCATAGTATTCTACAAACAAACTTATAGCTCAAGAAAAATGTAATTAAAAGAACAAAATGCAGTTTCCTATGACCTCCAATTGATTAAATAACCTTTTGATATAACTTAATTTGGGATAAGTGATCAACCACTTGCACAATTTTCCATCAAATTGAGCTTTATCCCGCGATCTTAGTTCGTCGACGTTGTCCATGCAATTGCATAATAATCATAATCTTTAGCTGTTGTGGCGTGCATCCGTCAGGTTAATTAGTAAAAATACCTGGTGACCAGGCACGTATTGCCATTTAAACAGCATTTTTTTTTTTTTTGCTTTAGAGATTAATCTCCACCTACTGGCGGAAACCGGTCGCCGGTGTCTACTATTCAGAGAGCGGCAGAAGCTTTGGAGTAATAATTTAACAATTCAAAAATGAGATAGAAAAAAGTGCAAAAGGAGTAGCTAAGGTGGTCGAAGTGGGGTTACTCTACGACAATTAATTGTTTTGTAAATTGTAAAAAAATGTTTGAAAAAATTCTGAAGCATGATTTGAGTTCCCAAAATTAAAGATTAAACCATTGAATGTATTTCCTTCCTCTGTTTTTTTCCAAATTTTTTCCAAATTACTACTTCCCTGCCTTGGCATATATGCTCACTTGTCCAGGGCAATATCCAAGATTACTTTTCTTCCATGATGTTTAAATACCCGCCAGCCTGTCTCTCTCCTGTCCCCCAAATTAATCAAGCATGTGCCAAAAGACTACGAAAAGGAGTTATAAATGAAAAATGCTGGACAATTGCATGGTTCGCTTACAGTGACTAATCGATTTTTGGAATTAAGTTGCGCCAAAAGGAAAGCAACGGCATGCGGAAAAATGGTCACTTGGCCGCCACCTCCTCCATCTACATCAACAACGTTTGGGGTCTTCTGTTGGCCATTGGCTATTGATTTTTTTTTTTTTTACGAGTTGAACGGAGCCGCAAGACAACGACAACGCACAGAAATTGGAAGTATGCCAAGGCGGCGGCCGGTCTCCCTGCACAATTCCTGCGATGTGTCGGCAGATTTGTTTGTTTGCGCATTTTGTTGCCGCCTTGGCATGGGTTTGGGGGTTTGGAAATGTGCCAAAGTTCAATGCACGGCATTGCTACAATTCCCATTTTCCATTCTCGCATAGTTGAAAATGGTTTTTATTGCTTGGCCAAAATGAGAGAGAGAGAGAGAGAGGAAAAGAAATGTATGCAGATGACATTCGAAATGGTCTTGGAAATGTGTGAGTAGAATAATAAGGGGATATTATAAATTGGACATATTTTTGTAAAATTCATTAAATCTGAAATGGCTTTCATAGAAAACCGTCTTAATCAAACAGTTTAAAGGATTGTCTCATATATGTCAATTGGTTAAAGGTATTGAACGGGCTTTTTTCACTTTAAAATTGATTTTGCCTGATCAAAAAGTAGAATAGTCAAACACTTACTCCAAAAAATACTACGAATAAATTTGATACAAAAAAAATCAGAAATAACGATTAAGAAATTTTTAATTTCTTTATTTATGTATCAAGAAATTCTTATAATCTCCATATTTTACTGAACTAGTTTTATGAACCATCTTCCTTTTGTATAAGTTATAAGCACTCTAACAATTAGACATCGGATTTTAGGTTTTTCCAGATTAAATTTAATCCTAGTAGGATTGGGGGATTGTGTTAAAATGGCAAAAAAAAAAATCTCAAAATGTCCAGCTCTTTGCAGTGCTCATATCAGAATGGTTTTTTAATAAAACATTCACCCTGGCCTACTAGTATTGAATTCAATTTGAGAAAATCTAAAATCCGGTGTCTACTAATTGTAAACTAGAACTTAAAGTATTTTATAAAACACATCGGATGGTCACACTAATTAATAGAGTGCGCCCGCCAGAAGAAGCTTAAATGACGAAATAAACTAAATCTAAAAATATTTAAGGCATTCGTGGACGATGAAGTTATTAAATTCATAAATATTACATTCTGATTATATTTTGTTATTTTTTATATATTCCCATGTGTTAAAAAAATCGCTTTCCACCCAAAAACAATAAGAATCGAATAGGAATTGAGGCGTTTTTGAGTCGAAAGCGATTTGTGGATTACTTGCTTTTCTTTATAAAACTTGCCGAAAACTTGGGTCGAACTAGAGGTGCGCGCTTGAGCGATTTTTCATTCACGATTTAAGAAGAGGTCAAGAATGAACACGCACGATTAATCAGCACCGAATTTTTGCGGGGAGAGACCTTAATTGTACCATGGGTTTCATGGCCACATTGCGCCTTTTGTATGGAGCAGCTGCGAGCAGCGTAATAAAGAATTCAAAAGCAAATCAGTTCTAGAAATAATGTTATTAACCAAATACAATAGAAAGAAGATCATAAATAAAGCATGACTTCTATTTTCAAGGTATATTTTAAACACGCACGATTCACGCACAGATCACGGATGCACACGCACAAAAGTCTGTTTTTTCTCGCGATCATGTCGGTAAAAGTCGTGACACATCGTGACACGTTTAAAATCACGTCCCGCGCGCTTCTCCAGTTCGAACCAAGACCTAAGCACAAAACCTCTTGAACCTCAAATTTTGTAACCTGACTCATCATCAGTGTGTAACTGACCCTTGAAGCGAAAGGTGGTTTCATCGAATTTTCGCAATTTATTCACAATCTTTTCGCGAGCGACTCACATGCACATACATACAGAATTTGTAAGCAAGCTTTTTCTCAATTGATACTTGACATTTCTTCAGTGTGCTTCTGACACGAAAGGTTAAATATGCATGTCAATTGTTAGTTTACTTAATTTAAAGCACGTTGGTTGAATGCCATCAACACATTGACATCTTTTCTATACTAACTTTCAAATACCATGACAGCGGCCGACGATTCTGCTCACATAGCCGACCCCTACTTTAAACTTAGATAGTTAGTTAAACAATTGTTACTTATGTAGACAAAGAAAGTCGATGGAATGTTTTTCTTATTACTATATTAAAACTGAACTATTTTTCAAGATTAATCAAAATTTCTAATATTACTAAAATTAAATAATTCTAAAGTCTTTGAATCAGGGACGTATTTTAATAGTTATTTTCATAAAACTCTTTTAGATATAAAACAAAACAAATAATAAAAGGATTTTAATTAAAAAAATTGGTAAATAAAACTCATTCAAGGACTTTTATTTTTGGTCACAGACTGACTTTTATTTACTGAGTTAAATAATTAAAGTCTTTCGATAACTCATTTTCTTATCAAAAATATAAGTCACTGACTGACTATTATTTACTGAGTTTTATTATAAAAGTCTTTCAATAACTCTTATTTTTTGAGTAAAAAAATAAAAGTCTTTAATAATTGTTATTTCTAAGTAAGTAGACAAAAGTCTTTAGTAACTGTTTTTTATTGACTTTTCAATAAAAGTGTTTCTATTGACTGACTGACTTTTATTTACTGAGTTAAATAATAAAAGTCTTTCGATAACTCTTATTCTTATCAAAAATATAAGTCACTGACTGACTTTTATTAACTGGGTTAAATAATAAAAGTTTTTCGATAACTCTTATTTTCTGAGCAATAAAATAAAATTCTTTAATAACTGTTCTTTGTGAGTAATTAAACAAAAGTCTTTAGTAACTGTTATTTATTGACTATTCAATAAAAGTCTTTCTACAACTGTTATTAAATGGGTAATATAATAAAACTCTTTAATAACTGGTATACACGGAGTCAAAAAATAGAAGTATTGAATAACTGTTAAGTGTGGAGTAAAAAAATAAAAGTCCCTAATAACTGTTATTTAAAGCTTTATTAATTAAAACTCTAACAACAACTCTTAAATGTGGACTTCTATAGAATAAATAAAAACTGTTTTGAATACTTTATAAATATATGCATTAGTTCTAGAAAGAAATATTTTTTCCTTTATAAGTAACAATACCAAAATAAAAGCCGTTTGACTATACAGCAGTTTCAAGAAGCTCCCGGTTCTATCAACAGAACACTATGCTATCCACAGCAGACCAAAACTTGATTTTCCCAGACCGAATTGAAATATGCAAAAACCAACATACCATTTTACGAAAGTTGGCACCCCGCTCTGGCATTCAATGGCAAGGCGTAGGTAGAGTTTTAACTACTCCCGTAGCTAATACTAACGACCTTTCTTATGTTTAATGATGAAAGAAGCTGGAGGTTCTAAAATCAATTTCAGCAAACATAAATTTTATGACAGGCTGCAACTTGTAGGCTGAACAAAGAAACGATCGTTAAAATCTGTAGCAGGGATGTTTTTGAACTACAAATTCTTCACTTCTTCTTTTACCGCGAACAAAGAAGCAGCAACTAATAACAGTAAACGTTGAACTACTGGCCAAGATTGATTTAACGATTGCCTCACATCATCATCACGATGATGATGATCGCCAGCATCCTCATCATCTTTTGCAATCAATACAAGTTTCCCCCCCACCCCAGACTTTTATCACACAATGGCAGGAGAAGTCCAAATCCAAATGCAATTCCCTCGGCAGCACGCAGAGTAGAAGGAACCTACGGCAACTGCTTTAAGAACTGTCTGTTCTGTCGCTCCACTGAGTGACTGTCTCAGCTGACTTGGCCAGATCGACGACGGCGACGACTACGACGACGATGACGGCGACACATGCTACGGGTATACATAGAATAAAAATTACTTCCTGATTGTGTTACATGCACCCAGGACCGGTCTCTCGACTCTCTGGTCTTGGATTGAGCTTCTTTAGTTTTTTTTTTTTGTATTTTGTATGTTGTGTACATACAAAGTGGTTGCCGCTGGCTGCTGCCTGGACGAAACGTTGCGTGGGCTCCCAGCTAGGTGGCCCCCTTTTTTAAACAGGGTGAACCTTATTAAGAATCTGAAAATTCTTGCTCTTGTTTCAAATCGAACCCCGGGGCCATAAAAATGTTTTGCCTTCACATGTTAAGTTTACTTACTGCATTTTGGCATTTATTCTCGAGTTTGTTTCTGTTTTTTTTTTTTGTGTCAGGCCCGCAACCCCGAAGCACTTGTCGTGATTAGTTTAGAAAAATGTTGGCTATTAATTTGCTGCCTTGAGTAACACTTGTTATTTTGGTTCGGACCGCATAATCTTGTTTGACCGCCTGGTGCCATGTGCGCGAAATGTCTGGTAGATAATCTTTATGTGTTGTTATAGAGCAACCCGACTTACACGACGGCCATACAAATGGGTCTTAATTTTTGGATTTATTTGATTTGCTGGAGCAAGTGTTATGAAACGGTTTGAGAAAGAGAGAGAGGGACAGATATGCAAATATATGGTGTGTAATGGTTTTTGAACAGAAAAGTAACCAGTGCTGCAAATGCCTCATAAGTGACCTTATTGTTTCTGTCAGAGATTGTGGACCGACTGCGATCATTATTCTTTGAAATAAATTTAAAATCATTTGACAAGAGTGACTAACATACAAACTATTAAGTATAGGTATCGATTTGTATTTTAAATCGGGGCTGCCCACCGGTTTTGAAACAGAATTGCAAAATTTTTACTGTGAACAGAACCACATGTTGCGGATTTTCTATATTTTCAGACTGAATTTTATCCTAGTAGGCCAGGGTAAATGGATTTTGAAAGATTTGAGTAGGCTATTTTGTGTTTTTTCGACCTCTTCACAACATTCACACTGGCCTACTAGGATTAAACTCTATCTACAAATATTTAAAATCCGCTGTCTCCCAATGACTCAAAAACATCTGAACAACAGCCCAGCGAATTTTTCTAATCAGTAGCGATATATTGTGCGAATCTTATTGAAATTTATACAAAGACTTTAAATAGCTCACCAAACAGCCTTTTTTTTTCTTAGTCCCTCGATTTCAAGGTTTATTGAATGATTCACAAAAGCAAGAAGCTAAACAACACATTTGTATTACTTTAATAGCTTGAATAGTTTTGATTTTCTTTATTTGCCTTTGTCAAAATCACTTTCAAAAGATGACAAAGCTGACGCTTACTAAAGTGTTGTAAGGCAATTAATGAATGGCATTGATAGAGAACATTCTAAGTCATCATCGACTCATGTCTCAGTTGAGCGAGCTTTTTTAAGATCCCAAATGTGGTATAAACAAAGAATCACACGAAGACATACTTCTTAACTTCATAACTCCCCTCAAATAAGATTCTCATAACTCTCCCTTAAGTTTCTCATAGATGTTAATAAAAATTTTAATGTGGTGGTTTGAAACAGTTGAAGCCAACATGAAATCCGGCTCGTAGGACCAATAACCCAAGGAAGGACCAAAGGGCAAAAACCTGGAAAAGTAACTTTTC
Source organism: Lordiphosa mommai (assembly GCA_018904225.1). Taxonomy (NCBI): domain Eukaryota; kingdom Metazoa; phylum Arthropoda; class Insecta; order Diptera; family Drosophilidae; genus Lordiphosa; species Lordiphosa mommai. Next base: position 457,104 of record JAEIFT010000078.1, read on the forward strand.
GAAAATTAGTCTTTCGTAAATTTTTGATCGATCCCACGGACCGGAGATCCGCAAAGATCGAACCCACAGCCTCCCGCACAGTAGGTAAACACGCTAATCACTGAGCCACACAAGTCATTTATTTTCTTTAAGTAAATAGACTTGGTCGCGAACTAAATAAAATGTTTAGTTTTTTCAAACTATTTTACGACAAAGGCAATTAAAGGATGATTTGTTTCGCTCAAAGCAACGATGAAAAAAATTTATACTAATTTATCGTAAAAATGTAATGTGAAATTTTACCCTAAAATCATATACGGACCTGCGAAGTTTCATTCAAAAATTTGTAGAAAAAAGAAGCAGAAATAATGATTCCTTCACAATTTCCATTGTGCCCATACGGAGTCCATAAATACTGCTGCGCTTAACAGCACATGAATAGAACCTATGTTTACCTATGTGGACCATATTTTACTTTGAACAGCTGAAAAAATATTGTTGCAATCAATGTTACTTTACCCTTCTTTTAACTTGACACCATCAGCAAGCAGCTGAAACTAAATTTAAGACAAGAAGGTAAATTCAACTTTGATTATGTGGGATTTTTAATACAGCCATAAGTAAGGTCTTGTTAAATTTCCATTTGGAAAAGAAAAAAGTAAATGGCCGCGTTCAGCAGAAAAACTTGATCCCTGATCAATTATATATTTCTTAGTAATTTACGTTGCCTACTTTTCCTCTTGTGTTTAATATGATATTTATATAAAGCTTTTCACAATGTCAATTAAACAAGACCGCCTAAAAGTATGCCATAAAATAAGAACAGTTTTATTAAACTGATCACTGATCAAGTGTCTCTGCTGAACGCGCCCAATATCACATTAAGCACAAAAGGAAAAGTAGGCCGCCTAAATTACCAAGAAATATATCATTTATCAGGGTGCAAGTCTGCTGAACATGGCCTATGTTATATTCTCTCTGATAACTTGCTTTGCAGGTCCGTATAGGGCTTAAGCAAAGGTCTTGACGAAGGAGAATATACCAACAAAAATATTAGACCGAGTTCGTAAACAAAAATGTAATTTCTAAACATCTCTGAAACCTCAGCCATTTTATTAGAAAGTCACTCAATAGAATCCTCTCCCTATAAGCAGTCTGAATAGGTGTTTATTTAAACAATATACCAACAAACAATCAGGCCTGTTTCGGTTTTCGCTTTCGACAAGTTTTGGTAAATTGGAATGTGCAACATATGTTGTTGGGTGATTGAGTAAATCTTTTTAAAGCGTTTGATGTCGAATCCGTAGAATTAAAAGACAGGTTTGGAACTAAGGAACTAAAATGGAAACCGTAAAAGTTCTGAATGTATCTGATTTTACGACCTTTATAATATTCTTACTAGCAAGAACTAGTCAACCAATTGGATAGACGAGATAGATAAAGCATGAGCTGTATGCGCCTCAATGGCTAACTACCTAGAAGTCTATAGAAAGCTAAACAAAATCTGCAAAATAAATATCTTTTCCATAGAGCAAATGAAATCGAAATCATTCAAGCTAAACAATTCAATCTAAAAGTACATAATTCGAATCTTAACGTCTTATTGAGAAATAATTTGGCAACTAAGTAAGTTGCCGCAATAGAAATCGATTATTGACACGCTTCGCCTATTTCAGCTCTTTCACAAAAAAAAACCGAAATAAAGTTATCGAAAATGCTTAACGAAATCAACGCGAAAGTGCCTCGTGCGGAATGCGTCTACTGTAAAAAAATGCATCTACCGTTTCTTCTTGCTCTCCCTCTGAGGAACTCATTCAGCCATTAAATGCCGTTATCTGCTGATTACACAATAAAAGCAACCACAACAACAAAAGCTACTGCAGCGCCCAAAGCCAAGAGACCTAATTCGAGGCGCATGCGCATCTGCAGCAACAACAACAACAGCCAATAATATAACGTAACATTTAGAATTGCTATTTGCTGCTGCAACATCAGGCCACAAGAAGTTGCCGCAACAATTTCTCGCAACATTTTGTTGCCTTGCCTCATTTAGAGGGAAGGAAGGAAGGGGGGCGGGCGTAGATACAGCAAGATTTGTTGCGTTTGGCTTGTCCAGAGCCAAGGATATGTCAGAACAACTTCCCCAAACTGCCACACACACCCAAAATGCCCAAAGTGGTAGAATAAAGAGAATACAAACCAAAGACAAGACAAGACAAGACTTCAAGCCTTTCTCCACGCATTTTCTGTTCATACATTGTAGATGAGATGCTCTCACATATATATATGTGGAGTACACACTCTTCCATGCCTGAAATGCCTATGACGCCGACAGTGGAGTCTGTAGTGAAGTGAGGCGATCAAAAAAGTTAAAAAGGTTACTAGGTGAGTAGGGGAAAAATAAAGGTTTTCCAACAACAATCAGCTGTCAAAACAAAACTAAGGGCTTGCAGTTTGACTAAATATGAATAGACTATAAGGCAGCATCATAATTTTTTGCGATAGCAGCGCACTCTGGCGGTCAAGAAAGTTACTTTTCATTCCTCCTAGCATTTTGCAAAATTTTTGGAAAATTACTTTTCGGACGAAAGTAAAAAGTTCGAAAATCCCTGGAATAAGTGTATCGAAGTAGGATAAGAGGATTCACCCAGAAACTATTTTCAGAAACTTCAGTTTTAGGGCCAATAACGAGCGCTTACAAAAATCGGTACCGTTCGACTAGTCGAACAGCTGAAGTATGCAGCTTCTTCTTCTTCCTAAATTTAAAGCTCATAATTTCTACTCTATGCCATGGTTCACCACTCACACAACATAAGAACAAACAGCTACAAGATAAAATAACACAAAAAAAAAAAATAAAAAAAAGCAAAAACCCGAAAAAAAAACTTTTGTTAGAGCTTCTCCAGGCCCCACCAGCCACACACACACAACAAATAGCTTAAGAGACTTTTGCGGTGGATATTTGGCGTGTGGTATTTTTGCATGGATGATGCGAGCTGCTGCTGCCGCTGCGGCTGCTGCTCCTGATGATGATGAGCGGGAGCGGGATAGAGACAATGGAGCATGGACAACAACAGGCTTTAAGGTCGTTTCGTCGTCTCTCTGAAAATGCTGTTAGCGTTTGCCCGGCTCTAACCTGGCTCTGTCTTTGGCTTTTGCCTTGTATCTAGGTGCAAGAAATCGAGTCTCAAATTGCGCCAAAGCCGACAACTCGGCTCTGGGCCATTAGTTATTAGAGCTTTGGTCAGTGTGTGAGTGAGTGTGCATGTGTGTGTGTGTGTGGAATTTTCAACAAGTTTTGTGCCGCGGTGTAAAATGCTAAAATATGATATTACCCAAGCAGGTTGCAGCCGGGGAAAAAAAAATATATGTTAAAAAAAATATTTGGAAATGGCGCCCCATTCCTGCTTGTTTTTGGGTGAACAAACTGAAAGTCTGCATATCTTGGACATTGTAAATCAGTTGCCCATTTGATTGACGTTGATTGTTGTCGTTCATTGAACTTATTTACACATATTTTTGCAGCCGCAATGACAGGCCTGAAATATATATGTCAGTTTGGGCAATTTCAGAGTTCCAAACATTTTGTCAGGGCTGACAGGCGGGCCCGACTTAATTGATTTGTGGCCATGGCCAAATACAACCCAACACTTGCTCAAGATAAAGTCATCTGCATAAGCATTTGTTTTTTTTTTTTTTTTTTGAAGAGGTTCACACGATAATGGGGCTTAGATAGAGTCAATCATTATGCATAAGGCTGAAGGTCTTTATGAGCTTTTGATTTATGTGATGAATTACCGAGAGTCTTGTTTGCATCCATTTAATGGCAAATGCCAATTAAGGAGTGTACACATTAAAATGTTGATGTGCACAAAAAATGACTATAAAGATTGAGACTTTACTTGTTTGCAATTTAAATATGATTAATTAAGGAACGAAATTAAAGTTATTCGAATCATATTCCAACAACTAGTTTCTAAATAGAAATTTTAGATGCAAGACATACCTGCTTTATACTTTAAAAAGTCAGGCAAAATCCAGTGCAAGTTTCCTCAACGTTCTAAAGAAAAACATTTTTATGGATGTCCATTTTTTAGAAAACCAACTGAAAAACAGTGTTTTTAAAGTCAGTGATCACTGTATCTCAAAAACGGCTGAACCAATCGATCTGAAACACAAATGATCGATCACGCAACCGTCTTAGATATATTCTACGGGGATTGATCGAAGGATTAAGATATGCGATAATAATTTATATTTTTTAAAACCATTTTTCTGAAAAATAATGGTCGAAAATTTCCTCATTTTTTTAATTGTCATCATTCATCTATCCTCTAATCTATCAGATAATCATAATCAGATAATCAGAATCTATCTGGTTTTTTGATTTCTGAATAGCCAAACCAGAGATGGACTGATCACCGCCAAACGCCTTTTTTAGGAGGATCTTCAAGAGATTGTCTACAGGAGCCGCATCCGTTTATATTTTAACATGTTCTAAGTATCATTAGAATCTTAATATAATATACTTTCTGAATAATAATTACTTCCACCTGTAAAATAAAATTCCTTTCTAAAAAAAAATAATTTTAAAACCCTGTCGTGGACCTGATAAGATTCGCGCTAAATGCCACTTTTTCACAGAATTTTTCGACCAATTTATTTCACGTCTCTTCCTTCTGTTTCCAAGTGCAACACATCCTTATTCTCCTATAATGACACAAGAATTAGCTCCTCTTCCACCGTAAAAATCTTTCTATTTTCCTTGTTCGATGCCAACCTATAAATAGTGCCTTTCCAGCCCTGCCAGTGTGACCGTACCTAACGTAAAAAACCATCTACAGCAGAAATCCAATTGTGCGAAATCCACCACGCTGCATTATATAGATGGAATTCGAAATCCACCGGGATTTACTAAAACAGGAACATGAGAAAAATGCCTCTAAAATATTCAGTTCTGTACCGGTGTCCAACCTTTTCAGAACTTGAAAGTCCAGAAAACAAGAACTATATTTTGCGAACTAAGAACTTATTTTATAATGCAACCTAAACTAGGAAACATCAAATATGATTTATCGTTTTACTAATCAGTACTGAAAATTACAAACTAAAACTTTTCTACAATAGATTTTACGGTCTTTAATCTAGAATATATGGGTCTTGTACAAGGATTAATTTGTGATAAGCCGAATGATTTAAGTTTTCAGCATAAATTGTTGTTATTTTCAACTTCTAAATATCTAAGCTTGCTAAATGTTTTTTTGTCTACTCGAATCAAAATTTAGACATTTTCGATCTTCTCTAGCGACGGTCCTTCTCCAGGTCTTTTTAGGTCTGCCTGGTGCCCGACCAATAGGGTTCTAAAGGGTTTCATTACAACCTAACCTTACCAACCCAACAATCTTTCCCTTGAAGTTCATTCAACTCAATTGACATATCGAAATATATGCCTATTTCTTTTCTTAGTCAAAATGGGTATCTGTCAGCCCAAAGTATCCAATAATTTGTAATAATCAATTGACGCAAATGAACTTTTTGCTAACGAAGGTCAATTGTCTTTTGTAAAGTATTATGTATTTCTTTTTTTTTTTTTTGTTTCTCAGTTTTCGATTTTATGGTGTGTTGTCATAGCCCCTAGAGACAGCTGGTCGTCGACTCGGGCTAATTACGAGCCCCCCATCGAAGCACACACAAAACAAACTAATTGAAAAACTAAAAAAAAAATAAGAAAAAACAAAACCAACAAATCGAAAATGCATAAGAAAAAATAATAATAAAAAAAAAATATAATGCCATAATGGGCCCACTAATTGCTTCAATTAGACGATGCTGCGGCAGCAAACTGGCAAACAGGTGTGCAAAACGACCGACAAAGTTGTGCAATGTTTTCGACTAAACTAACTCTATTGTTTTCGAAAGTTCACGATTTATTTTTTGCGGCCAGCAAATGACCTTGCAAATCTCGTACTTACACAATTCTCAAGGGATTTCGCTCTTCATCGCATATAAGCACACTCACCTGGAAAGACGAGAAAAGAATTTAAACATCCATTAATAACTTATTATATGCCAGAACATGCCAGTTAAGGAACACTTCCTCATTGCCTAACTAATCTTACAAGCCATTAAAAACAAGCGGAGCCTTTCTCTCTGCAACCCCCTCCCACCCCCCCCCACTCTTTCTCCAGCGCGCTGGGCATAATGAATTGTCAATCATTATGCAATCTTCGAGTGAAAAATGATGCAGCAGGTTTTGGGATACCATGGAGTATGCGTGGGCCGTCGACATTTAGACAGACAGATATGCTAAGTCTTCTCTCCGGTCTTAGATCTTTTGCCGTGTGGCATGTGGCGCTAAGCGAAAAATCTGGAGAGTCGAATCTTGACTTGTAGTTGGAGAAGAGAAGCAGCCCATCATTTATAACACAGACAGCTGCTCGGTTTGGGTCGATAAGACTGGCAGACGGACGGACGGACGGAGAGACAAGCGAGCGCCCTTTTAACAGACGGTGCGACGCATGATGATGAATGCGCACAACTTTGCCTCATAAATTGAGCTTGTTTTCGGGCAGATGGACAGATGATGTGGGGGCGTCTTTTTGGCTGGAGCTTGTCAACACACACACACACACACACATACAATGAGTTACTTAAATGTCTATTGAGAAATGTCTTGTTATTAGTTTAGAAAGAAAGAGAGACATAGAGAATTTCTGGACAAAATCTATGCTAAATTTAAAATTAAGATCGTGGAAGCTAATTTTAAGTCATTTACGAAATTTCCGTTTCTCTTAGTAAAATTACCTCTAAAAATCTGTGCTGGATTTTTATACAATTGCATAGTGTATTTTAATTTTGCCCAAAAGTTTGCAACGAAAAGAAAAATTCATTTCCGACCCTATAAAATATATATTTGATATAGCTGCCATAGGAACGATCGGCCAGAAAATGGGTCTTAGTGAGAAAAACTTTTTTGTTTTCAATGTTAGAGTCCTCAAACTCTGAAATTATAAATTTTAGTATGATATGAAATACTTCAGAAAAATTTTGTCTTAATCGGGTGACTATATCTTATAGCTGCCATAGGAACGATCGGTCGGAAAAAGGTCTAAATGACAAAAACTTTTTGGTTTTCAATGTTAGGATCCTTAAACTCGGAAATTTTAAATAATATATGATTTGAAAAAGTTTAGAAAAATTTGGTCCAATTCGGGTGACTATATCTTATAGCTGCTATAGGAACAATCGATCGGAATATTGGTTTTAGTGAGAAAAACTTTTTTGTTTCCAATGATAGTGTTCCTAAACTCAACAATTATTAATAATATATGATTTCAAATAGTGTAGAAAATTTTTTTAGAAATCGGGTGACTATACCTAATAGCTGCCATAGGGACGACCGATCGGAATACTGAGTTTTAGTGAAAAAAACTTGTTTCTTTCATTGATAGAGTTCCTAAACTCAGGAATAATAAATATTATATCATTTTAAACAGTTCAGAAAAATTTGGTCAAAGTCGGGTGACTATATCTTATAGCTGTCAAGTGAACGATGGGTTGAAAAATAGGTCTTAGTGAGAAAAACTTTTTTGTTTTCAATGTTAGAGTCTTTAAACTCAGGAATTATAAATGTGAAATAATTTGAAATACTTCAGAAGCATTTGGTTTTAATTGGGTGACTATACATTATAGCTGCCATAGGAACGAGTGGCCGGAAAAAAGGTCTTAGTAAGAAAAACTTTTTTGTTTTCAATGTTAGAGTCCTCAAACTCAGGAATTTTAAATAATTTATGATTTGATATACTTCAAAAAACTTTTGTCGAAATCGGGTGACTATATCTTACAGCTGCCAAGGAATGATCGGTCGGAAAAAATGTTTTAGTAAGAAAAACTTGTTGGTTTCCAATGTTAGAGTTCGTAAACTTAGGAATTATAAATAATATATGATTTTAAATAGTTCAGAAAAATTTGGTTTAAGTCGGATAACCATACTGCCATATGAACGATCGGTCAGAAACTGAAGTTTTAGTATAAAACGCTTTTTTCTTTTCAATGTTAGAGTTCTTAAACTCAGAAATTATTAATAATATATGATTTCAATAAGTTCAGAAAATTTGGTACAAATCGGGTGACTATATCTTATAGCTGCCATAGGAACAATCGATCGGAAAATAGGTTTGAGTGAGAAAAACTTTTTGTTCCTTATTTTAGAGCTCTTAAACTCAGTACTTATTAATATAATATGCTCTGAAGCAATTCTGCAAAATTTGATCAAAATCGGAAAACTATATCTAATAGCTGCCATAGGAACGATCGTTCAAAAACTGAGTTTTAGTATAAAAAACTTTTGTTTTCAATGTTGAAGTTCCTTAACTCACAAAGTATAAAAATATATAATTTTAAATAGTTCCGAAAAGTTTGTTCAAAATCGGATAAGTATATCTAATATCATTATTATCTAATAGCTCGATCGGTCAGAAACTGAGTTTTAGAATAAAAATCTGTTTTGTTATCAATGTTTGAGTTCTTAAACTTAGCAATTATAAATATCATATGTTTTTAAAGAGTTCTGAAAAAATTTGATCAAAATCGGATGACTATATTCTATAGCTTCCAATAGACCGATCGATAAAAAAGGGTTTTATTAAAAGAACACATTTTTGTTTTCAATTTTAGCGTTCTGAAACTCATCAATTATAAATATCATATGTTTTGAAACAGTTCTGAAACAATTTGTCCAAAATCGTATGACTATTTCCTATAGCTTCCATAGGACCGATCGATAAAAATGGTTTTATTAAGAGGAAACATTTTTGTTCTCAATTTTAGCGTTCTGAAACTCTTTAATTATAATTATAATATGTTTTTAAACACTTTTCAAAAATCGGTTGTTTAAAATCTTATGTCTATATCGTTTAGCTGCCATAGAATAGACTAGTCGAAAAATTGGAATAATATAACATTTTTTTTAAGGAAGTGTGGTCAAATTGGTGAGTAAATAATCAGATTATTAAAGATTTTGAATTTATCAAAATCTAACTTATATATCCTATATATATACTATCTGTCAGATCAGTTGGAGCGAGCCATTGCAAGTGTATTTAGACTTCTGGATAGATGAAGAAAGCTTTCTCGTTCTATATTTAGGCTGCGTTCACACTGTTCGACGCATGGGACATGATAATCTAGAAGATTTAATTGTTGTCTTGTTTTCAATGTCAAATGACAAGCTATTCACATCGAATCTCATGCGTCAAACAGTGTGAACGCATCCTTAGGATCTAATTTAGGTGCTTTTAAATGGTTAATTTTAAACTTTTGGTTAAATATCCAAAATCCACTTTGAAAGCTCGTGAGTGAAGTTTCTTTTCAAATAGCTGTACTGTAAATTTATGCATATCTAGCAATGGCAATTGATACACGTTTAATTTAGCTTATGCATTTCTCAGAAATATTGCATATATTTTATCTGATAGATTTCATTAAAATCATACTTTATGCAAAAAAAAAAATGCTTGACAAAAAAAATGTTGTAGTTTCAATTGTTTAGCACATACCAAGCAAGTGGGTTAAGCACATGCAAACTAAATAATTTGCACATTGATGCCATGACTGCCGCAATGAATGAATGAATGAATGAACAAATGACAGAACTGAGGCAGCTGCAAGCCCCCGCCGCTAATAAATAGCAATTAGAATAACATGCCAATAAATCTAAGCCAAAGCTTTACTCTCAGCCATAAACTGCAACGGAAAGCGACCTTGGACAACACTCCACTACTCCTCGGTCTCAGATGCAGTCTCAGTTTCTGTCAGTTTCATTCATAAATCTACAAATACCAAATGCAACACCTCCAAGTTAATATGTTAATTTTTTTGTTGTTGTTGTTGTTGTCTTGAACCGCAAATTAGCCCACGTCTTGGTTGGAAAAAAGAGTTTTCGTGAGTGATGCATTTGTAACTGTCAACGAGTGGGCCGGCCCTATGCCTACGCCCCAGCCCTGGAGAGGTGTGTGTGTGTGTTAATTAATTGCTCTAACGGTGCAACGTAGGACCACCAACGCCACAAGAATTCCATTTTAGCTTCACCCAAGTCCATCCTGTCAGTCAGCAGTTGCAAAAAAAAAAAATACAAGAAAATGCTCCTTCCACACATTGTTTATAGTCATATTTCAAAATGACAACGATGCGCGTTCAGACTTCTCTTTGCCATTGTCCATAGCGCGCGTCATGGAACATGGCAGCCGCAACTGTTTTTTGTTGCTTTCCATTGCATAAAACTTACGAGAAATGTAGACTCAGCCGCGTCTAACGGAGATGACGTTGACTTCGAGATCGCGTATTGGGTTTCCACGCCGTCATTGCCGACATTGCCTGAGTAGTGAGCAGTGAGAGAAGGAGAAGACAATGCAGAGAAGGCGAACCGGGTTGCTTTGACGAACTGTCAGAAAGTCACCACAGACCGGCACTGTGGCCAGGAACTCTATAATATCTACTTAGGTTATATAGAGATACCCTAAGCATAAAAAAGGGTTGGATTAAGTTACTCAGGCAAGTTGAGAGTGGCAAATATTAATCGAGGCTTCATTACATTTTTATATTTTTAATAAGAGTTTTCAATTTTTTTTAAAAAAAAAATACAGGGCCAGTCCACTCAGGATCGATGAAAACGGAAATATAACAAATTGATGTAACTATGGCCCGTCACTCAATCATAAAATTTTGTTTAAATTACCTTTTAAAAAGGCCCCGTGCAACAGGCGATCATCGGTAAGAACTGGCCCAACAGCTACCAGTCAAAACGTGGTTTCGAGAAAACGCGGTTAAGTTTTGAGCAACGCTGAAAACGTACGTTAGCAAGACATGCCCACGATGGAATATCTCTAAATTATTTCAAATATTTGGGTTAAAGGGGAGAGCAGCATAATAATAGGCACAAATTGAAATATTTTCAAAGGTAGAAACCCCCTTAAATAAAAATTTATTTCGGCACAATATTTTCTAAAAAGGCCTCATTCCAGGAAGCATTAAAATTTATTTGGGCAATATGTTTCATATAAATAAGACAGCATTCAGCATTCAGAGCATTCCAAAAGTGTTTCTATTCACATGAAGGATACATTTTTATGTTATCTGGAAGGAGGCCTTAAAATAAAGATACTTTACAAAGCATTCTGCTTTCAAAACTGTTCGAAAGTGTTTCTGTTCGTTTGAAGTATTGTGCCGAAATAAATTTTTATCTCATCTGAGTACAGACCTTCAGGGTAGACTTTGAAGTTTTAAAGTTAACCCATTCTGACAAAAAATATATATTAGCTGAAACGCCCATTAAAATCGGTTAAAAAGCACATAAGCTTTGGAAGTAAAATATTTTTCAGTCACCCAACAAGTAACGAGTGTCCAGCGTAGCGACTGCAGAGTCGAATGAAATATATTCGTATAAAACACACAAAATCAAGGGTACTGGGTATTTCATCGGGGCACTCGACTACAGCGCTCTTAATTGTTTAATCTTCAAAATGCAGATCTAAGCTTTTTCTTATTTTTGGACGAACAATTACGCTAAACGGTTTCATTCGCGCATCCTACGTTATACCTAAAATCAAGGCTTTAGAATTTAAAAATTCAATATACTTTTGAGGACAATGATACGGAATACTTGTTTAGATCGATATATACCCTTGTAGAGGCTCTATTATTATTTTGTCCAGATATATGTATAGATAGAAGGAAGTGTCTCCTATTCTGAATGAGCGAGACGAGCTGAGTTAATATAGACATGTCCGTCTGTCCGTTATAGGATTCTATTCCACAGTTTTTAAGCTATCTAGATGAAACTTGTGGCCGTGTGTGATGCAATGGGTAGTATTTACGCCTATTCTGCGGGAGGTCTGGGTTCGATCCTGCCTCGGAACATCGAATAAAAAGTTTTTTCTAGAAGTGAGACTAGCCGGCTCGAGGTCATTTACTTATGTTTCCATAATTTTAAAAAACAAACATAGCCGGCTTGTCTCACTTCTAATCAATAGAAAGGTCGATAAATACTTTTACCAGCTATGAAGTAACTAGCTATGAAAAAGCTTCTCAAACCTTGCTGTTTGGATTCGGCGTTAAACTATATGGTCCCTTACTCTTGAGCGAAAATTAAAAAACACACTAGCCAAGCAGATTAAGAGAAGCTCGGCCTGGTCATTCATATATATATATAGATGAAACTTGTCACATGGTCTTATTTCCTATAGACGCAACCAGCCGAATCAGACCGCTAGATCGATGGTCGAGACATTTGCATTTAGAAGTCTACAAGGGGATAATAACTTTGGTAGACTGAAGTTAACTTTCCTCTATTATTTGAAATCTAATGTTTTTTTCTTCAAATTATGAAAAATCTTTCGAAAATGTGTCGAAAAATATTTCTTAATTTTCAGTCGAAGTTTTTTTTATTTATTTTTTTTTTTTTTTAATTGGTCATCCTAACACTACAAGTCACAAGAACTTATTCTTTATCGTGCTTGTCACAAAAATATAGTTACCAATGTAATATATACAGTTTTTTTGACGAAGTTTTATCATTTTTTAATGACCGGCTTATAAATATAGGCAAACTGTGCCCCATTTTTTTAATTCCTCCGTCAAAATTAGATGAACTATTCAAACAACATTAGTTCTGCTGTGAACTGCCCCTTTAGTTTTGCTGGGGTCGAGCAACAACTCAGCCAAATGACGTCTTGCATCACTCATCGTTAGTCGCGTTGTTAACGGCAGATAATGCAGCGGGTAATGCACCAGTTCGGACAAACTCGTCGAGTTGCTGTTTTGACATGTGCCCTTCATTCGTTTTTTTAGTAAATGTCTTTTTCTAAAACTATACTTAATTTCGGTTTCGGTACGTGGTTTGAAACGGTTTCCAAGATCTTTCTTGACTGGTCATAAAATATATGTATTTCGAATTTAGAAAAAATTATAAAGTAACCAATTGAAGATAATAATTTGGAAACTTGGAAATTCAATTTCAAAAAAAAAATAATAATTTGCATTTTTATAATCAACATTAAATGTCTAACTTAATTAAAAATTGCTTGAAAAATGGAACCTCCTAATCGTACATATTAACATACTAAAGTATTCAAAATTTGTCATAAAATTTTTGAAATATTTAAAAAAATGTTTGATGCACTCGACTAATCAAAGGCAGTTATATGCCTATTATTTTTTGTCAATGGACACTCTCTTTTGACTTCTCTGCCTCTTATATAAGTCTTTTACAACCGTTTTTCCAGGGTATTGCACAAACCCTCACCTCTTCATCATGACACTTATTATTCAACATTTTGCTATATGGTCGCCGTGCGTCTTATACGCGCTGGGGGTATCGTTTTTTTCTCTGGTTGTTGCATTTTGTTTTTGTCATCTGTTTCGCCCATTGTGTTGTTCAGACAAATGTGCAATATGTGCAATGTGCCAACTCACACACTAAACCAGTGTTTTCATCATAACGGTAACGGTTTTTGCAAAATCACCAGGGAGACATTTGATGTTTGATTTCCGCGTAATTACCTTTTGTAGCTGGCTTTTCTGTATACAGTTTGTTTGTTTATTTGTTGGCTTATGCTGTTTATTATTTGTTTGTGAGTTCAAATTCACACTAATTACAAAAAAAAATAAATAAATGACGCCTACTGCAGGCGATGTGGCAATTGTTTAACATATAACGCTTTGGTTGCAATTAATATGCTACCCCCCTTCACCCATAAAAAAGTGAGCGATTTCCGCTTGACACGTTTAACGAAATGAAAATGATTGACGACTTGACTTGGGCTGATTGCTGGTTGGTTACCAAGTTTCGCAAATTGCCCACTAAAGCCCACTGACAAGTTAATAGGCAACTTTATTAACTTTTTATGACGACAACAAAACGCAACAAGTGCGGCCCCAAAGGAAGTTGCATTCACTTTAAGAAACTGCCAAACAGCAAGACAGAGAAGAAAAAAAAAAGCGCAATACAATATTTTTATACGAATATTGAAAATGAGAGCTGCAAGCTGTTTGGTAATGACTAAATCAATAATTAACTTCCTGCGGTCTGGCAATCACAATTGATCATTATGACATTGATTAGTTTTTAGTTTGGCAATTTTTCTACCAACTCGAAGCAATTTGTGGCCAAGAGTGAGGCAATTTTTTTTAATTCTACAAAAAAGTTCTGAACTAATTTTTTCATGTTTTTATGCTGTTTACTTAACTGATATTCATGATTTATGAGTTGAAACTCTAAACTAACAATTATAAAAAATATTTAATTTCTTGAATAAACAAAATTAATGAGAAATAAAAACTTAATTGTTTCAGCAACTTATAGTTAAAAAATGCATTTATAAGTAACCAGGCAATGTAAGTTGCATATGGCAAAGTAATAAAATTTTATATATTTTTATACAATCTCAAAGATTAAAGTTCATATATCGTTTAACTAATTAAATATGTTGTTTAATTGGTTTCTAACAATTGCTGTCTTGTCTGAGGCACTATAACAATTTCATTCGATTTTTAGAAAGCTCTTTATTAACTTTATATGGGGAGCAATAAATTTAGAAATATAAAAATCGTGTCGAATTCTTTTACTTTTGGCACACATAAACACAAGAATTTCAAAATCAAATTGTTAAAGTTTATACATGATGGTGCCATAAAGTTCTATGATAACTATTAATCCACAAAAATTTTACGATTTAAAATCACATAGTCTGTGCAACCGATTAAAATTCGTAAAGTATTTAAAATTTTTATAGACTTGCTCTAATTGTCACAGATACGAGTGTAACTTTTTATCTAAAGCAAAGAATATGAGTTTGATATTCATGGGTTCAAGTGCTGAAATCGCAAAAGTAACGGAATAATGGGAGCACGGCCGATTATATGTTTAAATATGGCAACTCTATCTCAAACTTGTCCACTCACCTGTGCTAAAATTTAAAGCCACACAAGCCAAGTAAGAGAAACAAGCTGAGATTTGTTAGCATTTGAGGTAAACACAAAATATCGGTTTTACATTAAGTGAAATCGAATGTGGTACGTTTTCCCTTTTCTAATAAACGATTAAGGAAATCGGTCCCTAAACTTAAATTTCTACTTAATTCAATGGAGTTGGCAGCAAACGTTTTAAACCTATTTACTTAGTACATTTTTACAACAGATCTCGAACAACCCGTGAAACTGGCCTGATCGGTCGAAAAATAAATCGAAAACAAAACGTAAGGAAGGGTTTTTAAAATAAGGTTGTGTAAAAAAACCAGGTTTGTTCAAAAAATATTTTGTATTATTATTTACCAACGGAGGAAAAATTTTATGAAAAAAAAAATTTTTAATATTTAATTTAAATGAAAATTGATTAAAATTATGTTATAATTTTGTTTTTAAGGGGTTATGGAGGGAAAGTATTGTGGGTAATTTTTTATTTTATTTTTATTGTTTAAAAAAGTTTTTAACATGTTTAATATTTTTTTATTATTTTGGTATGAAATAATTTTAAAATATTATTTTTTTTTTTTATTAGTTGTTTATTGGTAATAATGGTAAAAAAGGTATAAATAATGGAACTACTAATAATGGAAACAGTTTCTTAAACGAGTCACATATTATTGAAGTAAATCAAAAATAAATTTAACGATATGCTATTTTTTGGAAGCAAAGAAACGAAACAATTATAAGTTTTAGTTCATGACAGATACCATTTTAAGAGTTGGATTTTCCATTAGAAAAAATAAGAGCACTATGAGAAAGAATTTTATACAAATGAAGAAATTTTGAAACTCTGAATGTGCTTAACCTCTGATCCATTAACTAAAATTATACTATAGTCATCCGACTTTAAGTATATATATTCTTGATCAGCATGACGAGCTGAGTTCATTTCCGTCGTCCATCTGTCCGTCTGTTTCTAGCTATCTCCTCCCCCAGTTTTAAAGCTATCTTGACCAAACTTTGCAAAAAGTCTTTAAAACAAATATATTGGAACGCCGGATCGGATGAAGCTGCCATAGGAACGATCGGTCCAAAAAATATTTTCTAGGAAAACTTATTTTCCACCAATCGTGGTATATATTAGTTCTTTTTGTTTCCACACAATTCTGGTAAAATTGATCAAAATCGGATGACTATAGCAGATGCCATTAACGGGCGATTTTGTTCCAGAAAGAAAAACTTTTTTGTTTCCATGTAGCATCACCAATCGTGGTATATATTATATAATTCTGGAAAAATTTATCGAAATCGGATGACTATAGCAGATAGCTGCCATTGGAACGATCGGTCCAAAAAATTGTTCTAATGAGAAAAACTTTTTTGTTTTCCATCGTAGCGTCACCAATCGTGGTATATGTTTTATATGCTTCCACACAATTCTGGAAAAATTTTATAAAATCGGATGACTATAGCATATAGCTGCCATAAAAAACGGTCGTACCAAAACTAGTTCTAGTGCGAAAAATTTTTTTTTTTCCATCGTAGCGTCACCAATCGTGGTATATAAAAGTTTTATATGCTTCCACACAATTCATGATAAATTTATCAAAATCGGGTGACTATACCATAAGGCCATATAAACGGTCGGTGCAAAACTAGTTCCAGAAAGAAAACTCTTTGTTTTATCGTAGCATCACCAATCATGGTATATATTAGTTTCATACTTGCAAATAATTCTGGAAAAATTGATCGAAATCGGATGACTATAGCATACAGCTGCCATAGGAACGATCGGTCTAAAAAAACTAATTCTAGTGAGAAAAACTCAATCAATGGTAGCGCCTTTCAAAGCTGCAGTATTTAAAACATCGGCGTAGCCGATGGCTTCTATTTTTTATGTATATTTAGTTGATATATTTATTCAAATAATAATTGTTTATGATTAATTATCGAATTTCAATTCTTTCTTATCAGTTCTGATACTATTTAAGCTAAAAACTTGAAATTTTATGAATAGGTAAGTAATATGGAGTTAAACATTTTATTTTTCAACTCGATAAGCTTTCCGAAAACTAGAGGCAATTGTTTATGCTATGAACTTACAATTTGGTGTTTGGATGGATAATATAAAAATAAACCGGTTCAAAACTATATCTCAGTAATTATTTAAACACAAGACCGTTTCCGAACCAGAAAGATCCAGTTCAAAGCGTTTTAGGGCCGTTTCTCAGAAATGACATAGGCTATAAACTTGAAGTTTTGTGTGTGATTGATTATATGGAGTTAGATATTTTCCTGGATCAAAAACCGGTTCCAAACTAAATTGAACCAGTTGATAGGTTAGTTATATGGAGTAAGAAAGTTGATATTGATGCTATTACGGTTACGTAGATGGATCAACTAACAACAAGCAAACATTACGTATATTAAAATGTCACTGTGATTCCGACCACATAAAGTATATATATTCTGATCAGCATGACGACCGTCCGTCCGTCTGTCCGTTTGTTTCTATGCTCTCTCCTCCCTCAGTTTTTAAGCTATCTTGACCAAACTTTGGCAAACAATTTTAAAATACAAATACGCACATTCGTCGGAATCAGCCGGATCGATGACTATATCATATAGCTGTAGGAACGATCGGTCCAAAAACTAGTTTTAATGAATAAAAACTTTTTGTTTTCCAATAACCAATCGTGGTATATATTAGTTTAATATGCTTCCACACAATTCTGGAAAAATTTATCAAAATCGGATGCCTATAATCATAGCTGCCAAGTAAACGGACGGGCCAAAAACTAGTTCTAATGAGCCTAACTTTTGTTAGCAATGTTGTTTTTTAAAAGAAAAGATCGTATTGATATTTTTAACATATCAAGATAATCTTGGTCATATCGGAGTGAAATTGATATGATAAAATGTGGAAATGACAGCCATTTCATATCAATTTGATTCTCTGTGTAGGCAACGGTAGAACAGTTCAGTTCCAATTTTAAATTTAGTTGTTCCACTTATGGAATTATTTTTTTAATGGTCGAATTTCGACTACTAGTCGACCTCTAGTAAAATTAAAAGAACTGCAAGCATATGCAATATTTTAAGTGCCTAACATTCTTATAATATTATATTAATTAATTTTTATGTACAATCAGTCCAACTTAAGCTTGGGTTCATGGCACCACTTCCCCACACGAATATTCCACCCACTGTCCAATCGGTTCCGTTTCACTTCCAGCACCCACGCGCCGTTAACAGACTCAGACAACAACCTCACCATTTATTCTCTTCCGTTTCCATTTCTCGTCTCTCTGTTAATTGCAACTAATGAATTTGTTTATGCTATTTTCGTTTCAGGCATAGACGTTACTTAAGACCATATTCTAATTTCCCTAACGATTGTAATTCGTTTTATTTGTTTGTGAAGGAAATTATAAAAAAAAAAACAACTTCGACTACGCACGGTGGGCGTACCTATAAAATGAGCAGAGATTGTAAAATATTTTTTTATAGCGGATTCTCAATGCTATCAAAAGGCCATAAACTAAGCCATACCGCAAATCGCTGCTATTACCGCTAGAGAAATGAAAGAGGAAAATTAATATGCAACATTTTGTGTAATTCGCCCACCGCGAAAACACTTCCTTAATGGAGCCCAGTGGAAAGAGAGAGAGAGAGAGTAAAAGAAGAGGCCAACTAATGCGTGCATAATTTTTAATAAATATTTTTCAAGATCGCAGCACAGCTGCAGGCTTAAGGTTGACTGGGACTGGAAACGAGGGGCGGACGGCCCGTGGAGGCACACAAATGCTTCCTGGTTTAATTAATAAGGCAGTCGGTGGAACAGTGGTGCGATATTGAATTTGTACAAAGATTTAATGGAAGGCATTGTAACTGTAGCAATTTTGAACAAGTATATTATAGGCAGAAGGTTCAATTTGGAGGTGTGAACCAGGATTGCCAATTCGAAAAATGAAATCAGCAGCCTAAAATTCTTCGAATATTTTGTTGTCTATCCCATAACTTAACGCTCTCGTCCCACTGTCCAGCTCGTTGAGCATAGTGCAGAAAGCCGCCTCTGGGCTTGCAACTTGTCAATCAACAACATTTTTCTGAACGGTGGCCACAAGCTGATGATTGTGATTATCAATTTCATTATCAGAGGCAAATTCAAGCTCTGAAGCTGGCATAGCCTAGCACAAACACTTCCGTTTTTGGGGCAGGTACATTGAACCGGCATTCAAGGCAAAACTCACGCAAAAGTCGTCGTTGTTGTCGTCGTCGCCGTCATTATGAAAATATTCCCCTCCCCCCTCGAACCAAAATAACCTGCCTCTTTCAGGCTTATCGGCTGCTGCTCAACCAGCGCTTATGTTGCCCACGTGTCTGTCTCGTCGTCTTTGGAGCAGGTTTTCCTTTTGAAAATTATGCACTTTGTATGCAGAAAAGTTGGCGAGGCGATAAAAATCTGCATAATTTCCAGCCGTAAGTTTATTGCCGTTTCCTAGCGCGTTTAAAATCGGCCTCCCCTTTTTCTTACGTTTTTTTTTTTTTTTTTTTGTATATGTATGTATATGCCCTTTCATAATCGTAATCAATATTAAGTTATATGATAAATTATCGACACCAAATTGCAGCATTTAAGTTGTCAAAGGAAATTATCAGAAATTATGCTAAAAAAAAAGGGCTTACGGTAGGGAAATTTCTTTCGCTTAACTGTCAATTTGTCTTAAGGCTTAAGAGAAGTTGAAAGCCGCCCCAATTTGCAGTTGTGATTGATTCATTTTGAAAATGAAGATGCCAGACGATTATGAAAAGGTGCAGGGGGGGGTTAACAGAACCGGCTCAAACCAGCTAGCGGGACTTTATTTTTATTGAAATAAATAAATATCGAATTTTTATGAACATATCGTCAATTTCGGGGTACTGGACTTTTTATAGCATCTACACTACTAATTCAAAAAAGTTTTTGTTTTTTCATCAGCATCGTTAGCGTCAGCAACTTGTGTGTATTTGTATAAATATGCGTATGAAAACTCACACAGAAAAGGGAGCAGGGTATTTTGTAGTCAAGGCACCTCACTACAGAGCTCTTACTTGTTTCGAGAAGAGTTCATTTTTAAATTATTTCACTGTGATGGGCCGCACTTACACAGGTTGTGAAAAAAGAGAGTTGATCGTGTCGAGACCAAAAATTCTTAAAGGATATGATTGTAGTATACAAATATTATCTGGTTTTGCTCTGATTCGCTGCTGTTTTTTTTTTTTTGTATTCCACTTATAAGTTTAATCTTTTGAAAGAATTTTAGATTTTTTAATCTCGTAAACCATTTCGAATTTCTCTTTCATGTCTTCGGCGAAGTTGTAGCTTAATCTTAAATTAACAACCCGTAAGAACGAACCCACTTAATTGGATAACTTCTTCATATAGTTTTAATCCCAAAACTTTAAAATTGTCTCTTAACCTCATAAAACTGAATTTTTGTTTGGTAGTTATTGGCGTTTCCGTCAATATCTTCAATTTAAATACATTAAAAACATAAAATTAAAACAAAAAATTAAACTTTTAACTTTTTTACAAAAATTTTAATTTTTTCGAATTATTATAAAATTGTATAAGTTCATAGGCCAATTATTTATTTGTATTTTTCAGTCTAAGCTACAACTCATGCAAGATAAATTCAAAGTAGTAACCGAAATATAAAGTTCTAAGATTCTATCAAAAAAATCAATATAAAAGTTCAATAAAAAAAAAAGCAGAAAAGCATACCAAACCCTTATAATGTTTTAATACTACTTTCAGGTAATTGGCGTTAGGCTCGGAGGTAGTTGGTGTAAAAGTTTACCTACCAATTTTCTTTTTCTTTTGTTGATACTCAAAAATTTGTTCAGTGTAGGTCTCCACTTTGTTCCATTTTTAAAAACCTTGGTTTATTATCTGTCAATGGCTTTTTATTTCATGTCTCTAGCTGCGCTGGTGCCTGAGCTCTATATATACGTCGTAACCCTTTCTGGAGAAATTTGTCTCTCTTCTCTTCATCTTTCTCTACTATTTGACCCAAAATGTAGGCAATACTAATGACAGTTCTCAATGCCTTAGGACAGATTGCGCCCAGATGTATGCAACATAAATTAAAGCTCTTAATTCCTTAGAATAGAAAATAGCTTAACATAAGTTATCAAATAATTTATATTAGTGGTGGTCAAAAAATACAATCATATTTTAGCTATGTATGTGTGCGTGGCAACCAATACGAAATTGACAGCAGCTCAACATTCTTATGATGTCGGTGTAAAACTGACGAATTATTTGTTTATTTATAGGTTACCAGCGGGTCCGCTGGTATTCGCATTACACTTGACAAACTTTAATCAATCTTAAAGCATTTTGCTCGGTACTCGTAGAAATATTTATTAACTTACTGCTTCTTTAAACTAGTTCACTATAATAGAGTGACAATGATTTCTCGATGCCACTCGAAATTCCATCTTTCATATATTTATCCATCATCATTTTGTATTCTTACTTACTGCCACCCACTAAGATTTGCATGCTCTAAGCCTTAACCCAAATAGCACAAAAAAAAGTAGAGCTAACAAACACCTTGCGGCCTGGCATAAGAGGCCTCCATCCAATCAAGTTCAGGTGCATGTCTCGCCACACAACACAAAAAAACAAATGAAATCCTAATAACTTAAAGGCGAGTGGCAAAAGACAATAACAAATTGACTGCACCTGCAGCTGTCGGTCGGCACAGCACAGCACAGCACATAATTGCCCAAGTGGGGCACAAATTGTGTTGGCAGGAAAGGGATTAAAGCGGCGAACATTTGTACGGCGGGTAACCCAGAGCCCAAAGCTGTTGCCACTCGTTTTTGCTGCAGGATTACAGAAGGGAATTGTGTGTGTGTGTGTGGCTTAAATGGAGACTAAGTACTTTCGAAGAAAGTCGAACAAAGCCAAGGGGACTTAAGTCAAAGATAATTGAATTGCAAAAATATTAAGCTTATCGAATTTGAACTTTAGTATGCATAAGTTCTACACTCAGAAAATAAAGTTAGTTCATCCATCCATTTGAAAATCATTTTCTTCTTAGTGCAGTTTTCCCTAGCGAACCAGTTGTTAATCTTAGAGTAAAACTCACACCTTGCCTGCATTAAGGCTAACCAAACTACCAATGAACACTTTCCCAAAAAAAAAAAAAAAAATCACAAAAAATAGCAAAAATGCCAATCCGCCTATCGTACAAGTAAATCCCATAAAGCAAATTGGTCACCTGGTGGCTGGACTAGAGGGGAGAAACACTTGAGCAAATATTTGACAGCAGCACCCGATTTGTGGCTTGACTGGCAAAGAAAGTGCCACTGCAGGGTAATGATTTTTCTGTTTTTTTTTTTTTTTTTTTTTTGGTAGGCAACGCCTCTTCCTTCACTCTCTCGTGGCGATTTGTATCTCGACCAATTAGCGAATGACGTAGCCATGTGGCGACAGCGCATCGTTAAAACCGCAAAAACCACAGCAGAAACAGCAACATTCGGCGACATATGCAAATGGTTGGCTCTAACAGTTACAGAGTTGGCCAAATGGCCCGCTTGCAGCGCTTGAAGTTTGAGCGACGTCCACCGCGATGATAATAATAAAAGTGTGCGCATGCGCAGCGCAGCGCGCACTTCCTTGTTAACAACATAAATTTACGTATGTTTTTTAATGGATGGACAGGTATTTAATTAACATTAGTTGTATGCAGAGAAGCAGCAAGCAGGTAACTAACCACTAAGCATTAACCGGATGTTGTGTGCCAGCATTTAAAGCTCAAATCGAGGGCGGGCCACAAAGTGCTGGCGAAACGGAGGGGGGCGAAATAGATGATACTTTCTTTTTATGGACAGAGTTTGAAATTGTTTTGAACAAAGAATCAAGAAATGAATACCCTTCCGGCATACACTTTGATTTATTTGCCAACTGCAGCTGCAGTTCTAGTAAGTTGCCTACATTTTATGAAATGCGAAAAGTGATAGAAACTTTTTTAAATATTCAATTTTTTAGATTGTTGAACTTATAAATTGAATTTCACATTTTCCTCTAAAAATATTATATTCTAATTTTTGGTAAATGAAGATGAAACCTCTTTAGATGCTATTAAATTAAATTTTATTCAAAAATTCACATAGAGCAGCTAGATTTTGAATAAAATTTGTATATTATGCTATATTAATAATCACGGCTTTTCGCACCTGCCTTTTTTAACGAAAAATCAAAATAAAATGGGAATTTTGTTCCCAGACTTGAAAATGTTTAATTTAATAAGCTTTTCAAAAAAGTTTGTACCTGAATTCCGCTAAGAAATTCTTAATTCTTTCTCTGAGGTATTTAATCGTGTTCGTAAGGACCATATCACGTACTTTGCTAAGAAAACTTTTAACCTTAACTTAAATTGTGGATCAAACTACGTACGCAAATATGACGACAAAAGAACCTCATTATTTTTTTTTTTAAATATACAATTTGCAGTTTTAACACGTACAAGCAAAATAGTTGGCCCATGGTTTGAAGCTAGTCAGCTTAGAAAACCTCTTTTTATTTTAATCTGTTCGCCATTGGAATCAACAGCCAGATGAAAAAAATGACACTGCCCCTTTGCCAAAAAATTTCTTTATAATCTCATAGAATTTTCTTCAAATAAAAGCCGGTTCACTTTGGAAAAATTTTGAACATTTTCATTTAGTACCCCTTTTGGCGTTTCCATTAGCCAAAAGGTTTATATTAATTAAGTTTATATTTATTTATAATTTATACAGCATATCAAAGAAAAGTCAGACATGCGATTTTTTTCTATATCCTTGAAGAATGTACTATAAATATGTTCAGATATTTGTAAAGCATAGATTGAAGCGTCTTCGATCCCAAAAACCATCATAAAAACGATCAAACGCATACAACTTTGGGCACTCGTCAAAAATGATTGGAGTTGAATTGGCATGTGATAACACAGCTACCGTATATCCCTGACCCTGCACCTGCAGACTTTTATTTATTTCGATATCTTTAAAATCCTTCAATGGGTAAATCAAGCTGTCAAAAAACACTTGGTCCAGAAATTTTGCTTAAAAGTAACGGCTGAAAGAAACGAAACGGCAATGGATGAAACATCTGCATGAATACCCCCATATCTCCATTTGATCAATGATCATTTTAGCGTTCTTTTGAATGCAAAAATGAAAAATCACAGTGGCCCTTCCCTTTAAGATACTTTTTGTTATAAACTTAATAAAATGTCAAGCATATAAATTTATTTTTCAGTTTTAGGGGGCGCGACGAGTACATTTAGCTTATAGTAAAAATACTCAAACGCCTCGTAAGCAACATAAATTATAATTATTTAAGCAATCAAGACACTACTACATTGTTCTGTATGTCAATTTTTTGAAATCCGTCCAAATATTTTCTTTTTTTTCTTAGAGAATTTATTCAAATGTGAATTAAAGCTGCGTCTCAATTACCTGACGTTCGCATACAGGAGACGATGATTCGAATCCAAGATTTTTTTTCGTATCGTATCGTTCCCTTTTTTCCCCCAAACTATAGGAATAGTTCAAATCAGAGTTTCCTTTGAAAGTTTGAAATCATTTTTTTTGTGGAAATAAATGCCAGCTACCAAAATATATTTAGATGAAAGACAATGTGATACGTATGTGTGATAATCTACAGTTTTTGTTATCACTCATACGTAGTGTTGTCTTTCATATAAATATATATTTTTTTCGCGCCCCTTAAAACTAAATTAAAATTTTTTTTTTTACCACGTTAAGAAGACACCGTAATATTACGAATGAAAGGGCAGAAGTATGACCTTAAGATTTCTATACAATCAAAGCGTGAACTCATGTGCAATTAAAGTGAAGCAAACAACACTTAGACTTCATTACATAAGGACTAGAAGTTCTACGAGTATAGAAATATGAAACAGTCCAAAAGATGGTCAAAGGTGGTTGTACAAAGCGGCCAATCAATAGTCGGTTGATATTTAGTCTTTATAAAATAAAACTTTTTTTAATTCATAAGAAAAAAACGACAAGATTCTTTATATTTTAGTCGACCCTTAAGGCATATAAAATCATAGTTTCTATCGAACCAATTTCTTATTTTTATATATTTTTTGAATAGTAAATTCACAGGATATCAGTCCCACGCCTATTTCTAGCTTGAATAGCGCCACTTAAGATAGCGGACAGGTAAAACCTGGTAAATAAATGAGTGTGACAGTTGAGTGACTAATTCACTGACTGACAAGGGGTATACTTGTGAGTTGACAATTCCATGCATTAAGCTAATTAATGTGCTTTGAGAAATGTCATTGAAAATACAAAAAAACAAAAACTTACCTTTGTTCTATATAATGGATTGCTGAAATCCCAATCAGGTGCCACAAACAGATATCCGCATTTCGAGACCTTTCGCGAAGCCTAAAAAAAGAGAAAAGAAAATTAATATTTATATTATTTCTTAGAAATTGCAAAATTTTGGGCATATTATGTAAAAAAAAAATGCTCTAAAATATTTGTTATGCAAAAAGAAAAAGCCGCACACAAATGTTATCACATTTTGCTTATCGCTGGCAAAAAAAAATAAAATAAATAAAGAAATATACAAAAATAAATAGATTCAAATGGGTTTTTAATTAAAAATGCCAATATTTCTTAGTCAACCTTTTTTGTGTTGTTGTATTTTATCTGGGCTTACTTATCGTCGAAGTGGCGCACGTGTCACAAATTTTGGGTTTTTTGTTTTGGTCAAAAGACCATGACTAATGTTAATGACGTGCGCCAATTTAACTGTCTGCGCGGTATTTTCTGTATTTGCTAGTTTATTTTTTCGGGTAAAAGCAAATAAAATAAATTACAAGTACAGACCCACCAGACCACTTGGGGAGTTAGTTTTGGCCTTTGGCAGGCCAACAACAATACGCGACAATTGGGTGCATTAAAGTGGATTTGGTCGTTAGTCGCGCCCGCCATTAGCGGCTGCTGTCAGATTGGGTGGGTGCTGCCAGTGGAGAGAGAGAGACCCTAACAATGCCATACAGAAAGGCAATTGAACCCAACTGAACTGGCATTTAATTTGTTTCAGTTGTTAATTACAAAAAACTTTTGCAGCTCAATCTGAAAAGTTACCTGCAGCAGCCACTCCCCCCTCCCTCTCTCCCTCCATCATTCATAAGGCATTTATTTCATATGTTTTGTCATTAGCATTCAGACAGGCACTATTTCACTTACTCATTTTCCGTTGATCTGCAACGATCAATCAGTTTTGATTTTTTTTTTTATTCCAAATGTTTGTTGTCTGCCCACATTATACGCTGAGCACTTGGCTTCATTAGCCAGCGGCGGGCGGGACCCACAGCTCTGCCACGCCCAACTGCCGCCTCACTCGAAATTCTGCACGCGGCCTCCTCGCTCCTTCATTTGTGTGTCAGCAGCGACATGCGCGATGCATAAATTTCCAGCATGTGGCTGGGCAGTTTTATTTTTTTTTTTTTCTTCTCTTTGTTTGACTTAATTTTACAATTTGATATACATACTCTGACCCAAAGTGGCCTTTGTGCTGCTACAATCATTATAAAATTGCAAAAGTCTAAGATTTTTCTACAATTTTATAGGAATCAATTTTAAGAAGGACATTTGAGGCTGTTTTTTATTCAAGGATTCACAGTTTTTAAATTATAATCATTTAAGACCTATTCTCAGATGACATAAATTTTATTTCCGGCACTATACTTCATATAAATAAGACAGCTGTTCAAAAGCATTCTGATTTCAATGCTTGACAAAAGGGTTTCTATTCATATGAAGCATTGCGACGGTAATAATTTTTATTTCATCTGAGAATAATCCTTTAGACAAAATATTTTTATAAAATAGTGTAAGCTCTTTATTTCCAAAAATTTAAAATTTGGTGTGCATTTTTAAGGTGAGCCTAAAAGAAGTCGCTAAGTTTCGTGAAATATATCTATTGCATGGCAAACGTCGCGAGAAGTTGTAAATGTAACATTATAAAGAAAATTATGCAGATCAATGAATAATTAAAACTTCTTGCCCCAACCTGCCCCGTTTTGAAAAAATCGCGATTATAACAAAATCACTGTTTATCGGCCCGATTGCTTATATAATAGCTACGTGAAGTAATTGTCCAAAACAAACCAGATTTTTTAAGTCGTCTTAGGTGACAAAAATATTAGCACAAACCGAATTAAAGTTCAAAAGCTTAAAAAATAAGAAAGTTGGTATATAAAGTAATGTTCTAAATCAGTGTAGGGCACGTTCGTATAGCGTGTGCATATGAAAGGCCGCTGTCGCTGCGACGTCACACACACACAGCATACGCACGATTCGCTGCCGTCGATTTCGTACACGATTTCACGCACACATGCATAGCTAAAGTATGATTGTATTGTATGCCCTACACTGTTCTAAATCAGAGGTGGGCACAAAAATATAACTGAAGGGCGCAGTAAGAAGAATATGCAGGATCTTTTCTTAATTTTATTTTCTGTCAAAAAAGACCAAAAAGAAATCCACATCGTATGCTGGTTAATGTTTATTTATATGAGTGGGTTGCTATTTTTATTTCTGGCCTAGGTCACTTTTAGTCTTATTAGGTCCCAATTACCATTGACATTAAAAAGTTTCGAATTTTCTGCGATATGCCTAAATATTGCTTTTTGTTGTACGGTCACTATGTTAATTATTTATATGCAAAATTCATCTCGGTAGCAGAACGGAATTAATCCGTGAACATTTTCGTGCGATTTTAAGTAGACAAGAATGAATCCTTTGGAACAGTAAAAAGCTGTAACAGTGGATTTTTTAGTGGTCGCTTTTCGCTTCTTGACGAATTCCGTAAAGGTCGTCCAAAATCAGTTATTGTGCTAAAAAATATCGATTGATCATGATCGTCATGTCACATACCGGGAGATTGAGGCATCATTGGGCATTTGTATGGCGTGCATCAATAAGATATAGCATTTTCTCTTCGTGGTAGTAAATGGGTCTCTGTGTTAGATTCCACACAATTTAAAAACGAGAGCGTAAGTTGAAGTCGGCCCTGCTCGACTTCGATATACCCGTTACTCAGGGTAAGGTTGCCCAAATTGTGGGAGATATGAGGAATTTTTCTTATTGCGGGGGCGGTAACTCTTCAATCGTTCATCTGATCGAAAAATGATGTAAGGCGGATCGATAGGTAATGATGAATAAAGTATATGTCTAGAAGGCTCGAACAATCAATTTTCAAAATTGTGGGAGATATGAGGTTTTTTCATATTGCGGGGGCGGGAGGGGGCGTGGCAAAAATTTGAAACAAACTTGATCTGCGTGCAGAAGATACAAGTCTACACTGAAAAAATGGTAGCTCTAGCTCTTATAGTTCCTGAGATCTAGGTGTTCATACAGACAGACAGACAGACGGACAGACGGACATGTCTATATCGACTCGGCTATTGATGCTGATCAAGAATATGTATACTTTATGGGGTCGGAGATGCTTCCTTCTGCCTGTTACATACATTTGCACGAACTTAGTATACCCTTTTTACTCTACGAGTAACGGGTATAATCATACCTAAAGAGACTCTTGTCGATTGATGTAAAAATAAGCTTAAAAAAATACGACCGAGGTGTTTCAAAAGCTGAGTATAAACATCTTTGTAAAGTGTACATTGTACACAGGTGACGAATCATGGATTTATGCATACGACCCAGAAGCTAAACAACAATCGAATGTTTGCATAAAGCAATTAGACCTACAGTGAACCTCTGCTCTGCTACTCTATTCTGCTAGCGATCGTTATCTGTGGCGACCAAGTCATTCTGATAGGGGGGGATGGATAATAATAATAATACTAATGTTTCTTTATTTACATTCGTTCACAAACAGTTTTCTAGAATTTTT
This sequence comes from Lordiphosa mommai, assembly GCA_018904225.1. Classification (NCBI taxonomy): domain Eukaryota; kingdom Metazoa; phylum Arthropoda; class Insecta; order Diptera; family Drosophilidae; genus Lordiphosa; species Lordiphosa mommai. Next base: position 485,989 of record JAEIFT010000078.1, read on the forward strand.
TTCGAAGAGTATGACATTGTTTTAATTCTTCTGTTTGGTAAAAAGATATTTGATCGCATGTGTTCTACAAATCGCTGAATCTGAAAACGGCCTAATTCCCTTACAATTTGAATGGATTTCAAAACGAAAGCGATTTGTAGAACACGTGGGAATAACTAAATTTAAATAAACTCAGTAATAATAACTTTTCTGTATGCTAAAGCGCATCTGACGTAATAAGTGATCCCACTTAATATCGCAATTATTTCATATTGCGAGAGTACTGATATTCCAAGTTTGTATGTTTTTGAGAATTGGAGATCTGCCTTTTCACTTTTTATAAGTCCTTGCATTCATTTACTTTGCATTTGGTGCATTCATCTGGCACATTTCTCAAATGCTTCTTAAGGATTATCATATCACATCTTGCTTTAAAAATCCATCTTATTTTCTCCCATTTCTGCGATTTTTCAAAAAAGCTCGATCTTCAATTCATTTTATTGCTACTGACATTTGAATGTTAGATTTTAGGCGATTTTACCATTTCAACTATATTATTACTAACTAAGAATTTTCTTTAGAGTGGAAATTAATAAGATGTGATATGGGAAAAAATATCATAAACCCACCCAACGGAAGCTCGATCTAAGGTCATGAACTTAATATCTGTCGAACCTATTTGCGCTTCTCATGAATCTGTCTCACTTAGATTGGTAGTCTTAAACTTTTAGCAGGTTTTTAAGCACCTGTGCTTTATTCTGTCACTATCCGTTTCCTTAAAATTATTTTTAAGAACTGGCTCGAGCGTTCATTCTATTAAAGCGAAGGTGCCGATCAACTGGGCAAATGGAAGCAGAAGGTAATAACTGTTTCCACTTATATGCAATAGTTTGAGCTAAAGTTCGCGTGTCTTAAAAGTTTCTTGATGAAGATATTGAGCATTCTATCAACTTCTTCGGAGTTGGCCGATCCACTTAGTGGTACAGTTTCTATTTGGTCCCAAGACCTACATCTATAATCCTAGTTTTGGCTAAGGTTCTTCCGTCCTAGAAGTGTTTTTTAAAGAAGGTAGGTACACTGAGAAAACAAGCAAGTAAATCTATATTTCATTATTTTAATATATTACTTTATCTTTTTTGCTTTAGTGTTTTAAGCACCGGATTTTCAGTATTGATTTGGATAGTTAGCGGGGAGCAAGCGCTTTTCATTACATTTGCAATTCCCAACTACTTTTAGATTAGACTATATGGTAAGGCGATTGAAGTCTTGATATTAATAGCTAGGTCTGCTCTGGCGTTGAACAGTATGCTCGATGTTGTATTCCAATTTATACTGAAAACCTATGCAACGTCTGTTCGCAAACTCAGTTGGACACAATTTTCGCTCCATCGACCGGCTGCGCAAAAGTTCAGTCTATATTTTCCTAGATTGTGATAGCACCGAAAGACCCTTAAAACCTTAAGTGGTCGTACCCTGTGTTTTTTTCTGTGGTTATTTACTTTTAGCGAACATGATAGATAGATCGTTATAATCCCTAATTGTAAAGGAAACTTGTTTAAAAATATTTTTACTTTAAATCTGGAAAAATATGTATTTAATTGCAAGATCAAAATGAAATATGACTATTCTAAAAACGAATATCATTAATTGCTTTTTTAAGCCTTTATTTAATATCTTTAAGCTTATGTAGAAAATTATTTAAATTAATTTTTAAAGAGCTGGGCTGAATATGCTTACGCTTTAATAAATTTTTAAGCATAATAAATTTGGTTTTTTTAGTGTACACGCTTAAAATCTAATAAATCACACAACGGTGAAAAATTATGGGTAATAATAGTTAAGTTTTAATGTTAATAGTTGAACTTTAGATGTGTTTTTTTTTTTTGACATGATTCCTAACTGGTTATTAATGCAGCATGATGCTAAATATGAAAACAAAACTTGATGGTTGAAAGAAATTAAAAATATTTACAACTTTTCGCCGATTAAGAATTAAGCAGAGTATTCCGTATTCCTTTTGTTTAATTTCACCATAGCCTTCTGTTTTTTTTTAACAATTCTTGACGAGTTGGTGGGGGAGAGGTGGATTCTTAAATGCAAACAGTTCGCACAATTTGGAAGACAATTGTGACTCATTTAGTCACGATTTTTTGTGAATTGCTGAAATCATACAATACAAACGACTGGCATTGATAATTTGTATGTATGTATGTGTGTGTGTGGCAACAAAAGTCTCCGGAGTCAGGCTTAAGCTACGTGGCCGAGTATTACGAGCGGTAGCCAACGGGCAAAAATAGCCCACGGGTTCCAACTCTCGGTACTCAGTCCACACACGTCGCACAGTTTAGTTTTAAATGTGACAAAAGTAGATCGCGATTTGTGATCGTGTGAGCTCATGGACAGCCATGTTCCAGCATTTAGAAGGTGCTGACGAAAAAAAAATAACAAATATAACACAAAAGCTGAAACAAAACAAATCCCATTGAAATTTATGTAGAAAACGTGTCCAGTGACTAAAACCTGATGAAAGCCTGACAGGCGCAGCTACTGCAGTTTACAACTTGCAACTTTTAACTGTTGCAAGTCGTCGCCAAGTCTCTTAATCTCGTGCTGGGCTACTGCACTTCTCTCTCAACCGTTCCAACTGTCGCTCTCTCAATTTGAATACAAACGTGCGACTTTTCACATAAATCAATGTTAATGGCGCTTTTAAACGACCCACCGCCAACATTGCGAAAAAACACAACAACAACAATAATAAAATGCCAAAAAAAAAAAAAAGGAAAAAACTTCGCCGAGATAAATAAAATTAGCCAGCGTAATTGCAAACGAGACAGCATAGCGCGAACCCCAAAAACCAAAACAGAGCAGCAGCTGGTTAAATTTGAGTTGGCGAGGGAGGAGGCCAAGTTGTGCCTGGAACTACCGTGTTACCCATTTCGATTTTTGGCATTTTGAGCGTTTTATAGTGTCAGCTTACAAGACATGATCGGGGTCGATCCTGGTCAGAGAGTGACAAAAATTGTAATGGCCCAGCTTAATTGGGGTCTATTGTGTGGCCAACGAGAAGTTTGGATATTTTTATTTCATTTTTGAAAAGTCAAAGAGACCAACATTTCAGGGAGGGGTCAAGCTTAAAATAGTTCCTCCTCTCAGTACAGCAGTCCAAATTTAATAAATGCTTAAAGGGCAAATATTTAACATGTAGATATTTTTAGAGCTTTTAGAATACGTTAGAAAGCTAATGTTTAATTTAATTCAAACCAAGCGCAATCGAGCGACCGTTCTAAAGTAATGATTGGGAATGTTAACCAATCTGAAGACAAAAACTGAATCCATCTTAACACGACAATGACTTAAATGGAAAGAGTTTTCTAATTTGTTATCAAGTTTGAGACCAAACCAAGAGAGCAAGCAACTGACTGAGAAAGACACGAAGTGGCCGTCGTTACTGAATTTCGGTAAGCAGAGAGGGTGGTTTGCGATCAGAGAGACAGTCCGGCTGAGCTGTCTCTCAATTTTAAGTTATTTTAAGAGAAGGTACGCATGTAGATACTTTACTCAAAATTATACATGTTATTACCCGATGTTTTTAAATAACTTGACAACCCGGTGACAGACTTGACTTGACTTTTTTCTGTGGGGATACCTGAAGGGAAAGCTTTATGCTGATAAACCAGCCACTATCCAACAACTTAAGGCCAACATACGCCGAGAAATCGCTGCCATTCAACCCGAAACACTCAAAAAAGTGATGGAAAATGCCGAAAAACAGGCCAACTTGTGTGTGGCATCTAGAGGTGGTCACTTGGCTGATGTCATCTTTAAAAAGTGGCCAAACAAATTGTAAAAGACACAATTTCAATAAAAAAAAACATTTTTTCAAAAAATTCATTGGTGGGCAAATTATTTAAAAAATCGGGTAAAAACATAAGTTACACCCTGTAGTATGCATAGAAAAACACGGAAGTTAAAGCGAGACGGGCATTATCAAAAAAAACTCAGAGATCGAAAATGACAGCGAACAGCTGACAAACGATTTGTCAAAATCAGCGTTTGTCAAGAAGAACGAGGCGAAAAGTGAGAGTGGCGTCTCTGATCTACTTCATTGAACGCTTGCCAGCGACTGATTAGCTTGCTGATTTGTTTACTCTCTTGGCGAAGGGTTCGGCATGCGTTCGTCTCGTGTCTGTGTGAATTCCGATTGTGTTCGTACGTCGGACGGTATGTAGGACAAACTCTGGTTTATAATTACTTGTTTTTGATCTCGCAGGCAATATACTCATTTTTGCAAAATAACAAGAATTTCTCGTTAAAGTAACAATGCACACACACATTATTTGTTTAAGTTTAAAGTTTTATTCACATCATAATTTTTAATAAACTATCGTTATAATACAAACATCGTCGTCTCTGGAGTTATTTGTATAACGGTGGGAAAAATGTGACCTAATTAATGAGGCCAGAGGTGTGCCTGGTCACTGGAATTAGACGATCTCTATACGGACAAGAGTAGTTAATAGATTCTTGCCCGTATTAATGGTGTCCATAGTGTCCCATTTAGAGAAAATTGAATCTGCGCAAAATCAATTCGTATTGTTTAATTTTTGGTACTATAGTAGGCTTATTTTTATTTACCTTGAGTTCTATGCTTAGTTTTATCTTTGTGCAAAATAATGAATGGGGAAATCGATTTTTTGTACAGACTAGCCAAATTAAATTTAATGTTTCTACTAGATCGACTAAAAACGTTATCCTTTTGTCTATAAAAGGGTGTAGCTCTAACTAGGGTTTGCATGAGATTTTACGTTTCCCTTATGCTTATAATAACAAACTTCAATTTTTAATCATTTTATAAATTCTCCTCAGTTGTGCCCCATGGTCAGTTGGCCGGGAGGTGGGCTGCTATTTGACTGTGATTCTCGCTTAACAGTCTTCGTACTTAAACGTACTGTGCACATTGTACGTTAACGCCCAAAATGAAAATGGAAAGTAATCTAGAAACGAATGCCCAATTTGAAAACCTAGACTATCTTATTTTTCCAAAAGCATCCAAATATTGAGGAATTGTTGAAGAAAGTGTTGTGCTGTTGGCCTGGATAACCAAGTAAATGTCGCTTAAAAGTTCTAGGTAAAACTATTTACTAGCCCTTACATTCTCCATGCCCTATTTCTATGAAGTTTTTTTTATGGTTAATATGAAATTTGGTAACATTTAGTTTTAGTTTTATTATGTCATAAAAATAAATACTTATAATCTAACTTCTTCAAACAAACTAGATCACCACTTAACCACTTTAATATAATTACTAAAAAATATATTTAGAACAAAAATAATTCAACTTGTAACGAAAACCAATTCAACTTTAGCTACTTACAAACAAACTGCAAACACAAAATGAAGTCATGCAAAGGCAATTAGGTGTGACAGACAGAAGAAACGTAACGTAGACTTATAACTCATACTTATCCTACATATAAACTCTTTTATACTTACAGGTTCTGCCATAGACCAGGTCTATTGCGCAAGCGTGCAAGATACGAATAGAGAATTGCATTCGGTTAGTAAATAGAATTATACAGAGATTGACTAGATAGAGAGAGAGAGAGAGAACACGAGGGGAGGACCAAAATGACTCAATTAATGGAAGATGATGATGATGATGCATTTTGACATTTAGCCACATTCGAGATGACATTCAAGACGAGGAGATGAGGCCGCCGAGCCTTGCCTTCCTTACCAAATGAATTTAAATTGCCGCCAACTTGTTTTCGATTTAATTTGATAACGACGACTTCGCGTCGCATACTTATGACTGTGAAATGTCAAATCAAAAAGTCACGTTTTTCACTCGCGCTGCGATTTATTATTAAGAGGAAGACTTTTGAGAGAGCGCTCTGGCCATAAATCGAGTAGAGGAAAATTTCACTTTTTTTCTTAGCCGGGGCTAATAAGCTAAAAACCGATTGACAAATAAACAAGCCTCCCGACTACGACTCACGCACACGTGGACCATGTCCAAGTCAAAGTCAAAACTTGTCGTCGTTGGTTTGGAGTGGAAAGTTGTTTGAGAGTCTTGAATCTCGAATCTCTTGGGCTTTTAACTCAATTTCTGTCTAGTGTGTGTTTATGTGTAAGTGTCTGCTGTTTGTTTTGTTTATTTCTACACACACATGTGTGTGTGTGTGTTCAAGTTTTGCGGCTTAATAAGCTAGCCAAGAAACCAGCATCCTCAATTAGAGAAAAAAGCCAGCTCTGAGTTGTGGTACACAAAATGTGATGCATTGAAAAATCAACAATAATTACATGATCTAGTCAAATGAGAAAAACTTCGGTCATTAAGATACTAGGATATTCATATTTGTATTTAAAGACAATCGAGGTACGATTTTCTGTTCGTTTTCCAACTTTGGTGTTGGATTTTCCGAAATTATAAAATTTATTTAACATTTATTTGGTGCCTAAATCTACAATCGGAATTTTATACTGATCGTAAGTTTGCAAGAAATTTTTGTGAATGGATTTTTTTTAAGTTAAACAGTTCCGCGAACTTTATTATAGGAATTCTTGTGAAATTCCAGTTTCTTTACCAACATAACAGCATTCTTTTGAGCTTCAAGGATGTCTTTCTCCAAAAATGCCTTTTGCATAACTCTTTTTTTTTTTTTCGTTGGCATTTCCTTTCGGCGCGCATTCATGTAAATTACAGGCTATCAATTCCTGTAATTGAACCATCAAATTGTAAGTGAAGTGCACCGTTGTACGCGCATACTTTAGCTTTTGTCATAAGTGGGGCAGAAAAGGAAAAGGAAGATTGAGTGCCACAATTGAAAATTTTTTGAAAACCGTTTTTGGAAATGACTTGGCCGCTGATCGATCGGCTTGAAACTCTGGGCGGCTCCTGCTTGTGTGGCAACCATAAAAAGCAACAAAAAAAAAAAAAAAATCATATATGTACGTAATTAATGTGTGAGAACAGCTTTCTTTGCTGACCATGACTCGATCGAAAATAAAAATGAAAGTGGCCATTTTTTTTGTGATCTTAGGCGCGATTAAACCCATGAAGGCTAATCTTGGCTCATTCATAAATACCACACAGGGCAACTCTGAAAAAAAAAACATGAAATATGATTAATAAGTTTCGCACGCTTATTAAAGGTTGCCCCGAAGAGGGGCGGTGGGGGGGAGCGAAGAAGAAAGTGGTTAAGCGTCAACGCAGACAGACAGGTTGAGTGACTGCAATGTCGCGGCATCTTCGAAGATGGAAGTTTTTTTGCTGCTCATTTTTGGCGAGGTCGTCGTCAATAGAGCGGAGAGGTAGGCAAAGGGTAAAGGCTGTGCCGATATGCCTCGGGTAATTTATAACTGTGTCTGGTGGAGTAAAGAGAGTGAAGGTAGCGGCGGACAACTCGGCGGGGTTTAAAAATAAACAGAAAGAGTGCGATATAAAATCAAAGATTACTTTAATACAGAATAATGGTTGCCCTTACCATTAAGTTAAACAATTTTGTGAAAGAAGTGCCACAAAATAAGAACAATAAATTCCTTTTAAAAGAATATTATATTATATTATTTATAAATTAAACTAATTTGCCTTTAATTTTTGATCATCTGTTTCCAGCTGCTTCACACAAAAAGCGCAGTGTGACCATGAAACTTTCAGAAAATATGGCCACTCTGAGGTTGATTTTAATTTCATTATTTAACTTTCAGTTTAATATACGGTCAATAGATTTCATTTTGGAGACAGCACATATTGATTTTGTCAATTTTTCGGAACGTCTACAGCAGCCGCAGTCGCAGCGACAGCGCACACGGACAACATACGCACGTTTCGCTGCTGTCTATCGGTTCGTATCGGTTGCCACCCACACATACCTAGCTAAAATATGATTGTATTGTATGCCCACCACTGGTCCACAGCATTAGCAAGCCATAAGCAAAGTATTTTAATTTATTTTAAAAAATTTATTACAATACATTATAATTAAATACAAATATTATAATTAATTATTAAGAAAGAGCGCAAGCGTCTAGGCCTTCGGCTCATAAACAAAGTAAATATCCAACGTTCTCTTGTAAAAGTGTAAATAATCCAAGTGTACATATGTACGTCGGCATGGGATATTTAAAGAAAGTAGTCTAAGGGCCGATTTCTCATTTACTATATAGGTGCTTTGTGTCAGATAATGTTAGAAATTGTACTGCTTTTTGTAAGTTTATGTGAGAAATCGGCCCTTAATCAACTATCTAAATGTTTCACGTTAAGTGACAGATAGCGCTATGTCTTAGAAGAAAAATCTGCCGTTATAAATTTTGTATCCTTTTTTTTTACTTTTTGAAATTTAATGAACAGCTGTTCAAAGTCAGCTGTTCGGCAAATGAAGATAAATCAAAATCAAATCAGAGTCGTTCCAGGAACTGATGTAAGCAAAAGCAAATCTGTTTCTGGAATCTTAATTTTATTTTCCGAGGGAGCAGAAATAAATATACAATTGACGTATCGATAGTTGTCATAAGAGATGGGCGCGCATCGAATATTTAATCACGACACGACTGTAACACGAAACTGGAAAATTTTAAGCACGCACACCACACGCACTGTCAAAAATTTCGTAAGCACGACACGCACGACTTTATCAATAGTGAAAAGAAAAATTCCCTCGAATCGTCTCCTGAATTTGGACTTTAATTTGGTTTTAACGAGTCGATTCCAAATAAGTGTGACCAACAGCTGAATTTTGTTGAGATATTTATACAGAATATATTGTCCGGTTGACCTATTGGCTTCGTATTTTTTCAAGCTGTTAAGTCAAGTAGTGTCAGCTTGCGTCGTGTTAAGTCGTGTTGGAACGTGTTCGTGTTTATTGGACTCACAACTGACACGCCTGAAATCTGATGCTGCAACAAGTCGCGTTAAATCGTGCGTGTTTGTAACACGAAGAAAAACAGGATAAGCGCCCAACTCTAGTTGTCATATCAAGAGATGTGTCTGTGAATTGAATAAAGAAACTAATAATTCCTGAATCTGATTTAGATTTGATTAAGATTTCGTCGATCAGCTGTCCCAGCTGCTCCATTTAAGTTGAGCAATGTGAAAATAATAAGTAAGGAACTTAAAATAAATAAAAATATCAGGCTCCAAGGCTGAGTTATATTTGATATCGGTTTGCTTTCTAGTGTGACCGTTCTCTTCAAAGAAAATTACTTGGTCAAACTTGGTGTTTGTTTACATTCTGCTTTAAAAAGTTGCGACCATTCTTAAAATACTTGATCGGATAGCTTCGACCCAAATTTAAAGGAAGGAATGCGTTGGCTGGGATTATCCATGGGAAAGCGTCCTATTCAGTAAGTACCTCTCATAAATTTTCCCCACTGACGGTAGCAATCTTGGTCGATATGATTCGACTTCTGAAGGACTCTTCCCGGGTTGTGGATTATTACAATCTGGGCCTTCTTCCAGGACCTTCGGATGTTACTCATTCGCAGTACCGAGTTGTAAAGCAAAACCAGGAAGACAGGGTGTGCCTTCAGAGTCTTCTTATCAAGACCACCTTTGTGGACTTAAGATATTTGATCTGATCTGACTGATCGGAGAAACTGGCTGCTCGAGCTGTCCAGGGGAGTCAAGAATACGTCTAACTCGCCTTATTTGCGATTCAAATGTGGTAGTAAACGCCATGAACCTTTCTTCCAGGATTTTAGCCAACTTTTTAGGCCGATTTGATACTTTTCGATAGATTCTATCCACTCTAGGGTCACGGGTAGGGACATATTGCCTCCGGAGTCTGATCTGTCAGCAAACTTTTATTTAAGAAGCTTAGAAAAATTGTTTTAGAACAAAAACGTTGCGACTTATTAAAATATTAAGAATTTCCTAACTTAATTATGTTAAAAGCAAATAAAAAAATATTTTAGAAAACAAAAACCATCTGACAAAACAGTGTGACCGTTCTTTTAAGGGGCCCCTTAGGCTTATATATAGTCACACTGGATAAAAATGGATATAGACCTCTTCGCTTCATAAATTTTCTGCTCAATTGAGAACAGACATTTAAATAATAAATAAAAATACGATTGTGTGTATATTAGTCACACAACTCAATCAGGCCAGTTCTCGTTTCCGAATTCGATCGATCGGAGTAAGTAAAGGTTCTTATTTTCAAGAAACGATTAGAGAATTCGTCTACTGTATCAAGTCATCAATACGGTCAAATGTAGATAATTGGAAATTTTAAGTTTTTCGCCTAATTACACAATCGGTAACATTCACTAATTCCGCATGATTTAATCGAAATCATAAACGGGAATGGCTTGAATTTGTTATAAAGAATACAAAATCCACAGTTTTTAAATATATCTTGAAAACTGAGTGTAATTTAATAAAACTGAAAACTGTTTTGGAGTTAGGATAAGCCAAATACTTTTGAAGAAATAGAAAAAGATCAAACGAAAATTAAAAAATAAATCGAAAAATTTTCATTATTTTTAGAGAATTTAAATGTTTTAATTTTAACTAAATAAATTAAAATTCAAATAAATTAAATAAAATAATATGCTGTCGGTGTGCCAATGTCGTTGCCGCATAGCATTTTTGTAAACACAGTAGAAAGCGACGCGCCGAATACAGTTCTGGAAACTAGAAAAGTATGTGCATATCAGATAAGTTTGAACTGAACACCTTTTGACGCTAATTTTAGCATGAAAGAAATCACCAAAAATATTTCTTAAATTTTGGACGATATTATGACACTTATTAATTTATTCATTGTACACTTCTAAGTTGTTTTGTCATATTTTTACAAATAATTCTGCTTTTAAAAGGTTTTTAATATTTTAAATCCCAAAATTTGCGATCTTTAGTCTCTATATTAAAAGATTTATATTGAAAACTGTAGGTAAAAAGACATTCGTCCAACTTAATGGCCAAACTCAAGCATCCATTTATCCCAGCTTGCCCAATTTTCCAAGGGTATACAAAAATCGAAAGTACAAAAGAAATCGAAAGCGAACTGCACAAACCGAACATCAAGTGCAACAAACCAAACCAAAGAGTGGATAAAGCGGGAAGGCAAGTGCATGCGGCAGGCAATGGCACGGCATGGCACTTGGCTTACTACTACAACCAGCGGAAGGTGGCGGCAGGGGTAGAGACTTGGGTAGCAAGTGTGACTGACCAGCAACAGGCGAACTGCGCGATTGCGACTGCAGTTGGAAATGAAAGCGAATGTCGTAGTGGTGGTTCGTCGCCCGCGGTGCGGTCGCGCTTCAAGCTCCATTTACGAAAAACAGAAGAAGAAAAAAAAAAAACGGAGCGGGTCCAATGATGAGAGACACTGGGTCTGACTGTCTCTCTGTCGGTACGGGTCGCCGCAAGCGATCGTTCCAATGTATCGACCAGTTCTGTTGCATGCCAAGAATTTTGTCGAACGAAAGTTTTTGGGTTTGTGTTGTCATCGTCATCAACATCCATCCGAGAGAGCTGGAGGAGTTATTAACATAACATAATATTGACTTTGATGGGCCGTGCCCATTGTGTAATATTTGGAATATATATGTAAAGAAATGTTTTTTTTTTTCATTTTCACTTTCGTCTGGCACATGTGTGGCATGGGAATTGTTGCCTGTGGCACCATGATGGAATTCACCTGCATTCAGTTTGGAGTAATTAGTCATCATTATGAGGGCCTGATATGAGATGTGAGAGAGGTGGGGAATCATTTTGTTTTACATTTGAATCAATTGCTGTTTTGGTCACACTTTTTTTAAACTATATTTATTTCTATTTTTAGGGAGAAATATGTGAAAGTTGGGTATTAGGCCCCTAAACACTCTAAACACAATTGAATAAAACTCTAAGAGCCATATTCCCACTTTCTAAATGCTCAATTGTTAGGGTGGTGTCACTTTACCGACCACTGGTCGATAGTGTAATCACCAGGGACAGATTCTAAGCATTTTCAAAAGAGCACTAACTACTGTTCGTTAGGGAATTCAGTAGGTTAAGGTAAGTCAACAAAGTGTCAATCAAATTTTGATCGGCTGGTCACACCAAAAAGTTCGAAATAAGAAAAAGAACAAACGAAAATTTTGTAAATAAAAATTCGCTATAAATCTTCTTAGAATTCAAATTTGAAATAAATCTCTCAAATTTGTTCCATTACACTTAAATTTCATTGTTCTTTTGTTATAAGCTAATTGTTGCAAATTAAGAATAATTAGTGTGACCAAAACCACATACGACGCAAAATACTAAGTAGTTTTTATAAAAACAAAATAAAAGTAGTTTAAGGTAATGAATTTTTAGATTTGTTTGGATTTAAAGCGTATACTTTGTGGTCAATTTTTATTACAACAAAAATTTCTTTTAAAATTACAAAATTTACCCCCTCCCACTCCCCACCCACCTTCATCAACTTTTTGAACACAAAGCAACCGCAAAATCAAATTACAACTCAAAATGCTACAATTAACGCAGCATATTTCTCTGTTTATTGTCCAAAAAAAACAAAAACCTCAACCATAATAATGAACGAAAACTTTTGCCCACATCCCGGCCAAACTAATTAAAATCTGAAAAATTTCGAGTCATCTGTGGCGGCCACACACAAAGGCCAAGAAAATGCGTTTGCAATCGCTTACAATAGAAAAACTGTCAGAAATTGATTTTCAAATGAAAAACGCATACAAAAAAAAAAAAAAACGAAAAACAATGCTTTAAAGACAACATTTCACTTTCAATGAGCCTGAGGCGGGCCTGAGGGAACTTTTATTGGTAGCTTCATCATCTCTTTCGCATTTTGTGTTTGAGTTTTGAACAATTGTTGCCGTTTGTTGCCGTTCGCCGTTGTTGCGGCCTCTTCATTTGAAAGTCGGCATTTGAAATCGACGTATGGCAGTAGTCGATGATGGTGGAAAATCGTGCACATGAATTTCTGGTAAGTAAAAGTAAAAATCACCTCAACGCTTTTTGGCTTCTTGTCTCGGAGAGCGCCAAGCCGCCGCATATGTTTGCATTTTATTTTTATTGCCGCACATGAGCTTGCAACTTCGAGTTGTTGTTTTGTTTGGTTTTTTTTTTTTTTTGCGATAGACATCGCACACACAGGTCGTGCAATGCGACTCCATCCGACAGCCCATCGGTATTACAATTCATTTAGAAATGCATTTAAAAATACATAAAATACTTGGAGTGAAGTGAAGCGGGCCAAAGAGAGCACAACAAACGAGTAATGGAATGAGCAAAAAAAAAAAAAAAATTACAAAAAAAAACGGAAAATGAAAGCGAAAAGAATGCGAAAATGAAATGGAAAGTTTGCAAGTGTGCAAAAATCCATGGAAATTCACAAGTGTTAAATAAACTCAAATTGGTGGCAATAAACCAAATTTGAATAATGCAATTCAACTTGCAAATAAAGAAATTATCATTAAGTTTTCTTCATAAAGAATTGAGTCATTTAATACGCTGGTCATACTAAAAATGTGGGATTATCTACTATCAAGATAAGTTGTGGATAAGTTGTCTATAATGATAAGAAATACCATTTAAACGTTAAAAAAAACAGCAACAAATACTCTTAAATGAACACTGAACAATCTCTTTGATTCGTCAGCAGTTCCCATTTCCTAATAATAATTTTCATTTACTGATTAAACACAAAAAAATATTGAAGAATTCTGTAGTCCACCCAGGAAATATCAAATGCATACCTTCTCAAAATCCGATTAATTTAGATATTATTTTGAATCTGAGAACAAAATAAGTAAAGTCCACTTTTCGAAAAACCTTGCATCATTTTAGTAATGTAGAGTTTTTCTAACTACTTCTTAATGGGGTTGTAGTCGGCTTCCAATAGTTCCAACTGTCATTATTCTACATTCTTATCTTGGGAGTTGCAAATTGAATATTTTCTACAGAATTACCATTACTGTGTGGGAATTCCAAAACCAGAGACTTGCAAAACAGTCATTTTTGAAAAATTCCTAGCCTTAAAAGGGCCGTAGAACAGCCAATAATAGAGCTACAGAAATCTATCACTGCTTTTTGGAAACATAGGAAGATGTCTTTTAAGACTACGTTCCAAGAAATATTTATTTAAAGCCGGAAATAATTTTTATACACTATTTAGCGTTTGTAAAGATATTGGTGGTCGTGTGTTCGACCCTTTCGAGGTGATTTTTACTTTTTTTAAAATAATTTTGCGATTTTCATTTTCGTTAATTTCGTTGCAGAAGAAAGTCTCTGAGATCAAAGTGTTCATAGAGAAAGTACGATAGACTGACAGAAGGACTTGCCTATATCGGCTGTTGATGCTGATCACGAATATATATGCTTTATTATTAGGATTTTTGGCATAGGTAAATATAGACTCAAAGATTGCTCAGTCAACCCAATTTCACTTAGAAATAAGAAGACTGTTTGTTGTCATTTTCTCTCTCTGAGTTTTTTTTTTGACAATCTCCGTCTCGCTCTAACCACCGTATTTTTCTAACCGTTATATATTTTTGAGTAAAGTATCTTCAATCGTATTATAAGTATCTTCATTCGTACTATCAATCAAAATATAGAGGCAGAGCAAATTTGATCTCTTATACTTATTGCTTCATGATAAGGCATTAAGCCTATACACTCGCCCAACGCCTATTTCGAAATCAAGTTACTAAATAATTATATAGAAGTATCACGATATCAAGTTTGTTTATTTGATGCTTTGATTTTTACAATTTACAATTATACGACGCATTTTTATAACCATACCCCAGGGCATCGGAAATGTGGTTATTTTTGTTCAGGTGATTTGTTGTTGTGCCATAAACTATTTTACGAGGATTAATAAATACCCTGATAATAGAAATTTCAGAATAACGCGAAAAAATCCCATTGCCCATTACTTCAAATTTTCAAATATCGTTGAAATTGTATTTTAATTTAAAATGCATTTTGAGCTAAATTCAAATGTAAGGACAGCTCTTAAAAACAGTGTTACCGTTTGATAGTGGGTAGTATATCTCTGTTAAAGGGTCACACTGGAGTTTACGCTCGCCCCTATAGGAATTAAGCAGATGTGTTTGGAATTAGTTAGACGTGGATCCTTTAAAAACAGTTATTGTATATCGAGGTTAAATTGAAACTATTGCGCTTCACACAATACCTTCTACAAAAAATGAATACCTTTTTTAATTTTTGCTCTACCAAACCAATATTCCATTTGAATATTTTTTGTTTAAAAATTTGTTTCCTGATTATTTATTTCCTGATTACGTGTACTAATAAGAATTAAGTTGAATTGAAGTGCGGACAGAAGCATTGTTCGAAAAAAAAACTGCTTATGCTTTAAGAATAATATTATTAAATTAAGTTTATGCCATAAGATGACTAAAAATTGCATTCAATGCATCTTAATTACAACTTCCGCTACTCAAAAGATGAGTTTTTTTTTTTTGTGCCTCCCCCCAATTAGTATGACCCTCTCAAGCAGTAAACGCTAAGCCCTTTTTCAGCTGGTCACCTTAACAATCAACAGCAATCATCATTATTTATGAGAGAGTTGCACAACACAATGTATAGGTACCCCCAGGACCACCCGGATGATTGTTTTTACGGTATCCCAAATTAATCATCTGTCCAAAAAAATTCAAGGCAGACTGCGAGGGAGACGACGAATGATTCGTTGTCGTGCCCTTGTGTGTCAAATTCATCATTAAATGTCAACGCTTCGGGGGACCTTATGCGAAAGTCTGCACCAGAAAGACAAAGAGAGATAGTGAGAAAGAGAGAAAGAGAGGGTGGGAAGGTGCAGCAAAAAGGTTAACAACTCGATGCCAATTGAGTAACTTAACAAGATGGAGCACGGAGACCACAAAATCGAGGAAAACATGACATAAGATAAGTGGGTAAGAGTCGACTAGGGGAATGCTCTTAAAAGCAGAGCTGGGTGGGAAAAATACATTTTATAATTAAAATTTAAGATGTGTTTTAATCCTTAATCATAAAAAGCTAATCCTTACCCTTTAGCTTGAAAAAAAAAAATAATTGCGCGACTGCATAAATTTTCGCAGTCAGCCGGCAGCAGCAGCAGCAGCTGTTGGTGGGGAACCATTGCGGACAGACTCACAGCTACTTTCGTTTTTAATTTAAAAATAAAAAAAAATTTATACACACCGAAGGAGGAAAAGCGCTTTGCGGTTGTCGCTGATCGTCGATCGCCGCCGTCAAATGGCAACGAACCTTCGACAGGCCAAGTCAAGTTTTGCTTTTGCACATAAATTTTCGTGGCGATCGATCCGAGGATCGAGTGAGGAAGGGTTACTGGCTTGGGTTGCCCCGATGAAGATCGATGATTGTCATCGGCTGCTGACACTAAGTGAAAGTGAACTTGATGGGGCCACGTCATGATCGAGTTGGGTAGATCTGAAATTTCCTTCGGGCTGCTTGTTTTCTGACTTTAACATCCAATTAGAAATGTTTGACATTTAACATAGTTCCGGGGCGGCTAAGATAAAATAACCCACAACAACAACAACCAAAAGACGCAAAGAAAATAAACATCACCACCGTAAAAAGAAAATCTCCACACAATTTGAATGGAATTTTTCGACTTCATGTGTTGTGGCTGGGCAATTTGCGTTCGATTTTGGCGCATTTTCATGGAAAAAGGTGAAAAGTGAAATATGGCATAAAGGCAGCTGCAAGTCGATTTCTGGTCTCTCTCCTGTAAATTGCTTGCTTTTGCTGTATTTTACCCTGGCGTTCAGTTTTGATTGCACTTGGCCAGATTAGATAAGCAAATGTTAAGTTATGTGATCGTAAAGTCAAGCTGCGGGTTTTTTATTTTTATTTATTTTTTTGGCATTAAGAAAAAAAAAAAGAGAATTTATGGGGAAAGCTATGTCAAAAATCATTAAATTTTAATACCCATTAATATCTTAACAGTTTTTTAGGTGGGAGGAAGTGCGGGAAAGACCATAAAAGTAACTACAATATATTTGACAATTTGGATTTAACAAGAGGTAAAGATGGGTTAGGTCAGCAATTGTGAGAAAAAGGCAGTTCAATTAGATTAAATCATATATAGGTATATAGGTTTGTACTAATTAGAGTTGGGCGCGGTATATGCTTCTCTTCGTGGCTCTAACACGCACGACTAAACACGAGGTGTTCGTGTTACAGCAAATTTCGTGAGTGCACGTGAGTTTAAGTTAAAATCTGTTAAAGCACGAACACGGTTCAACACAACAAAACACTACACAAGCTAACTCTATTTTCAATCGACTTAACAGAACAAAAATACTTAATAAATACAGTTAGTCAAAAACGTTTTTTGACAAAGAAAAATATTAAAATTTTCCAACTTATTTAAAAAACAAATATTCTAAAATTTTTAAATTTTGTTTAGTATTTTATTCTAATTCTCGATGGTTCAGAAAGCCAGTATACAATAGACAGTAAAAAAAAAACTAGTTTGTTTAAAAGTTTTAAAAATATGAAACCAAAACAAACCAAAAGGTAAATTAATTATTGATTCTACACAAGTTTTCCACGCTGAACTTAAATCTCGTTTAAGAAATTCCATATCCTTCATGGATTATTTGTAAATTTGAAAAGTAAATATTTCATTACTCATACATTTGTTTATGTTAGTGAGATTCTCCTCAATATATAATACATTTAATTTTGTCCCACATTCAATAAAGTCTTGCGTGTCGTGTAGTGACGTGATTAGAAAATTGTTGATTGAAATTGTTGCCATTCGTGTTTGGGTCGCGTTGTGTTAGAAAAATTTGACACGCGCCCATCTCTAGTACTTTCTTATAATATTTCAACTTTTCAATATCAGTAATTTTTTATTTCGGAATGATCAGGAAATTAAACGACAAAGTCTTAAAGAGGTGTACTTATGGCAGGGCTGACCCCAATAAAAATTTGTATTATTACTTATTTATTTAAAAATATTGATTGACACACAATTACAAATTGTGTCTAATTGGAATCAATCTTGGACCTTAGGCTATCATTTGTCTAAAAACAACAATCACAAGAACGCGATGGAGTTGAATCGGTTATCGTTGATGTATGTGTGTGTATTCGAATGCCCAGCCTATAGCTCTCAGCTTTACAAAAACAACTTTGCTAATTGGGCATAGACAGTGGGCCCCTCTGGTGTAAGATCTCTAAAAACATGTAATTGACAAGTTTTTCATCCGGTATTTAAAAGAAATAAAAACAAGAGAGTAAGAGTAGAAGCCTCACTTACAGAAGCATACTTTTTGGAACTAGTGCATCACATGTGTAAGAGGAATAATAATTGTGCCTTTGAGTATGGGGTGTAAGCTAGTTATGGGTGCGTATCAACACGACACGACTCTAATACGAATGGAAAATTTCAAACAAAAAGCCAATTATATTTATGCTAGACTTCTGTGCGACATTTTTCTTAGTTTTGGTATTAAAAGTCATTTGTTTTATGGAACTTTGGAATCCCCCTTTTGTTTAAAATTCAAGACGCCTGTTGCAGTTTAAGACGCAAACTAGAATACACTCTTAAAATTAATGTAATCAAAAAATAAATAATCCTTAAAACGCTTATTAAAATTTAGTTTTTAAGTAAACCAAAATTTAAATCCAATTCCACATAGAAAAAACCAAAACTTTGTACTTGATCAAGGAAAAACGGTGTACGGTAAGTACGAAAATTCTTGATTCAAGTACAAAGTTCTTATAACAAGTACGTTTGTTTTAATCCCGAAATACTTGATTCGAGACCGATTCGAGATATTTTAAGTACATTTCGAACTATATAAAGTTATTTTTGATCATACTTTTAGGTCGTAAAAGTCTTAAGTCAATTCCGATTAACTCTTGAAAACAAGAATTTTCGTACGTAAAATAATAATACAAAATATTTTTCCATGAAGTTTAATAAATTCTAAATTATTCCACCAAAACATTTTTGAAACCATATAAAATATTTAAAATAAGTCAAAATTTTTTAAGCTTAAGTTCTTTAATAACTAGTTTATCGAAATCTTTAAAGGTATAACTGAAGGTCAAAAATCTTCCATCACTCCTCAGCTTAGCATTTTAAGAGAATTTCGTATTTAATCTAAGAAATTTTGTTCTTCAACTAAGAGTGTCACGACATGTCACGACGTGATCTTGAGAAAACACAGTTTTTCGTGCGTTTGTATCCGTGATCCGTGAGTGATTCAAGTGTGTTAAACTTAAACTTAAAAAATTCACTATATTTTGTTTCTACTAAATTTCATTAATAATATTATTCCAAAAACAGATTCGCTTTTGATTTCGTGAATCCGCTGCTCTCAGCTGCTCCATATAGTGTGGCCACAAAACCCATGATAGAATTAAGATCTCTAAGATCGGAGGTGGTTGATCGCGCGTGATCATTCGTGACCCCTCCTTTAATCGTGCATAAATCGTGCGTGACGCAAAACGCTCAAAAATTGTGTGCGTGAATCGTGCGCGAAGAGGTTTTTATTTCGTAAATCGTGCGTTACGTGAAGAAAAAATCACTCACGCGCGCATCTCTAGTTTGAACAGTGCCCAGCTTATTTTTCACTTAGCTAAATTTTTATTCATAAACAGGTCGTTGTAGACGGTGTATTTATAACCTTTCTTTAAATATAAAGCTATATTTCAAGTTGGGGTGAACTGTATGAGTTTGACTCTTAAAGAAGTAAAAATAAAAAAAATTTCTAATTGTTAAAATTCAATTAAATATTTCTTCAATTATTTGACACTCTTAATGTATCAGATAAAATAGCTTTCAGACTGAGTAATCATTTTCTAATGTAGTTTTTTTTTTTCTTAAGTAACCTTTAAATACATTTTAAGTTTCACCAATTACACACCCTAAATGTTATCTTTAAACAAACATATTTAATATCTAATGCTTACGCATTTTGCTTAATGTCTTTCCTTGTTTTGTTTTGACCGACATAGATTAGGTATATGAATGGCATTATCATTTGTTTTGTGCTCACCTGCAAAGAGATAAAAAAAAAAGGAAAAATAATATTATTATTTTCTTCATTTATGATAAATGGAGAGTGCATTGAGAAACTAGCACAAATGACTTTATATGAAGCAATGCACAGACACACAATCAAACACACACACACACACACCCGATCCGACCAAAAAGTCTCGTCCGGTCCGGCCCACAAATATGGTTTTGGGTCTACTGCTTTTGTTGTTGTTGTTATTGTTGTTGCTGTTGTAATTACAAAATTGGAGAGTCTCTCCCCATTGAAAGCTGATGATTTTTATGAATGAAAACAAAGACCAGATGGTTCAGTGCTTGTCTATTTATGGCCAGCCAGCGCATTACTATATCGGTTTACATTGATGGTTTCACATTTCATTCACTGGAAAATCGGAGCTGGCTGTGGCTCAATTAACAAGAATCGAAAAAGTGGGACAACATGAGCAACGGCGTCGGCGGCGTTAGAGACTTCCTTTTTGCCATTTTCACCGCGACAACACAACGATTATTGTCACATAATTGCTAAAAAAAAAAAATAAAAAAATAAAAAATAATTTCACAAGTGCGGCGCACGTAAAACATTTAAATTGCGCATACGCCACTTGGACCGAAGGGGGTCGACATGCGCTTTTAATGCTCTTTAACATAATTTGGTCATGCTGCAAAGAGATTTTTTTTTGTTTATGGCTAGTAAGTACTTGGTAATGGGAATGGGTTGGCTCGGGTGGGCTAGTGGAGAGGGTATGGTGATTTAGTCAAGAAGCTTGACAGATATTTTTTAAAGACCAAAGTCGTTAATGAAGGTGATTTGCTGAAACAGCAGCAAACAGGGTTTTGAAATTGATAAAGCCCTTATCCAAGATTCAAACCAAACAAGTAAGAAAGTCGGCCAAGTCCGACTGTAACTCACAAACTATGTAAGGGCTGCCCATTACCATTGCTGAAAGTGCTGCCCAGCGTAATTATTTGTTTTGCTTATAACTCGACTAACGTTCATCTGAACTGGAAACTATGTATAGGGGATCGATAAATAATGATGAGTAGAATATATGCCTAAAAGGTTCGAACAATCTATCTTTAAAATTGTGGGAGATGAGGTTTTTTTTCAAATTGTGGGGGTGGCAACTCTACTATTGTTAGTCTGATCGGAAAACAATGTATGGGGGCTTGATAAATAATGATGAGTAGAATATATGCCTAGAATATTTGAACAATCTATCTTTTAAATTGTGGGAGATATGAGGATTTTTTTTTCAAATTTCGGGGGTGGCAACTCTACTATTGTTACTCTGATCGGAAAAATTTATAGGGACTCGAAAAATAATGATGAGTAGAATAGGCATATATCCTTCTATATAAATGATAACTTAAGAGAGTGGGGTAATACAACCTGTGTAAGTGCTGCCTATTACGATTGCAGACAGTGCTGCTTAGCGTAATTATTTGATTTGCTTATAACTCGAATAAATTTCATCTGATCTGGAAACGATGTACAGGGGCTTGATAAATAATGAATCTTGAATCGTTCACCTGATCGCAAAACGAAGCAAGGAGACTCGATAAGTAATATTGAGTAGAATATATGTCTAAAGTGTTCGAACAATCTATCTTTAAAATTGTGGCAGATTTTAGGTATTTTTCAAATTTCGGGGGTGGCAACTCTACTATCGTTCATCTGATCGGAAAACAATTTATAGGGGCTCAATAAATAAAGATGGGTAAAATATATACCTAGAAGGTTCGATCAATCTATCTTTTAAGCTGTGGAAGATATGAGGATTTTTCAAATTGTGGGGGTGGCAACTCTACTATCGTTCATCTGATCGGAAAGCAATGTATGGGGGCTCGATAAGTAATAATGAGTAGAATATATGTCTAAACGTTCCGAAAAATCTGTCTTTAAAATTGTGGGAGATATGAGGTTATTTTCAAATTGTGGGGGTGGCAACTCTACTATTGTTAGTCTGATTGGAAAGCAATGTAAGTAATTATGAATATATGTCTAAAGGGTTCGAACAATCTGTCGTTATAATTGTGGGAGTTTTGAGGTTTTTTTTTTTAAATTTCTGGGGTGGCAACACTACTAACGTTGATCTGATGGAAAAACGATGTATGAGGGCTCAATAAGTAATGATGAGTATGTTGAATGTTCGACCTTACTCCAAAATTGTGGAAGGTCTGAGGATTTTTTGATGCTGTTGATGCTGATCACGAATATATATACTTTATAGGATCGAAGAAGCTTCCTTCTCGCTGTTACATACATTTGCACAAATCCAATATACTCTTTGTTACTTTGGTATACAGTATAAAAAGGGGTCTTCAATGACTAAAATAACATTTTTGAGAACAGGTTGGTTTAAATCTCCGCCCTGCTTCGAATATCGATGATAGATCTTAATTTCAAACAAATTTATATTTTAAGTGAGTGTATTTCTGCGTTCTACCACCAAACCGACACTGACAATTTTCAAATGTTTTTCTTTATGGCACTTAAAGCCTGGATTCATTTCGTTTTCGAGCATAAATGGTTAGGTAGGTGTGTGTTGTGCCTCATTTGTGTTTATGCCCAGGCATTGTTGTGTTATGATGGTTTACTCATTTAACAGGGCCAGTTAGTGTGTCAGTGGGACAAGTGAAATGGAATATAATGAAACTGCCTAGCTGCATTTAAAGACTACATTTTAATGGCATTTTAAACCTAGAGCAATAAACAGCCGAGAGCTAGTTACATAAACCCACCAAGAGATTTGGGTGTCAAATGCACAACTTGTACGTGGGTTGAGGCGGCAGTCGTTGCATACTTTCGCTGTTATTTACGACCACATACTTATACTCAAATCTTCCAGGCAATAAAGATTAGAGACCGAGAGAAGTACCGCTAGAATGAAGTTTGCGCGCGCCAAAACAATTTCAGACAACGGGACAAGAACTGCACAAGAACCAAAAAAAAAAAACAGCCAAAGGAGCCAACAAATTCGCCTGACTTCCGTCATTGACATACAACATGACAGTTGATTTCTGTATTTGATAGGCCAGCGAATTTACCACTGCCTTTGGAGTGTGTGTGTGTGTGTGTGTGTGTGTGCAGGGGAATGCCAAACTCCAAAAATGTGTGATGAGTGCCAGGCCGTAAGACAGGAGGAGCCAGCCAGGCAGTCAGTCGGCAAACCCGGGGGAACTCTTTCGCGTCGAGAACCGTTAAATGGTACAATATTGAAATTTATTTTTATGCTGATGATGATGATGATGATCATTTTGATGTGGAACCGGTTGGTACACACACTGCACCAACTAAAACTGAGTTCCCCCCAATGCCACTTGGCCAAATGTCAAAGCAACGCAAATTCATCATTAAAGCCAAAGATAAACAAGTTAAAAGGAGGTTCTTATTCCATTTTTAGTCATGGATCAATTTGTTTTGCTAGATAATTCTTTTTTATTTTAAATATACTTAAACATACAAAAAGGCGCAGCAACAACATCTACAACAAAACTTTTTTTTGTACTGGTTGAAGGTTCAAAATAAGTTAGTTAAGTTAGCTTGAGTTTTGTTTTATTGACTTTTACGCCGAATAACTGACTGATTCATCCAAAAAGCGTATTTTTGTTTTTCAATTTTCCATTGTGTAATCTCGCTTTGTAATTTTGTTTATTTTCTGCCCCATTTAAGGCCTGAAACAATTTACAAAACACAGAAAATATTTGTTATAGTTTTCAACTGCATTCCACAAAAGCTGCCGCTGTTGCTGGTCGTCTTTGAGCCTAATTTTTCTTTTGATTAATTTCCGAATGTGTGAAAATGGAAAGTGTGAAAGTTGCTTGTCGACTAATTAGCTTTGATATATTTGATTTTGTTTTTTTAAGAACTTGAAATTCGTCTAATTAACCGATTTTCACCTGTAGCTGAAAATCAGCGAATTATTAGTTGAAACTTGAAACAAAGTCATAAATACTTCAAGACAGGTGTAAACGTGTTTTTCTTTCTTTGTGCCAAAAGACTTAAAAGTGCAATTAGAATCTAGCGAGAAAGACCGAGGGTGGAGGGGGCGGCGTAGGGCAGTTGCCGCACAAAAACCAGTCAGCATTCTGGCCAACTCCAACCCAAGCCAACAATTCTAACGTGCAAGTTGTTTTCCAAATGCCACGCAAAGAATATTTCAGACTTGATGAACAGGCAGCAAGCAGCCAGCAGCTAGCACCAGCAACTTTACTGCTTTACTGGTTACTGGTAACACCAACAACAGCAACAACAACAACAGCTACAACAACTTTTGACCTAAATTTCAACTTAAATGCATTTTAAATTCATTGAATCGATCTGCAGCAGCAAAAGGCAGCACTAGCATTTTTTTTATACAATTTAAAATTGAAAAAGACTTGAAAAACGTCGGAATAAAAGCCGCTACTAGACAAACTTAAATAGAAGAGAATAACGACGAACTTTAAATGCTCTGGGTAAAGAAAAATATTACTGGATAGCTAACTTTGGCTCTGCCGAATCACATTTAGGCTTATATCAAAAGAGCAAAGATTGTGCATGTTATACTCAAAAGAAAGCATCTCCGACTCTATATACATACATATAAGTATACATATTCTTTATCAGCATCAACAGACGAGTCGTCTAAGCCATGTCCATCTGTCTGTCCGTCTGTCTGTATGAACGCTTCGATCTAAAAAACTATTATATTTGGAGCCACGCGATCTTGGAAGGTGTATACCATACGCAGATCAAGTTTGTTTCAGATTTGAAAAATTGCCCGCATCCCACAATCCGCTATAAAAAACTGTCAGAGACAATTTTGAAGTAAGAACTTTATGTCTTCATATAGGCTAACTTAGCCCAAATATCTAACCATTCTGAAACGCACAATAAGATCGGTTAAAAAGCTTGTAAGTTATGAACGAATAGAAATTTGCTTGCTTTTTAGCAAGCTGGAGTAGCGTCGCACAGTGGCGCCCGTATAACAAATTAGGTTGCAAAAATCAAATATTTGATGAGCGCCTACGAAATTGGAATCAACCCTTCTTTTGGGAACTTGTTCAACGATTTCAAATATGGAAACCTTAATAAAATTCGATTTTTATTTTAGAAGATACAACCCGTCAAATTTGACCTATGTTTAGTTTTTAAAATCACACACAGTTTATAGGTAAATTGGTCCGCTTTTAGGTAGAATATCTCAAAAACTAGGTAACATATCTTTATAAATTTTTGGTCTACTGATTGATAAATTCATTAGGTATATATTACAAAAAAATGTACTGTTTGCTTTTTGTTTCTCCAAATAAGCGGCTTTTTTAAAAACTAGCCATTTTTTTTTTTTACTATTTTTCAACTTTGATGGAAAATAAAAATATATATATATATTTGTTTATTGGCCAAATTTTCCAAATATGTTCTTTGATTATTCCTTTAAGAATTAAAAAAAATTCCAGCTGCCTATTCGATTGTTAAAGGTAAAACTGGTAAAAAATAGACATGGCCAAATGAGGGCCTCTTTAACATGTTGGCCACATCTTCCGACCCACTTATTTCATCTCTGCGGCATGAGTTAGAGCAAGAGTTCGAGTCCACTAGGTTTAATTCAAAAATGATTAATCTATTAGAATAGATGATTAATATTATGAATAGTACAAATCATTTTGGAGAAAACTTAAAAAAAATCAAAAATTGATAATATAAATAATTTGTTTTTTTTTTTTAGTTTTTTGGGTAATAATTTTAAAACATAGAAACAGTAAAAAAAAAAATAAATAAAAAATTAAAAGTAGTTAAAAATTTGTTTTTATTGTTACCAAAAAAATAATTTTTCCACAAATTTTGACTTTAATAACCCATAGGTAAGCATCTAGCCTACGCCTACGTAGCATTTCTTTCAAACATAGGTTTCACAGGTTGAGCAATTACACAGGGCAACAGTGTTTTTGGTGCAGCCCTATCTATAACTGATTATATAAGAATGGAGTGCACTGAACAAAACTGCATCATCGGTTTTGTTTCATCAGCTCTTGATTCCACGATATGACGGAAAAACGGATTTCTTGTAAATTTTGCCCTTTCGAATTTTTTGTGGCCACAATAGGCATGTATTTCTGAATTTATCTGGCCTATTCGAAAGAGCACATATCAATGCTTCTGTGAAAAATCAAACGCCCAAAATTCGATCATGCAAAAGGCACCAAAATGGTCTCTGAAGTCAGACGTTTCTCGATTTATGGCAATTTTTACAAAATAAATCGTCTCCCTTAAGCTAGAACGGTTGTTGGATTTCTATTTGATCCATTTCAGCATATAGCCCAACATCTATTCTAATTATGTGAATTTTTTTGCGTTTGTAACAGTTTATTTGGCGAAGCTACAGCCGCTTAAGCCAAAAACACACATATCATTTTATGGGAGGCCAACTAGATTTTTACCCCAAATTTGTATAGGAACTTTGAAGAGGCTACTTGATTCATCATAGAATTTTATTTATTTACAAGCAGATGCACATTTTTTATAAATTCTGTGTGGAATAAAGTAGCCTTTTAACAGTTCCTATACAAATTTGGAATAGGAATCTAGTAGTCCTCCCATAAATTTAAATGTGTGTTTTTGGCTTAAGCAGGCTGTAGCTTCGCCAAATAAACTGGTAAAAATGCGAATTAATTCACCTAACTAGAACATATGATTGGCTACAGGCTCAAATGGCTTAAATTTTAATACACCAACCACTTTAGCTTAAAAGGGATGATTTATTTTGTCAAAATAGCCATAAATCGAGTAATGTCTTACTTCAGAGACTAATTTGGACCCTTTTGCATGATCGAATATTGCGCATTTGATTTTTTACAGAAGCATTGATATGTGTTCTGTCGAATAGGCCACAGAAATTCAGAAATTCATGCCTATTGTGACCTCAAGAAATTCGAAAGGGCAAAATTGACAAGAAATCCGTTTTTCCGTCATATCGTGGAAACAAGAGCTCATGGAACAAAACCGATGATGCAGTTTTGTTCAGTGCACATTAATTAATCATAATTTTTGATCAACAAGGCTGCACTATTAAAACGAAAAAACTCAAACGGCGCCACTGTGCGCCGGCAGCTTGTTGTTGTGTGCTTATATTCGAATGAAAACACACAAACTCAAGGGTACAGGGGATTTTGTAGTCAGGCAAGCGACTGTGGGGTAAGGTTATTGATTTGGCTTTAACTAGAATATCGGTTATGTATATCGGAATATTGGAATACCGATAACATAACCGTTCTACGTTTCGGCTTTAATCTCTTCTAAAAATTATTTTTATCAATTGCAAGCAAAAGTCTATCAAAAACGAAAGTGTAAGTCAAACTAGGCCCTGCTCGACATCGATATACCCGTTAATCACGAAAAGGATCAAATAAAAATCATTTATTAAATCACAAAATGTTTATAAATATTAACGTCAAATGTTAGTGCGCAAATAAAAAATTAGAATTAAATGTTTATTTTAACATGAAATGTAAAGATTAACATTAAGTCGCACAGTGACGCAAAATATATGAAAAGTTAAATTTATAAATTTCCGCTATGTACCAATATTTTTGCTCATTGCTGCTGATTTGAGTGATATATCCTAATAATTAACGATTGGAGAGTTCTTTCAAACAAGGTACAACAGTTTGCACAGATCGATTTAGTGAAGATGTTATGGCTGTTTAAAGTGCCGTTCGTACGTTACTCAAATGGGAAGTCGTGTTTGAAATCAACAAACTTTTTCTTTATGTTCAGCTGTTTTTGAAATGTAATCAAAAAATGGGTGAGGCGTAAAGTGGTTCGTTCGTCCAAAATGATTGATTACATTTGCTCGTACGTTTCGTTACGTTTGTTAAAAAATTTTTCCTCTACTATAAAACAAGCAGAAAGAGTAAGGAATCTCGTCCATCCTTTACCCTTTCTTCTCGCTGGTGACACTAATTCCACTATTGGATCAGTAATGGTGGAAGGCAGTGGAAGGCAGGCTCGTACCAGTGGCTATGATAAGAAAGCGTTATTTTGGCAGAAATTAATGGCGAGCTGTAGTGCCTCAGAAAATCAACATGATGATCACAATCGCACATTTCGAATTTGTTTGATTTTTGTTAAATTCCTTAGATTATTTGTGCAGAATTCATAAGCAGCAGGTATGCCAACAGCGGCGCACAACCGTTCGACGAATATTTTTGATTTTCATAATTTAATTTTTCGAAACCTAAGCATATTTTGTTCGTATTTTCTTGAGGTGTACCAATATATTTCAATATCAGATCGAGGGGCCACAGTTTCGAAAGAGCTGCCTGAATTTCGTTCGTACGGTATATAATTCAATGTGCATAATATAATAACAGCGATATATTTTGAACTAATTTTTCCAGCTTCAAGGGCAGAAAAGTTGTAATTGCAAAGTAACTTGGTTGCAATTAAAAATTGTATTTTTCACGCTTAATTGAAAAAAAAACTCCATTTTGTTATTACATACGTTGCCCCACTTAAAATCCTTATAAATGCCAAGCCAAAATAGTTTTTAAAAATGTTTTAGCATTAGAGGGAACAAAATGGGTTAAATCTAAATATAGTATAAGTAGGCAGCACCTCTGCAATTCTAGACAGTTTTGGAAATGTAATTTGGCAACCCTGCATCCCATGTAAAAAGCTGAACACCCCAGTCAAACCCAAAATGTGTCATACCCCATTTTCCATAAAGTGTATATATGGGCACAATAGAAGAAAAAATAGAAATAAAAAAAATTATACAACTTGCAATTGCCAACTTGTGGTTGGATTTTGTTGTTGTTTTACGCGCTACGTTGGTGTTTGTTGTCGTTGGCTGGCAATGCCGTCACCAAACAAAACCTAGAGACCAAACGTCAGCATCGTCGTAGTCGCAGTCGCAGTCGTCGTCGTCATCATCATCATCAGAGTTGGCTTGTTATTTAGTCGGGGGCTGAGAGGCTGCCTTCTTCTGCCTTCTATCGTAGTCGTCGTCGTCGACGCTGCACACACAAATTGAGCAATTCCAGTCAACAACTCCTACTTCTAGTTGAAAAGTAGCCAAGTTGTTTTTACAGTCTAAAGAGAAAAACATTTAATAGAAAAAAATCAACCAACCAACCAACCGGGCAAACAGCACCAATAGCAACAACAACAACAACAACAACGGCAGCAACAAGCAAACCAACAAACCATTAGGCAATATCAAATACGGTCATAAGTCTGGGTAGCAGGTTCTTTGCTTGGTTTGGTAATTTATACTTGAAATTTTCTTCGATAAGTAGCACGCAGTAGCTAGAACAACCAACAGCAAATAACAACAACAACAAACAACATGGGTAATATTTGGGCTTGCAAGTGTTTTCACTGTACGCGAACTGTGTGTGTGTGTGTGAAGGCCGCAAATGGTGCCTTTGGAATGGTGGAATAAAACACCTTACAGCAACAATACAAAGGTCCAAGCATAAGGACGAAATGTCCAGCATTATACCGGAGATGGGCATTCCTTTAACAGTGAGCCTGCTTACATATTCCTAATATTAAAAAAAACACAGATGAGTTATAAGAAAGCTACAACAACAACGCGCTTAGCAATTGCTGTAATTGGAAATGAAGAAGCTATTGGGCGCATTCACCAGAGAGACTCGATTACAGATTAGTTTTCAAATTTCAATTAGTGTCGTATGAAATAGGCATTTTTATGTAGAAAGACGATATTTTTAATTTAATACGAGACCTAAAAATATGCTACGTAAAATCAGCAATCATAAAACATAAATCGCTAATCGAAATTATCTGCTGAATGGAACCATTGTCATCGCCTATCAATGAGCTTCAACGGCTTATACTGGATATTATATAAACTTAATACGACCCCTTAAAGCATGCCAAGAAATAAATATACAGGCCTGTTCCGATTTTCACTAAAGTGAATTCGAATATGGTACAAGAACACTTTTCTAAAAAACGATCAAAGTAATCGGTATGAAACCTTAATTTTTAAATTTCTTTTAATGCGACAAACTCGACTTCAAATGCATCAAGTTGATTCACTCAATCCATTTTACACAACAACACAAAAACCATATTTGAATTCGACAAATTTGGTCGAAAGTGAAAACCGGAACAGGCCTGATAGTTTCTTAAAGTTGTCCATAATCAAGTGTGACCAGTAAAGGCTTCCATTTATTTTATTTCTATGTAATTCTCTTTCATAATTTATTTACATTCCTTAAGTTTCAGTTCAGTAAGTTTAAGTGGTTTCTACGAGGCCCGTACTGGTATCCAAATTAAAACGATTGGAATTGAAAAGGGATATTTTGGAATATTTTGCCGTGAAGACAATTGAATATAGATAAATGGAAATTTAAAGTAAATTTCTGAATAACACAATGGAATTTTTGAATATGAAAACATTTAATAATTTATATTCCGGCTGACAAAGTCGAAATTCATAACTGGCCAGTATGAATCATAATTAGGATTTCGATGTTTTGCTTTCTTTAATTCATATGGATTGGTAACACAGTCTCTGATAATTTTTTTTTACAATTTGTTTCCCTTTTGGGAATTTCTTTATTTATCAAAGCAGTAATAAAACAATTTATGGGAATGGGAGTTATGAAATAATACAATGAATTCTGATTCTTTGTACTTTGTTGAGTATCGTACAATTTAAGATACAAATTTAACAGTTTAACTATATCTATGCCGTGGTGGAACATTTGGAATGGAACAAAATCTAACTTTTTCTCCAGTTATTTAATAAATATTAATTTAGTATTATTAATGGAATGATATATCTAATACATAGAAAAAAATAAATTCACATTTAAAATCACTAATATAACAGTTTATTTATTTATTATTATTGTCGAAGTGGGAAAAATTGGAAAGGAACAAAATCTAAGCTTTTCTCCAGTTATTTAAGTAGATTAAATTCAGTATTTTTAGTTCCATTATTCCCAAAGCAGTAATAAAACAATTTATGTAAATGGGTATAATGGAATGATTAAAAAAATTAAAGTTTTAATTTAACAGTTTATTTATACCATCTAAAATGGAACAAACTCTAAGATTTGTTCAGTTATTTATTTAAATAAACACATTAATTTTTCAGAATTTTTATTTCCACTATTTCACATAGGATTAATAAAACTTTTTATGGGAAATGGAATTATGGAATGATTTAAAAACGGTTCACAATTTCGTATTTGTTGTGCTTTGTGGAGTGTTATCAAAATCACAAAAACGACCCTATTTCCATACGATTTGCGTCGTTTTTGGAATCAAAAGCTATTTGAAGAAGTTTAACAGTTTATTTAAATTAATTGCCGAAATGAAACAATTTCTAAGTTTTTCTTCTATTTATATATATGGAATGACTAGCTGATGTTAAGCTTTTTTGTCGGGATTTACACGAAGAAGCTAACCTTATGACGTTTTTCAGAAATCTCTTGTTTATAGGAAAGAGGTACACTGGAGTAGCCTGCCTTTCCACACCTCTTATGAAGTATGCTTCATAGTGTTAGTTCTTATTTGGATTACTAAAATAATATGGGGTTAAATCTGATTTTTTTTACTCTTTCCGGCTAAAGCTTTGACCGTGAACCTAAAGTTAAACTACTGCCCAAGTTTTAAATTCGTAGCTCTTACCGTTTAGGCTGTGCGTTAATGATTAATATAAAACCAGTCTGACAGCATTTTTAATGGAAATATAATATAAATTTCCTAATGTTTTAAGCTAAGTTAGTAAGAAAATTTTATGAATTGTTTCACATCAAAATGAATACTTTATAATTGGGTAGGAAGGAATTTCGATAAATCTCTGAATTTTTAGAAATAATGTTTTTGGTTTACGGAACACTGAAATTGATCTTCTAAGATGCATTATGTTTAGCATGAGCATTTATTAAGCTAGATACAATATCCGCTTAACGATAGCCATTCCGAATCGCTTTTAAAAATGTAATCATTCCCATTCGGAAACAAATAATAATCGAAATAAACGGCCACACTAACCTTCGTCATTTTAGTACAGTGGTGGGCACCCTTCTGATAGTGTGGGTAGCGAGAAAAATGAGAATGTGCACTTTGCACAAGAGAACCGGGCTCCGCCGGCGGTGCAGATCTGACCAGATCAGACCATCATGTTACCAGTCTTTTGTATCAAAATTTTACCCTTAAAGTCTGGACAGAAATAAAAATTATATATTATAAGCCCTTAAGTCAGCCCAATTACATACCTTAAAATGCTCTAACAAAAATGAAAGGTACACCGCTATTTATGTATTTTACTCAAATAGCTCGACCCCATTAAATTTCTATGTTTTTTGTTTTTTCTCCAAAATTGTTGCTCCACTTTGTGGCTTTGTCAACGAACAACAATTGTGTGTGGTGGTGTAACACATATTTCACATTTCAGCTGGAAAAGCTTTAGCTTCATTGGAAACACAGATCATCAGTGCACCATGCAGTACATATACATATATAACCCCATCCACTTTTCCACACCTCACAGCTCACAGCGGTTTTCACCAGAATTCTTTGTTCAATGGAAACAATGCTTTGAACTGTTTACGACGAGTAAAAAACTCATAAAGTGGGAATTTTTCGGGGGCGTTGTCGTGTGGACAAATGTGTTTTGTGTCCAAATCCCAAAACCAAAGCCAAGTGGGTCAAAAACTTTCTCGAGAGCTTCAATACTCTTGGAATGCCCTTAACTCCAGAGCAGGAAGTAAAACAACAGATCACTTCTCCTGAACTGAACATTATCAAAAACAGAATTGCTGCTTGGCCGCTGCACGAGAAGAAGGCAAACCGACTGACTTGTCAATCAAGCGATTGACTTTTGCACAAAATCCGCAGACAATCTCGATGCTATCTAAGTCCCAAGTCCAATACCAACTAACAACAGTGCAACGGCAGGCAGCGTAGTTGTGGCATTTTTCCTTGTGGCCTTAAGCGAAAAAATTATTCCTTTGCCTAATTTGGTTTAAATGGAAATTCCGCACACCATATTGTACCCGAGGACGACGAGGACTTTAAATGACGATGCCAATGCCAAATGCCAGAATGCGGGAGAAGAGTTCGTGTCTTGTTCAAAGTGAACTATTTTTGGTATTTCTACAGTGACTTGGTATAGGGCTGGGATTGGATTCGCGAGATGCTGCTGCTGCTGCTGGCCAGCTTAGAGTGAAATGATTTACGATCACGATAAAGAGATTAGAAAATTCCAATTGGAAATGAGAAGTTTGAAATAGAAAATGAAAATAAATTAGATTAGATAAGATTTTAGTTTAAATTGTTAATCAGCTTTAAATTGAAAATTGAAAGTTGTTTACCTTGAGACTTGCTTGGCAATTAAATGTGCAAATGCATGATTATTATTGATTAAAAATAAAGTAAGTAAAGTCAAGTCAGCGTACAAGAAATTGTTTCAAAAACTATTTTAATTTGAATATATTTTACATTGTTTTCCCACAGGGCAAAAAAACCTCATCATAATATGCATAGGTTCAGTTCCGGGAGGATTAAGCACTAATTTTGGTAAGTGGACTTATTTTATATGGTGGCAGAATAAGTTTGATCGAATTACAACAAGTTCTGAGCCAGTTTTAGGTCTAACACAGCGGTGGGCAAGCAACTGCTCCCAATTGCTTCGAGAGCTTTTTTTTCAACTGGCGCCACTCTGTCGCACTAGCAAATGCGTCGCTTGGGAAACGGCAGCAAAAACAAAATACACGCAGTGTGCTCGACCGAGACTTGTCTTGACAAAAGGCTGCAAAAACACGCACACACTGTGTGTGAATTGCTGCTCGACTCGAGCCTCGCTTTAAAGGTTTTTTTTGTTAAGTCGTTGTTGGACTGTTTTCAAACTGAAATTTTGTGCCCACCGCTGGTCTAAAATATTAAACTTTCCAATGAAAATGACAAATCGGATTTGGTTAAAAAAGTTAAGGTTAAAAATGCAGGATCTGACGGAAAAAAAAATTTGGATGAATATTATTAGAGTTGGAAATACTAGTTAATTTTTATGACATAATTCATTAGTTAAGATCTTAATGAACAATTTACTTTTGGACGATATTCACAGTTCATATTGAACTGAATGAAATTCATTTTATTAGCTTAATCGCTACAGTAAAAATTAGGGGTGCTTTTTTGTGCAGCACAATAAAATTAACTATAGTTCAAAAAATGAACTTAAGCTCAAATATTGTCTGATAATTTAAAATGAACTGTAGTTCTAATCAGAGATTAGTCCCGAAACGAATATCGATTCCGGTACGTACCGAAATAAGAATATCGGTTAACCTGAATCCTCCTTTTTTACGTGAATTATTTTGGGCATATTCAGGTAAAAGGTTCTAATTTAGTTTTCAGTTTATTTCGGTTTTCGGTTTCGATACAGTACTCAGATTATTATTTCGGTATACCGGTACAAGTATAGTTTTTTTTACTATTAAAAAATTTAAATTATTTGAAGATATCTAAAAAATTAATGGATGTAATAGAACTAAAAAATTTATTTTTTCTAAGGATACGCCATTAAAAAACGTTTTTTTTTAAATATACCGATTTCTGGCCTTTTTTATTTTTTTACGAACCATTTCGTTTCTGTCTATGCTTCTTGTGGTATCCCTACACTAAGAAAAAATTCTGAATTAAGGAATTTTCTAATCTTATAAAGCTGACACATTTTTTTTTTAATAATGGTTCAAAAGAATCCGTTATAAAATCTGTCGTATCTCCATTAAAAACAGAGATTTTTAGCGGTTTAGATAGATTTTAAC
The DNA here is from genome assembly GCA_018904225.1 of Lordiphosa mommai. Classification (NCBI taxonomy): domain Eukaryota; kingdom Metazoa; phylum Arthropoda; class Insecta; order Diptera; family Drosophilidae; genus Lordiphosa; species Lordiphosa mommai. Next base: position 520,765 of record JAEIFT010000078.1, read on the forward strand.
CTATACTAAATATAGCTCATAATACGCTGGTAAAATACTCAAAGGGGTATATCTGCTCTTAAAATCACAAAAACAAATTGAAACATAAAATCTTATATTACATTTTTGGAAATATCAAAGTAGTGTTCTTTTAGGGCGAAATTTGATTTAAATCCAGAAACTTTATTTCTTAAGTTCATATTATCATTTTTCTAACATTTCTATATTCAAGGGAGGATTTTTTTAAGCCTTAGAAATCCTTTACAAATAGTTAGAGGTATAATATTTACCAAAGAAAAGTTTTTCCGATTTTTCGAAAACATTTTTCTATATCTTAAATATCTTAAAAAGAGAATATGATTCTGAATATTCTTTAAGGGCGAATTTCTAAAATGTACGACTCTTTTGCTGAGTGTATATATTCGTAATAATCATAAATCAACCAATTAAATAATGAGAAAACGAAACAATATCGGTATGGTTCCGGTTTTTCGGTTTATATTATAACGGTTAACGGTTTTACGATTCCCATAAAAATTTAAATATCGGTTCCGGTTTCGATACCGTCGATTCCGGTCACGGTATTATTCCCTGATCATAAAATTCAAACACGGAGTCCTAGTTCATTAGTTAATTTTGATGACTAGTTCATTTGAACTAGTTCACAAAATTCTCGGGACAACTCTAAAATTTTTTATACTCCAATTTAAGTATTTTCATGTACAATATTTTCCTTTTAAAAAAGATACATTCAAAAACATCGTTTGGGTCCCAGACACATAATATTGTTAGTTGTTATTTTTAGCATTTTTTGACCAACTTTTTTTGTTTCAATTTTCTGACATTTTTGCTCTCTTCTATTGTTGATCTTTTGGAAATTTTCTTTTGGTTAAGTAAAGTCTGGCACACGCCCACTTTTGTCTGTCAGTTCACTTTTTCTTCTCCACCATTTTGACAACTAACCGAAAAACAAAGAGGCCTCCTCGCATCTCCCTTCCCACTGACTGTCTGTCAGACTATCTCTCCGTATCCCCTCCCCTCCGCTCCCCTGACAAGACAGTTCGTCTGCATTGCTTAGACAAAGTCGGAAAAAAAAGCCAAGAAAAAGTGCATTAAATGCAGACGCAGACGATGCGTCATCGGTTTTTTTTTTCTGCTTGCTGAATGCAGCAATTGCTGATCGGGCAGTTCACACTCCGGAGTAGACCCCCAGACCAAGACCAGGCCATGCATCAAGTTGATCATAAATTATTTGCTTGTTGCTGCCTTTTTTTTCTTGGGTTATGTGCATTATTATTATTATTGTCCCCTCCGTCTGCTGCTGCTTGCGATTTTATAATGTTGACCCCGCGGTTCAGCAGAAAACAAAACAACAACAACAAAAAATGGCCATATGTCTTTTGGCAAACTTGAAATTTTTATTGTATTCGGCTGGGCTGTCGCGCTGGTCGTGTGTTAAAGTTCAAATGTGGCCCGCCACATGCGTGGTTAAGTCTGGGGGTCTCTCTCTCTCCCTCCATATGGAGGTATCTCAATCTGTCTTCGAGGTTCGAGGGACCTCCGGCATGTACTTTTACTTTTGTTTGCCTTTTGCGAATGTTATAAATTATATGGCACGGGGATTAAATGCATTTTTATTGGTCTTTGACTTGACTTGTAATATTTATTCTGTGGTTTAATGCACGGAATTTATGTATTGACTATATATGCATATGTGTGTGTGTGTGTGTGTGTGTGGGGGCGAAGGGAAGAAAGTATTTGGATTGGTATAATGGGTGATCGCAAAGATCAATAATTTACATAACATATATGCATAAGGGTTTTTGTTTTGAGACCTTTAAAGTGGTTGTCGCGTGCTGAAGTATGATTCAAGCAGCAATTCAGTGGCTGCAATAAGCTAAGTTCGTAAAGGGCCAGGCTGAGCTTATCTGCCCCTCTTTTGGCTATTGTGCATTTGACTTTGGCACCAGAGAGTGGGACTTACAGTTTAAAGCCAAACATAAACCGTTTAATCTGATAAGTTATTAATAATGACGTCTTCCTCGGCATACAATAAAAAGATGAACAAATAATTCAAGTACGAACGCTCTTGAAAAAAATTTATTCTTTTTTGAATTATCAAGAATTTTGGTCTAGAAATCTAGCTTAATTCGTTCTGCATTATCTTTGACAACCAAGCTGCCCAAAAGGCTCTTGGCTCTATATCAACTAATATCGGTAAATGGCTCTAGCAAATCTCTTCAAGAGATGACAGATTAGTCTATAATAAGCCTCATTTGGGTTCCAGGGCTTTGAGACATAGAGGTGGGCACTGTCACCATCCTCCTTTAATATAAGGGAACCGTATGCCCATGGCTACGTGCAGGCTCATCATTAAATATTTATACGAGCAAAAAGCTACTCGAAAATAGCAGACAGTTAGCTCCCGAAGGACAGCACGACTGACCTGGCCGTCTCGATGCTCAGCAAAGCAGACCACGCGTCATTTATTAGGCCTCTTACAGTTCACTAGTAAGTTGGAACACATGCCCCTCGACTAGGTGGACCCTATAATGACTTCTACAGAGGCTGCAGAGACTAGAATGAAGCAGAGTCTGTCTCACACATCTTCGATAAGTGTCCCACTCTGAGTCGTCAATGGCAGAAATTCCTCGGCTCACAGTCCAAGCTGTCGGTGATATCTCCCAGACTAATCTCAGAAGTCATAATTGCATCAGGTAGGACCTAGACCCTTTCAATATTTCATTCTTCATATTTTCTGTCTTTCTTTCAAACCTTCCACTTTCTCACACGTTTGCTGTATTTTGAAAAAAAGTTAAATTGGCTGTTACAACCCCAAAGGGCCAAGCTGAACTCCTTTCAATCTCTTGCCTCGCATTTTAGGGTTTTTCTAATTCCTTTTTTCTTCAAATTGATTACTTTGTCCATTGTTTCTCTCTTTCATGGTTCCCTTTGATTTTTCCTTCAAATTTAATTAATCGTAGAAAAAAGTTTCGGAGTGAAAAATCGTGTAGTACAAGATTTTACGAGTACTTACAATTCAATTTGAAAAATTAGATTTTAGTTGAAGTTTACATACCTGAAATAGAAGAGAAGATAAATATAAATTAATTTGTGCTCAAATTGATAATAATAAGCATTGTGATCAAAAGTCAGTAAAGATAAGAGTATTCAAAAAACAACGTGAAAATTATTATGGCCACGCATCTATCTCTAGTCTAAACCTTTCCGGATTTGAATATAATATATTTTAATCTAATATAATAGTATTCAATAACACTGTGATAGTTTTCTTCAAAAAAAAAGACATGACCGATCTCGACGGTTTCCCCATTTTTCGGGTCCATTAAGTTTGCCATTTAAGGATATTACAATTTTTATAAATATCTTTTACTTCTTCGGTTTTTCTTTTATTGGTAAACCTTATTTGGCAAAGTATCTTTAAATATTTCAGGCTAAATGTATTGAGAAAACAGAATTGTCGATTTATGGGACTTCTAGGTAATTTTCTCGAATTAATCGAATCTATGACCATTTTTTATACTCTGTACCGAAGGTACAAAGAGTATATTGGGTTTGTGCAAATGTATGTAACAGCCAGAAGGAAGCATCTCCGACCCTATAAAGTATATATATTCTTGATCAGCATCAACAGCCGAGTCGATATAGACATGTCCGTCTGTCCGTATGAACGCTGAGATCTCAGAGATGGTAAGAGATAGAGATTTGAGGTGTATGGAACATATATTTCTTTTACTTGCAGGCAGATCAAGTTTTTATATATCGTTTTACGATCAGATGAACGATAGTAGAGTTGCCACCCCCGCAATTTGAAAAACACCTCAAATATCCCGCAATTTTGGAGTTAGGTTGATCGAACCTTCTAGACATATATTCTACTCATCATTACCTATCGAGCTTCCATACATTGTTTTCCGATCAGATGAACGATGGCAGAGTTGCCACCCCCGCAATTTGAAAAACAACTCAAATATTACGCAATTTTGGAGGTAGGTTGATTGAACCTTCTAGACATATTTCTACTCGTCATTACTTATCGTTCCCCCATACATTGTTTTCCGATCAGATGAACGATATTCGAATTTTATATAAATCAAATAATTACTCTGGGTAGCACTGCCCGTAATCGTGATGGGCAGCACTTGAAAAGATTGTGTGACCCCACACTTTAAACTTATTGGTTACGACTTTCTTACTTGTTTCCAATGTTTAGATCGCATACTTATTTAAAAATGTAGACCGTGATATGCCAAGTGACTTTTGATGCTGATAAAATGATTCATAGGATAGGATTCTGGGTTATCTGCTTTTTGGCATTTTCGACTCTTTTTGTATATGAATGTTGAAGATGGAGTTTCGTGCCTGAATTGCCCACAGCCCATGTCAATTGCACACGGCAATAACCGGGTTTTGTCCAACTCATAGGGTTGTTGTTGTTTGACAAATGATTTTCTTCATATAATTTGGTGTCTGCCCTGCCCATAAGCATTGAAAAAATGGGTAGCTAAGTCCAAGTTTAAAAAAATTTATTTGATTCCGACCTTCGAATTAAAGTTTAACATTCGAAAGGCTTTGAACAATCCCAGAATTCTTGTAACAATCCGAAAAGATTTATTTCAAGTTCTGATCCTACAAAAAAATCAAATCCAATTATTTCGGGTTTGGTAAATTCGTAATCAAGTCATTTCTATCGTACTTGGCTTTGAGAAAATCAGGGAAGGGCCTACTTCTGACATCTTTTAGAATTGATTTTCGTCTGAATCATCCATGTTTTGAATTCCACTTCCACAAAAGTTTTGTGATTTTATACCGGTTTTGGACCAAATTTGGTATTCAAATCACAAAACTTTTGTGGAAGTGGAATTGGGAACACGGCTGAATATTTCTAATTTCTTTTCTGTGTTGTATATTCTTTGCCTATTTAAGGGGTTTTGCTTCTTCTAGATATGTGAAAAGTTTAACAGTTCTTGTGAGTATCCCTCCACGCTTTCTGATCGTTTTGGATTTTGTTTTTTGTTTTTATGACCATCGAGTAGGTTTTAAATTTTTAATGAAAAATCAGCGAGAAATTGAATTTAAAAAGAATCTACTTTAAGACCGAAACAGATCATAATTTTTTGAAAAGTCAACAGGACTTGGGTGCCATAAGGGTTAATTGGTTAACTTAACAACAATACAGACAGACAGACCGACAGCCAAGTGGACAATGGGGTCTACTTTGTTCCACTGCCCAGCCATTGTCAGCTCCGGCAGCAAGCAGCCAACACGGGCTAAGGAGAAGGAGGTGAACTCAAGACACAACTTGATATCTTGCATCAAAGAGAGGTTTTGATTTTGATGTTGTGGTTGCTGTTTTATTTTTTTTTGCTGCCTGGACAGTTTTGTTTTTATTTTATACCCTGGCTTAATGTGTATCTTAATTTTGGGCTGGCACTTGCAAAAGCACGATAAGAAGCAAATCTGAATTGAGTAAAAATATTTGTTTTTTAAATGATTTTAAGCCCGATTTTAAGGCTGATTTTCACAAACTTTGCTGATTTTTAAGCTATTGGTCTAAAATTCAGTTTGTATACATAGTTTATGCTCCCAAAGTGTCCTACCAAATTAGGTTCAAATTGGGCCATTATTTCATATAGCTACCATATAAACGAAATTATATCAAAAATACCCTGAGCATTATTTTTCATATTTTACTTCTATTTTTTAAATTGACTTTCATTTATTTTCAAGACAATAAACTAACACAAAATTATGCCAGAACAAAAGCCACGTGCTAAGTAAAATTAAAAGCTGAAATTCGGGTCTTCACACAACTTTATGGATTGCATTTCATAATATAAGTTTTCGGTTCTATGAACCCTGGGGTATACTCTAAATAAAATAATAATAAATAAAATTAAACGTTCTTCCACAAAATATAATTCAAAGCAGTGGCGGATCCACGGGGTGGTTTTCGGGTCCGGCCCCCCCCCCCATGGGATCATATACTTTCAAATTTTATGCTTTTATTGGGCATGTTAATCTGTCTACCCCCCTTAAAAAAATTTTGGACCCCCCTTATCAAAATCCTGGATCCGCCACTGATTCAAAGTGTTCCATCGCGTTAGGATTTTTGATACTTTAAATGGGTAAATGTTCATATTTTGACCATTTTAAGGCAAGTTTTGTGGGCAACCTATACGTTTGTTTTGATCTCCCTTGATATTATCAAAATATATATATTCTTCAGCTTTAAAATAAATTATCCCAAACAATTCTGTGATTTTTTTCAACGAAGATATGTCATTTTGAACACAAGTTGAATTTTTGTTGGTTTTTGAAACAGCCTAAATTAAATTTTTAAAGTCTTTTGATTTAAATAAATCCAAATTTGTTTATTTTCCATAAAAAAAACAAAACAACTTTTTCACTTAATATAAAAATAAACTAATGCATAAAAATTTACGAGTCTTTTTATTGTGTATCTCACACCTGAGTACAAATTTGAGTCCCTTTCAAGGGTATAAAAACTTCGTCACAACTCAAGTCTTATATTATTTTTATTCTGGCACTCAACACTGCATTTGTTTATTTATTTGTTCTCTTTGACCATTTTCTGTTTCATTTAACGCCGTTTTTGTTTTTTTTCTTGTCTTGCTTTTGTGGCCAAATTTGGCAATTTGGCATAAATGAAGTTGGCAGCAGCGAGTATTTTTCTGTTTTTTCCATCCTTTCTTAAAGCTGCTGTCCTCTTCATCATCTGCTCGGACTGACATTTTAATATGCACTTTGCGCTCATTTCACCGCAAAAAAGCGAGGAGAATTGTTAAAAATAAACATTTAGCTGCCTGCCAACTGACAAAATAATTAACATCAATGTAATTTTGGAAACATTTTTTTGACACAGTTTTGAATAAGTGAAATGCATATGCTAATTAAGAAAAAACAAAATGGAATGGTATCTGTAGTATTCATTGCATTTATATGGTTAATCCATTTTGAAAATTTATTTCCCAGTTTTTCTCATTTTTCTTTATCGTGCATGATTTTTCCTGTAATTTTTTTCTTGCTTGTTTTAGTAATTTTTCTGCTTTAACTTCCCCTTCATGGAAATATGTGTTGTATATTTTTATACATTGATGGATAAAGGAAAGTCTGATTTATTTGTGAATATATTTAAGAAAAAATTTCCGTAATTTTGCTATGTAAAATTTTTCATACGAGGACTGCTTGAAAAGTCAATGACTTTTAGATAAGCACCAAATCTGTACCGAAAATGGTTTTAAATAACAAAAATTTGGAGGAAGTTAAATTAGTTTTAATCTCTGATCTTCAAATAGCTTTTAATAAATTTTTGTACAATCTGTAAATAATCACACAAAACTCACTTTTTCAATTTTTTCTTTAAGTTATGTAAAAAATAATGCTTAAAAAATGTTGTTTACAAATTTATTGAAATTCACGAGGCTGTCAATTGCAAACTAATTGACACAGCTTGCTCCAAATTGTCCAATAACAATTTTTTTTTTTTTTTTTTTAGGTTGATTTTTAAATAGTGTAACCTAATATAAATATAGAATAATAATATAACTAAAAATAATAGTACAACATTTTTTACATTTTACTGTTACTTTTAAGTAACTTATAATGTAGTGAAGTTGTCTATTAACAGTTGATTATTGACAGCAATAGTGTTTAATTTAAGCTCAAAAAGTCACTGACTTATCAAAGAAATGCCAGAAATCGAAGATTTTTTTTTTTTTTTTTTTGAGTTCTGCTTTTCACTGTCATCTAGTCTACCATTGCACAACTTAAGCCGCTTCAAGTGGTCTCAACTAACACCGCCTCCTTAACTTTTAACCATTGCCGATCCAGTTTCTTATTTTATTCAGCAATTGACAGGCAACCGCTAGGCTGTGGACATTGATATGATTAGTGATTTTTAATTTAACGCTTCACGATTCAGCACAGAGTTAGTTGCACAAGACGGCCCCAAAAAAAACTGAGGAGAAAAAAAAACGATATCATGAGAGAGAGTCCCACTCTTAAGTCGCCAATTTGTCAGCTTTTAGTCATAACTTTGGACATTTACCGTAAGCGACAGCGATCGCGATAAGTTGAACCTGTTGGCTGGTTAAGGGGGAAGATAAAACCCGCCAGATAGCCACGATTCATAAGATACTTATTTCTTTTTTTTTTTTCGTCTTTTTGGTGGCAGCGCCTAATTGATTTTCGCATGCGACGTGACGGCGGCATAATTATTGTCATTCATAAATTGTGCGCTCGTTATCTATAAAGTGAGTGCGCCAGCGGAGATAAATGTGCAAATGATTTGCCAACTGCGATTTATGGTTTACCATAAAGTATTTAACTGTTGCCGGGGAATCTCGTAAAATGACAAACAATTTTTAACCCTTAAGCCAACTCCACCCAGAAATACATTTGATAATTGAATAAAAAAAATATTTGTGAAATTCGTGCTGCAGATATTTGCAAATACCCGCCAGGTAGACTTCTCGCAAAAAGAAATAAAATATAATGAACTGAGCAATAAATGACGACGACGAGAGTACCATTCCCTACAAATACAAATATGGACAAGTCGTGGGAGAAATACTTTTTGCATTAAGTTAAGAAATTTATTTCAATTTACGAAACACAAGCAATATACTCTTTTTGGTAAGTAGTTCAGGGAGAAACTGAACTGAAGAGGAGTATTATCAATTCAATAATATTTCATTTGCTTGGTGATTTTCCCATAATTTATTTTCGCAATCAGGAACAATCTTGATCTGCGTATGGTATACACCTACTTTCATGTGTAAGTGAAAAAGCTGATGGCTCTAACTCTTATAGGTTTTTTAATCGACGCATTGAAACTCACAGACATACAGACAAAAGACAGATTTTTAGATAGCATTTAATCCTAGTAGGCTTTATACTTTATACAGAACCTTTTTGTGATTTGAACTGGCCATTTTGTGTTTTTTTTTCTACCCCTTCAACACATTCACCCTGGCCTACTAGGATTAAAATCTATTTGAAAATAAAAGATTAATACATTCGTACGTAATCTGCGAGGCGATATTTTACATTATAACTTTTGCTACTACATTTCGAAAAACAATACATTCCGTATCTTAATATTAGTTTCGGAACCTAACTAGAATGACACATTAAATTTTTACAAAAGATGTTAGTCACACACAACAAATTGGCGGACGACGTTATTGGAAAAGCGAAAGTAATGGACTGACGGCGCTCTAAGTTATGCAAAAGATATGCCTGAAGACCTAAATAATAATTAAATTCTATTTTTGAAGTTTTTTTTTTTAGTTAAGTGTAAAAAAATATTAAAAACGTAGGACAACGGAAGGAATGGCGAAATATGGAAAACCACTGATAAAAATCGGCAAAACAAAATAAAAAATAAATTTTAAAAAATAGAAGGCTAACATTGGATACGCCGATGTTTTAAATACCCTTGCAGTTTTCGAAAGGCGCTACCATTGATAACAAAAAAGTTTTTCTCACTAGAATTAGTTTTTAGACCGATCGTTCCTATGGCAGCTATATGCTATAGTCATCCGATTTTGATCAATTTTTCCAGAATTGTGTGGAATCATAAAAAATTAATATATACCACGATTGGTGACGCTAGGATGGAAAACAAAAAAGTTTTCCCACTAGAACTAGGTTCTGGAACGACCGTTTATATGGCAGCTATATGCTATAGTCATCTGATTTTAATTAATTTTTCCAAAATTGTGTGGAAACATATAAAATTTATATATACCACGATTGGTGATGCTACGATGGAAAACGAAAAAGTTTTTCTCATTAGAACTAGAATTTGGACCGATCGTTCCTATGGCAGCTATATGATATAGTCATCCGATCCGGCCGATTCCGACAAATGTGCAGCGTATTTGTATTTAAAGGAATTTTGCAAAGTTTGGTCAAGATAGCTTTAAAACTGAGGGAGGAGATAGCATAGAAACAGACGGACAGACGGACGGACGGAAGGCCGGACAGACGGACAGACGGACGGACGGAAGGACGGACAGACGGACAAACGGAAATGAACTTAGCTCGTCATGCTGATCAAGAATATATATACTTTATGTGGTCGGAAATGCTTCCTTCTATGAGTTACAAACATCGTGACAATTTTAATATACCCTCTGCAAGGGTATAAAAAACTGTGCCAGGAATTTTTTGATTACCTTTTCCTGTCATTGGTATCCAGCAACATGAACGAAATCCACAGTTTGTTATCGATAGTTGGCCTATCGTTTGCGTGTGTGGATGGAAAAAATGCTGACACACAACACAGGAATATATTTTTTTCAATTATTTTGGACGTGATGAGCGAAAAGATGGAGGCAAGTGCTGGGTGCAAATCAATAAAAAAGAATTGAGGATGTCCAACGCTGAAGAGAAAACAATATAAAATGTTTATAACGTTATCTAATATAAAATAATTTGATATTTTTATTTTTGCTGCACACCAGCAAATTCATCTTGACAAGATACTTGGCTCTACAGTTGACAAAGTTCTTAGTATTATATTGAATATATTAGGGGTAATTCTTTGGGGTATTCGACCACGAATGGCTACAAAGGCTGCACATATGTGGGATCCAGTCGCTAGGCCGAATTTCATTTCGTTCATAATTTTAGTTTATTTAAATTTAAGCGCTTTACAAAACACAACAGATTAATAAGTGTGACCTTGCACCGTTTAGGCCTTTTTAACCATTATTGGTCTTTTTTACCGTTTCTGGTCACACTGTTTTAGTTGGGTTCCACACATTTTTAATAAATAGCAAATTCCTGACAGGAATTATCCGCAGTGGTGGATACTAGCCTTACATTTAAACGTATTTTAATCACAAAATGAATTAAATCAGATAATCTTGGATTTTAAGTTTTTTCAGAGTGTCACACAATTTTTTAAATTAAATGCATTTAAATTTATGAATTTTTAATACCAAAAACTAGGGAATGCTTTATTAAGGTTTCCTCCAGTGTATAACGTTTAAAATATCCAGAAAATGTTCCTTAATGTTGGTCGATAAAGATCCCATATTCCATAAAATATAAAAGGTAATTCTTTCCGTTCCAGCTACACAAGTAACCTTTGAAGGTTTTTGTTCCGTTTATTCCAATTGAATTTAACTTCTATTAAAATGAAATAAATACCAACAACTATTTAGTTACAATATGCATTTTTTTTTTAAATTAAAATTCCATTACATATTACATCCCTTTTTTTTAACTTTACTTGCCCTCAATTTTTCACACAACCCTCGTCAAAAGGGCCCCCCCTCATACAATTCAACTTAGCAGACAAGCTGTCTAAAAATTTTGTCATATTAGCCTGTTTAAAACGGTTTCGGCTTTTCAAGGCATGCTGAAGCCGCCTCTAGAGTTCACATATATATAAGATCACGTTGCTTATGCAATACAATAGCAACAAAAACAACAACAACAAAAGCCAAAGCTCTTGACACACTGGCCAAAAGTTTCTCACATTAAGTCTATGAGAAAACTCACACATTATCTGGCTGGAAAAATCAATAAATCAGAGCCGCAACAATTTGAACAAAAGCCTCGTCGTCGTTTAACGTTTTGGTCTCTAATCTGTCAGCCAAAATCTGAAATATTTCGCCATGAAAAATCGCGCAAAAATATCATTGAAAAAAAGTGCACAAGTGAAATGTCAAATATGCAAAAAGCACAACTGAAAAAAAAACAACTTTGCCACTGTTAAATGCTTGTAAAATTTTATTGTAGCTGTTTTTGTCTGGCTGTTGGTCGTTTACATTGTTTTTTGAATTGTATAATAACAACAATTACAAGTAACAACAACAAACAACAGAAAAAAAACATCATCTCACCCACCTCGAGACTCTTGGAGGTTGTGTCGTTATTAGCCTCAACGGCTAAATGTTCGTACCCAGATTCGACCTCACTTGACTTTTTTTTCACAATGAAAATTACAAGAGTTAAGCAGCCTGATGCTACTGCGGCAACAACAAAAAAAAAAACAGAAACAAAAACCAACTTAATAAATAAGAAAGCCCCACATGCAGCAAATATTTGCAAAATTCCCCCCCTTTGAGATGGATTTTATGCGGCAATTGCAATTGCCGGATTGTGTAATCGAGATGAGCTTTAGCAGATAAACCAAATAAAGGGGAGCTGAAACATTTTTAGAGGGTATAATTAAAGGTGAGGGAAAGATTATAGGGTGATTATTTATCGGGAAAGGATATAAGTGATCTTTGACACCCGATTGGGTTTGTTAGGTGGGAAGTGTGGAAAGAATTATGCAATCAAAGTAATTTCTACATTTCAAAACTTTTAAATGACCCACCCTGTACATGCAATGTATCATAGCATGATAATTATTTTTAGACCGAATCAATAAACAGTTATTAATAAAAAACAAAACATTTAAAAATAGACAGAGAAATAACTGCTGGTATTGGGGTACAATTGTACCCCAAAGACGAATAGCGCACATTTCCGTATTTGAATCGCTTTAAGCTATATTTTTGTACAATTCTCTTCACCTCCTCTCTCACCTTTAAAGAGATTCGCTGCTTGTACTGGGGTACAATTGTACCCCAAAGACGAATTTGCGAACATTACAGTATTTTTATCGCTTTGAGGTATATTTTTTTAGAATTCTCTCCATATTCTCTCTCAACACAAACGAAAACAAACATCGTTTTGAAGATATTCGCTGCTTTTAACGGGGTACAATTGTATCTCAAAGACGAATTTCTGAATATATCCGTATTTAGATCGCTTTCAGCTATATTATTGTACAATTCTCTCCACCTCCTCTCTCAACACAAATGATAACAAACGTCCTTTAAAGAGATTCGCTGCTTTTACTGGGGTACAATTGTACCCCAAAGACGAATAGCGAACATTTCCGTATTTTGATCGCTTTGAGGTATATTTTTTACAATTCTCTCCACCTCCTCTCTCAACACAAACGAAAACAAACGTCCTTTAAAGAGATTTACTGGGGTACAATTGTACCCCAAAGACGAATTTATGAACATAGCTTTGAGCTATATTTTTGTACATTCCCTTTTACCTTCTCTCTCAACACAAACGAAAACAAACATCGTTTAAAGATATTCGCTGCTTGTAACGGGGTACAATTGTATCCCAAAGACGAATTTCTGAATATATCCGTATTTAGATCGCTTTCAGCTATATTATTGTACAATTCTCTCCACCTTCTCTCTTAACACAAACGAAAACAAACGTCCTTTAAAGCGATTGGCTGCTTTTACTGGGGTACAATTGTACCCCAAAGACGAATTTGTGAACATTTCCGTATTTATTATTGTACAATTCTCTCCACCTCCTCTCTCAACACAAATGAAAACAAACGTCCTTAAAAGAGATTCGCTGCTTGTACCCGGTACAATTGTACCCCAAAGACGATTAGTGAATATTTCCGTATTTTGATCACTATGAGCTACACATTTTAACCATTATCACACATAAAAAGGATTCACAAAGCTGAAAAATCTTGATACTGACTCCTTTAATGTTTGACTATTCATAAATCTTGCGTCGAATGTTTTTTGGGGTACATATGCAGCCCAAAAAAATTTTAAATAAATAAAAGCAGTAAAAAAATGGTCAATTAATGCATTTTCGCTCTTCGCAAGCCAAAAAAATCTCAATACTTATCTTATGACAATTTTTGTATTATTATTATTAAAAGAAGGCTGCAAATTACTTCAGTCAAAGTACCAATTGATGAAAATGATAGCTAACATTAGTCAATCTTATTAATTAATTTTATATAAACAGCTTAGGTAAAAAAAGGAATATAATTTGTTCCTGCCCATGTCTTAAATACCCATTACCAAGCTTCTCTTCTTCCATCCCTTGCCTCCTAAACTGGGCAGTAACTTGGGTCGCTAAAAACTCAAAGGTAGCCTGTAGCTAGCTAACGTAAGACTCCGGCGGCCATAAAACGCCATTTGCATAATTTCTAATTAAAATATTTTTACAACGCGACAGACAGACACACCAACCAACCGCTAGAGAGCTACGGGAGCTACATTTGGTTTCAGGTTTTTTTTCTGAAAACTCTTTTGGGCGTAGATAAAATTTCAATTAATTTAAATTTGATTTTTATAGGCATTCACCTGCCTGCACTGGGAAAAAGGTACCTTGTTGTTGTCGCTGCTGTTGTTGTTGTTGCTCTATGCATTCGTAATTAATTAATTCGCTTGAAGGTTTCTTCGTTCGTTTGAGTTCGATTTGTCGACTTTTCTTTTTCTTGTTTGTCAATTATTTTCGGAACGTGCGCAGTAGTCGAAGTGAAGTGAAAGTTGTCTTTGGTTTTGAAGGAAGAAAAATAAAAATTAAGTAATTTGTGTAAAAATAATAAACAGTGTGAAGTTTTTCGTGGGCTGTGTTACAGTTACAGTTTAGTTGAAAAATGCAGCACATTCATTCATCATAATAAACCACAGAGCAGCAGAGCGATGATCATCGGGCACTTCACCTGTTTTGGTGTTGTTGTTATTTATGTTTTTTTTTCGCGTATTTATTCAATGCTATAATTTTGTATTTTTATTTTTACGCAGATCCCCCCTCATTGATAATGATCGCGCGCCAGTCACTTGCGACTCACTCATCCGGACTTGGACCGGGTTCCGTTCGCTTTGTTAGCCCGTCAGTCTGTCAGTTTGTTGGTTTGTCTGTCAGGTGTATTGAAGCATTCGAAAATTGTATCGAATTATAAACTGAAATGTATTGTAATCAACTCGAGGAGAGCGGCTACAAAAAGCACAGATCATAAAACTAAATGATAATCAAATATGAAGCTGGGCAGGGTATGGGGAAAATCATGTAGGGAATGTAACAGAGGGGAATTATTTTAAAATAAAGTTATTATAATGTGTTTAATTGAAAGCACATTGAAAACAAGCTGAAAAATTTTGATACTAACTCCTTTAATGTTTGACTACTCATAAATATTGCGTCAAACGTTTCTTGGGGTACATATGTACCCCAAAAAATGAAAATAAATAAAAACGGTAAAAAAAACTTGTCAATTAATGCATTTTCTTTATTTGTAAGCTCAAAAACTCTCAATACTTATCTTAAGAATGTTTTATAATTATCAGTGTAACAAGAAGGCTGCAACTTACTTCAGAATGGGTAAAATCGAGTAGGGAATGTAACAGAATGGAACGGATCAAAGACCTATTCAAGATATTCTGACAGAATTACAAAGAATAACCAGAACCAAGGCAAAAAGACAATGGGACATATCATCTGGTTGTCACATCTCTCGATCTCTTCAGTCAAGATATGCGCCAAAACGAACCTCCCAACTTCTACACTTTAGCAAGAAGAGGATTAGGAATATGATAGGAGTCTTAACGAGGCACTGCACCAAAGGAGTAATAGCTGGTATTTATGGTATCAAAGAGTTCACAATACCTAGAAGCGACATCTCATACAAATAATTTAGAATATTATCATCGTTCTGCGTCGGCAAGTAAAGACAATTGCTGGAGATCTTTTTTTTTTATTTTTCACCCAAAAAACGTGTTGTAAAATGGATTACCTTATTGTACAAGCAGATTTTCCAGGCAATCAAATTGAACTAATTCGGCTAAATTGGCCACAAATTGGTAATAACCGTCTAAACGAAAGACTAAGCATTTATGCTCAAATTCAAATTCGTGATTTTTTGCCCTTAAAAGTATGCTATGTATGCAGAGGGTATGCAGAGGGTATATTAAAATTGTCACGATGTTTTTAACGCAAAAAACATCTCCGACCCCATAAAGAATATATATTCTTGGTCAGCATGACGAGCTGAGTCGATATAGCCATGTCCGTCCGTCCGTCTGTTTCTATGCTATCTCCTCCCTTAGTTTTAGAGCTATCTTGACCAAACTTTGCAAAAAGTCTTTTGAATACACATAGGCTGCACTTTTGTCGGAATTGGCCAAATCGAATGACTATCAGCCATGTTCTCAATTCCACTTCCACAAAAGTAAGTGATTTCAAACTGGTTTTTGCACCAAATTTGGTCATCAAATCACAAAACTTTTGTGGAAGTGGAATTGAGAACATGGCTGTATAACTTGTAGCTGCCATAGGAACGATCGGTTCAAAAGGTAGTTCTAGTGAGAAAAACCTTTTTTGTTTTCCAGCGTAGCGTCACCAATCGTTCTTTCTTGCGTTCATTCAAGTCCAGTGGAAAATTAATGCCAAAGAATTTTGAATCCGAAAATATTTCACGTGCTAGCCGAGACCATTGCTTAGAGATCTTGTCCAGCCTTTCGCCTTCTGAGTGAGACCACATTAAATTCGACAAAACCGCACAGCGGGTAGATACCGAAGGGTTCTTCCATGCGCCGCACTGTATCACCCAAATGATTAAGTATACGACAGGAGGGCGAACCGATGGATCACTACTGTTTAAATAGCAAGGAAAGTAACAGGACGAACAGGCCAATGGCCGATTAATGTGTATAAACTCCTGTTACAAATTCAAAAAAACTTAAAGGAACGATCTGACCCACAAAAATCAGAGTTCTAGACCTTCTGACCAAGAACAGTTTTAATGGAGGAATTCCACTTTTTGCTGAAGGGGGTCTTCTACCTTTGAAAAACATTTTTTTCGATTTTTTTGTTTTGCATTATTATTATAGCTTGTACATTCCCCTTTCATACCCTTTAATCCATTTTCAAAAATAGTTTAGCAGATATTGCATTTTTAGTGGAGCAATGCTCTCGCTAAAGTGAGTATATTTTACGTTGCTCAAAACTTTAAGCGCGTTTTTCTCGAAACCACGTTTTTCAACCTGGTAGCCATGATTGCGCCAGTTCTACTTAACCGAGGAAAAAACATTTTTTTACAACTTTTTAACACTAAACTACAACAAAAAATCGTGAAAAATTGAGAATTAAAAAAAAAAAATTCAAACTAAAATTTTTTTTTTATGAATGAGGTACGGTCCAGAATTACATCAATTTTGATCATAACCTCATTTACCGATTTAGTTTTCGCTAACCTGAAGTCCCGGAATCATGGCCACCTCCTCTACACCTTTTATTAGAAGACCCTAATTGGCAGGCCGATAACTTTTTGAACAGCCCTCGAATTCCAAACATTTTTTTTGTATTTTCATATTTATTTAATTAACAAAAAAAAAAAACAAATTTAAAAAGCTCTTATGGTTTTCTCTCCAAAATTAAAAAAAAAAAACTCTAAAAAAAAACCCTTTCGCATGCTGAGGAGCTAATCGTGGTAAATAGCCTGTTGCCTTGTCTACCCATGGGGCGCCATGTGGCGACTGGCACCTGACCCGGCATAAAACCATAAAACAAAGGCGGTCCATTCTGTGCTGAAATAGATTATCCGTGCCTTCAACTGAAGATGCATAAGGGGAACCGAAAGCAAGAGGCACTTCGTTTTTTTTTTTAGGATGCTATGGATGGCAGTTGCAGATGAAGACTGTGTGGGGTTTGTCAACAAGAACCTTTGGAGAATGGCTTCTTATTGGTAATAGGGGCTCAGGAACTGGTATGAAAACCTAGAAAGTTTATTCGTGTCAATAGACACTTATTTTTATTTATAAGTAAGATTTTGTCATCAAAGAGTTTATTTGGTATCGTTGACCACAACAGATTGGTCAAAGCAACAAACCCAAAAGACTTTCAGACTAACTCCATGGAACAGATGCTTCTGTTCGTGGGAACCTTGTGTCACAGTTGGTGAGAAATCAAAGGAAAACGCATTCATAACATTAAATTTCAGGTGGTTGCAATCATAAATGGCGAATTCGTGATACTGTCTTAGGCCTTAGTGGACAAGATTGAGTGGACAGCTTACTGTGCTATATGAAATCAGTAGCCATTGCTCCACAAAATGACATAATTTTGATACACAATAGACAGCACTTTAAGTGATGTTTACCAACACTGAAAGTAATCAATTTTGTTAGAGTGCACAAGTGATTGTGATTTCAAGCACAAAAAAAATAAATTAAAAATCATACCATAAAAAAGGGCTATGAATCAAAAGCTTCATACCATAAAAAAGGGCTATGAATCAAAAGCTTCAAGAAATTTTTTGAAAGTCAAAGTCCTAGCTTTTTGTTTATTTTCCCAGCAAGAGTATACCTTATTCTACTTAAAATCAGTTCCCTTTATTTTTTGTTCACTATTTCGCTACAATTATTGAATAATCTCCCCTTTTTGCAAATGCAACACAATTCGTTGCTTCTGCCTCAGCCTCAGCTTCCCTTCTCTGCCTCGCATCTTTTGCTTGGATCAGCATTAAACTCGAGGTTGGCAATTACAAACACATGCCAGAGCCCTGATATTTTTTTTGCGGTATTTTATTGTTGTATCAGGGGCATATAATTTAATAGAATTGTTTTGTAAAATGTTTAATAATAATAATATTAATAATAGAAATAAAAGTCAGGTGTACTTGTTGTAATTACGCATTGGCTTCCGCAGGCAAAGAGAGAAAACAATTTGCATGTCTAACGGTTCGCTGGCCAAATACGGCAATTTACAAATGTTCAACAATGGTGAATGTGAATGAATGTTGTTTTTTTCTGCCTACTATGCGATTATTTATTATTGCACTTGAGAGACAATAATTCAATAACTCATTCATTCCATTCCATTCCATTCGGTTGGATTGCATGTGAAAGTGCAGCTTGGCGAAAGGTTTCGTAGCCAAGCCAACAAGGCTAATTAGCCAACTTGGTGAACCTTATTAGAGTAAAAGTAAAAACTTCAAAAGCCTGGCAGCCGCAACAAGCAGTGGGTGTTCCCCCCACCCATCCCCCTCCATGAAAATGGGTCAGGGCTATGTTCCAACAATTATGTCAATAGTCAATGGGCGGTTGAAGTTTCAGATTTTGTGGGGCAAAGCAAACCACGCACTCATTTTTCGCTCAACAAAACAAAAAGATCATGAACTCGGCTTGAAAAAGGGGAGCACAAGCTGGCTAGATGATATTCAAATTGAGAGAAAAAAATTGAAAGACACAAAAGATTTTCAAAAGTGAGTGAACGATTGAATAAAAGGAAAATTGAAATCAATTTTGATTTAGAAATTTAATTAGAGCTCTGAAACAAGTTTGTTTGGCAAGGCAACCTTATTGCAAAGCTAAAAATAAGTTCTACACTTTAATGAAAACTTATAAATGATCAATTATTATTTTACTATCAATTTTAATTATCAACAAGTGAGAAAGTCGTTCAAGCCCGACTGTAATATACTCCGTACCCGTTTCTATGTAACTGATAACTTAAAAGTGCAAGTGCTGCCCATCACGATTACGGCCAGTGCTGCCCAGCGTAATTATTTGATTTGCTCATAACTCGAATATCGTTCATCTGATCTGGAAACGGTGTATGGTGGATCGATAAGTCATGATCATTAAAATATATGTCTTGAAGGTTTGAACAATCTATCTGTAAAATTGTGGAAGATATGAGATCATTTCAAATTGTGGGGGTGGCAACTCTACTATCGTACATCTGATCGGAAAGATAAGTAATTATGAGTAGAATTAATGTCTAGAAGGTTTAAATAACCTTACTTTAAAATTGTGAAAGATTTGAGATGTTTTTCAAATTATGGGGGTGGCAACTCTACTATCGTCCATATGATCGGAAAACACTGTAGGGGGGCTCGGTTACTAATGATGAGTAGAATATATGTCTAGAAGCTTCTAATAACCTAACTTCAAAATTGTGAAAGATTTGAGGGTGTTTTTCAAATTGTGGGAGGGTGGCAACTCTACTATCGTTCATCTGAATGATGATTAGAATATATGTCTAGAAGCTTCGAATAACCTAACTTCAAAATTGTGAAAGATTTGAGGTGTTTTTCAAATTGTGGGAGGTGGCAACTCTACTATCGTTCATCTGATCGGAAAACGATGTTTGGGGGCTTGATAAGTAATGATGAGTAGAATATATGTCTAGAAGGTTTGAATAACATAACTTAAAAATTGTGAAAGATTTGAGGTGTTTTCAAATTATGGGGGTGGCAACACTACTATCGTCCATCTGATCGGAAAACACTGAATATATGTCTAGAAGGTTTGAGTAACCTCAATTGAAAATTGTGGAAGATTTCAGGTGTGTTTCAAATTGTGGCGGTGGCAACTCTACTATCGTACATCTGATCGGAAAACGATGTATGGTGGCTCGATATGTAATGATGAGTGGTATTAATGTCTAGAAGGTTTGAATAACATAACTTCAAAATTGTGAAAGATTTCAGGTGTTTTTCAAATTGCGGGGGTGGCAACTCTACTATCGTCCATCTGATCGGAAAATACTGTATGAGGGCTCGGTTAATAATGATAAGTGGAATATATGTCTAGAAGGTTTAAGTAATCTAACTTCAATGTTGTGGGAGATTTCAGGTGTTTTTCAAATTGTGGGAGGTGGCAACTCTACTATCGTTCATCTGATCGGAAAACGATGTATAGGGGCTTGATGAGTAGAATTAATGTCTTAAAGGTTTGAATAACCTTACTTCCAAATTGTGGAAGATATGTGTTTTTTTCCAAAAGCATCGCTAACCAAACACTGAGAAATTAAATTGTGCGGCTATAGTTGTGCACCAAGCACAAAACGAAAATTAAATCTTAACGGTAAATTTTGCATTGCTAGTTTTGTTTCTTGATTATCTTATTTTTGATTCTCTTTTTAGCAGCATTCACCAATTGTTGCTCTCCCCTGAAACAGTGAATAAATTGGGTGCGGCCATAGTTATGCACCAGAGTTAAAAATCTAATTTATGTTAAGGAAAGAAAATTTCTTCTTAATTTTCAACAATTTTTGCTTTTAAGTAAGAAAAAAGAGAATTGTCTTTTATTCCTTTAAATTTGAAAAGGGTCAAATGTACCAAATTTTTGCCCATTGTTGTTGTAGCTTCGAATATTTGTTTCCTTTAATCAAGCTACATTTCACACTTTCGCAAATTGTTAAGGTTAATTTACAAAAAAATGTTGCTTCACTTTCTAGTTCAGCAGATCGAAACGGCTTAACAAGTGTAACATTGGCAATTTGTTAGGTAATTTGCCAGAACAACGAAAAAAACTAAACTTAACTCAACTTCAACTCTACGCGGGGGCAGTGACCACAGACACAAAAGAAAATCAACTTAATGACAGAAAAACAGAAAAAACGGAAAAATAAGACAACACTGAAACCTAACAAAAAGTTATGCAATGCTGGAAAAATTGTCGTCGGCAAGTCTTTTGGGTTAATTTCATTTTCCGCTTTGCTAGCGACGCCTTGGAGCGGGAAAAACTAACGACAAATTCCCCCCGAAGTATTCGCTCTCGTACCCCCCATAGATTATATGATTATGTTTATTTTCCACTTCATTAATTCGCGCGATGACTTTTGCCTTGCCCATGCCTAATGTTATGTAATTTCCTCGAAATTGTAACTACTTGATTTTTGTAGTTGATTTTTCGTTTCGTTTTCGTATTTGTTTATCATTTGGCTTTTGCCGCCTTTTGCTGCGCTTTCAATGCGTTTCGGAATTGGAATTGGAATCGGGTGTTTTGTTTGGCTTTGCCATTACTCGGGCTTCATTATTCAATCAAATGCATTGTGTGCCTCGAGTGCGTCGTCGTTGGCTGTCGATGACTGGCGATGGGCGATGGACGACGGCAAACGGCTCTGCAATGATTTTGTTGATTTTTCACTTTTACTTAGTGCTTAGTGATACACTTTGAATGGAAGTGCTTGTGGATTTGTATTGAATTTGTATACCTAATGATAAGCTAGAATTGAAATTTTCTTTTATAAACTTAAAAGAGCTTGAAATTCAATCGAAATTCTTCGTAAAAAGAGTAAAAGAACATGAGTTTTTAATTTTAAATTACCGTTAAATTGTATAAAAACAAATATAATGACCTGACAAACATGGATACGGTTCTTAAATTAGATCGCTAACAGTCAAAAAAATTTTGAACCAGTGCTTTAGAACCAGTTTTGAAAAATTACTTGCTACAAATTTTTGAACATAAATAAACATAAATTTTCAGTTTACAGCTAACCAAAGATATTAAATATAAATAAACTTAAAAACCATTTTTTAACCTGTTTACTCCAGTTCGAAACCGGGTTTGACCCGAACCAAAACATTTAAGTTCTTAGCTTAAACATTTTCTAAATTACTTTTGAGCCGCTCAAAGTCGATTCCAAATCGAAATTAAATTCCATAAAACCAGCTTAAAGCACAAACTTTAAGTTTTTATGAGCTTAAATAAAAAGCTTTGTTTAGACTTATTTCGGAGATTTGGCTCTAAAGCACTTTAGAAACGGTTGAATCTGGTTCAGATCCGATCTTGAACCAGTTAACTATCCAATTTGATATAACCAACAAAAACTTAAAATTTAAAATTCATATTAATCAATATCATTTAAATAAGTTATAAAAATACGTTTGAACCGGTTCACTCAGTTGTGGAACCAGTAAAATGTAGAACTCCATATTACAACTGAAGATTCATAAATTTTATAATTTTTGAGATAAGGCCACTTTTTAACCGGCTAAACTGTTTTGGAACCGGGTTTCGTCCGGAACATTATCTATCTCCATATTATACACTAAATTAAAAGTTCATTGCTTTAATAATTTTTACTCTTGAACCGCATTTGAACCGCTTTTAAAACAATTTACAGACTTGGGATATGACATTCTTGACCGGCATGAACATTCTGTGTAGGAACATTCTGTTAAACATTTTAATGGAAAAATTAAAATCACAGACGCCGCCCCTTAAAGGATTCCTTCTTTTGAAAAAATGCCAAACAGAAAAGGTGCAAAATTACTCATACGCCTCGTAAGCAACATCATCTCCTATGCTGTTCAAAATATAGTTTTAATCAGAATAATTTTTCAAGGTTGTTAAATATTTGATTGGAAATTAATCCAAATTACGAAAATATATATGGATAAAATGCAATACTTATAAAATTAATCAGAATGAGAAAGACTAAAATTAAGTTTTCAAACAAATTTTTTTCTTATGGCAACCGAGTAAATTGTTTAAAAACATAAAATTTGTATATATTTCTAATACAATAGTTGATAAATCCCTTGGATGTGCCAAAAAGTGTGCAAGAAAGCAATATTACGTATACGTTATCCATTTTTTTTAAATATTCAACCAATTTTTGCCTTTCCTTTTATGGCCCTTGTTCACTCTTAAAAAGACTAAAATAAGTAGGCTATTGCGGATATTAGACTCCCGCAAAGAAGTCTTTTAAATTTCTCCTATGTTTTAAGCTACAATCAGTACATCAATCAATATAATTATAACTGTAATTAATTTACTATTATTATAATTATAATCAAACATTTGTTTAACTAATTAATATTTTATTACCTCAAATGTGAAGTGTCAATCTTATCATTGACAAAAAAAAATATTTAACAATATAATGATGTGGCATTTATTTGTCACCAAATATTTGCACAGAAGGAACTTTATGAAAAAATTAGTTACACAAATACAAATTTGTTATTTTCATACCTTTTCGCATAGCTTAAGTGTACCTCTTTAAAGGAACTGTATGTTTGGCTATAGATGATTGTTTCATTTTTATATTCGACAAAATTTATCAAATTAAAATTTGGCACTTCTTTATGATGTGTTAAATTGACTGAGTAAATCGATTTAAGTACAAATATTAGGATTGATACTGATTGCAAGTCGAAAAACAAGACATGAGCAACTTTAACGGTTTTCTCCCAGTTCGGGCTTAAGGAATCGAACTGCATTACTACTTTTTTTGAGACATCATGATAACTTCATAAAAAGTTTTGTTTTGTTTTTCACTAAGTTAAAATATTATGGTAAATTGTACAAAAATTTCGTCTCATTGTCGTACAAGCTAAATAAATAGATTTAAATGTCCTATACTACCATATACAGATTTTCGATATCATTGCGCTCTCAAAAGGTATGTTCCTAAACAAAATAACGACTTTTTTACATAAAATTAATTACAAAAAATTATTTAAAATTTCCAAAAAACAAAGAAAAAGGACAGTAAAATTATTTTTTAATGTCTTCTCCTTCCCAGCCAAACATATTCGGAACGCTCCTAAACTGGATTCAAAAGGGACTCCCACAGCTACACCTGTTAGGAGTGTTTAAGGAGCGCTCCTGGAAGGATTGAAACGAGAGTCCCAAGCAAACACCACCAGTCCTTGGGACTCCAAAATCACTCTTTTAAGGAGTCCCTGAGGAACACTTTTTTCATATATGGGAATTTCCGTGATGTTGAACGCGGACGTTCGTACACATATAAAGTGAAAAAAAGTCAAAATAAAATGCATTTTCAATTTGTTTTTTACTTTATAATATAGCTATTCAGTAGCACTATAATAAGTGTTAAAGCGAATGACAAGTGAAATCCTGACTCCAAAATAATGGCAAAATAAGAGGCGATTCGAACGGGACAAAAACAAAACATATATACAGAACTTAGCGAAACCTGACACAATTCTAAAGACCCATGAGTTTTAAAATGTTATACATGAACGATACTTTTGAAATGTTTTTTTATTTGTTTGAAAAATATTCAGTATTTTTTTTTAATTAAAAAATAATCTGATTCGTAACGAGAAATTTTGTAGAATACTCTTTATTATGTATGATCTATCTTAATAAAAATAATAACAAATAATGCATGCAATTAAACATGGCAAAAAAAGAGAAAATGCACTTGTGCAACTTCGCTGTTGATATACTCATTTAGGTTAGTGAAGATATGTTTGTATTGATAAAATTAGTTAAATATGAATGTTTCTTTACCATAATATGATAAAACAACGTGATTATAAGAACTTTTATTTTTTTAGCATCGGTTGACATTTTGGCGGAAATGCCCATATGTCAAAAAGGCCTTTTTCTCCGGCGGATAAGCACCTGTGGGATCATTTAAGGAGCCTCCCTAAGAGGGTATAGGGTACCCAGCGGAGTCCGATGGTTGGCTGGGTTTGTTCTCCAACAATAACTTTGCCTTTTATTAAATGTTTTCTAATTAAATGTAATTTTGCTAATTAAGATGAATAATGTAACAAAATTTGTATTTTTTTATTGTTTTTAATACACATATTTTTTTTTAATACTTTTGAATGAGCAATGATATCGTAAATCTGTAAATGTATGAAATTATAGGACATTTTAATCTGTTTATTAAGATTTCACGGGAATAAGATATAATTTTTTTGGAATTTGCTTAAAAAAATATAATAACTTCATAAAAAACTGAAAAAAATGGGAAACCGTTGAAGTTGTCCGCCTCCATATTTTTGAAGCATATTTAAAGTTTACTAGTGGCCTTTTATATGAAAAAACCAAAAATAAATAATATGATGCTTTGTTAAGTATTAAAATTTTTTATCAGATTTAATTTGCGACTGAATATTTAATGGTTCTCATCAAGGCACAATTTACGATAGCAAGCAAGTGGCTAAATGTTTCGCAAGTTTATTCTTAATTACTTAAAATTGTTTTTTGAATTCTTTCTAAATGAGGCCTAAATGGTTGCTAAATGATTAATTAATTGTGGTTAAATGGTGTCGAAGCCGTCTTTATTTTTTTTACCCTTGTATAGGGTATTATAATTTTGTTCACAAGTTCGTAACGCTTAGAAATAAGATGCTGCGACCTCAGTAGTAGATTATTTTTGTACTTCCCTCTGCCTGTTATAGCTCAATATACCTTTGGTGTAGAGTATATTAAAAATTTATTTAAAATCTTTTTATTTAATTTGCATATAATTTTCTTTCATTTCATTATTGTATTACCTCATCCTCACTCGCTCTTTATCTCTCTTTTAACTCGGCTTGAAATTTGATTTAATTTGATGTGAAATTATTTTGGCATAGTTACACTACACACGCACACACACACACACACACACTCCCAGTTAACACTGAGTGCTTCAATTGAAGTTTGGTTATTTTTTTTTATTTTATAGTTCCAGTGCACGCAGCTCTCTCATTCAAGTGGAAAGACTCTTCTACAAGTTCTTACGCTTTCTTTGCCACAGCTAACTGTCAAAGTCCAAAACGGGGCACAGAAATAGAGAAGTGCTGTGCGTTCTCAATGAGTTTAACAGTTAAATGTTTTTTTTTGTTAAGAAATGGGACTGGGTCTCTCGCTCCATTTTGACCACGTGTGTTGCGGGGTGGTGGGGGGAGAGGGGGTACTCTATCTACCTCCTACCCTTTCGACACGTTTTGCGGATCGTGCTCATAAATCATTTCTTCTCTCTTTCTCTCTCTTACAGTTTTTACTTGCCAATAAATCAAATTGCAGCCCGTCAATTGCTGTTAATTTTTGTATGAAAATGTATGTACGTATATTTATATATACATATATATTTTTCTTTATATAAATGCAAAATGCATAAATTATTTATTGCTAAAAAGCAAAATGTCATAAGTGTCTGTCTGTCTCTCGCTGCCACGCTGTGGCATGTGGACACTGTGGGAACCTGGACCAGGGTTCGATTGTGTTGAAATGTTTCGTCGTTTTGTTGTGTCAATTGGTGGGTTGGCTTGACCAGATACCCAGCTGGCGCATTGGGTTTGGTTAGTCATGGAGTTTTGATGTATTGATTAGAGGTTGCAGTGGAAAAAGGTGGCCATTTGGATAGAGAAGGTGGGTCAGGGAGCGGAAAGGGTTAGGTGGATAATAATATAAATTGTAAGAAATGTTGAAAAATAAACAAATTTTTTTTTTTAATTTTATTTAATTTTTTACTAGAAAAAAAATCAAAGCTTATTTCTCTCCTTTTCAGCCTTAAGTTCCCAATCTTTGATACAAAATCTCTAACTCAAAACCTTAAAGAAATTTTCTTCTTCAAAGTTCTTCCATTCGGACCCTTTCTTCCCATTTAAGGCGGCATTTCTGCTGACCAAAAAAAAACTCATTTCATTTCATTAAAAAAAACAATTAATTGCTTCACATGTTCAGAAAAACCTGTTAGCGCCGGTCTGACTGAGTTCAAGCCCTCCAACAATAACAACAACAAAAACAAAATCAAAAAGGTCAACCAGCAAAGCATTTTTTATTGACCCAAAAATAAAACAACAAAAAATTGTCGACGCCAACGCCAAGCAAACCTAAGGCATTTCTAGTTTTATTATGGCAACAAACTTAGAGATTCCACAAAAACAGTTGATAATAATTTTAATGTGTGGAAAGGTCATATAAGGCAGCATCATCTAGAATGTAGATGAATGGGTGGGGGGTATGGAACCCTCTAAAGTCTAGACTGATAAGACTCGCTGGGGTATTGATGTCGCTTAATTACAGAAACACATCTGGGGCTGACTTTGTGTTGTGCTTGTCTATTTGATTTCAATTGAATTAATTTGGATTTTATGGTTCATTTTGATGGGCCATTTTTTCGAGAAGCGCTAATTGAAGAGCCACATGCGAGATAAGGGAAATACATTAAGGGACGCTGTGGGAATATTCGAAAAGAGGGTTTCAGTATTTATTTAACTAAACAAGAAACTTTAGCACTTTGCTCACTTGAGTGTAATTAAAAGTTTATTTAAGGAGAATGATCTATAGGAGAGATCAGGAACGACCAGTAGTTTGATAAATAAAAACTCACTCGTTTAAGATCCCTGTATACAATGCCTTTGTTTTAAGATGGAAAAGCTTACCTGCAAGAAAAATAGAAAAAATTTTAATTAATAATTAAATTATTGTTAACACTATTAAATAAATACAATAAAAATTATTTAATATAAAGGAAGATTTAAAAAACTTGTGATCTAGGAAAATGGCATTAAAGGGCGTAGCCGGAATCCCCAGCGGCCCTTGACCGAAATGAAATTTTTGGTATGCAGATTCAAAGTTGGGTATCTGACAAAAATTTCCCCATCTTTGGTTTTGTCCTAGCGCTCATGGTGTATTTTTAATAAAGAGTTAAACTTTTTTTGATCGTAAGCTGTTTTTAAGACAATGGGCCATGCTAAAATTCTGAAAAATTCTAAATAAATACTTTGAACCGTCGGAGTTCGATACAATAATACCCCTGACTTTAACGAGGCAAACCGCGACTTGTATAAATCCGCGAAATTTTTAACCTTACTTATTTTCAACTTGCAATTGGGGTTCCACTTTGCTTTTTTGTGGGTATATTCGCCATGGTTTGTTAAAGCTCTTATAATTTTTCCAGATTTTTAAAAAATGTGAAAGGTGGTTAAAACGCTAAAAGCAGTACATTGCAATATTATTATGCAGGCCAATCATGTTGAAAAAATTCAAAATATACATATGGAAAATCTATAAGCCGATCTTATAATTTTTCAGATTTTTAAAACGCAGTCCGCGACTTTTAAAAATCCGCGAAATTTTTTATCAATTTTTTTTGTTGTGGATTAAGTACCACTGTAATTCCTTGTGTGATTACTTGTCCTAATATGATAAAGCAAGCACAATTTATTTAGATTTTTAAAAAATGTGGAATGCGGTTAAAACGCTAAAAGCAGTACAATGCAATATTATTATGCAGGCCAATAATGATGACAAAATACAAAATATGCAGTTGGTAAATCTATAAATCCATCTTACAATTTTTCAGATTTTTTAAAATTATAAAAGGTGGCTTAAAAACTTAACAAAACAATTTAATATTCAATTGGTACTGAATTTAAGTGCTCTCAGTATTTAAGTCATATATTTTAATTTGATGAGAATATGAATTTAAATTATTATCATCTCTAACTTCAATAGTTACTGTTTTTACTTTGTGTGTCGCTGTTGATTGGAGCTCTCCCCTCTAGATTTTTCTCCGTTAGTCTAGTCTTCAACAATGAAACATCGAATGTGCTCAAATTGTAAAGTTTATCTTTTTCGATCATCTGGACCTCCAAAATTACTTAAAACTGAAGCTGAAGCAAAGTAGTTTGCTGATTGCCTAGGAACAAGAATTGAAATCTGCGAATTTGTTTGTAAAGAATGTCAGCTAGCTGCAAATAAAATGTGTTATTTTAATCATATTGTGACAGTGGGACCTTATCCACCAAAAAAAATATATATTAAAAATTTCGCGGATTTTTAAAAGTCGCGGAGTGCAAAATTATAAGATCGGTTTATAGATTTTCCATATGTATATTTTGTATTTTTCCAACATAATTGGCCAGCATAATAATATTGCAATGTACTGCTTTTAGCGTTTTAACCACCTTTCACATTTTTTAAAAATCTGGAAAAATTATAAGAGCTTTAACAAACCATGGTGAATATACCTACAAAAAAGCAAAGTGGAACCCCAATTGCAAGTAGAAAATAATTAAGGTTAAAAACTTCGCGGATTTATACAAGTCGCGGTTTGCCTCGTTAAAATCAGGGGTATTATTGTATCGAATTCCGACGGTTGAAAGTATTTATTTAGAATTTTTCAGAATTTTAGAATGGCCCATAGTCTTAAAACAGCTTACGATCAAAAAAGTTTAACTCTTCATTAAAAATACACCATGAGCGCTAGGACAAAACCAAAGATGGGGAAATTTTTGTCAGATACCCAACTTTGAATCTGCATACCAAAAATTTCATTTCGGTCAAGGGCCGCTGCCCATGGGAATCCGGCTACGCCCTTTAACAAATGTTTACAAATCTAGGATTGTTATTTAATTTCATGATAGCGATGCAACACGCACAATACAATTATTTGATCTTATGATCAAATTAAATCAGACGACCCTTAGTTGCCCGTCCATATATCCAGGGGTCTGATGGATGGGTTCTTTTTTCTTCGATATCTTCGTGGCCTATCCAAGCCAGTTGCCAGTCGATTAGTGTGAGACAGTAAACGTTGCCTCAGCACTTTCACATACTGATGGTATCTTCAAGTCCCGGAAAATAGTTGAATTACAGACATACTGGTGCGCATTTAAAATTCGACGCAAAGTCTTGCTCATGCACACCTTAACTCTTTTGACTTAAATAGTCTGATTTTGGCTTTAGGAGATAGGCCGCTTTCCGGCCATATTGAACTTGCTTAACTGAACTATGGTGACTACGAAACCAAATTGGTGGTCCGAAATGGCAGACTCAAAGGAGTCAACAGCCTAAAGTATAGTCAGCAAAAGCAGTTCGAAAATCTTGGAGAAAGTAGGGAGAAGGCTAATAGGACGATAGGAATCCACATTATCCACAATTTATGCACACCATTTTTGGAGCGTTTCGCTGGAAAAAAAGCGCTCACTTGCTGCTGGCCTTGGTGGAATGATTTGCACTTGCAGTTCGATATATGTTTTCAAATTTCCTAAATTTCAGAAACATTTTGAATAGGAAGCTTAAAGTAATTTTAAACTTATTCACTTATATACAGACATGTTCTCAATTCCACTTCCACAAAAGTTTTGCGATTTGGAGATCAATAATTATATTGGCTTAGTGATGAAACTTTGTAATTAAAAGTTAAACTTAGGTCTTAGCATGAACTTCAAAGTCAATTTTTGATTTGAAAAAAACCCCTGCACTTTGACATTGCCAGGTTAATGTAAAGTCAATTTTTCTTACCCCCTTTGCCAACTAGTTCACAATTAAACACGTGCGTTTAAGTGCATGCGTGCACGAAAAAGTCACAAAAATTGTATTTCTATTTTTATTTACATTTGAAATAGAAATATAAGTCATTAATATTTGAAGAGCCGATAAATTTAAGTGTAAACATTGGGTGCTTTTAATAAAATCGACAAAACTTCAACAAAATAGCAGCCCACCTCCCGCCCAATCGACCGAGGGGCGCAGCTGACGCTTACGAAAATATAATGAAAATGATTTGTGTTAACTACGTGTTGAAAAAGTTAAGATAGAGGTTATATAAAATTAAAGGTAAGGACCACTTTGAACTAATAACTCGGGGAAGTTTCTTATAATTAGCACGGAGCACACGAAAGGGTTCATGCTAAGCATAGTTAGTATTGTAGTTCTAACAGTAAAATTAAATTTCTAGTCAACTCAGAAGAGTCAATTTTACCAGCAATAAGTTTGTATAATTAAAAGAAGTCTTCTGTGCGACAAAAAATAATTCTGGACTGTTGTTTCGGTATAAATCTTAATTTACTCTACCGAATACGTAAGCCATCTTGACAACACATTCAAAAGAATGGATGTATGTGTTCGGTAAGTTGCTTTTCGTGCACTTGTCGTGCCGTGCCAAGATAGAATATATATTTATGAGGTTACTTGTACTTCCTTGCTAATTGCAGTATTAAAATAATGTGAAGATATTTCTTTTAAATTTATTTTAACATAATTTTTATTCATTGCCAAATCGCATGTTAGGCCGAACTGCGACCAGATCCTCTTCTGAGCAATATCTCTGCTAATTCAGAAGCCAGTTATATTGGAAATGGAGTAATTGCGCATCAGAAAGTATGAACACGCATCATCCATCAGTGAAACGTAGACCAGAAATCGGAGAAACTATCCATCCAATAAGCTTAAATATTTTTTAGATAATGAAATTAGATATAGGCCCGATTTGATATGTTCATGTTAATTTATCGTTGACATTATCCATTTAATCGATCAACCGGATATTTTGATAAAACGAAGGTGACATTTACTCATCGATAAGTTTTACAGCCAGATCAAGTTAAACGTGTAGATCAGTAGTCGGCAAGCGAAACGCTTATACTATCGGTGTCTTGACGTTGCAGTCGCAGGGCATTTTTCTATGCACGCTAGATGCCGACGCGCCGAACATTGGTGTAGATAGAATAATGACCCTGAATATTCTAGGCTTAAAAATCTGTTTTAATTTGTTTTTAACGAATAAGTTATTGAGTCTATTCTGATGACCCAAAATAAAATTAGTTTTTTATCAGCATATATAAAAATATTTTCTTAAATTAATCTCTTGGTAAAGATTCGTCCGTAAGTGTGAGTCTATTCAGTTGGAAGTGAAAATATTTTCTTTCGATTTGACTTCAACTAGGCTTACACTAAGGATTTTCTGTTTGAATGACAGCTTAACCATCTTCACCCCATTACTATAACCAAGAGTCATCTCATATATATGACCCTTCTAGAATATACATCCCAACCAAATCAGTATGAGCGTTGCCCCAAAACCAAACATTTACAAATTTGAATACAAAAAATTTCACACTTTGCGTGCAGACACAAAATTATGCAAAAAAGGCAGCGACAAAGACACAGCAGCAGCATTATCTGAAAAACTCATTTAAAGGAGCATGTTTCCAGAGCAATTTCATAACAATTACCCAAACAACTTTTTGTTTGCCCGGCTCTTTTTTGGCCTGAACATGAAACACAAATTTTGAATATAACCCCCAAGCAAGAAACC
This sequence comes from Lordiphosa mommai, assembly GCA_018904225.1. NCBI lineage: Eukaryota > Metazoa > Arthropoda > Insecta > Diptera > Drosophilidae > Lordiphosa > Lordiphosa mommai. The sequence continues at coordinate 553,162 of JAEIFT010000078.1, forward strand.
GGCTTAAATTTTGTTACACATTTTCATTTTTCCCAATGATAAGAATTTGCATAAGAAAACACAAAAATCTTCATGTAATAACTGTAAAAAAAAAAATGGAAGGCAAAGTGGAGTACATAATAATAATATAATTTTCTATAATAGACAACTCGTAGGGAACAACACACTGATTGAGGGAACAAAGAGAGAGAAGAACCAAATTGAAACCAGCAGCAGCAGCGGCAGCCGCGGCAGCAACAACAACAAGTTCAACAACCTTTTTGTATGGAGAGCCTGAAGAAGAGCAGGCCGCAGCAGCAGCAGAAAGAGTAGGAGGAGGAGGAGGAGGTGGAGGCAAGAACCGAGTGAAGAACATGAGAACACAAACATTTGAGGCCAGAGCTCTCCAACTGGCGATTACTTCACTCACACCACACGTTCGAGACGTCGATTTCGATCCGATCATGAGATGTTGGTTGTTGCCAAGATGAAGAAGAAGAAGACTTGGCGAAAATTGCCCGCAAAAGGGCGCCAACAACGGTACCTGGGTGGATCGGATCGCTGAATCGCTGGTAGGAAAGAATCTGGCAAGACTTCACAAATCAAATCAAAATAATTTACGCGCCGGCGCAAATTGTTTTCTTACATACTACAGTTTGGCTGTAGATTGGTTATTGATATATGTATGTACGTACGTATGTACGTATTGTACGTACCAGCTCTGAGAAAGGTCTGCCCCGAACGGAAGTTGCTGTGCGGCTGCTTTGTTCTTTCTTCAGTACTTTCTATTTGAAGTGCGGAAGCATTTTGTTTGTATTTTTATATTCGATTACCTGGCCTTTAGTTTTTGGCGATTGCGCCATGAACCGCTCTTTTTTTCGAGTACTCACTCCCAATGACATTTCGACTTGGCGCGTGCAAGAAATTCAAATGACAGCCAGAGTTAAATTCATATTCAAATCAATTGTCCAACTCTCCATCTAACTGACAAGCAGCCGGCTGCACCTAGACCTTGTCAACGGTTCAAAAAAAAAAAAAAATATTTATGAAAAAAAATAAAAATAACGCCACCAACAACTTCAAATGAGCACAGAAAAACAATGAGAATTGATTTCGAGAAAAAAATAAACAGTTCACCTGAAAAAGAGTTAGGGAATTTTTGGGGTAAAGCGAATTTGTCAGAGAAAATGTTTTATTAATACAAATTGGTATACATAATAAATCAAATAACGTTTTGTAAAATAACTTTATAAGACTATACAAATTATTTAATCTACAAATATGACCTAAATTTACTAGTAAATATTCCATTACAAAATTAAATTAAATGGTGATTAAATAAATATTTAAATTTTTTAAATAAAATTTACAGATCTTAAAAGTGAAATTAAACATGCCGAACATGTTATTCTATTTATTTAGAATATATTAACATTTTTTAAATAAGTTGGCTGGCTTGTGGGCTTTTCAGGACTGTTGGTAAGACCTAAGATACTCTTATTCAATTTTTACATATTCATAAGCATTTGGTATCGCAGCATTGGGTACCAATATCTTTCAAAAGCGCACAGAAACAACAACCCCTTTTTTTGTTATAGTTGCGATATTTCGCAACTATCCCGTTTTAATAAAGAACGAGAGCGTAAGTTGAAGTCGGCCCTGCTCGACTTCGATATACCCGTTACTCAGGTTAAGGTTGCCCAAATTTCGGGAGATATGAGGAATTTTTCATATTGCGGGGGGCGGTAACTCTTCAATCGTTCATCTGATCGAAAAATGATGTATGGCGGATCGATAGGTAATGATGATTAAAATATATGTCTAGAAGGTTCGAACAATCAATTTTCAAAATTGTGGGAGATATGAGTTTTTTTCATATTGCGGGGGCGGGAGGGGGCGTGGCAAAAATTTGAAACAAACTTGATCTGCGTGCAGAAGATACAAGTCTACACTGAAAAAATGGTAGCTCTAGCTCTTATAGTTCCTGAGATCTAGGTGTTCATACAGACACACCAACACACACAGACAGACAGACAGACAGACAGACAGACAGACAGACAGACACAGACAGACAGACGGACAGACGGACATGTCTATATCGACTCGGCTATTGATGCTGATCAAGAATATATACTTTATGGGGTCGGAGATGCTTCCTTCTGCCTGTTACATACATTTGCACGAACTTAGTATACCCTTTTTACTCTACGAGTAACGGGTATAAAAATTAGCATTAGTCGCTGAGACGCGGTGCGACTAATTGCTGCTTGTTACTGTTAGCTTTTTAAGCCGAAACATGAAACGGAAGATGCATTTGATTGAATTTTGCGCTAGATAACTGCTGGTCAGATTCAATTCAGTAACTCACAGGTGTTTTAAACCAGCCTTAGTCACAAAGAGCAAGCGTCTGTTTTAAACCACCGCACAGAGGCTCCGGTAGAACAAGTGAGGTTGCGAAAATCAAAAATTTAATGTGCGCCTACTAAATTCTGAATAAACCCTTATAGGAAATTCTTCAACGATTTAAAATATGCAACCCTAAATAAAATGCTATTTTTATTTTACAAAATATATCCCTTAAAGTTTACCTATTTTCAGTTTTCGAAAAAACACACAATTTTTTGGAAATTTTCTCTGCTTTCAAGTAAAAATATCACGAACACGGGGTAACAAATTTTTATAATTTTTTTCTTTTAATTGATGTATTTATTGAGCGTATCATTAAAAAAAAAAATACTGATTGCTTTGTGTTTATCCTTGTATATATATATTACCAACTGTCAATCTCACTATTTTCCAACTTTGATGGAAAACTAATAAAATTTATAATTTTCTATATTTTCCATATTTTCAAAATATCAACTTTGATTATTAAAAAAAAATTCAGCTGCCCGTTGCCGCCTCTGTGACTGTTAGAAGTAAAATAGTTTTAAGAGAAGTAAAATAGACATGGCAAAATGATCCCATTTTACATCTCTGCGGCATGTGAAGTCACGAAAAAAGTAATAATCCACTAGTATTAGTTCAAAAATGATTAGTCTATTAGATATACCTTGTGTTTTGAATAGGAAAACTTATTTAAAAAATTTTTTTTTTTAATTTGAATTTTTTTTTTGTTGGGGTAATAATTTTAAAATATAGAAGCTTACAAAAAGAAACAACGAAAAATATAAATTTGTTAAAAATATTTGTTTTGTAACCATAAAATTCTGACTATAATAACCCATAGGTAAGCATCATATATTATTGGTTAAGCAATTATCTATGATTTCCCATTAAAATTATTCGATTATCTCATTTTAAATAAAAATTATGATTTTGTCACCGAAAAAACTCAAAAGCCGCCACAGTGTACCGGTTCGGTTCACAAAATGGTTTTTGGAGCTGTACGAACTGTAGTCTCGAACCACACCGTTTTCTCCTGAGGTTTTCGGTTCGGTTCAGCCATTTTAACAGTACACCGAATTGGTTAGCGAGCACAAATTACTGGTTCGGTTCGGTTCAGAACGGGTGCCTGCAAACGACCATTATGTAGATTTCGCAGTAGTAGATAATACCTGTCAAAAACAATTCATTTATTACACTTTAATTTACTTATTGCAATTTCTTTCTTCCTGCGTCTTTTGCTTTCGCAATTAATTTTTCTTATTAAAAGTTTAATATACTAAAAACCTTCTCGAAGCATAAAACGATATTGAATTTTACAGTGCAAGTGTTGTTGTTTTGTTTCTTGCTTATCTTATTTTTGATTCTCTTTTTATCTGCATTTACCAATTTTTGCTCTCCCCTCTCTAAGTTCTTGTACACTGAGTAAATAGGGTGCTACTAAGTTATGCACCGGAGTTTACATAATGTGGCGGTCGTTCAAAAGCTTTATTAGAAAGAACTGCTCACTCTCTAAATAAAGCATTTTCTCACGCTTCTGGAAAGAGTATTAAGCCTTCTACCTTTTTCTAAGCTCATTTATTCTGATCTTGTTAATGGTATGAATTTTGTTTCTTATTACCTGAACCCAGCCCCAGAGACCATAATCTAAACGAATTGAATGGAAATAAAGTGGGCCACACACACACAACCACGAGCAATGACATACTCAAAGCTCATATGCTGCCACATTTGTCAACTCAAATGAAAATGAATGAAAACGCAATGAAATGAATCAAATGTGAGTACGCGTATGCGTACCCGCCGCCTCCAAATCAGAATCGAATCAACTTATTTCTATGCCTCAACCTCAATCACGTTTTGTTGGCGAGAAAAAAAATCATGTTAAATGCAAAATAATTTGATTAATTAAATGAAAATTACTTAATTTGTGTGAAAAGTGTGCACAGAAGAGTTGGACTTTCACACCAGAGAATACAACAACAACAATAACAACTCGCTGATGAAGCGAGACATTAGCCCAATTCGCGGTGATGATTTATTAGATTTTTTCTAGGTTCTGTAAATTGTTTTCTGTTTATGTTTGTGTGTAGTTTGTTGCAAATTTAATTTCTCTTCTCTTTTCTTTTTGGAAGTGGCGGAAGTGGGTTAATAACTGATAACGCGGCGAAAATGTAAACATGGCCCATGAACGTGAAATTTTTGTACTACGAATTCAAAAAAAAAAAATTTTTTATAAGCGCAAACAAATGAAATTAAATTATTATGAATATGGCCTTAAATTTTTGTAAAAAAAATGTATGCAAAAAATAACGCCACCAACAACTTGTACAAAATTTCGCTGCTTCCCATAAATCAATTTAAACTGAAGGAGGATGAATTTGTCTGGGGTTAATTTGGCATTTTATTTTTACGACTGACAAAAAAATGTGTTCATTGTAATTTATGCTTAATCGTAACATTTGTTGCCATCCACCCAATAAAAATTATAATATTTGGAATTTTAAAAAAAAAAAAAGTTAATGGTCTGTAATAAAAGCAAAATCTGGTTAAGCATTAAAATTCATAAAAATTAATTGGTCAATGGAATTAAAATAATTTTAAGCGATATAACAAAGTTGAATGACATTTAAATTGTAGGAGAGGAGTGGTCGGAGATGTAATTTTGTAACAGGTTGGCAGACGTTTTGGCATTCCTATATTTTGGGCACAATCCATGATCACAAGTGAAAAAAATAGGATTAAGGCTTGTTATCGGTACCCTCATGCGCTTTTTTATAAAATTAAAAATCCATTTAAATTTTAAATTAATATTTATAAAAATTTATTGGGGTACAAATGTACCCCAAAGTTGCTCTACGTTAGTTTAGACCATGGATGGTTTGAGGGTTCAAAATAACATAATAAAAACAGTATTTTTATTACTTACACTTTATATTTTTTTAGGGCTTTTTTTTTTTTTTTTTACACAAGTTGGCAGCACTTACCCCTGTTACAAATGGCATTTTAAGTCATATCAAAAATCTAACATCAATGACCTTTCGCTTTAACTTCTTTCATGATTAAATCTTTCGCATAAACGTAGATTTTTTGTACATACCTGTAAAAAAAAAACCAAATGGGAAATAGACGAAAAAACACATTAGTAAGCAACAGATGTTAAAACGCCGTACGTGTTCTAAAGCCAGAAGGCAAAACCAGAGATGGTCTAATCATCAAGTTCTTATCTGTTAACCAAAATGAATCATAATTGCTAAATATTTGCTTTTGAACACTTTCAAAAAAAACAAAAAAAAACAAAACCCAACCGAAATGCTTATTTAAATTTTCAACAACAACAAAAAAACATGATTGCCTATTAATGGTGCACATGATAAATGAGAGTTTGAAAATGGTAGAAACACAACGAATTAGGGCCACCAATTTGCAAGTCAACATTTTTTTCGTTTTGTTTGTGGCATGCCACAAATCCCGCAATACGTTGTGGATTACCAAATATGGCCAAACAAGAAATATATCGAAAATATCTTTAATTAAAAGTACAAACGTACAAATTATGCAAGACGTGCCTAAAAATGGCAAACACCTAAATATTTCATGAGCTGTATTACACACGCACGCACACTCACACACACTGAGGTGTGGAGTGTGTATGATGTGCCAGAGTGTAGCTCGCCCATGCCTAGCCGCAAGCAGCCTTCACTGCAATCGACAACGACCCACGATATATCGAAGGCGAAGACAAACAAAAACATTGTCGCGCATACATACATACATATGAACATACTTATGTACACCCACCCAACACAGCAGGCGGAATTGAAATGCCTATTAAAAATGCACATTTCGACTAGAGACATTTTTTTGTAACAATTTTTGAGGAAGGGTTTAATGATTTATAATTGTGAAAAAAAAGGTGAAAATATGCAGAAATCAGACAAACATTTATGCAGAAAGTTCAGATTGAATAGAAGCAAATGATTTTACATTTAACACGTATTGTCCCATTATCATCCAAATTCTTTGAGTATTTTATCTTAAGGGCGTGCGTGCATCTACCAGATGGTATCTGAAAAGTGCGACATTTTATTCGAAATTAAGAGAGAAATTTGTTCCTGAATTAATTCTTTGTTTTAGCCACATTTTATTCGAGGTAAATAAAAAATTGTTTACTGAATTATTTCTTTATTTTAGCGACATTTCATTCAAGGTGAATAGAGTAATTTGTTCCTGAATTAATTCTTTATTTTAGCGACATTTTATTCGAGGTAAATAGAGAAATATTTTACTGAATTATTTCTTTTTTTAGCGCTTTATTTAATTGAATAGAGAAATTTTTTCCTGAATAAATTCGTTATTTAAGAGACATTTTATTTGAGGTGAATAGAGACATTTTTTTTCCTGTATTAACTGTTAAGTTTCAAAATATTTCAATCATAAACCAGAGGTCGAAACTTTAAAATCTTTTAAAATTAAGAATAATATTTTGGATAATCGTATCTATTTGTACTATTATAAATAAGCTAATGAGTGCTCATAAAGTTATGATTTCTTAGAGCTAAAAACAACAATCCATCAACTCCATAAAGCAAGCAAGGCAACCGCCTATAAAGGCTTCCGGGTTCTATCATCAGTAGACTTTGCTTTTGGCTTCAGGTTTGCAGTGGCCTTTCTTTGAGTGTACTTAACACTTTCGAAACTTTTATGTTTTATGTTTATGTTTCTCATAAAAGTTTGGCTTTACTTTACCTTTCAATTTATACCCGGTTATATTTATTAAAAACTGTGCAATCTAATTACGACGAATACAAAAAGGGATTAACCAAGTAAACTCCGGTTAATGCTAGGTCTTAAATTATAGTCAGACTTGTGCGATCAGAAAATGAAGAATGAAATCAAAGTCGACTTCAACTATTTTTAAAAGAAATTAAACTAACAGCAATATATTTAACAGGCTGTCTAAAAACAGCGACTACTCCAGAAATGTAGATTGATAAAATCCAAGCAATTCTAATGAAGAATGGACGAGTGCAGGTGCAGGAACTGGGCTTAAATCAAGCTAAAACAAATTGCTTAAATCTGTTCAAGTTAGATACATCTGCTTATTAGAACTAGAAATTTCTTTTAAAAATTAGAACAGTTCACTTTACTGTGTTAGGATAGGTTAGGGCGGTTGCTGAAGGGGCAAACCCTTCAGCACACTTAGGCCAATCAATTGACCCGTTGTGATGCCGCTTGCGTACTTTTCTCTTGTCCACTCCTTCTATTAGTGGGGCTTTATCACAATTTCATTAAGTTCCTTGGGGTAGAAACATGTGAAAATTATTCCTCCATCATTAAGACATTTTCAATTTTATGAGTTCCTTTTTGGTCTTAACATTTTAAGTGCTACATCTATCCAGATGCCTTTATGCTTTCTAAAATAAGTTTTGGAGATATAACCAAAGCTCTGAAAATTCTATTAGAAAGTATGGGGAATTTCTGTCTTCGACGACCCAGACAAGGCCACGAGCAGAATAAGTGTGAGACGGGTTCAACTTCTTCCTCACAAATCCAACAACTAATGAAAACAAGAGATCTCTGCACTCTTAAGTTTTTATAGCCCAAAAGATTTGATAAAAATTACTCATACAACACGTATTCCCGATAAAAATTTTTACAACGAAATCTGGGGACAACAGAAATAATTTATAGGGTTCAGAAATGTTTCCTTCTGCCTGTTACATACATATGCACAACTTCATGATACCCTTCTCATCCATTTGAATGGGTACAGGTTATAAAAATGCAACACTGCGTATGAGTCATACAAAAAATTGTAAGATCAGGGATGCCAATCAAGAACCCACCTAGCATTTGGAAGATCATTTTATCAAAAATCACCTTAATAAGTCTTATTCGAGTCCTCCTGTTGATTAAGGGAGTCTTCTACCTTTAAAAAAATATTTTCCGATTTTTTTGTTTTGCATTTTTTATAGCTTGTTCCCCTTTATCCTATTCAATCCATTTTCCAAAATAGTTTAGCAGATATAACATATTAAGTGGAGCAATGTTTTTGCCAAAGTAAGTATATTTTAGCTTGCTCAAAACTTTACGCGCGTTTTTCTCGAAACCACGTTTTTTGACCTGGTAGCCATGATTACGCCAATTCTGTTGAACCGATTTTGATCACCCAAGTTTCAATTGACGCGGAATTGATTTATTTCCTTACCTTAATCAAAAGGAATAACATTTTTGTACTAGTTTTTTTTTTTACGCTAAACTTAAAAATAAAAACTTGAAAAATCGAATTTATTTTTTTAAATTCCCACCAATTTTTCAAAAAAAATTTTGGAAAATTTGATTGAGTTACGGGCCTGACTTACATCAATTCTGATTATAGCCTCATTTATCGATTTCATTATCGATAACCTAGAGTCCCGGAATTATGGCTACCAGCTCTAAACCTTTTTTTGGAGACCTTAATTGCCCTCGAACTCCAACATTTTTTATTTTTATTTTTTTATTTAATTATTTAAATAACCCAGAACTAAATAGCAAATTGAAAAGCTCTAATAGTTTTCTCTCCAGAATTTTTGTAAAAAATATTAAAAAACCATTTGCAAAGGTAGAAGACCGCCTTAAACTAATTGCCATATACCGATTTTGGAGGAAAATATTAATGCTTTATAATAAACAGAGTCTTTCTTAAAACCTGATTTATAAATCACTAAAAATCTATTTCCACACCCCATATTAACTTGGTCCTAATATCTATCTATTCTAAAACGCGCAATATGATCGGATAAAAACACAGAAGTAATGCACAAAACGATTTTGCTTGCTTTTCGACATGGTGGAGCGGGGTAAGACTAATGAAATAGTTCTGTCCAAAGTATTTAAATTCAAACTAGTTATGTCCCATGATTAGTTCAATAGATCTAGTTCAGAGCTGTGCTAAACTACTACTAAATAGAATCAACTAATATTCATCTGCTTTTTGATTAGCATCTTTTAAAATGTCTAGCAAAAGTTTGAGTAAAAATTTCGTGCTTTTTTCGTGCCGGGATAACTAAGCACGAATTCCAATTTCATGCGTGTTCGAGCCACAAAAAGGCACACGGCACGCGTTTAACTCCACTCTGTACTCATTTTAGGGTTCGTTTTGGGTTAAGTTTGATATCGGAATAATCGCTGCAATTTAATCGAACCGAACCAATATTGAAATGTTCGTCATTATTATCATAACTGATTTTCCAGGTTTCTGGTTATATTTTAAGAGTTTCGGTTCAAAGGACCTCGCATTGATTAAGGCGTTTGTTTTTTTATTCCTATGCTTAACTATTTCATTTTCCATTTCCAATGGGAACATAAATATTCCCTACTATCTTGTTAGGTTGCAGTTCAATTCCTTTTGGCAAACAAATAATTTGCTTTGCCAATTTGTTTGGTTCATCGTTTTCTAAATCTTTTTATTTCTTCTTTTGGGGATTTTTTCTTTATTTTTTTTTCGGGCCTCAGCAAATCTTTAGCGATATGTAAATTTTTGTCTGTTGTGGTTGTTCGGTCAAGGTGATCGAGCATACAGTCGAGAGAGTCGAATCGTTGTCAGTCCGTCCGTCAGGTGGCGAGGCAGGGGCGCGGCAAAGCTTTAACACTTCCAGGTAGAGAAGTTTCAATTTCTGTTTTCAGTTTGCTGTTCGTTCGTCTTCGCCGAGCGCAAGATAAATCATCTTAAAATACCTGCCGTTTATTTGGCAGTTTAGAATTTGATTTGAAATGCGTAAAAATGTGTTTTTTTCTTGGAAAAGATTTGGGGAACAATGGCGAATGAAGATTTCGTTGGCATGATTGTGGGACGGCGACGACATTCCAAAAATTGCCAATTACAAGCCAAAAATAGACAAAATGAACCAGGCCTAGCGCCCAGACATAAACGATATAGACGAAGGCAATGCCTTTTATTTATAACCAATAATTTAACAACAAAAACAACAAAAAACAACAACAACAGCAACACATGCTAAATTACGTAGGTGGACATGATAATTTCGTTTTGCAGACACCCCAAAGAGTTTCCCTCTCCTCCACCCGCCACTAAACAGACTTGCAGGCCGCGCCCAAAAAAAAAAATGTGAAAAAATAGCAAACACCGCCGCCGTTGCCCTCAAGCGGATTTCATTTAAATAAAATAAATTTGTTGTCTTGCTGCCCAAAAAAAAAAAAAAAAACTTAAACTAAAAAAACAACAGCTCAGGCCTGCAATTACTGTAAATTTGTAGCGGCTTTTGATGCAAATACTTGTAAGAGGGTGGGCAGTGGAGGAGGTAAATTGGAGCTGCCAACTGGGTGCAAAATGTATGGCAGTATTTGTTGTGAAATCTATTTGATTTAGGTGAAACAGGAGAGCACATAAATATGTTGGCAGCAAAACAAATCGTAAATGTCGCGAAATGCATACCAATTCGGTTGGAAAATTATTCAAAATATTTATAAATTGACCACAAGCGACACTTAATGATAATTTTAATGGGCTTTTCTACGGAAATGAGTCATCTGACCACATTAATTCATATCATCAGTAAGCGAAATTTGATGTTTCATATTGTTTGTGAATTTACCCCAAATTTATATAGCCTGGCGAAGCAAGTTCTAGACGTGTGTTTTTTGAAAGAATAAAGATGACGGGCTTAGCATTAAGTATTTTTTGGAAATGTATTTTGATGAGGGCTGCAAACCAGCTCGGTTCAGAAAAAATAATTTACTTCAACTTGTGATAAAAATCGTTTAAACCTTTTTTCAACAGATCTTTTAGTTCAAATATAAGAGAATTTAGTACTGAAGAGAAGAAGCTAAAGTTAAAGTCGGAATATCTTCTGAGCGAGAAGAACACGTGGAGAAGAATAAGGAAGAAACACTACCACTTCCTCAGAAAAATTGATAAATTAACAAGTACAATATTGTAGTCCAGAAGTACCCAAAGTCTTCTTCTTTTCTCTTTCATAAGCTCTCATTGGGCATCCCTATCGTAGTCTTTATCTCATTAAACTGATCGATAATCTGAACCGAACCGAACCATTTCCATAGGCGAATTTTCGAAAGAACATCGTCTCGGTTCTTGGTTTGGTTTACGAGCAGAAATAAGTGGTTCGCTAGGGTTTGGTTCGGTTTAAAGTTCTTTCGCTCGTAGCAAATGCTCTGAGTTGAGGAACGGAACGGAGCTTAAACGCCTCACCATGATTACACCACGATTGGAAGTCGTATTCTTGTAGTAACACGAACTACACGGTTCAACATAGGAACGTATGACTTTTTGCATGCAGTGTTTAGCTTATAAAATATGACCACTTTTCAGCACGATCCAAAACGACAAAAATACTAAAGCCATCTTGTAAAGCACTTGTCTTATTTCTCTAAAGCAGAGTTCCCCAAACCATAGCCCCTGGGGGCCGAACACATTCGACAGTTAGGCTGTACTAGTTAGCTTCTGTTTATTGTTTTAATTGCAAATAACAAATTATTCTCATGAAAACAAACACTAAGGCCTCTAGATTATCATGTCCATCTTCAGCCTTAGTTCAGACACGAGCCGAACACATGCCGAGTCCTTCACAAAGTGAGTTAAAATATCCGCAAAACCAATCAGTGGCTGCCTAGCCTTCAATGAGATAGGTTAGAGCCGCAATGCGTCGCATTATATCTCTCAATTTTTCGCCTTGCTCTTTTTGGCGAACCCCGCTCTAAAGAGATTCTCTAAAGCAGTGTTTGTTAACAATAGCGGGGCCAAAAAGTGAGAAAGTATTGGTGTGCTTTGTACTGCGGCTCTGACCTACTTCATTGAACGCTGGCCACCGACTACAAATTTTTAGCTCTCTTGGCATAAGCTTTGGCATAGGCTGAAGGTGACAAAGTCTGCTCTCAAGACACGATACGATTGTGTAAAAGCCAAAAAGATATCTTTACAGAGAATATTTTGCCTTCTCTAAAGAGAAACTTGATTAAATGGGACTTGTTTCAAGCATTAATATAATATCCATTTTCACTTATTTATTGTAAAATTTTTGTCTTCTTATTAAATTTGGTTATTTTTTAAAATGGCTCAAAAATTATTAAACTATCACTAAACATCTACTTTATAAGTTTTTGTCTTAAAAGTGTAATAGCTAAACATAGCGTCTCTTAAGAGTGTCCCTCCTGAGCAAATTTTGACACTTTGTTAAGGCACTAAGGCAACTAAGTACAAAAATGTATTTTTGCCTTTCCCCGCAGTGTGTGTGTGGCCAACACTTATTTAAAAAAGAAAGCTATTAAAAATGCCTACATTTGGGCATACCAAAATATCTAGATAGATGTATTAATGCATTAATTAATTATTTTTATTGTATTTATATCTAATAGATGTATTTAATGGCATACCAAAATATCAGTATTAAGTATTTGGAATTTTTTAAAACTTTAGTTGACAATAAATGGTTCGTTAATTGAGTTCAAATATTTTCAAATTAGTCAGACGATTAAAAAGTAAATAGGAATTTAAATCAATCATTATTTTATTTCATTATAAAGGCCTATTCTCAGATGCACATTTAAAAATGCTTCATATGATTAGAAACACTTTTGTAGAGCTTTAAAATCAGAATGCTTTTGAACAGCTGTCTTATTTATAAGAAGCATATACAAAAATTAAAATTTATGTCATCTGAGAATAGGCCTTAATATAATTGAAATCGGATATGAAAATAAGAATTTCTTGTTTCTTAAATCGAACACTATGCCAAATGCATAAAAATGGGTTGAACAGGTGTATAAATTTATTTCCTTTGAATATTCTTCAAAATTATTTCTTTTGTTTAACTTTTAAAACAGTCGTGCTTATTCAACTTTAACTAATCTGGTCACTCTTTATGTTAATTTTTCTTTACTAATGACAGCTGACTTTCTGATTTATTCGTTTCGACTAAAATATTTAATAAATATACATAGTTCTCCACTTGAAAAACCTGACTAATGCATAAATATTTAACGTATACAGGAAATTAGCATTTTGTAGTTAATTGTGCTTCGAGGAGTGCTTCGTTTTGGCTGTTTGGTGCTAAAATATGCGCACCAATCAATATTTGGCCAAGCAATTCACAATACCCTTAACTAAGCTTTCTGATATTATCTCATAATTATCAACTAATTTGAAATCAAGATGCCCTTTTCCACACATCATTACGAGTATTTCAAGAAAATGCCAAGGCAAAAGCAAAAGCAAAAAAGAAACTCATCTGCCATCTAATGTTTGTTTGTTTGTTTGATTGTTGGCTTGCCGGCAGGTGTAAAGATGCCATAACTTAGCTTTTGCCGCGGCATTTGAACTAAAGAAGTTAACTCCAAGAAGAATAAGAATAAGAATTCAATTATGCAGCAAAATGTCACAGTATGGATGGAGCGAGGGGAGGGAAGAGAGAGAGAGAGAGGGCGACTACAATGAAGTGGAAGCACAAGATGATTGTGATGGGACCTCTAACTCTTCCCTTGGGCTGCTTTTTTTCTTGATGATGTTGATGTATGAAGTGGCAAAATCGTTGCAGCCCAAGCAACAAGTGGATGTGAATGTCGAGGATGGATGGATGGCATAGCCAAGAGGCGGATGGCTCTGAAACTGCTTTGGCTACTGAACAGAATTAGCTTTCAATTTGAGCAGAGGTAGCCGAGACGAGAGCACAAAAGGTTTTGCACAGTGGTTGACATAGGGGCTAAAGTGAAGTTATCACGGATCGAAAATAACGGTTATGGGGTAAGTTTTTAACTAAAAAAATCATTGGGATGCAGATGTCCTACACTTACATTAAATATACGAATATATGTTTTTTTTTTATGGACTTGGAAAATATGTAATGAACCGTTTGTTTTTTTTTTTTTATTTTTAAAATCATTAAAAATTATTTTTGATTTTTATTTTAAAAATTATTTTTAAATATTTATTTTAAAAATTATTTTTTTAAATATTTATTTTAAAATTATTTCTAAATATTTATTTTTGATTTGTATTATAAAAAATCAATTATAAAACTCATGAGTGATTTTTATTTAAAAAAATAAATCATAAAAATCAAGATTGAGTTTAAAAATAAAAAATAAAAATCAACTCAGTGATTTCTATTTTCTGGATCAGTAAAATAAAAATCAACCTGTGTTATATATATGTATAAACATTTCAATTTTCCGCAGAATCTGTTGAAAAATTAAAGTTTCTAAAATTTAATATACCATAAAAAAAATATTTAAAAAAATTAATATTTTGATTTTTTTTAGTATTTTCCAGTATAAAGTACGAATTTTATTAAGTTTTAAAAATTTTTTTAATATTTTTTGTTTTTTTTTTTTTTAATTTTAATATTTAGAGCAGGTTGATTTTTATTTTCCTGATCCATTTTTTGTTTTTATTTTAAAAAAATCAATCTTGATTTTTATAATTGATTTTTTTTTAAATAAAAATCACTCATGAGTTTTATAATTGTTTTTTTTCTAATAAAAAAAAAAAAATGAATATTTAAAAAAATTTTTAAAATAAAAAAAAAAAAAATTGTTCAATTGATTTTTAAAAATACAAATCATAAATGATTAATTACAATTTATTTTTATAGTTATAACTTATAACCGTTACGGTCCCTGGAAGTTATAAATTTGTTTTAAATATTGTGAGTCTATTCTTTCAATTCCATTCCACTGTAACTGACTTAATTAAGGCATAGCTAACAGATAGAATAGTGGGTAAGGTAAGCTAGGTAAAAAATGTCGGTAGATGTCGCCGTGGAGTTTATAAACTAAACTTCAGCGTTGAGCTTAGCTTGGGTATTTCTTTTGATTTTATATTTTATGAAGAAATCTAATAGCCCCAGCTTAGGCTAAAGCAACAACAACTGAAGATGAAGCTGTTGGCGTTAAGAAGTTGATTTGGTTTTCTTCTCTTAGTTGTTGTTGTTGCCTAGAATGATTGATGATTTGTTGTTTGTGTATCGCGATAAGGTTTTTACCCACTCCGCTCTCGAAACTGCCGGCTATTGTCTGCCGGAGTGACAGAGAAGTTCGTGCTGATAATTGTGACACGGCTTCATGCAAAAAAAGAACCATGAAAAGTGCAGACGAAGCCTTCTTCTACTGCTAATTGCAGACAGGCAAAAGATAGCCGCCAGATACATGAGTACAACAAACAGGCAACAACAAACTACAAACAACTGCAGCGCACAGTTAGAGATAAGCAAAGCCACCAAATTATGCTAAAGGTTGAACGAAACTTGAGTACACTACACTAAATTTTAAATGAATAAACATTGTGGTATTTGCTAGAAAATCTTAGGCTTGACTCTGTCTTATCTAATCGACGAGTCGCGTCGTCGCTTAGAATGCACCACTGCATACTGCAGCTGTGTGTATCTATCAGATACATATTTATCAGCTCTTTAGTTAGTTCTTTTGTTTTCACACTTGCACAATTGTGTTTGCCTTTTCATGGTTTTATCTTTACTTTTATGAGGTGTTACCTTTTCCCCGATATCAGCTTCAGATTTAGTTAGAAGAGTTGACCCCGTTGACTTAGTTCATTCAACTTTAAAACTAATTAACCTAGAAAAATGCAAATATCTGCACAGCGAACACAACACGCCCACTTCACAACCAGAGAACAATTTCTAAGCCAAACAATCAATCAACGTTGTTGGCCACTTGAGCACGTCGCCTGGAAGGAAGGGAGGGGGGTAGCAGGATAGGTGTGCTAAAGTAATATTTATTATGTGTATACTTCTCTGACAAACAACACAAGCAGCAGCAGCAGCGACAGCAGCTGAGACAGCAGAAGAGACCACAAAGGGCAATAGGCGAAAGACCCAGGGACTCAGAATTGAGGACTCCAGTGGAGAACTGGAGAGACTCCTCTGCTGACTGGCTAGCTGGCTCTGGCTCTGGCATGCTGCTGCTGCTGCCGCCAATAGCTCAATAACACCCCGGGGACCAATTGAGATCTTTTTGGTGGGATAGGGACGACGACACTGAGAGAACCAACAACAACACACAACGGGGGCACAGTTGGAGAATGACACCAACCAAGGTGGAACAGTGGTAGGAAATGTAAAATATGTTAGATCTAGAAAATTATATATAATTCATCAAACATTTTACTTTTGAATGGTGAGTCCCAAAAAACGCTACACTTTTTTTTTTAAACTGGCTAAATACTAGATGTGGAGTATCTAGTTCATTTTATGAACTAGTTTATTAGTTAATTTTGATATTATCTTTTTTCTTTCACTTTTGAACTTAAATTTCATAAAATACAATTTTAAATATCAGGCCTGTTCTCGTTTCCGAATCCGATCGATCGCAATTGGTAAGAAATCTGATTTTGAACAGAGGATTATATAATTCGGTTCAAACTAATTGCCATCAAGACTGTTAAAAAAAGATAAATTGAAATTGAAAGTTAAAAGCGGCATCACTTAATAGTTTTATAGAATAGGGAACATTTACCAATTCCGATTCCGCATATTTTGATCGAAAATGGGAACAGGCCTATATAAAACTTTAGTTTCGTTCAAAAAATGAGCTATAGTTCATATAAATTTTATGATTTTTAGGTTAGTTTAAAAAAATGAACTATAGTTCATAAAAATGTTATTAAATTTAGGTTATTGTATGAACTATAAAATTTTTTAACTATAGTTTAATAAATTAAGAATATGTCTAAAAAATGACTAGTTCATCAGTTCATTTAAACTAGTTCACGAAAAATTTGGCTCAACTCTACTATATACCTGGCGTCGTTCGGGTCCTAAAATATGTGTAGGTATTTTTCGTTCACAAAATGGAAAAATAATTTTGAACTTTTATGCTAGAGCTTATAATCATATTTAATCCGGCTGGGAACCACTATCCACTTTCGAACTGATTCAAACTGGTTCGGAATCGATTTTGAGCAGAGAAAACTATCTAGCTCCATATTACCCAACGCCCACCTAATTTCTAATTTATTGCTGATATAATTTCTAAGATATGGCTCTGAACCACTTTTATTAGCTGGTTCGGAACCGGTTTTGATTCGGGGAAATAACTTACTTAATTTTTCCAGCCCAAACAGCAAAGTTTAAGCTCATAACTTAAATATATGTCTTTGATCCAATTTTCAAACGGTTCATTCTGGTTTGGAACTTGTCTTGAGCAAGTAACTTGTCTTACTCCATTTTACCAACTCATACACCTAATTTAAAGATCCTAGCTAAAATAGTTTTTGAGCTATGGCTCTGAACCGTCTCAGGATCAGTTTTTTAAACTGGTTCGGAACCGGTCTTGAACTAGTAACTTGTCTAACACCATATTACCAACTTATATACTTAATTTCAAGTTCAAAGCTTAAATAAAGTCTAAGCTATGGCTCCGAACCACTTAAGAATAATTTTTTTAACTGGTTCGGAATCAGGTTTAATTCGAGAAAATAACTTCTCCATATTATAAACCGCAAATACCAAATTTGCAAGTTTAAGCTTAAATAAATACTGGAATATGGCTCTGAACCACTTTTAAGCCGGTTTTTGAACGCTTTCGAATAGAGTTGGGTAATAATCGAGTATACGTCCGAATATAGGAACAATATATGAAAAATATATAAAAACAGTATAAGAACAATATAAAAACAATTTAGGAACAATATAAGAAAAATATAAAAACAATATAAGAACAATATAAGAACAATAAAGGAACAAAATAAGAACAAAATATGGACAATATATGAAAAATATAAAAACTAAATGACACAACTCTATTTTTGAACCGCTTTACAGGCTTGCATTTTAGCCAATGACTCTTTCTCTTTAGTAAATAACAGTTGTGGATAGACTTTTATAAAAAAAATTGTATAATGTATTTCTATTGCTTTGTATATTATATCACAATATAAAAATCTTCTGAAGCTATAATAAATCAAAAGACTTTTTAGTGTAAATAAAAATAAAATTCTCTTTCCACACAATTTCGGTCGTTTTTGGGGTTTAAAGCGATAACACATGGGATTCATTCATATGAATGAGTTTTATTTAATAAATATTATAATAAAATTCTTTCGATACCTCTTTTTGCTGACTATAAAATAAAAGTCTTTAATAATTGTTATGTTCTAAGTTTTAACACAAAAGTTTTTCAAAACTGTCAAACATGTGTTTAAATTATACAAGACTTTTAATAACTGTTATTAACTGTGTAATTTAAAAAAGTATTTAATACAACAGGTATTTACGATTAAACAAAATAAAGTATCGCTTCTTGCATTTTAGTAAACGCATAGAAATATTTTAAAATGTGAACCGTCGAGAACATATTAGCACATTGAGATCAAATTTTTGTGGAACCCAAAGCAAGTTGACAAAACCGGACATAATACATGCTTCCTCATTTCATGGAGGTAACATCTCTTTCTACAATAGCTAGTGCATTTTGAGCCATTCGCTTACAATCTTCTAGACTCCACAATGGCCATTCCAGATCCCGTCCAATTGCAACGCTGACAGAGGCCACATGTACAAAAACTTTGTGAGTTGTTGTTGTAATATTCTATGTATCATTTGATTCTGTCTCACTTTTTCCCATTTGTAACTAGCCTTACTGATACTATTCAAAGAGAGTTTATTAAGACGGATTAACAGCGAATACGTAATCTAGGGACAATTCTAAAAAAAATTTGCACAAGAAACCATAAAAATCAATATCGCTATTTTGAACGTGAAAATCTTTAATCTTATTAAAATCTTCGCTAAATCATATCAAAATGCAAAAGTTTTTGTTTATTTATTTTAATTCTAAAAGATGAAAAAGAAGCCCCTAGTTCTGAAATCGTTTAGAGTGTTACCGTTCTAGTTTCTTGAAAAACAAGACAATTCTTTGATTTAAACAAGTTAAGACTGATTTTGCAAATTTTGTGTTGTTGCTAGTGTTGTTGTTTTGTTTCTTGATTATCAAATTTTTGATCCTCTTTTTATCTGCATTCACCAATTGTTGCTCTTCCCTCTCTGAGTATTCTATTCTTTTCCAAATTTCTAAATCTGTTTTTTTTTTCTTCTGCAAAATGCTCATTTAGTTCGTCCCACTGTGTCTATGACAATTGTTTTGGCAGACAAATAGACGACCAGTGGACTTGGTGAACCAACTTTGTTCTTTTATTTTTTTGGGGTCTTGGTAGGGTGCCCAGTCACGCGCCTCTCTCCGGATGATGAGATTTAGTTGGCCTTTTATGGGACCCCAAGAAGATTTCGTGTAGCCAGCCTTTTGACCTGACCTGTCAACATGGCCATCATCGCCAGTCAAATCAGATGCCAGAATTAATATAAATTCCAATTTGATGTTCTATTCTTTCTCAGAATCTAGTATATACAATTACCATTTCCAGCTCGTCGATTAGTGTCCTTACACCTCGAGGATTGGCCCTGTTTTTTTTTTGTTTTCCTTTTTGAAGTCACCGCCAACTTCAAAGGTGGTCCTCTTTGCTTTTCGAACTGCTGTGAACGAAACCCGAGACTCGTGTTAGGGCCAAGTTTTGCAGGCTTCATTAGCCTACAGAAACAATGCAACAATTATGCCTCACATTTGCTTACTTATGCAGTAGATGACAACAGGGCGAAGACAGCAAACAACAAGAACAACAACAAAAAAAAACGAAAACAAAAGCAAAAGTGGGGCTAAATTTAGAACAAACTCTTAAGGGGCAACCTGGAGAACCTCTCCCACTCTCCCCCATCACACTCTAGGTCTGTGGTCTTTTGGGTGAGTAACCGCAGAAGAGGAGCTGACGCTGACGCCTTCTAATTGCCGCACAGCGAGCGGAAGCCAAGAGTATGAGTTCTATTTTTATTTGGCCAGGAACTTTAAGCAGGGGAAGGTCTAAGTAGTGGAAAAATACACACAGGGAGGGGGGGTGGCAACTAATGTAGAACACGATTAGGGAAATGAGATGTGTTTGATTAGATAAATATATGAAAAGCACAATGGGAATTATTTTTGATTTAACTTCTCAGTAAGGCCAGAATTTTTATATCCTGTACCTGTATCATTTATTCGAGGCCTTTGTAAATTAAATGTTGCCTTGGATAAGCTTAAAATTATAAAGAGGATTATCTTTATTATCTTCTATCTCTATAGTTGACATATCTTTTAATTGTTCTTGTCTAATTTACAACTCTCATTTGCATTTTTGGTGACTGCATCTGCTGCATCATCTAAACTTTCCACCAGAAATACCCTCATTCTTCTTTATCCACGCATCATGCACCTCGTCATATCTGTTTATTGCGACGATTTTATGTTTATTAAATACAAATTCCAGCACTGAAATTTTATCAAAGCATATAAAAGCCGGTTGGTCGCAGTTGCCGCTGCCGGGGCGTTGTTTTTTGTCATAAATTTTTGTCGGGTGACCCCAAACGATTTTCACTTTTTTTTCCAGTTCTTAATGTTTTCTTCTCGCTGCGTTTTTATGTTTCTATGCTTTGATTGGTTTTTGTTATTTTAATTAGTTTTCGGTGGCATTTTGTTCCCCTTGATTGAAATTCTAAGCCGAGATTCCAAGAAACGAGAAAGCGAGAGTTTTTCTTTTGTGTGTGTAAGCCGCAGATTTTGTTTGTTTTCGAAATTCATTTTTTATTTTTACGTGTGATTGAATGAAAGTTTAAGACCTTGCGCGATTTGTCAGTTGATATATTAATCTTAAAAACTGTGTCAGCTTTTTAAATCGATCATCAAGTTAATTTACTTAATAATGGGCTAGTTAGAACAATACAAATAGGTTATTCATAATGAAAAGATTCTTTTGTATAGAATTTAATGTATTCTGATTAGTTTTTATATAAGTTCTCATTAGGTGTAAAAATACAATACAAGTATAACCATAGAGAATCTAACATAGAGAACCAGATTGAGACGTCGCGACGCGTCGCCTACCTTAACATTCCAAATTAATCAGCTGTTCGGTGTCAGGTTCGCTCTCTGAGTTATTTCTGTCTCGCTCTAACCACAGTCTTTTCCTATGATAATTATAAGTTAACAGAATTATCTACAAGATAATTATCCCTTAACATCACTTAAAATTGAAAGGCGGTTGATAGTGGCTCTCTATGTTCTCTATGTTTTCAGTTTAAACGCAAAAATCAAGTCTTTACCCATGCATAAAACGCTTACAAAATAAAGAAGAAAAATCGACAAATTTCCCAGTCCTGTATAAAGAATCAAAATTTCATCTTGCATATAACGTGTATTTACTATTCTTGTCACTATTCACTATACCAAATCCCAAAAATTTTTGATCAGTGTGACCAGACTTATAGAAATTATGGTCCCATTTTTTGGTACCTAGTTTCTGGTTTTGGCAAAAGCTTTGCTGAGGTGAATACTAAGCTAAGCCGTATTAAAAGTCAAAAAACCAATACTTAGCCAAAAATTTTAAAAATTAAAACTTTTAAAAACTTTTATTGAAACATCGTTTAAAATGCGGAACCAAAGCCGAAATACGATTCGTTTTGATATCCCGATCGCACATATTTATGGAATGCTACTCGAAGTAGTTGTGCCATTCTAAAGAAGCGGAATGGCTTTACATAAAAAATAGGTACTTATAGATAGGGCTGCAAATCAAGGCTCGAACCATAATTTACCAACGGTTAAGGTTTAGAAACTAATGGCTTAAGGTTTTTGTGATAAGGTTTTGGTTCGAACCTTGGTTCGTCCGAAGTTTTCCCAAATTTGTAAAGAAGAGTAAATAAATTGTTAAAAATATACAACAAATTACAGATTACAAAAAATTAGAAAATTTTTGTTTACTCGAACATTAGAGTTCAATTAAATTCAATTAAATTTTATAAGTATTATTTCTTCGAGCAATTTTTGGTCTATACTACTTCTCTTATCAATAAAATGCCGGCTTAACTAAGACTCAAAACTTTTTTTGAACCGAACCGAAACTTTCGGAACGGAAAAGTGGTTCGGTTCAAGGTTCGGTTAACAGTAAAAGAAAAGTCGGAACTTCGGTTCAAAACCGGTTTGCAGCTCTGCTTATAGATACTCCAGAATAGAGGTGCTTGCGTGAGCAATATTTCCTTCCTCTGGAGGCTTGTTTCACGCAGACAATTTAAACGCTCGATTAAAATAGAATTCACGAAAGATCATGCACGAACCACAACACCCGAATTTTTGCGTGAAGAGATCTTTATTCTATCATGAGTGTGTCCACACTGCTCTTTTTGTATGGGTAGCTGTTCCATACAAAAAGAGCATAGGATTCACGAAGTGAAAAGCAAATCAGTTTCAGAAATAATTATTAATAGAAAAAAAGATCGTGAACACTGCATGACTCATATTTACGAGGCATATCTTAA
Organism: Lordiphosa mommai; assembly: GCA_018904225.1. Classification (NCBI taxonomy): domain Eukaryota; kingdom Metazoa; phylum Arthropoda; class Insecta; order Diptera; family Drosophilidae; genus Lordiphosa; species Lordiphosa mommai. The sequence goes on from JAEIFT010000078.1 coordinate 575,898, forward strand.
ACACGCACGGATCAGGCACGAACCACGGATGCATGGCTGTGTTTTCTCACGATCACGTCGTGGCCCACCCTGACACGTTTAAGTTCGTGCGCGCACCTCTACTCCTGACTCAACGACTTCTGTGAGGTTATATAGAAGAGGTGTCCTTCTCCCACACAAAAGTTCTTTGATTCTACACTCAGAGAAAAAATAGAGAGTTTCTTAATTGGATCAAGAGTTTTCGATGTTGAAAGTACGGTAAGAATGCAAATACTTGACGCTTAGGCTAATTTCTTGATCTTAGTATGCATTTTTGATACCAAATGTCTTAATCCAAATGTTTTGAGCACTATACTCTCCAACATTCTTTCAGTTAAGTCTAATCACTCCCCTCGGCTTTATAAACAAAATGGATAACGATTTTAATTAGAAAATTCGTAACAGTTTAAGAACGAATAAACTTTATTCAAAAGCGTCCGCAATTGAATTTCTAGTATTTCTAGTATTTTCTGAGTATAAAGGCCTCGTAGTTTTTTCAAGATACTTTCAAATCTTTAAGAACTGAAAGTTAGGAGGAACTGAACAGAAAGTATTCCGTACGGGACATAACAATGCACCAAATTTTTGATGAAGTTAGCTGGGGGATCGAACCTTATCTGCTCACTATTTATTATTAAGGAACAACAGTTTTCAGTTTCGAGACAGTCGGAATATTTTGGAAGCTTCTGTTCTTCACCTTTATTGGCTTCCATCCAATACATCTTACACATTTTTAATTGGTACAATGCTTGGTCTACATTTACACCCCCACACTCCAAAAAATCAAGAATTCTGTACACAAAATAGAGAATATTAAGTGTGATCTTATAAAGCCGACAAGGTTTCATATTTCCAAAACTAACAAGAAAGAGCGCTGCAGTAGAGTTCCCCGATTACGAAATACTACCCTGATCTCTTGATTTTGTGTGTTTTTATACGCATATAGTACACATACAAATCCAAAAACAGTCATACCAAAATTTAGCTTCCCATTTTTTTCCGAGTGTACTTAGTAGTTAGAGGTCTTGAAATTTAGTGTGCATATTGCTCTTGCCTCTTTATTAGTATCTCTTGCAACACTTTTAGCTGCCAGGCCATTAATTAATACTCATTTGCTTTGTTGTTGTCTTTTGAATAATTTATTTTTAACAACTGACCCTAATAATTTGTATAGCTTCATCTGTGCTCATTCTTCTTGTTGTCGGGGATTTTGTGCAGTTTTCGAAAAAAAAAAATATATATATATATATATATTGACAGTTTACAAGTGCCTTGCCTTTTTGTGTTCTCTTTCTGTTTATAAAATATCTGGGCCGCCTGCAATTAATTTCGTATGTCAAAAGCAATTCTGTTAGTTAGCTTTTTTTTTTTTTGGCATAATTTTAATTGATGTGAATTTATATGTAAATTTTCTAACTGCTGCCCCGGGGCCAATTATGTTGGCTTTTGTGGGCTAAGTGTGTGTGTCTGTGTGTGTGTTTTCGTAGAAATCAATTGAAATACTTCAACTGCGTGACTGATATACTGAACAGAAATACTTGTAGCTGTAAAAGAAGCACAGCATATCGACAAATGACCCCCAGAAATTAGCACACAAAGCCAACCATTTGTATTTGTTGTGGGCTTCATTGAGGAAGTCACAGAACCGAAAGTTGCGCGAACCCCGAGGCCATTGTCGTGTCGACTCGCACACACTTGACAGCCGTGAAAAACTCACACTGGCGACCTAAACACCCAAAGAGAACTTGTATGCAAAACTCGAGAACTACTCTATCGACAATACATGCACATACATACTTGGTGTGTACACACTCGAGTTTATATTATATTATTGGCTTAGGTGTTTTTATTTCAACGACCATATTTCCTAATTTATAAATAACTTACAATATTGGATTACAAGTGTTTGTGTATGGGAAGAAAGAGAAAACATCAACTATAGTTGAGTGTGAAAGTCATTTGTGTCAACACTCAGTGGGTAGAACAACTGTGTCAATAAGTGAGGTAGGGGAATGGGGTGAAGAAAGTTAAAGGAACCCCTAAACAAAACAGACCTACTGAACTGTTTCCGATTTATTATGAAGAAGTTTAATAATAGCAATACCTTCCAGGTAAAATACGTAATTGGGATCTTATCATTTCAAGTTTATCGATCCACTTTCCAAAAATATTTTTTACGTTTTTAGTACCGTTTTTGGAGTATAGTAAGGTATATTTTATTTATATATTTATATTATATATGCAAATTATTATTTAAGCACTCAAATAACATGAAATACAATATTGATTTGTTCAACAAAATTAAATTCACTTTAAAAATCTATTTAAATTTGTTTGACTTTTGTATAAAATGTTCTGGGGTAAGATTGTACCCCAAAGACAGTTTACCTTTGGTTTACGTGAACGTGATGAAAACCTATAGTTTAAAGATTTGGTCTTAATCAACCTTATTAGAACTATTTAAAGGTGGATAATATCGTTAGCTGATTGATAAAAAAGAAAGTATATATTTCACCTATTTGATTAAGAGCCGATTTCTTATCTTTTAGTTAGCAGCTATGTGTCACATAAGCTAACAACTCTTTATATTATTTGGAAGTAAATGAGACACTGCGCTATCTAGAAGATGAGAAATTGACACTAAATCATACAGCAGCTCGATAGATCTAAAACAGAGAAACAACCAGACAGACAGGCGGACACACAATCATACAAACAAGTCTTATTAAATAGTATATGGGGTCTGAGGAAATGCTTGATTCTGTTCTTACAATATTTTGTACAAAATTAATATAGTCTAACTCTTTTCAGAATTTTAAATTATAATGAAATGGAACTAAATTCATTATGTAAGAGATGGCTAATGAATGCAGCTACCAAAAATAAACATAATAGTTTTTGTTCTGTGTGGTTAATTGGTTATTTTCGTTGTTAAGATTTTACTGGCTGATTTTTTATTTTAAAAAATATGGCACTTAACAAAATTTATATAAATTTAAAAAAAGGTTTTTTAAGTTTATTAAAGGAGCATCATTCATCAGCCTACCTTTACTTAAAACTTAAGGTATTTTTCTTGAATCACGAATGTTTTGGTTAGTTAACTTATTCTAGAAAACTCGTTCATAATTCAAATTCAATATTTCTTCAAATGAATAGAAAGTAAAACAATGGCCGTGCTCAGCAGAAGAACTTGATCAGTGATCAATAATATATTTCTTGGTAATTAACGTAACCTACTTCACCTCTTGCATTTAAGATGATATTTATATGGAGCTTTTACAAATGTCAATTTAACAGACCCCCCAAAAGCAGTTTTGTTAGGCTGATCAGTGATCAAGTGTCTCTGCTGAACGCGCCCAAGCAGAGTATCCAACGAAATATTGCCTATCTTTTTCTATACACAACACAGCTAATCGATTAGTGTGACCAACGCGCAGGTAATTAAAAACACCATGAAGAACAATTTTCGGCATTATTTCTTTTTAAATCTGGTCACATTCGACTTACGTTTCCCCTTCGAAGTAAGCAAAATTACTTTCTTCGCTGGTCCCTATAGGGCTTTAAACGGATAAATGTACAATAACGTGTTTTAAACACACGACATCTTTACGTGAAATACGAAATCAAAGCGAAGTTCATATATTTTCAAGTTATTTCTACTTTATTATGGATTTCTTTAAAAGCCTAAAAGTCGTCTGCAATGTTACAAAAAAAAAATAAACTTCATTATAGTGCTGTAAAAAGATCGCCTATTAAAATCCTGATTTTAGATAGAATTATCCATATATTATGTATCTACCACTGCAAGTAAAGCTTGGGGCATTCTTAGATCAATCAAGAATTTGAAGACTAGACAGTTGTTTGTATCTCCGGTTAGACTAATTCTTGATTTCGGGTCTTGTGTCTGGTCTCCGTACTATCAGAAATAACAAAACCTACATGAATCAGTTTAAAAACAATTTCTAGTTCTCGCCCTACGTGGCTTAAACTGGGATACGAACAGACATCTTCCCCCATACGAGCATAGAATTCAATTAATTCCCTTGAAAATCATAGAATCCGCCATAGCGTGATTTTGCTTCACAAGCTGCTGTCTGGAGAGATTGATTCGAGCGCTTTACTAGGACAAATAAATGTTGCTCTAACTAGAAATTATAAGAATAAAGAATAAAAATAATTTAATCTCTTAAACCAAATTTTTTCAAACTTTGAACAACTTTTTGTACAGAAAAAAATATTTCTGAATAATAAAATTGTAAAAATCGGTCACTATACACGATATAATTTGTATTATTCTGATGAAGAAGGAGCAAGAAAATTTAAATTAAAAAGTAACGAACGTTTTTAATAGGACATAAAATTCTCTACCCATTAAGAAGGAATTAAAGCGTTTTTTAAGTTATGGTAAAGGTATTATTGTAAGAACATCGCGTTTGTTGTAGTTAGATGTTTATTCTTACCCTATACATATTTACCAATTAGCCATCATTAGTGAGAATTTACTTTAATAACTTGAAATTTTTTATACCCAAATCTAACATATAAAGGTTTTTTAAAGTTCTTCTAATTTGTTCACATTTATTCAGAGTAATCCCAAAAATGTTAGAACAAATTATGGTTCGAACCTAAACTTGAGTTTACCAACCTTCCTAGCTCACTCGGGGAATCTGAACCAAGAAAAACTTCGCGGGTTCGAACACCGGAGCGAACCCCTTCCGAACTTGAAGAAGTTTACAGTACTTTGGAATTTTATGGTACAAAAGCGATCATTTATTGAGATAAACGCAGTAAATATACAAAATATATTCACCATAAATTACTTAAAAATCTATTCATAAAAAATTCAAAATTTATATTTTCTGACCAAAATAAAACTGAAAACGATATCAAAAACGTATAACCCATAAAATCTACCAAAACGAATTCATTAAAAAATTTAATTCTTCCACAAAATCACATTTGTTTCTCTTTTTTTACGGAAATGTCCCAACTCAAAGAAAACAACTCCATAAAAACAAGCACTAAAAAAAGATATACAAACTGCAGCTAAGCATAAATTTCCACAAAAAGCACGCATAGAAAAGAACAACACAGATTTGTATATAGACCAAAAATTCTATTTAGTTACCGCCTCCCCCGCTATTTTCCATCTATTGTTGTATACGAACTTACCCTATTGCATTCCAAGGCGGCTGCCGAGTGCTCCTCGCGTTGACGAAAGCAGTGGCTGCATTTGCTCTTGTTGAAAATATTTGGTGAGAATTTACGACAATCGGCCGAGCGTCCAGGTGCTTGTTGTTGCTGCTGCTGCTGCTGGGGCGCAGCAGCAACCGTTGTTGTTGTTGTCGTTGTGATGGTCGAAGTTGACATTTTGCAGAGGAGAAGAGAACTCGAGAGGGAGGAAGAAGGCGAAAAAGAGAGATAATCACACGGCTAAGCGTGAGTTAACATGGCAAATTCTTCAAGAATTCCCAAAATATTTTGCGCACTATTTTGGAGAGGGGGCGTGTCGGCGCCCTTAAAGCCGGCAAAAGCTTTTTGCCTCCTACAATAATAGCTTTTGTTTATTTTTATTTTTTTTGCTTCACTCTTCAACCGTGTTTGCTGAGCGACTATTTTTTTTTATGACTGCCTTTTTATCAGCTTTAATTTTTTGGCCATACGAAAAAAACACTTAACACACAGACACACCAACACACACGAAAAAATTATTCAATTTTGCTTTGCACTTGGTTTTGATTTGATTTCTTTACTACTTTTGAATTTCTTTTTGTTGTTTTGTTTTCGTCGTTAACGTTCACGTCGAACACGCGACGCGCTATCAAGGTGCTTGCGGCTCGACTGTAAAAACGGGACTGATTGGTCTCCAATTGGACTCAAACTCAAACAGGTTGCAATTGTGTGCGCATGTTTGAAGCGAACTTGAGCTGGATGTTGCAAGCGAACAGGTTGCGGCAATGCGCGCCGCCATTCGAACAGAGGCTGTTAACTTGTTCTGTTAACTCAATATGTGGGAAGGTTTTACCATAATTTGTAACGTTTAACTTATTTGGTGTGGGAAAGATGATTCCATACCGATCCACATCTACCCCGTCCTATCCCGGGATGGACCCCCGGACTCACTCAAACTATATAAGTGCTGCCCATCACTATTGCGGCCCAGCGTAATTATTTGTTTTGCTTATAACTCGTCTATCGTTGAACTGATCGGGAAACGGTGAATGGTGGATCGATTAGAAATGATAATTACAAAATATGTCTAAAAGGTTCAAACGTCTATCTTCAAAATTGTGGGAGATATAGGGTTTTTTAGAATTGCGGGGTCGGAAACTCGACCATCATTCATCTGATCGGGAAACGATGTATGCGTTCATACGGACAGACGCACAGAAATATATATATATTTATACACTCTGAAAAAAATGTCAGCCTATATTTAGGTATTATCGTGATTAAATTAAGATCGTTATGTTCCTAAAATTTTAACGTTATTTTGGTATTTTATTATTGTATCGTGTATAAATTAATTACTCATTAAATAAATAACAATCCATTTTAAGTATCCGGAAAAATGTTATTTCAAGTTTAAGTGAATTTATAATCCCGAAACGACCTTGAAATGAGAATTTTGGTCTCAGATTTGAAAAATTACGAACATAGTAAGCTTTTGAGATCGTTTGTACTTGAATTTTCCCTGTTTAAGTTTGGAATTACAGATTTTTTACTGAGTGTATGTACAGTTGGAAAAAAAATAATAGGACCACTAACGTATTCTATATAGAATTGCAAAATAACGTTAATGAAAAGTACGTGGTGAAGAAATTTGAGTTTGATTTCATTATTTTTTTCATCAAGATAAATGAAAATCAATACCATGGATCGTGTAAAACACTGCAGAGCGAAAAATCACGATATCATCAAAAATAATTGAAATCGAATGGAAAATCTTTTAGAGAATTTGATCGATTTAAATAAAATGATATAAAACGCAATAAACTACAAAGAATAGAATGAAACAAGAGCACAAAAAGTGCATATTTGAAAAGTGTTTCCATTATTTTTTTGCCTAATTTCCTTAATTTGTTCATAAAATTTTTTTAAATTTTTTAAAAACGGTAAATAAAACAAAGATTTGTTTTCCTTACATAATTTTGAAGAGTCTTCCTGTACTAAAAACGTATTCAAAGGTTTCTAAAACTTACAAATGCAGCTATGACGTTTTTGAAAAATTTGCTTATAAGGGTGATGCTATTCTTTTTTTCGCAGCTGTACATAGGGTCGGAGATGCTTCCTTCTGGCTGTTCCTTGCTCTAGAACTGTCTGTTATATTTTATAGTTTTTTGAATTTGATGGATATTTAATAACTCGTTAACCTTAAAGTCTTAGTTTATACTAGTACACATTCTTGCCCTAGCTTTGTTTTTATATTAATTTAATTAAAATTTTAATTTCGTGAAAATTCCAATAAGAACGAAGAAAATTTTGAATTTGCTACGTAAATATCTCATGATTTCCAAATTGATGAGTTCTTTGACTTTCCCGGCAAATGAAAAATCTTTTGGGAAAAATCATCAAATTAAAGACAACAACAAAAAACCAGTTTGGTCATCCCTTTCGCCCCTTTTTCGTGACCTCTACCGAAACAAAAACAATTTGTTTACAAGAATAACAATAACAATTAACTGCACGCTTCATTAACAGCAACCTCAGACAACAAATTTTCAAGTGCGAAGCTCGTAGGTCGAATCCCGTCAAGAGCGACAGAGAGAGACAGAGCGAGATATGGTGAAGACGAACCCTTTTTCACGCATGTTGTGTGGCGGCGTACAACAACAATTGGGAGTAGAACAAAATTTGATTAATTGCTCGTGTCCAGGGTTCTATTTGGGGGAAGGGGTAAGTAATATGTAGGGAGCTGCATCGGGAGCCTGAGCCACACTCGATCAAATATTTTGACTGGGTTTTTTGGGCTGGGCCGCCGCCTAAAGGAAAAGACTAATGCCTGGCGCTGGCCTCAAACGCAGGCAACCTCAACTTGTTTTATGCTGTTGCAAGCGGTAAATAGCCGTGCGTGGGGTATCAACACTTGTTCATGCAGTTTGTTAAGTATAAAACATAAGCAAAGATATCGAAGCCCGGAATATATAGGATATTTTATTTTTTATACACATTTTTGAACGTTTGAACCGAACCTGAAGAAGAGCAGACAAATTTACTACTACCCGAACCTCAACCGGATCAAAAAATGATAAACATTAATTGTTCGGATTAAAAATGTTTGATTCTTTTTAAAAAATATTGTTAATCGTGCTATAAATGTATAAATTTAATATTACCAATACAAGAACATTTGTGTTCGGTTTGCGGACCGGTTCCTGGAATCCAGGTTTTAGTTCGAACCTCGGTTCACTTGAACAAAAAGAAAGACAAAGAAATGACGCTACGCTAATTCAGATTATGACGCCTCGATTTTTTTTTTTTTTTTTTTGAGTAGATTTTTGGGATTACCATTTCATCCAGAGGTCGCAAAAAAAGAGCTTAAATCTAGTTATTTACCAGGGATTAATCCCGAAACGAATATCGGTTCCGGTACCGGTTCCGGTACATACCGAAATAGGAATTTCGGTTAAAGGTTTAAAGTCGGTTTTCAGATTATTTCGGGTTTCGGATCCGATGTGGTACCCAGACTTTTACTTCGGAATACGGGAACTTTTCCGGTACAAGTAATATTTAAAAATTTCTGTGGGACTTTCTTTCACAAGGGTATATTAGCTCTAAAAGCACTCTAAAACCGTTGGAACATAAAATCTGCCTTAACATTCCCTTACATAATATTTTTCAATATATAAAAACAAAAATTAGATTGCTGAATTTTGATTAAAATTAAGAAACTTAATTTCTAAATTTTTTTATATAATTTTTCTAACATTTCTATATTTAAGGGAGGATTTTTCTTAGGCTTAGAAATCCTGGACATTAAATACTAGGATTTATATTTATCAAAAAAAAAAAGATTTTTCCGCTTTTAAAACATTTTTCTTTATCTCTTTATATTTAAAAAAAAAAAAAAAAAAAAAATTTGATTCTGGTTTTTCATTAAGGCGAGTCGAAATATTGTTTAGTTTAAGTTGATATTTAAATGAATATATTTGAAATAAATCATAAATCGAGTAACGATAAATAACCTCTTAACGCACAAACTAAAACTCTTTGTGATCCTTTCGATATGGTTGCGTTCGTAGGGAGCCGACCCTCCCATGATTTTGAAATAACACTATGATAAATAAAAACCGATTTTTAACGGTTTTCGGTTCTCAAAAAAATTTTTAACATTGGTTCCGGTTCCGATAGCGGTACGTGGCTTAAAACGGTTTATTTTGGTTAACGGTCCCGGTTCTGGTTACGGTATTATTCTCTGGTATTAACCAAGGCTGCAAATCGGTCCGGAACCGAACCCCTAAGAACCGGTTTGGTTCGGGTTTCCTGAGTTGGCCGAACCGGACCATGAACCAAACCTTCTACATTTTTGATCCCTCGAACCTGATCCCGAACCAAAAAGGTTCGGTGCACAATATTAAGTTTTTTTTATTTTATTTAATTTTTCAGACGGAAGAAATTCTTGATATGATTATTCAAAATTTAACTTTAAGAAGGGAAGGGAAGTTTATAAGAACAATAGAAAGCAATGAACCGGTGGCAATTATTAAATCTATAAATGAAGTTATAGAGTCCTTCGAAAATTTACCAAGAGAACACACATCGAAATGAGTTAAAATATAGGAAAGGTCTTAAAAAAATATTCTACTAACTTAGTTGTTAGAACACTAAAGTTCCTTCTAATCTAAGATTTAGTAGACGAAAAACGATATCCGGACTAAAATCAATCAATGTCAGTTGATGGTGTATTCCAGATTTTATGAATCCAAAGTACAATCAGTTTCGACTCGTACTTGAAATTTTAATCCGACGGAACTTATTAGAACTTGCATTAACTTAAACAAGGCAAGGTCGCCTAAATTAAATAATATAATAATTTAATAGGTTTGGCAGTTCTGGAGTATAGGTTTGGGTGTTTCCCTTAATAGGGTATTCCCTGTGCGTTGCGTTTCTTAAACCACCATTTACCTTCCTCATATTTATGCTGCGTTAATGCGTTTTAAATGAAGTTGAATTACAATTTCATCTTTACACTCTTTGCCGACACTGCCGCCCCTGTTGATACTAATGAAGTTTGCTTGTCTCTATCCCGATAAGGGACCCAGCATCATCTACCCAAGATGACAGCCAGTTCATTGACCAGCTTCTACAACCTGGCATTTTCAGTAATTAGCTGCAGCCTACGACTTCTTCTTGCTGTTGTTCGACCTGCTGCTTGACTTGTGCAATTGCCGAAAAAGTTGGTTTTGTTTGTTGTTGTTTTTTTTTTCATTTGGCAGCTGGCCTGCAAACATATTGCATGATAATGGCTTCTTTTTTGGTTGGCCATTGTAGTTGTTGTTGTTGTTGTAATACCTGCATAGCACAAAAATGCATTACCGCATATTGATTTTTTTTCGAGTGAGGTGGAGAGGAATTGTTGATTTTTTTTGTTTTTTTTTTTCTGTGGTAGCCGCCGCTCGTTGTGCACATTTGGCACTCTCATTCAAATGTCAATCGAGTCACGCGCGCCAAAAAACCAAATGAATTCGATATAATGGGAGACAAACAATACACCAAAAACCTATTTCCCTAGATATTTGGTTGTTTTTTTGGTGGGTAAATTACCCTAAATGATAATATTTATTTATGGGAATTTCTTCATTGAGCAAGTTGCATTAGGCAATTTTTTAAAAGGGGTTAGCTGCACCACAAATAAAAACAAATGTTTTGAGTACAATTCGAATTGCTTGTGATTTGAGAATTTAAGTGAAAAATGAGAATTTGAGTGTCATGAAGTAGTTGTAATTTTTGTGGGATAATGTTGATTTTAAGAAGTAGAATTCTAGTTATTTAATAGTGTGGAAAGAACTGACAATGATTTGAGTGGAAGTGACCAGAATTAATTTAATTCAAGAATACACACAGAGTAAAAATTGATAAGAAATCATTAAAATTAACTTGATATGTTCAAAAATATCAATAAGCAATTATTTTAATAAATAAAAAAAAAAAACGAGAAGGCAAAGCTAACGTCGACTGTGCCGAAGTTTTAATACACTTGCAAAAGTTTTGTCCATCTGATTAAACCGGTAGAATATATATTTGATATAGATATCAGATATTTAAAAATTAAAAATCATTGAGCATCAAAATTTGATCGCGTTACCCCATAAAAAAATATTTTCTAAGTAAAACACATTTTCCGACCGATCGGTCCTATGGCAACTATATTATATAGTCATCCGATTTTGATAAATTTTTCCAGAATTATGTGATATCATATAAAACTAATATATACCACGATTGGTGATGCTACGATAGAAAACAAAAAAGTTCCTCTCACTAGAACTTGTTTTTGGACCGATCGTTCCTATGGCAGCTGTATGTTATAGTCAACCGATCTTGATCAATTTTTTTAGAATTATGTGGAAGCATATAAAACTAATATATACCACGACTGGCGACGATTTTTTGGAAAACAATAAAGCTTTTCACACTAGAACAAGTTTTAGGACCGATAGTTCCTATGGCAGCTATATGCTAAAGTCATCCGACTCTGATCAATTTTTCCAGAATTATGTAGAAGCATATAAAACTGACATATACTACGAGTAGAGACGTGTCGATGAAAAACAAAAAAGTTTTTCTCACTAGATCTAGTTTTTGGACCGATCGTTCCTATGGCAGCGATATGTTATAATCATCCGATTTTGATACATTTCTCCAGAATTATGTAGAGGCATATAAATCATATATATAGCGATTGGCGACGATTTTATGGAAAACAAAAAAGTTCCTCTCACTAGAACTTGTTTCAGGACCGATCGTTCCTATGGCAGCTATAAGCTATAGTAATCCGATTTTGATAAAATTATCCAAAATTATGTGGCAGCATATAAAACTTTTATAAACCACGATTGGCGACGCTACGATGGAAAACAAAAAAGTTCTTCTCACTAGAACTAGTTTTTGGACCGATCGTTCGTGGGGCAGCTATATGCTATAGTCTTCCGACTTTGATAAATTTTTCCAGAATTATGTGGAAGCATATAAAACTAATATAAACCACGATTGACGAAGCTACGATGAAAAACAAAGCAGTTTTTTTCACTAGAACAAGTTTTCGGAACGATCGTTCCTATGGCAGCTATATGATATAGTCATCCGATCCGGCCGATGCCGACAAATGTGAAGCCTATGTGTATTTAAAGACTTTTTGCAAAAGTTTGGTCAAGATAGCTTTAAAACTGAGAGACGAGATAGCATAGAAACAGACGGACGGAAGGACGGACGGCTATATCGACTCAGCTCAACATGCTGATCAAGAGTATATATACTTTATAGAGTATATATACTGACGGAAGGACAGACGGACATAGCTATATCGACTCAGCTGGTCATACTGATCAAGAATATATATACTTTGTGGGGTCGGAGATGCTTCCTTCTATGCGTTACAAACATTATGACAATTTTAATATACCCTCTGCAAGGGTATAAAAACATAACCTTATCTGGGGATCGAAATCTCGACCTTGGATTTAATACGAATGTAATGACGTCTCAACGCTGTGAGCCACGGCATACGCTTATTGGCTTACGTCTTATAGAGTCTATTTATATTTTTTTTAGGCAGCCTAAGTTTCAATGCGTTTTGTTATTGTAAATTTTGATGTTCGACACAGTCTATCTCCTTCCCAACTTAGATGTACTTGCCATCTCTTTCTATTTCAAGAACATCGAGTTTTAGTTGATGATGTTATTAATATCTAAATATCAAAAACTTTTCAAACAATTCAGAAGATTGAAATTACTTTGGGTCGGAAAGATTTTTTTATTCAAATGACTTGTGAAAAAATATTTAAAAGAAAGACTAAATTGAACTGATTTTTTTTTCACTGTGCAGTTATATACAAACTTTAGTAGGTCACACTTTACAGTCAGGCTTGATTGGCTTTCTTATTTGATTATAAAAAATAATTTACAATTCATTGACACGTCCGTAAAAATAAATCGTTTTGTCATCAACAATACCAAACAAAAAGGGATGATGGGCTTCCACTTTGACTAAAGAATTTCTAAGTGACTTACGAGTTCCTACCACAGCTGAAAAGTATGAAAAATTCTTAATAAAAAATATAAAATTTTAAAAATTTAAATCTCAAACCTGTGGAAGCTGCCGCTTTGGTTCCCACTTCGTCCACCTCTATCCGGGCCTTGTGCAGCACTTGATCGACTTGCACGTTTTCCTTGAATGAGGTAAGCTCACTGAAATTTCCATTATTAAACATTTGCCTTAAACCCAGCTCATTTAGTGCTGTCTTCAAGTCTAGTTCAAATTCCAATTGAAATTTGGGTAAGGAGAGATTCACTCTTCTCGATCTCATTTGTCCATCCAGTGATGAGTTTTTAGACTTTTTTCTGCTCTAGCAATGCCATTTATTGTTTTGGGTACCACAAGCAGCATTTTTAGCCTAGAGTTGGCATAGGGTAGGAGAACCAGATGAGCATCTGCATCACGATCAAATCTATGCTGCATATTTTGTACTGTATGCATCATATCCACTTGAACAATATTCTTATTTAGATTATGAAATTCGGATTTCTTGGTATCGGCTGGCTTAAACTCATACAACCATTTGCCATGAAAGTAAATTGCATTTACCAGCACAAATTTGGTAGCTTCATTAAAAGTTCCTTGCGGTATAATATTTTGAATTTTGTTTTCCGTTTTTTGGGCCACCCATTGATTTATTGTCTCTCTAGCTGTACCCGCAAAGTCCACATATTGGGCACTGGCTTGAAAATATTTTGTAGCCAGCTGCTGATATGCTGGTAAAATGGGAAAATCCTTACTGACGTACACCCGATTGGCATTTTTTAATGCTGAATCTTTAATGGTTCGACTGTTTTCCAAATCCTCAATTTTGTTGTGTCCCTGGAAACTCAGTCCAAGTTTTAGCTCTTGAGCCGTTTCACCGCCTGCACCCAAATAAAGTTGGGCCAAACCCTCACGTATGGAAAAGGGTGAAATTATCACATTTTTGCTGGTCCTCGAAAGCACTTGTCCGGCGATTTTCAAATAAAAGTCATCTGTTGCATAAACGCCCAAAATCAATGCAAAAGTAATATATGACCAGAGGAAGACCATGATGAATGTGCTACTAGAAAATGAGGCTATAACTAGCTGACTTTTATACTTCTAAAGAAGATTTTCATAATGTTATGAATATGCCTGACGAATTCAATTTGTTACAATTACAGCAAAAAGTTGTTGTAAATTACACTGTGCAAAGAGTAAGAGTGTAAGTGTCAATCCATGAAATATGAGTAGAAATAGAGAAGAGCGCGATATTGAAAATTGCATTACAGTTTAATCTGTCCCGCCCGATACCAACACCAAATTGATTACTCAATCCCATTACGTCTCGTTTTCTTTCCTAAAATTTAAAAAGGGGTAAAAACCTATAGGCCGTTTTCTCAACTTCATGGTTTTCAAATGAAGCTTTTTAATGCAATTTATGTTGCCGATTTTTAGGCCGCGATTTAATCATACTTGGGTCCAAGGTGTATGTATTAGATTCTTAGATACATTTTGCTCGAGTCGTTGTTGACACAACCAAAGATATTTTTAAACCTGCCTAAAACTGGGCAACATATATTTTATCAAATGGATTTGAAAACCAGTAAAATGAGAACACGGCTTTTAGATAGATTCCTCAAGTGTTCGAATCCCCAAACTCAACCTTATTTGAAATTTTTTTAAGTTTTACTGATCAGAACTCTCACAGAAATCCCTACCCAAACCCCATCTCTTACCTCGTTTATACACACAAAATAAATCATGATAAATGCCCATAAAAGTATGCAAACTTTATTTGCTTTAATCATTATCTATTTGAACAAGTCGGAAATGGAAGAGTCATATATAGTTTACACTGGGCATTTGTTCATATATTGTCAGAGAGGTTTAGTTTTACAAAATAAATGAGTGTTAAGGCAAATATGAAAGAAAAGAGGTTCCTTAATAATTTCTATTCATGGACATAGCATACTTTAAAGGGCATTAATCATGATAAATTTTGTGTGTATAAACGAGGTATCTAATAGAAAGCTTTTGAGTACAAAACGTATATTATGCAATGTAGACTACCATCAGCTCGCTAAAATTTAAAGAGTTGTCGTCACTTTTGAAAATTGTGTTTGTCGCTAAATTAATTTGTCATTGGTTTCGTCATGGACATTTATAACAATAAGGTTAACTGTTGCCAGTTTGTAAACTGGTGAGAGAAGCACAGATCTTTAGTTGAAGAGCATGACTGAAGAAGAGTTTAATATCAAAGGTTTAACATTATGGAGTACTGCATTTTAGCAGAAAATTCTGAAATTTCGGAAAATCCGCCCACAGGGAAAATGCCCGTAAAAATCTTTATGGAAAATAACGTTATTTTAACGGATTATCTTCAAACTCGGTTTATAAGAATAGTATGCAAAATAGGTAGATATGTGATTTTCCGATGTTGGAAAATCCACCCGAAAGGTCGAGAAATGCACTGAATATTTCTTATGAAGAAGAAGAATTTTTAATCCACTTTGACTTTGTAAGCTTATTATGAAAAAATTTAGACAAAAGAAAAAGAAATTTAGAAATACATAAAAATCTCTCGCCTACTGAGAAAACTTCATAAAGTTTGCTTCATCGTGTAAATCTCGACTAAGAAAACTTCTTGAAGT
Organism: Lordiphosa mommai; assembly: GCA_018904225.1. Classification (NCBI taxonomy): domain Eukaryota; kingdom Metazoa; phylum Arthropoda; class Insecta; order Diptera; family Drosophilidae; genus Lordiphosa; species Lordiphosa mommai. The sequence continues at coordinate 591,789 of JAEIFT010000078.1, forward strand.
TTGCTCCATGGTGTAAATGCCGACTTTTCGATGCTTCTGATGACGCTGATCAAGAATAAATATACTTCATAGGGTCGGATATGTATTCTACTGTCTGTTACATACATTTGCACAACTTCATGCTACCCTTTTTACCCATCTTCCATACATAAAAAAAATATTCCCTACAAATTGCTATGGGACAGCCCTCGTATCTTTTTAAAGAGTCATTAGATAACAAGTTTATTGTAGTTAGACAGTCATTCTCTTAATATACTTGTAACATTTTGCCATCTCACCGACTGCATGGCAAGTGTATTGCACCTTGAGGGTGTGTGACCAAAACTATGGCTCACGCTTTGTGGATCACTTGGGTTAATAAGTATCTCGTCTAGCCATGCAAATCGTGTCTCAAAAATCAAACGTTGAACTTGAGGCACTAACAACAATTTCATAGCGTGGGCTGTTTGCCAAGCCACTTTCCATATCGAGCATTTTCGAACGAAAATTATCCACACTTTGCGCCCTTTTGACAGCATCGAAATAGCTCACGGATAATTTTGAGCAGGCGGAAAGGTGGGGAGCTGGCTGGGCGAGGCTTAAATGCTGCACATGCGCGCTCAGTCAGTTTAGTTGCTACACATTAAATTCATTGCAGCTGCAAACACTTTCACTTTTCTATGCTAATTTCCTCAAATGAACATAAAAAATATAAAGAAAAAGGAAAAATTGCATTTATGCTTTTCAAACTGTCCTTTTATGGGAGGCATTGACTTGTTTTTTTGTTTTTTTTTTTGTGTTTGATTAATTTAGTTTTAATTTTAATGCCAGGCGTCAATCAAAATATTTATCTTAAGGCGTCGGCATATCAAGCCCATTTTTTTTCTTCTTTTTGTTGAGAATTCTATAAATATAATTGGAAGACAATGATTTATGTGGAACTTGCCACCAAAAGGCATGTTAAACATTTAGAGGAAAGAGAATGAAACAAAGATAAGTTATGGAAGGGATATGGGGAATATTTATGACATTTTTTTTTTTTTTTTGGAGCTAAGTTAACTCCATTTTATGGGCGTTCTAGAAGGCGGGATTAGAAATTTATTTAAAATTTAGGGCAATAATAATATGAATGGTTCTTCATTTTAATTTTGTTTTTTTCCCAAATTTTATTCGTCGACTGACCAAGCCATTTTCATTGAACCATTTTGCCTGTCTGACGGAAACCACCTGCAAACAATTTTCAGCCAACAAAATGCAAAAAAAAACAACAAATACAAAAACTAACGAAAAATGCCGCAAATCGACGGCTGACAGTCTATGTCTATGGCTTGGCTGGTATCCAATTTGGCGGCGATTCGCGAACTCACACCAGGCCCAGGGTGTGGAGAGATTGGGACGGGCTACGTCCATAGACCTTTTGTGAAAGTGAAATTTTTCATTAGGTGTGTGTGTGTGCATGAGTTTGTATGCGAAGCCAAGGCGACTGCCACTTTGTTTTCCTGCCGTTTTTCAACAGCCAGTTTTTAAATTTTTATCATACACTTTGCCTTAAGAGGTATACGAGTTTTGTCATAATAAGAAATTCACAATTAACATCCTCTGAATTTTGAATATTTTCAATTTCATTTTGAATATTTAGAATAATTTTTTTTTTTTCATTAATAAACAATGGTCAATTTTTATTCAATCATTATAACAATATCTTTTGACATTTTTGCATGATTTTAAAAACTGAATTATATTTATAAACAAAATGATTACAATTTTATGATTAATTCTAATATTTATACTATTTTAACAAATTTATTACAATAACTTATACAATAATAAATCATTTTTTTTAAGATGAATAAACTTTTTCAATATTGTTTTTTGTTACTTCAGTGTTATTTAGAATGTTTGAGAGGAATATGGATTTGATCATGTTTAATACTCTTTCTTCCAATCAATTAAAGGCCATTAAACAGAATGACAGTGAACACACAATATGAAAGATATTGATTTACAATTTTAATTAAATTTGTATATTTTGTAATTTATTTGGCAACTTATCTACATACTTATCAAATTTTGCGGCTCGAAGATATGAAGTTGTATTTGCTCACAATAAAAACAACTTATGCATTTTTTACCGAAAATAACTGGTTGCTAATATTTTTCTGTTTTAAAGACCTGCCGGTCCTATCTTCAGTTAGCTCAGTACCAAAAATGATTTAAGAGAAGACCAGACATCAATTAGAAATATTCAGTGCAAAGTAAAAAAAAAAAATTAGGACCCCGAATTTGTTCCGTTTTTCGGTAAATAATTTTTAGTAAATACTTTAAACTTTGGCAAAAAGTTTTTCTTCTGGATATATTGCAACAATTAATAGACCTTTAATTAAAAATAAAATTTAAGTCTCTTGCATGCTTGGTTTGGAAGCAGTGGTCGGTTTAACACCGTGTACTCATAATTGCTGAGTTGAGAACGGTTTTATTGAAAACAAAAAAGGTTTTCTTACTAAGACCCATTTCTCTGACCGATCGTTCCTATCCGTTCCGGCCGGTTCCAATATATTAGTTGTGAGCAGTAAAAAAAGACTTTGTGCAAAATTCTATTTATTTATTTCGTTTTTCATCTGATCCTTAACATACTTGAAGAATCTATAAATAATGCTGATTACTAAATCCCAAGTCTAAGAAAAACAATTATGAAAGTCGGGCAAGCACAACTGTAATATACTCTGTACCTGCCAAAGTTTGTATATAACTAATCAACACATTGTGAACATTCCCTGTGACCTTTATAGTTTAAACTAGCAGGTTTTTTTTTGCCGACTGGATGAGTTCAAAGGTTGGTGGGTATAAGGTTGGTTGGATCAGCTGGGCAATTGAAAGGGTGAGGAGAGTCAAGTGGAGAATGACTACATTTCGGGCAATTATGGGTTATTTCTGGGTTGATCACAGCCAGATAACTATTCAAGGAGGATGAGTATTAACGAGGCTGAGCTAATGTTGTCCTGGTGCTTCTGGGGAAGGATTTTTCAGCCTCATTAATGGGAGGAGGCCTGGCCCCAAGCACAGTAAGTAGTGCTGCGTTTTTGGCGCGTTGTAGGTTGCCCCACTGCGTGTCGCTGATGGGTGCTGACCAGATTGGAGCTGCATAGTCACACAGAGTCCTGCCTATAACCTTGTATGTTACCAGCATGTATGTTTCTTTCCTTCCAGCGATGGCCTTTAGTGCCTTGTTGCTCACTCTCTTACTTTGCGGGCTATGTTTTCCGAGTGCCTAGCAAAGAAGAAGAGATTATCAAACGTCACTCCCAATATTTTTGGGTACTTGATAGTGGGAATTGTTGCTCCATCTACAGAGACGTAAAGTTTCGTCGAGGATGGCAATGGATTTTACAGGAGATAGGACAAGGTTTCCGCCAGTGAAGTATGCAGAGATTATCGGGAGGTAGGAGTAAAGACTCTCAACTACCTTATTAAAGTCTTTGTTGGAACCAGAATGGAATAGTCGTCTGCATAGCTGATTAGCTTGAGTTCGGGTATAGGATTCGGTATTCCAGAGACATAGATATTAAAATGGAGTGGGGATAGGACTCTACCTTGGAGGCCTTATTGTTTAAGTCTCCTGTACTTGGATTTTGCCTCGCGGAGCTCATCAAACGCTTGTCGACCTGTCAGATAGTAAGCTATCTAGTGCTTTCCATCACGGTTGTGGCCGGTTCTGGGCAGAGTAATTATTTATTTTGCTTACAAGTCGACTAAAAAATCTTAAAAATGGTGGGAAAGGCAGGGGGCGTGGCAAAAATGGAAAATAAACTTGATCGGCCTGTAAGTATAAGAAGTTTAAGTTCCATACACTTTAAACATCTGTCTCTTACCATCTCGAAGATTTGTTAATTTTTACGGACTGACAGACGACCATGGCTATTTTGTGTCTTTTGTTGATGCTGATCAGGAATATATATAGTTTATAGGGTCGGCAATGCTTCCTTCTGGCTTAAAATGCTAAAAGTTGTTGCATAGTGTATTTACTTCAGGAAGATTAAGTCAGATTACTCCCAGTTCAATGAATTGCTCCAATATTGCGGTAAGTTTCCAAGTTTGGCCAAATGATTTGCGTGTGAAATCCTGGGAGTAGCCAAGGCCCACTATAAAAAGTGTGACCCTCGCATTGTACAAAAAAAATAGGTGTACACCTAAAGAAGGTCTGACAGATCATTAACAGAATGATTAGCAATTGCATTTTATTTATTTATCTAATTGATGATGACAAACTCAAGTACATGAACTTTTGTAAGAGTATTCAAGTTTTCCTTCCACTAGCAGCTTGAGGCCTTTTTTTTGGCGGTTTTGATAATTGACTCTAAGCGCGTGAATAATAACGAGCAACAAACGAATACTCGTAAACTGGCAGCTCGGCTAGGAAATCGCGTTTCATTAACATGGAAAACGAAAATTGAAAACGCGAAAAGGCGGCTGACTTGACATGTGACGGGCAACTTTGGCGGCTTAACGTTGCGTATACATGTTTCTCCATTTATTTTATCTATTTAGTTATTTTCATTTTTTTGGCTGTATTTTTAATATAATACAGCGTTTCGCTTGCTCGTTTTTGGGAAAGTAACGTTTTCAGTTTTCGGCGACAACAACATAATTTACCGTTAACTCTTCATCAGGCTCACATCATCAACGCAACTTGGCACGCAAAGTCAAAGTCGTTGTCGTTGTCGCCGTCGCCCAGTCTGGCCCAGACCGGGGTTTCAGAGTTTCCTAGTTTTTGTCCGATTTTTCGGCCATTTGCCGTGTCTTATGATTTATTTGACATGACAGCCAACTGAACAGAGATTTATTTTGCTAGGCAGCATTTTTAATGAATTTTTTTGTAATTTTTTTTTCTCTTCTTATTTTTATGCGGGGGAATTTTGAATTTGCCAGACAAACAGATGCAGACACGCAATTGCCGCCCAGTTTGCCATAGAGCTGCCCAGTTCCATGTGGGTTGTGGCTGTTGCTGCCGCTGCTGCTGCTGCTGTGCAGCTTCAATTTGTGCACCTGCTGGTAACGAAAAATAGTTTATAAAGAAATCAATTATAAATCGCTCAAGCAATTCTGAATCAAAACTGCAACAGACACTGTAACACTTAGAATTGAACACTTCGAGTATTGAATGCCCTGCAATATGGAAGATATAAATTGCGGAAACAATAAATGTACCATAGTAATGGAGCAAGCAGAAGCAGCGAAAATAGATTTTACTGGCTATTGGATCGGGCTGATATCCAGTGGCAGAGATCAAATTAATTAATTAAAATTTTTGCGAAATTTGTATCATGGCATTTCAAAGGGAGGTATTCGGTTTATCAAGAATTTTGAATCCGACATCTTTCTCAATCGAGCCAGCGTATGTTGAAAAAGTGATCAACTATAGGAGGATTGTTTTTACCAGAATATTTAAAAGAACTTTTCTTATCAATGAATGTTCAATGTAACGTATAAACAAATGTTAAGGGCCGATTTCTCATCTAGTAAATATCACTATTTGTCACATAAACTTACAAATTACAGAATAAATTCTACGATTATCTAATACTTAGCACCTATTTAGAAGATGAAAAATCGGCCCTAAATGTAATAAATTCTGTGGTATATATATTTCTGGCCTAATAATGAAAACGCGAATATTTATGATCAAAAATGGTTTTATTGTTTTTCAAAGTATTCTTCAGCAAGATTTATACACTTTTGCATGCGCTCAAACCAATTGTCGAAGCACTTTTTCCACTCCGATTGAGACACCTCCAAAACATGGTTTTTGAACTCTTCAACAGCATCTTCTGGCGACGAAAATCGTTGACCACGCATTTTTCCATTAATGTGCGGGAATAAAAAGAATTCATTGGGTGCCAAGTCAGGGCTGTAAGGGCTGGTGTGAGCTGATGTGTGAGAGCTCGCATTGTCATGGTGCACAATGATCCATTTGCTTCGAAGTGCTTCTTTCACGAACGACTTTCGTTGGATTTGGCTCGTCTTCGAAGACCCACACGATCGATTGCTGTTTTGTTTCCGGCTCATAAGAATAGATCCATGATTCGTCACCTGTGACGATCTTATAAACGTCTTTTGAAACACCGCGATTATATTTTTTCAAAATTTCTTTGCACCAATCAACACGAGCCTTCTTTTGAGCGATTGTCAAATTGTGCGGAATCCAACGAGAACAAACCTTTTTTACGCCCAGGTGTTCATGCAATATCGAATGTATGCTGGTGAAAGAAATGCCCAAAGATGCCTCTATCTCACGGTGTGTGACATGACGATCTTGCATTATCAATTCACGCACAGCATCAATGTTTTCTGGCTCAACGACTGTTTTTGGACGACCTTCACGACCTTCGTCTTCGAGCGAGCGTCGCCCGCGATTGAATGCATTAAACGAATTTTTCACAGTGCAATAGGATGGTACTTCATCGCCATACAAAGATTTAAGTTCATCATTACATTCTAGTCGTAATAGTCCACGTCGAAAGTTGTGAAAAATCCATTTTGCTGCCGAGGTAAGTTTTTGATTAATCGTTAATCGATATCAAACGTGGTCACACTTGAAAGAGTTGTATGGAGCTTTGATCGATAAAAGTCCAAACTTTTTTTGGGAAATGTTTGAAATTTTCAGATAATATACTATAATATCTGTACACTCCGAAAGTGCAAAAACTAATTTGTGGTTTTTTTATTTTTTTTTCTTTAAATTATTTCAGCGTATAACCTCTTAACAAGATGTTATTTTTGAGCCGAACTTTATGAAATGGGGTTTGTAAGCTGTATGAGCTAAGCAGATGGAGAAATAATTTTCCAAGTTCAGAAATTGGAGGTACGGAACATAGAAAAAAAAATACTATTTTAAATTTGGGAAATATCTACCAGGAAAGTCAGAAAATTAAAGGATGAAGCTTAAAGTATTTGTGGGATTTTTGTGTAAAACCTTGTTATCTCTACGACGAAAATGAATTGAATTAATGTTTTCCATTTTGTGAACATCCATATAACGATAAAAAAATTTTCCGGGCATTCTCTAACCCAGACTAAATCAAATTTGTGAGTCTTCCAGAATTTAACTTACTTTATTTACTAAGAAAAATTACTCATTAAATGGTTTTGAACAAGTTGAAAACAGATCCGCCTTTTCATGTAGGTCAATGGAGAACATCCACACCTGCTCATCGCTTGCAAGTGTCTTCTTTAACGATCAACCTACTATGCCCAATTTTATTTGATTTTAATCATCTTCTTCTTCTTCATTTTTTTTTTAAAGGGCAAGCAAATATTAATTTCACTTTTGACTGCACTTGACCCACTCTCTTTTTAACTTAAGGCGAAGTGCGTTGTCGTTGTCGTCGCTTCGTCGATTTGGCTAAGGAGGCAGCGTCTCATGCTTAAAGATTTCAGCCTCAGTCCCGAGTATGCAGAGATAAATCATATAATAAACAGAACACAGCAGGATATCTGGGGGCCAACGCTTGACTGGTGCATCTTTTTTTCTTTTTTATTTTGGAGAGGAGTAGTCGCTTAGTTGCTGAGTCACAAATTGAAAGCCACCATAAAATTGCACAAGAAATGGCAAAAAGCAACAACAAATCGATAAATGCAACGCTGTAAAACAAATTAAATTATGCTCTTGAGGATTAAAAACCGAAACCGAAAGGTAAAGTAAAAGTCTAGGCCATAAAAGTTAATTTGATATGCGTATTTAATTGAATTTTTATGAGTCGGGAAAGCGACAGCAGCAGCAGCAGCAGCAGAGCCCTGTGGGTTCCCCAAGCCGCCAATTACCAATTTGGGATTTTTACATAAGCCAACTGCAACTTGCATTTGAATACAATTAGCAGTTATGATTTTCACTTTTTTTGGGTATTTCTTGTTGTATTTTTTCTCTGTCCGGTGTGGCAATCTTGAAAAGTGCAATGGCCAACGGACACGTGTGTTTCTCTGCCTTTGTCTCGAGCAACTCATTTTCGATTGCAAAACAAGTGGCAAAAAGGGCAACAAAATCCAATGAAAATTAATGGCAGAATTTGATTGCCTGGTGAGGGTGTTACAAAAGCTGCCAAAAAAAAAAAAAAAAGTGACCAATTACCCGATGGGGTAACCACTGATATGGGAGTATGTGGAAGAGGTGGGTAGCCACTGCTAATCATTGTATGATATAATGTGAAACGACTGAATATTGCTTTGTTAAAGTTCATTC